>CM041537.1:9540123-10140123 GCA_023238725.1 Scortum barcoo
AGATCTTATGAATCTCACTGCCCAAAAAGTAGCCAAATAAACCCTTTTTTAACCACCAAACATGCCAAATCTCCGGCTTAATTGTAAGCAGCTGAGTTGGATTGTGGGTAATGTAGGCACCAGGGTATGACCATGAAGTCAAATGTGTGCAATAAAAAGGTCAATATCGCTGTTCTGCTGCATCAATTTTAATACTTTTTTTATCTGCCACCAGATAAACTTTTTAAAAAGTGTCAGCTGGGTGTTCTTAGTATGTTCAGTATTATTAAACTGATGGGAACACATTATTAAACTACACATTTTAACAGTGTGAGATCAAAACGGTTTTACTTTTGCAACAGTAGTTTTGAACTATATTAACACCAATGAAGGCATCAGATAGTACTAACCTGTTATTCTGGAGGACAACAAACACCAGAAAACCAAAACTAAAATCACAGCTTATTAAGTATCGTTACCAACTGTAGAATATATTTAGTCACTGCTATCAACTCTACTTGGGCGTCCAAAGCCTCGGAAAGAAGAGGCTTCAGTAAACACACCCGTTATTCTCAATGAGAATATACTGTGGCGTGTCAACAGTTTGATGTTGCTGCCCTTAGTGCAGAGAACTGTTCCACAGCAGAGAGGCACAGAGTGAAAACATACTTCAGTGTCCTCTGAGAAATGTAAGAAATGTTAGACATTTTGAGGGGCATTTCATCGAAGTTCCCATGACGGTGCTTCAAATCTCCTGCGTGCACTAATGGGCTCCCTACTGGACCCGAGCACAGCTTGGACATGTCAAGTGGTGCTAAACAGCCTCAGTCCGCTGTTGATCAGTAAACGATGGTGAAAATGTCCACTTTTAACCACGGCCAAGGAGGCTGTGGTGACAGTCCGCTTTGCCTGTGTATAATAAACAGTATATCTGAAATATGTTAAGATTGTGTAAGGTTTGGCCGTGTGCCGAGGTAAGTGAGGTTAGCATTATTGCACATCAGGATCCAGGTGTATACTGTAACATTTCCTCAGTATTTTTGCCATTTTCCACTGAAATACTGCACTTAATTGGATGAAAAAAAAATCTGGTACTATTTATTATTATGCAGATTAAGTTTTCCGAACATTTCCAAACGTTGCCACAGGCTTTAAGTACCACAGCTTTGGGTTTTATTGGCCGATAATGAAAAAGTGATAGCACGATAACGGGAGAGGGATTCATTATTCATAGGAGGTTGATGTATCAACAAAATTTCACAACGTATGCAATATTTAGAGAGGATGAATGTTTCATGAGAGGAGGTGACTATAATGTGAATGTTGCGGCATCCTGTTTTACATTTGACTCTGATACTCCGGGGAAAAATTGAACACTCTCTGCCTCGCCTTGCTTGTTAGCACTTACTCTGTCACACCACATTATCTGTGTGTGTATGTGTGTGTATATTTGTGTAATGTGTCAAAATAGCTCTGTGAATAGCGCTGTCGGCCGCCAAATCTCAAGAGGGTTCAGTAGGTAAGAGGGAGAGGTTAAGACAGACAGAATGAGGTGGACATTTTTACAGCTTCTCTCAATATCAAAATCCCGAATCCTCTTGGCTGAGGAGTTGTGAAGTAAACTGTTTTTGTCTATATCACAGCTCAGAGGGCAGATTTGCTGGCTTATTGGATTTAGATTTCCACACACAATATAGCCAGTGTGGTATGTTTTAATCAAATCACATTGATATATCCTTGATATGCTACATGTTGGATTGTAACTGTAAGAGCCGTTACCATCTGTGGATGATGTTATTCATTAATCAAAGCCTGCACATCACAAAAATGGCCGCACATGTGCCGTACGTTACAGTGGTGTAAACCTGAGTGCCAGTATTTCCCGCCTCTGGCTCGCTTTTTCGAACGAGCTTGAAAGGAGCCTCAAGGCGCCAGGCAGCGTCTCAAACAAACTTGATTTGAGTTGGAGTGAAAGTGACACAGTGAGGTCAGCCTGCTCCCTGCGGCGTCACCTGTTCCCACCTGACACAAAACCGGTACGAGCTCGGAAACCGGCTGCTGAGTCAGCGGGTAGGGGGGTTTCAAAGGAGCGGGCCAAGGTGACAGGACAAGTGACGGAGGCAAATGAAGAGAAGGGAAGCTAATGTGAAGTGTGTTAGGTAGAAAGGACAGCGGAGGGGGAGGGAGAATGAGAGACAGAGAGAAGTGGAGGGCAGCAGCTCAGTGAAATTTAATGTCGAGCAAGTTGGACAGGAAAGGCTGACAGAGAGTGGGAGAGTGAAGCGGGGGGGGGAAAAGAGCATCAAAGAAGAAAAGATGATGTAAGACAGTGAGCGTTAAAAGGAAAGCCACGTCAGCCCCGAGAGGCCTTACCTTGTTGTGTTAGCATCTGTCACATATTCGAGGGTGTTTGTACAAAGAGCCGTGTGAGGGTGTGATGTAATTAAAAAACAAGTTCACACCTTTGATGCTTTGTTTCTGATTTCTTATTCCAAATTAAGCTCAGGGGTATCGCTCTCCCTGAGTTGACCCTCCTAGGCAGACCTCCTTCTCAGACTGTGCACCAATCCCGCCTCAGTTGCCAGGATCTGCCAACAGTAAATCCACTATTCTGAGTTAGTATAATACTATATACTATGGAGGAAAACTTTTATAGTGATCAAGTCTGTTTAGGTAAATTTCTTTTCTTTATTTATCAGGCAAATTGCCATCTAATTGACATGTGTACATTTACTACATGAATATAAAGTGATGAAACAGACAGCTTCTGTATTTACTGGGGTAGGCAATGAAGGTGGCAGTATCTTACCGGACACTGTCAATCTGCTTGAGCGGCTTCAACCACAGGTGCTTTCCCAGCATGCATTCGATTTCCGTTTCCATTTCTAGCTGCAATGATTGTTTTTCACTGTTTGAGTCAACTAAATAAGGTAGCCTGAGGAACACCAAATTTCTCTGCTGCATCTCGTTGGCATTTTTGTCATAGGCTTAGTTTGTCATAAGCTTCGACAAGACAATGTTTTTTATTGACAGAAAATGACTTTCTTTTTCCCGTTATGATTTCAATGTGCACGCCGCACCAGCCGCAGGTGGCCAGTTGGAAGCGGACGGGTTACGATGAAGCATCATGTGTCATCCATATAAGCAGTTTCCACTGTATATGTAAAGTCACTTTTAATTCCGATCCCGGTCTTGAGCGGTCATTGCTCACCAAGTATAAAGTGGCATCACAGTAAGCTGCTGGTTTGCAGTGTTGAGCAGTTCTACATTAAACATCTTGCCAGCACATTCAGATCTCCTCTCCATTCTCCACTGCATCTGCCGAATCCTCCCAGAAAGCAGTTCAAACAAGTCCGGTTCTGAACCACTTAACCATCACTGGAGGTGGGACACATAGGGAGACTTTAGTTCAGGTTGGAGCAGACATTAAAACAAGACTAACTACAGTTCTATGAATATCATAAGTACTCCGTTCGGTCTCAGCTGGCTGGAGGGCCACGTCGGTGTCTGTGTTTGATGGACGGCAGCTGGCAGGCTGAGCGGCCGGCAGGGGAACAAGCGGCAAAGTAAACAAACCTGTGCTGGAGCTCACAAGCTAAGAGTTAGTGGTATCAAAGAGTAAGAATCACACCAGCATCTAACCAGACCGGAGTGGCATTTGCTAGTACTTGCTGCTTAATGCAGTGAAGCTGAGTACTAATGATAACATATATATATAATCTGAAAAACTGACATTAGTAGTTCATCTTTCTGTGGTGAATGTTTGCTGGGTCGTATGTTCAACAAGCCAGTGATTGTGAGTTAGATAAGAAGTGTTCATAGGAAAGCTAATGTGAGTCTAGCTGTTGGTCAGAGTGACAATCTACAAATGATAAAACAGTAATAATATAAAAAATGATTATTCATATCAATACTAATAATAATTAAATATTATTTCAAAGCGATTTGATTGACTAGTGACTATTAATTGACAAGTGCTACCAATGCAAAAATATTCTAAATAATATTGAAACCAGGATGTTTTTTTTTGTTCACACCCTGAGAGGAATAATTACGTTAAGAGACTAATTTCATGGGGGAGAAAATCTCTCTTCAGAAAAGCAATCACCTCCTCTGAAGCTCTGATGACTTAGTTTGAATGTTTTGTCACAACAGGAAATGTTAGGGATGAAGAGTAAATACTGCAAACTAGATGTTGGCAGGGGAGTTTGGATTGATTGACATTTTCATCAATCAAGCTTATTTGGTTGGAGACACAATGGGTTAAGAGTCATGTCAGTGTCTTGTTAAGGTGGAAGTTCACTTGTTCTCAAGGGAATATGCATTGTAATTCAAGATCAATAACGACTGAGGTCACAATTTTGCATGTTCCACCAACAAGCCTTCGGATCTTCAAGAGGCTGCTATTTCAAGATTAAAAAGCAAACAACTTTTTCAGAAGGCAGTTTAGTAATCGCAGCTCGGTATATTGTCACTGTGCACAATAGCATACGGCTCCATTAATCGTAAGTGCTGGACTGCACATAGCATCCATCTGAATACAATCACAAAATGGCGAAAAACAAGCTAACAACAGGTTATGTTCTGCAGAGGCTCAGAAATAGCACAAATATCTCTACCAGAGATTGCTTCCAGCTCTTATGGACGTGCACTACCAAGAGATGATTTCACCTCATGGGTCTTGAAATATTAAGTTTGTTGCCTTGAGGGGAAATGGGCTTGAATGGGAAATAGGGAAATAAACAATGGCAATAGCTGGGGACTGTGCAGAAGGAGCACCTCATTGTCTCTTTAAGTGTTTTCTGAGACTGAAACATAACCACCAGTAATGAGCAGGCCCTGGTTCTCAGAGGAGGCCTTGTTTATTTGATGAGGGATAGGGAACTCATTGTAAATTAAATGACATCGAGCCCTAGGATTGCTTTTATGTAAAAATGTCCTGAAGGACTGTCACTGGGGCTGCATAAATTCCATTATTTCAGGAACCGAAGTCTGTGTTTCATTGAAAAAAAATCATTTACTAACTGAAATAACTTGAACAGCAACTATAAAAAGCCTAGAAAACTACTTTTATGTAAAAATTTTAAGGAAATGTTGTGAATTTGGTCGCACTTGTGCATATCAGACCTAACCTAAGTCAACTTGATAAACTTGAACATGAATGGACAATCCTGCCTCTATGCATGGCTGTAAATAGCCTGTATGTCTGTGTGCGTTTGTGGCCGTGTCTTTTTGTCCATGGATGTACATGTTTGTGGTGATATTTGGGGCGTGCGCTGTGTGCTTTCTGCATCCACGACATAAACAAGTGACTCTGATCTCTAATTATAAACAAATTAAGTACATTCATTAGTCACTGGATAAACAACAGGAGGGAGAGGAGGAGGAGGAGGAGGAGGAGGGCGGAGGAGGAGGAGCTGGCATGGAGCCTCCTCAAAAGGGAGAAATTAGTGTGAAGGTAAAAACTTGACCAAACCATATTCGCAAATAACTATTGATAAGTATTTTACCCAAGTATTGTAGCTTATAATGTCAGCTATGTAAAATGTGTTAACTTGCCTTGGTTGTGACGGCTTCTCTAAAGCTAAGATAGTCTTATTACATCCTGGATAAATGAAACTGATACTGATCATCTCTTCTGACTAAATGAAGCAAATAAGCATATTACCCTAAATGTGTGAGTTCTTCTGCATGGTTTTGTGGCCTGAACGGGACTCACGGGCAGAGAACAAAACAAGGACGGTTTGTTTTTGTTTGTGTGCAGTTTGTGCCCCTGCAATTCCCTGTTGGAAACCTGGTTATTGTTTTCAAAAAAAGAAAAAAAATAGAGTCATTAAAGCCAAAAAAATTCAAGCACATCATTTTTTTTTTGGAGAGAGGCTTTAGAGGCGGCATTACCATTACCAGATGGAAAAACCACCTTGTCTCTGCTTTTATTAAACGGTGCATCTCCACCTCTTCATTTTAACTGTCTTCTCTTTACTATATTGTCATTCACGGGTCGATGTGTATGTTTATTATAGTGCGGACTAAATATAACTTCTGCATTTTCCGAGCCTACACACTGCACCTTGTACAACTCTCCTCTTTGATGGGGGCTGAGCAACTACAAGGCATTCAGATGCAGGAGTTTGAGCATTTTGTGTTTTTATCTACATATTGGGCTACCAAGAATGAATCATCTCCAAATCATACTGACACTAAAAATAATAGTTATCCAACAATACGTAATTCCATAAATATAAAATATTTTTAGGTTTTCAAAGGAATTTTAATAAATGATGTCTTATTATGGCTCATTAGGCATTTGGAGGAGATTTTATTTTTTATTTTATTTTTATTTATAGGGACATTTATAGGGGCACAATACATTTATTGCTCAAGATACAACTAAAGGCTAATTTATATCTGTAGTCTCTAGACGAGGTTACTTATCAGACGCTTCAATCGGCGGGACATCATCTGCTTATTGCGTCCAAAACTGTCACAAATCACTTAACATTTCATAGACCGTGTGCATCGACTGGAGGTAAATTTTTAAACTTGCCAACATGTCAACATGGCAGGACTTTACTGTAAACAACAAAACTAGAGACTGATCTGTGCAGCTGGGTATGTCAGCCACGCTGTTACACCAGCTCAGCAGGCGATGGTTGTGCTCTGAAGAGATGTGTAGTGAGTATTCCCAGGGGACTGGGAACACTAATATGAATGATTGAAAGACATAAGAAAGAGGACAGGAGCGGAGGGCGGGAGGGTTAGTGGAGTGGTGAAGAAGTGGGGATAAAAAAAGGGATGGAGGAATGTGAGCGAAAAGGAGTGGGGGTGGGGGCTCAGAGGTACCAAGAGTGGGAGAAAGGGTTGAAAAAGAGGGATGTAATCCATGATCCAGATGGAGGGAGGCTTGCTGTTGGGAGCAGCAGGGGATTGGGGCTCTCAGTTAATGTGACGGGCATGCTGGGTAAAAATAGCCCGGGGAAGCAGGGCAGGAGTCCTCTATGATGAATAATACACAGAGGAGGAGGGGAGGAGGAAGAGTGTGGGAAGGAGGGGGCACTGGATCTCTTAGATAATAATATAATTAATTGCAGGAATTCTGCTTTCTCATTACCCATCCAGTCTGTAAAATGACAATGACAAATGATATCGGACTTTATGCTTGTTTATATGTAAAAAAAAAAGTCAATATTTAAAAGGTTGAGAATAAGCCAGAGCATGCTATAACTCATGTGAGACCGCAGAACAGAGAGCGTTACAAAACCGTTTGGGTCTTAGAGGAGTGAGAGGAGAAATGTGGAGCTTTTATCCCCACTATATCCACAGAGACACAGGAATATGCAGTAAGCTCTTTCTCGCTATCAAATATTCACACAGGGGAAAAATGCATTGTATAACATGGATCCCCACAGATCTGTCTAAGACACTTTGTACCGTGCATCAATACAGGTACATTTTGTTCTATAAATTCAACCAATTCAGGCGGCAGACTCATAAATTTCATTTTCTGTCAATGAAAAGCTCTCAGCGCCTCTTTTTGCATTACCTAACGTTACCAGACGGTCATAATCCAGACAAGGAAATATAAATTAAGAAAGCATCAGTGTTCTGTGGACAAGCTGTTAGTGACACGGCCCTGAGAGAAAACATAATTTATTGTCCAGAGTTATGTGCGCAGACAAGTAAATTTAACGCTGCTCTGTGTTTGATTATGTTTTCCCTTTTATCGCTCCCTCCATCAAACTCTGGCCACGGGTTCAACTTCCTGCAACCTGCCTTTGATGAAACGTATGCGTCTGGTCACACTTCCTCTCGCTTCATCGTGCAGCAAAAAAATATCAGCACAGGAAAAAACCTAATCCATGTCAAATTCGACAATGACAGTGTGTTTCAGCCAGAGTTCCTTATTGAACGCTAGCAGCGGTGGCGGAGCATTGTTTGAGCTTTACTTGTGGAAAATTGATTGCCACGAGCATTATGTTGCTGAATGAGTTTGTTTACCCTGCTCACTTTACAAAAATGATGGGGGAGATGTTGCAGCCACTCAGTTCTAAACTAATCACCCTGTCTCTCGACAACACAACAAAACAATGATGAAGTTGTCTCAGTGAAAAGGTAGACAAATCATGCTGTCCGTTGTTTGACTGACAATCTCACAGATTGACCATAATGCCTTGCTAATTGCCAATTCAGCTCAGAGGGGTGGAGAGCTTTTACGACCATTATGTGTGTACATATCTATGGAAGTGCACAGTAATCATAATGTCTTTAACAAAACCTCTCGTGGTGCTCCTGAGTGAGTCTTTGAACGCAGCATCTTGACTGAGATTATAAGGTACATCGTTGACATCGCATTCTTCTTCTTCTTCCTAATTATTTTCTGGAACATTTTGTGGCTTGTAGACTTCAAAGACTTGGATAAAATCTCTCCTGCATGTCAACAGTATATAAGTGTGTGTGTGTGCTCATGTACAGTATAGACATGTGAGTATGCGTGTAAGTGGGGGAGAGAAAAGTGTGTTTCAACAGTGCAGACCTACAACTGGAGGCTAAAAATGGACTCAGAGTGCTTGCCATCCTCTTTTCCTGCTGGAAGTGAAACTGACATTCAAATATTTAAATGACAATGCTGGTGTGACATTGAACCCTTTTAGCAGATTTATCAACTCAAGTAAAAAGAATGAAGGGAGCCAAAGTGAAAAGTTTAAACCACTGAATTCAGGGGAGAGAGAGAGATAGAAGAGTGTCTGCTTTGAAATTTAAAAAGCTATTTATTTGAAGTTCTGTTTAGTGGAGCATGCCCTGCACAGAAAAACATCATTACACAAATATATGAAGCTTGTTTATGAAATCGCAAAAGACAAGACTCTGCAAGAAGCTGGGCAGAGTGCACAGCAGGAAGTGTGTGGTTTCAAAATACTTTTTATTTCCCCCCCCCCCCCAAAAAAAATGGGTGTTTGGGTTTATTTGTGACTTAACTAAACCCACACTGTGAACCAAAAGCATGAAATGGCTGTTTTCAATCTGATCTCTCAGTCTGCTTTGTGATCACTCGGAGAAGAGTGCAGGGGAGGGAGAACAGATGTTTGACGGTACAAAGGACGAAGATGCCCATTTTGTAGGGCGTAACAAAATGAAAGGTATTGTCAATATCTCAGAGCGCAGTAAGGGTTAAGGCTGGCTTTACTCAAATATGTTTGTTTCATTGTAAAAAAAATTGTTATGAAGAGACCAACAATGGGTTAGAGCATCAATAACCTCTGATACTGCTGTCTGTTGTCCTCAGGCCCAAGACCATTTGTTCCTTCTAAAGACGTTAATCTTTAAAAACCAATCAGAAATTCAGATGGGTCATTTTTTAAAGTAAGGAAGTAATGCCTTAAATTAGCAGCGCACAGTAGTTTTCAGCAAATATTACTCAAACAGAGTAAATGGTGCATTTTTGTGAGGACTACTTTCAGTTGTGGAATAATACACATTAGGAGTATTTATGGAAGAAGGGTTGACTGAAAATAACTTAAAGGGTTTATCGTAATGAAGGAACATGTCACCCGCAGAGGAATAAGCTACATCAGGCTTCGGCCGCGCAGGCAAATCTTGTTAGCAGAAACGATTCATTGTTGGAGTTTTTCCTATCATGCCATTAATTAAAAATAAGACAAATCAGACAAATATATGATACCACCAGCCTTTCTCTTTGCGTTCTTAAATTCTGTGTTGAGACAGCCAAAAAATTATCCACAATAAAGCAAAGGTTTGGCAGAATTTAATGTATAAGAGCAGAAATAATTTGGAGATCAATACTGAGCAAGCCAATGGATGACACCGAATTACTGATCAGAATCTGTTTCCCCAAATTCGAGACATAGTTTTTAACATAAAATTTCATGTGAGTGAAGACCTTCAAGCCCAGCGCTGTTCTGTAAAATAGACCTTCAGAAATCAGCTTCTCAAGCTCTGACAGTTCGGCTGATTCCAGCTTTGCATCTGGAATCACTCTGGCGAATACATCAGATAACAACATGTAGTGAAAGCGCTCTCACCCATCTGTTTATTGTCTAAGAAAACATATCTTCTTTCACTCACACACCAGCCCTGGCACATTCAAACACGACAGTATAAACAGGCAGAAACTCCTTTTTTACCCCTGAAATGGAAGGTGAGGGGGAATAAAATTGTAATAAAATATGTTCTATTCAACAGTGCAAATGCTACCCAGGAGTTCCTCTCCTTTTTTTTGTTGCCAAATCAATGGGCACGCTTCACTGTGCCTCATCTTGTCTAAGAATGCCCTCTGTGGCTAAAAGAGCAGTCATATTCTATGAGACTGAACAAGAGGCAACCACATCCGCGAAAGCTGACTGCACATTGACAGTAAAAATACGTATCCTCCTTCAATTTACAACCCCAAGGTGTTACAACAGGAAAAACACAGTATATTGATAAATATGTAACAGCTAACTGTATTTCTGCTCTTTATTTTCATTCCTATAAAGCACAATCTGACCTTGAACTCTGCAGCTTTAAAAATGCTGGGCAAAAAAAAAACAAAACAAAAAAAAAACATTCATTTTCACAAAAGCCAACAGTGGGTGCTACGCAAACTACCACGACACATGCTCCGTTTGTGGCTGCCAATCCGACGTTGTACGTGGCGACACAAAACATCTGTCAGGTTGAGGGGAGCTGTCAGTTAATCTGGCACTCGGTGAGAGATTTTGACGCCGGTGGCTCGCCCGTGCCAGCCGCAGAGTCCCGAACAAGGGATTGGCGAGGGCGGTGTGGAGCAAGCGAAAAGGAGTAGCCGAATGTAGCGCCATATTAGCTGACCCCAGATGTGTACTGAACATCAAATCCTCTACAGTAATTCCACTTGCTGCTCCAAATACCAATCGAGGGCTGCTGGTTGCCATGGCAACGGCACTCCTGTCCAATATAGCAAGCAGTGGGTCTGTCAGTCGCTCTGTTTCTCTCGTTCCTTCTCTTTTTCCCCTTCCCTCGCTCTCTCATCTTCCTTGCTGTTTTATCTTTGTGTCGCATGTGTAAATACCACAGCATGGATTCGCTACAATGTTTGTTTGTTTTTTTTTTTTATTTCCCTTTTCTCTTTTTTTGTGTGGCTGTGGTGTAACTGGCCCCATGCTGATAGTCCATATTTATGGACCGTGCTTTTAATGTACTGTAAGTAGGGGTTGAGGGATTTTTTTTTTCAGCTGCCAGCGAGTCCTGCTGGCTCTGATTATGTTTGATGTGATCCGACGAGATGAAACATTAGCATTTGACTTTCAATCCCAATTTGCGAGGCTAGATTTGTGCGTAATCGGATATCTATTGACGGTCCTTTACACTGAGTGTGATCCGCTTTTCGTCTGGGGAGCAATGCGGGTTCAGCTGCACTTGCCCTTTTGCTATAAAATGGTTACTGATAAATCGGAAAATATATACGAAACGCTGACAAGATAAGCCCCAGATTCATTGTTTTCACGCACAAAATGAAATGGGACGTTAGTTACAGCAGGATCATTCCTGTATTGACTTTTGTTTTTGATCCTCTTTTATGTAATTTGCCAAATGGTGCCAGTCGATTTGTGCTGGTGCCTTCTCGAATCACTCCACCGTTCTTCACTGCCCAGTCCCAGATTCACCAGACTGCCCTTTTCCACTTGGCTGCTTGGCCGCTCATGTGCCAGGCTGTGGTGCCCACTGCCAGAGCTTTGCCCTCTTCCAGGCCACTGCCCCTCCTCCGCCGTATGCCCTCACCAGGCACGCTCCTCTCACCTTGCCTGCCTGATGGTCCGGCCCCTGGCAGTTTATACTATGATAATGGAGGTGATGGAAGAAGCTGTTGTTGGTAGTGAGGTCTTAGGTTTATCTGTCAATCTGCAGATGCGACAAGCTTTAGAGCTATTTCAGAACAAAAACGCGTGGTTAGCTTTATAACCGGACCTTTTGCAGTGTTCCCTGATTAAACAGCGTGACTGCAAAGGTGCTTTCTAATAAGCTTCTCAGTTCATCATGTTTACAGATGCACAGTGGTCTCAGCCAGGTTGATTCACCTTTCTTGAGGAACATCATGTTCTTGGATTCAAGGGTGAAAGTATTATAGGTCTTCACAGTACGCAGTGTTCCTTTTCATGGTTAAATCTGAATCATAGCTGTTCTTAGCAAGAGTTATAAATGGCGCAAAATTAAAATAAACTGAAATACTGGCAGTATAAAAATAAAATCGTTATGGCAGTTGGCAAAGTCAGAACCCTGAAAATAGGTGCTTGTCATTTAACACATTACCTGCTTCTAATGCCCTCTGTCTTGCACACTCAGCACAAATGTCAAACATGTCCTCACCTCATGTCCTCATAAGGAAAATGAGGTGAAAATAACAGACTGAGCCTTATCCTGCATTGCACAGGAAAACCTGGTAAAATTTAATAGTGTTATTAAAAAATATTGAGGATTACCCTTGCTTATGTACACCTCCATGTTTTAATTTAGCCAATATTACATTTTGGCAAATCTGCTTCATAAAAAGTCATGCTGCATTAGCTGCTAACAGACAACAATCAGCTGGATTACTTTGATACTAAAAACAACGTCTCAATCTGATGATTAGGAGCTAAGATCTGACATTATAAGAGACGCCTTTTTATATGTATACAAATCATATTTATGGACATTTATTCTCGGGGAACAGCAAGTAGGTTTCTCTTATGACAACAGAAAACATTACACAGTGAAGTCTGAGTGTTGTGATCCGATGATCCGTTTTGTGTGCTTTTGGTTCAAGTCACTGCAGACTTTTTTCTGTATTAAACCAGACTACGATCCTTCTCTAAACTTAAGGATATAATCTTATAAGATTTCAATTTAAATAAGTGTCTATAAGTTGCCGAATGATGCAGCACAAAAGTGACTGAGCCTGTGGCCCTGTGATAAAAGCCTGCGACTTTGCAGTTTTTTCAACATTTTGTATTTTTATAGTCTCAATTAGCGTTGCAAGAAAACAGTTACTATGACTAAGAAAAGGTCAATAACAGATGATGAAACTAGAAACTGAAACTACAGTGAGGTCCAAAAACACATTACCTATTATCACCCTAAGTGCCACGAAAGACAACAAGATAAAATTCTTCATGATTGTGACTTTTAGTGTTATGAGTTAAATAAGTTTAGTCATGTGGTAGGAATCATACAATTGGAATCTGTATTGCAAGATTTTAAATACAATATGTAGTCAGTTAACATTTCCATATAATGTTAATAGAAAACATAATTTGGTCACCATAACATGTCCTTCAAAATGTTGAAGTATATGTGTACCTAAAAATTATCTCTATGAAATGTAATGTATTCATATTCTGTTACATCCCTTGCATCTAAAAAATTAGTTACTTAGAATTCTTTTCTTAACGCAATATGATTCAATTAATGTAGAAAACACAACATATAAATTCTAGTTTCACCTGAAAATTATAACACATAACATAAGTGATGTTCATAATTCTCATATTATGGGAACACTGCGTTGACTGACTCATCAGCCTTAGGTCATGCTTAAACACAACAACCCTGGACAGATGTTTCAGAGCTCTTGCTTGGATCACCCAGGCCACTGGGAATATCTGGCCAAGAAAACACAGCCATGTCTTAATCTGCTTTCACAGTTAAGCATATTTAGCCAACAGGATTACAAGCATGACCATCACAGCATGCACGTGTCAGTGGAGAATATCAAATCAGTGTTTGGTGAATGCATAAGCCTCTTACAGATCCATGAGGGAAAAGCACAAACCAAATTATTCTGAGGTGTGAGGACTGGTGTCCGAGTCGGACGAACGCACTTTCAGAGATTTTAACAGCTCGCTAATTAGTGCAGCTAATTATTCTTTCATTAATTAACTTGTGTTTGTTCAGGGGTGATAAACACAGCCTTAGGAGGAGCTGGTGGAGGGTCTGAGGCATGAAATTTACTTGTACTGTACGTATGGTGGCACAAAAGGAGGACTATAAATAGCATGCGATTTTTAATTGCAAAAATGCAATATTCTTGAGTAGCAGCCGAGGGCACAGAATTATAGACAGTAGGCACTGAGGAAAAGATAATGAACCGAGGAACTGAATAGACTTTTTCTGGGTTTAACTTAATATGAATACGAACAACTTTATTAATCCTGAAGGAAATTGTTTTGCCAAAGTACAGAGTACAGTAATAATAATAATAATAATAAATAATAATAAAAAATGTCTAAAAAGTAAACATAAGAAAATACAAATACAAACATAAAGTGTCTAAAGTCTAAAGTCTAAAGTAACAAGTGAAGATAAAGGAGTGCACAGGAGTTACGCCGCATAAAGAGAATGAGCCAGTCTGAGACTTGCCTGAGACTGAGATTTGCTTTGATTAAAAAAAAACTATTTCCAAGAAAAAAGATGCACATGAAGAATATTGCACATAATAATAAAACTATTGTATGAATATACTATCACCTATAAAGCTATGTCAGTGTATATAATATATTATTTAAACATAAATAGAATAGAAATATATTGCACATGTAATGGTTATGGACAGATATATACAGATATATTGCAAATCTTATTTACAGTAAGGTGTTGGTTTTTTTGGTTTGTTTTTTTTTTTTAACTGGGTATTAGCACTCTGGATATGAATAAAAATAAAAAGATGTGACTGAAAGTTGCAGACCCCCACTTAATAAAAACATTTAACTGTAATTTATTTATTTTAATTTTCCACGGCAGCTTATTGACTCTCCTGGATCTGCACAGACAGAACTCAATATCTTTCATTTGTTCTGAAGGTCTCAGAGTGTGACGTTGGAGCCGGGATCCTACACACAGGATGAGAGTAGGCTACTCTGTGTACTGCTGCTCTATGACTGAGCCAGATAGCACAGTAGTGAGATGAATCACTCTGTAATTCTCCCACATCCTGTTCGCTGCCAAGGAGAAACCAAATCAGACCGGCAAAAAGTCAGAGGGAAAAGGAACTCCACGGCACCCTGTTAAACCATCAGGCGCTAATGAAATCTTCGGCAGCTCTCTCTCTTTTTTTTTTTGGAGTATTTTAACTGTGAAGATAACACCGTTTATCAGATTTAGGGTTTACATGCATCACTCAACTGAGTTCCACTTGCAGCACAGAAAGCTTCCTCTGTAAAAAAAAATAATAATAATAATAATAAACATCTATTTTAAATGGTTTCCTTGACTACACGGCATCCTAGGCACATCCATTAATAGCACACTGTGACGTTGATGCTGGATTCCTCTCTTGAATAATGGGTGAGAAAAGCAGAGAGAAAGAAAATGTGAACCTGTTGGTGCCGGGATTTTTTTTTTTCCTCCCTCTGCCCACAGAGAAAACAAAATGTTTGACCACAATGAAGGATTATTGGGATTCGACTGCCCAATCCATAGCACAGGGCAGTGTAGGAGATTAGGGCTGACAAGACCTTTAGCAGTGAAGAAAAGGAGGATGAGAGGAAAGCATCAATGGCGACACAGCTCCAGAGGCAGCACCCGTGGTGCTGATATTCGCTGTCTCAACCTGCCTTGGGGAGCGTAACACCGGGTATATATGAGGGAGAGCAAGTGGCTTTCTTTTCAGCGCTGCAGGAAGAGTGACAAATACATTCACCTCCGCATCCGACTCAATAGAAAACAGTTTGGGGGTTCAATTGGTCTGGTTCAATTCAATTAAAGGTGCGTGCAAACAGCCCGGACAGTTGGACTGGGTCAATCTAAGCCTAATGCCGAAAGACAAGCCTCCACGCACTTCAACGCCTCGTCACTACTTTCCCACTTAAATGGAGGAAAAAAAAAAAGCCCAAGCAATTTTCCACTGATACACACCTACACAGACGATGAATAGTCACACTATAAAGTGAGAGTGACGGATATGGAGAGACAGAGGAGCACGGTAATGAAACGAGAGAGGAGTGAAGGAATAGTCAAATTTGAAATAATGGCTTCATTAGATGTTTACACAGCAAGCGAGGCAAGCAAATGAGCGGAAATGAACATAATAACGCAATAGTCGTAACTTCAGGAAGGATATATGTCGTGCTCTAACATCTGTGTGTGTTTTTCTGCCAGGACCTCTGTCATAAGAGCAGGTTAACAAGAGAGGCTTCGTTTTGCACAATTCGAGACTTATGAGCCTTCAGAAACCATTAGGACGCAATGGGAGATTTGCAGGCAGGCTACGCGACATTGCCTATCTATTACAGCAGCTTCCCTCGCTGGAGAAAAAAATCAATTTCAATTAAAACCAGGCCCGGCCAAGACAGGCCCCCACTTCTGGGCTGAGAGACGGGCGGAGATAGCGAATGACAGCTTCAACATAAGCTGATGACAAGCACTCGGAGCATGTATTAATTTGACCCAGAAGTTAGGCGCAGACGAGCACTTGGACCTGCTCGACGTGGTGAAAGCGCCAATGATCCATTGATCAAAGCTTACATAATTCATTTCCCCATGGGTGACCTTTTGAGTTCTGTCTTGAACTCTTTTTTTTTTTTTTTTTTAAATCACATCATTTTTCGTTGCTTGCCTCAAGTCAGTAGATGCACACAAAATCCATACAGGTAACAAGGAGAGCAAGACAGAGTAGCATTATGGGTTTTTTTTTTGCTGCCCATATCAGATCTTTAGTAGAAAGTCGGTCACAGCAGTTAAACCCCATTTCAGACAACAAATGCAGATATTTTGTTCCTATTCTACGTATGTTTGCCCTGTGATAGAGTCAATTTGGAGTATTTTTTGCTCACAGAGTTGAGAATTATATCGCAGAATTTTCACATAAAAGTTTACGCACACACTTTATTTTTTATAAAATAATAATATAAAATATATATTTTATATAAAAAATATATTTTCTTGATAATTCCAAAGGAGTAAAGGTAATCTAATACTCTAATAATCAATCTAATAAAAAGTGACACAGGTCTAAGCAGCTAACACTACTTGTTGGCCCCTAATTTTCTTTTATGTCTACATTTAGTGTTACTCACCAAAACTCGGAGTGTCAGTTTCTTTCCTCAAAAAACATGATAACACTGAATGAATAAATGTTCACATCCATGTTTGCTAGCAGTCTTCTTCACTGCCTTGGTTGGCACACTGCTGCATCTTAGTATGTTACCACCACCTTCAGACTCTGTACTCCAAGTTGAAACAAGAAAATATCAATTCTTTTTCCAAATTAGTTACCCAAAACTACTAAATGAATTATATTGTTGAAGAACACCGATTTTGTCCTGGATCATGGCGCATGTATGTGTCAAGTTATCTGAGAGGCAGAACAAATGCCCCCGTTAATTCTAAAATAATAAAATATATAATTTCTAGTCTTTATTCAAATAAAACTGTATTTTTACAAAAAAAGCAAGATAAAAAAGACAACACAGCTTTTACTCTGTAACCTTGAATTACTGTTCGACCAGAAAGACAAGTGATGTCATATTTTACTTTTAGATTTTACTCGCTGAATTTTAAACTTCAACAAGACAGGATGTCTGAATAATTCACAAGAGGAAACAGGACAACAACACTTAGTGTACCACAGCACAACTCTCCTTTGTCATGTACAATAGTGAATAACAAATGCTGGTTATAAGTCTCTATGTGGATACAGTTTGTAGGCCTTTCACTCAGCGCACATAATGCGTCACATATGTCATCTGTGATAAGTGGGTAATTCGTGCCAACTGTGACAAGCCATTGCACGGTCTTCAGGGAACAGAAACCCTGACCTTTCATGGTCGTGGGTGGCCATGTTGTCATGCTCCTCCATCAAGAGCACAGGATTCCCCACAGTCTCCTCCCACTAACCAAAATGTGAGAAGATACAGTGGGGCAAAAAAGTATTTAGTCAGCCACCAATTGTGCAAGTTCTCCCACTTAAAAGATGAGAGAGGCCTGTAATTTTCATCATAGGTATACACTTCAACTATGAGAGAACAAAATGAGAAAAAAAAAATCCAGAAAATCACATTGTCTGATTTTTAAAGAATTTATTTGCAAATTATGGTGGAAAATAAGTATTTGGTCAATAACAAAAGTTCATCTCAATACTTTGTTATATACCCTTTGTTGGCAATGACAGAGGTCAAACGTTTTCTGTAAGTCTTCACAAGGTTTTCACACACTGTTGCTGGATATTTTGGCCCATTCCTCCATGCAGATCTCCTCTAGAGCAGTGATGTTTTATTTTGGGGCTGTCACTGGGCAACACGGACTTTCAACTCCCTCCAAAGATTTTCTATGGGGTTGAGATCTGGAGACTGGCTAGGCCACTCCAGGACCTTGAAATGCTTCTTACAAAGCCACTCCTTCATTGTTGCCCTGGGCGGTGTGTTTGGGATCACTGTCATGCTGAAAGACCAGCCACGTTTCATCTTCAATGCCCTTGCTGATGGAAGGAGGAGGTTTTCACTCAAAATCTCACGATACATGGCCCCATTCATTCTTTCCTTTACACGGATCAGTCGTCCTGGTCCCTTTGCAGAAAAACAGCCCCAAAGCATGATGTTTCCACCCCCATGCTTCACAGTAGGTATGGTGTTCTTTGGATGCAACTCAGCATTCTTTCTCCTCCAAACACAACAAGTTGAGTTTTTACCAAAAAGTTCTATTTTGGTTTCATCTGACCATATGACAGTTCTCCCAATCCTCTTCTGGATCATCCAAATGCTCTCTAGCAAACTTCAGATGGGCCTGGACATGTACTGGCTTATGCAGCAGGGGGACACGTCTGGCACTGCAGGATTTGAGTCCCTGGCATGGCGTAGTGTGTTACTGATGGTAGCTAGCCTTTGTTACTTTGGTCCCAGCTCTCTGCAGGTCATTCACTAGGTCCCCCCGTGTGGTTCTGGGATTTTTGCTCACCGTTCTCGTGATCATTTTGACCCCACATGGGGTGAGATCTTGCGTGGAGCCCCAGATCGAGGGAGATTATCAGTGGTCTTGTATGTCTTCCATTTTCTAATAATTGCTCCCACAGTTGATTTCTTCACACCAAGCTGCTTACCTATTGCAGAGATTCAGTCTTCCCAGCCTGGTGCAGGTCTATAATTTTGTTTCTGGTGTCCTTTGACAGTCTCTTTGGTCTTGGCCATAGTGGAGTTTGGAGTCTGACTGTTTGAGGTTGTGGACAGGTGTCTTTTATACTGATAACGAGTTCAAACAGGTGCCATTAATACAGGTAACGAGTGGAGGACAGAGGAGCCTCTTAAAGAAGAAGTTACAGGTCTGTGAGAGCCAGAAATCTTGCTTGCTTTGTAGGTGACCAAATACTTATTTTACCACCGAGGAATTTACCAATTAATTCATTCAAAAATCCTACAATGTGATTTCCTGGATTCTTTCCCCTCCATTCTGTCTCTCATAGTTGAAGTGTACCTATGATGAAAATTACAGGCCTCTCTCATCTTTTTAAGTGGGAGAACTTGCACAATTGGTGGCTGACTAAATACTTTTTTGCCCCACTGTATAGACACACAAACAGTACCACTCACATCACACACACATACACACACAAAGAGGCACACGCATGCACACACAGATTTAACATACTATTGTTCACTGATGCAAATACACGCATAGGCATCCATCCCCCCAATCATGCTATCCCTTTCATTAATAAACTATGCCTGTGCCTGGAGAAGAGTTCAAGCATGAAAGACAAAAGCATTACGTAACGCATGCATGGAATTCTAAATCACAGGCTCGGCTTTGGGTTTTCAGAAGTGTTCGCCTTAAATAGCTCAGATTATAACGAGGGATGCTTCGCACTGGGTTTGCCTCATCCAGTCCTGCATGCCTGTGTGGCTAATGTGCCGCTTACTGCCTTAAGAAAGCAACAAACAAACTGATTATAGACTAGACTTTTAGAGTAGACGTTATGTGTCCTTTTCTTGTCTGTTCTTGAAGTTTAAGCCTGGCGGTATTTTGAATTTATTATATCAATCAAACAATGATCTTGACCCATTTCTTTTTGCAACATTGTTGTCCAAAAATGATTAAAAACACATCAGTAAGATTCACATCAGTGAGAACTGAAGGTCTTGGAGCTGAGAGCCTCAGACAGAGGTAGGAAGGTGGATGGGATACTTTGGTGTTTTTTGGCCTTTCTTGAGAGATGTAGTTCATGGAGCTTGAGCTCCATTTGCGCAGTCCACTTCTGTCTCAGCGTTTAAAAACTCATCATCACCCCACTTTCAAATCCTCACCATCTCCTTTTCAGTACCATCAAATTCAAGTTCATTTTGTTATGAAGCTATCTGAAGTGATGTTAAAGTGACAAAAGCCAGGTTCCTTCTAAAAAATAAGCATGTCGTCATTGTCATCATCACTACTTAAAGGATAGGACTGAACTTGATTTGTAAGTGAAAATTAGATGGTTTCAGTAGGAGTACAAGTTCAGTGATTCAGTGGCACAATCACTTAAAATGCAGTTACATTTGAGAATCATCTACTGAGCCCTAATTTCTTCATCATAGAACCTGATACATTAATTGTAGAAAACACTGGCTGATATTTCTGCCTATTCTGGACTTGTTCTAGTTTCTGTAACTGAATCTTCACAACAATGAAATAAAAAAAAGAAAAAGCTTTTTTTCTGTTTTTGACCTTCCAAAGCATCTAAAAATAGCTTTCTTCCTAAATGGCTTTTTTTTCTTACAGTGAAAAAGGCTATAACTGATATAGTGATATAACTCTTTGCCTTATAAAGAAAATTGCCAGTAGATAAAGGTTTCTCAAAGGCTAGGGGTTCAACTCTCTCTGTGGTAACCTTTGTGGAACTGTTCTCTCTAAAAAGGTGTGGACCTACTGTACAATTGCTGAGCATGTGATGTACTTCTGGCTGCTTCTCATACAGGTATTAAATGTTGCACCAAATACTGCCTGATTATGGAACATAAATACTAATCTGACCAGCCAGAACAGTATGATGCAGTCTGAACATCAAAAGCCTGCTTGAGTTAAGTCAACAGATCTTTTCTGCACAGTCATAAAAGCACCAGAATCTCCCACACGGCCACACGGTTTTAGGATGGTAACTCTTCTTTAAAGGTATGATATTTAGGGTTTTCATTTAAATAAATGTCTGTTAAGTCTCTATCTCTCACGGAACAGGGTAACACAATGGTGAGTGAGCCAGTGGCCTACTGCTTAAAGCCCTTGCATCTGCAGTTTTACTACCCGGGTGACAGTGTTGACTTTAATGTAAAAATCACAAGCGGTGAATAGTTCATTTTTAATCAAAACCTTTAAGACAAAAGACTCACTCTTCAACTCACCTGTGTCAGAAGAATCGTACTGTTTTCCAGTCTCTGCTAGCGTTGTGAATAAAAGGTCACTATGGCTGAACAAACAAAGAAAAGTTGATGATTATGGACAATGATGCTTGAAACTGACACTGAAGTTACTTCCCAAAACACACCTGCTATCACTGGTTACCTCCATAGGTACAGAATGAAAATCTTCTACAGTACAAATCTACTACTATTGACTGTAATACTGAGTAAATACTGAAGAGTTCAAAAGTTCAATGTTTTGTACAAATACTTTTAAGAGCAACAGAAGGGACATACAAATATACATACACAGCACACATTAACCATGTCTTTAACAAGTCTTACCCCACAAATATCCACCTATGGGGAAAAAAACATCTTAAAATAATCTGTTGAGGTGGTATTTAAATTAGTGGAAAGAATAAACGTATAATTAAAGAAAGACGTACAAAGACCTGCTGTGGCATCATCTATAGTCAGTGACACCTTGGTAAAAACATATGAAATATTACAAAGGTGTTGAACGATGACAGATCATTGTACTATATGAGTGTGATGGTGAAATCCTTTTGTTAGTTTGTTGGTACATATCCAGCTGAGAAGACATGACGCCGGAGAAGGATCCCTCATCAAATATATGTTTAATCAGTGCTGACAGATCCAGAACGACAGAGGGCTGAGCTGGATTGATGCTATGACACAATGCGAGTCACCTCCTACAGTGCCCCTCGCCTGGTAGTCTATTCAGGTGTGATAGATGACACAAACAGCGAATCTTACAAAGTCTTTGTCCTTCCAAGATCTGTGAAGTGTCTTTATTCTCCGGAAATCAGAGAGCAATCCGTCATGAAAATTGAAGAGGTGGTTGCCTTGCAACCGTTTGCGAAGCGCAGGGTTTCTGAAGGCTGTGGTGTTGTGCATATGGAAATCTGCAAGTCTTCCTCACAAGAATGAGGGCAAAGGATTGTGTTTGTGCCTTTTATTTCAAATCTTGTGCAGCTTTTTGATATGGAAATGGTTGAGGTTACCGTTGGGCTCATTCTCAAGGCTTTGTCTCCCGCTCTCGATAAGCCTTGAGAGAGTAAGAAAGTGAAAGAGATGGGAAATTGGGTCTAAAACAAGAGAATAGAAAGTAGAAAGTGTGTGTGTGTGTGTATGTGTGTGAGTGTGAGAGAGAGAGAGAGAGAGAGAGAGAGAGAGAGAGACTGAGAGAGAGAGAGACACACACAGAGAGAGAGAGAAAGTGAAAGAGAGAGAGAGAGAGAAGAGAGACCTCGTTTGCCAAGTTAAGCTGTTGTGTCTCCAATGTGGTGGTGGAGCCACTGCAATGCACCAAAACCAAGGGGAGAGAGGGTGTAAGAGTGAGGGGGTGGGTAGAGAGAGAGAAAAAGAGAGAGAAAGAAAGATAGAGAGAGGAGAGGAAAGAGAGGGAGTCAAAAATACAGAGAGGGGGTAAAGGCAGTGGCAAAAAAAAAAGGAGAGAGAGAGATGTTATTGAGACAGGGAAAGAGCACAAGAAGGATCGCGTAGAGACGGATAGAGAGAAGGCAAGCAAACCTGGAGTGTGACGGAGTGTGTGTGTGTGTGTGTGTGAGAGGCTAAAAAAAAACCCAACTATTTTTCATCCATCCATCTAGCTTTAGCTCAAGCCGCTAACAATTTGGGAGGGGAGGGAGGGAGGGGAAGGGGGGGTGGTGGAGGTAGTAATGGCTAAAATCCAAGATGTCAGTATTTCACTTTTCCTTTCACCTTGTCTTATGCACAACAATCCCGATCCCCTAAGCAACACACATCTGCACGCTTTTTGACTGCACACACTCGCACAAAATGCAGGCAGAGCAGTCTACCTATCATCCTCTCCACACACCATTAACAAAGCAAGCCAACCAAACACCCATTCACACACTGGTGATTTTTTGCCATCCATTCAGCGGGCCAGACAGGCAAAGTGCCCCGAGCTGAATGAACATAACGCGAGGAAGGAGGAAAAAGAGAGGGAGAGGGATGGAAAAAAAAAAGAAAGAAAGCGGATTTGGGTGCAGGTGAAAAAGTGCTATGTGTGAAAATCAGGCTTAAAAATGATTTAGAGCGCACGTTAAATGTACATCAAGTGGACACACGATAACAATAGATCACACACGCGGCAGAGTTGTAAATGTCTGCAGTTTACCTGGCTGACAACAAGCACATGGCGGGAAAACAAATGACTGCGGAGACGGAGGATCATAATGTGCCTCCTTCAAAACACTCGTCGGTACAGGAGCTCCAGAAGCGCACGGCTTTTGGCAGGCAGATAAAGGGAAGGTCAGAGAGACATGAAAAGGAAAGGTGAGAAAGAGAGCAAACGCCAGGGAGGGAAAGAAAGGGAGAGGATTAATGGGTTGTCATGACTCAATCCACTCTTAAAGCAACTGTGGGGCTGATGCCCAAAATGGATAGTGGCCATGTGTCTGAGTAAACTTGTAGTGAAGAGATGGATGGATGAATAGAAGGCAGAGCGAAATGAGAATCTTCGACAAATGTTGTATAGTTCATCTTTGTGGAAAGGCAAGTTGTGACATAATTAAGGTGGGGATGTCATGATCAATGGGCGGATAATAAATTTATACTTTAGGTAAAATTTTATATTGTTTCAGCCACTCTTCAAGCAAAAACTGGATTTATTGTATTTGTGTTATCAACTGTTGATTGGACAAAACAAAGAATTGAAATATTTTAAGCTGGCCTCTTTTGGGAGTTGGGATTGGAATTTCTGACTGTTTTCTGTTATTTTATGGAGCAAAAAATAATCAGCAGTAATAAAAGTAATCATTAACTGGAGTCCTAAGTAATTTTCTTAAAAACATGTTTTTACATCTGGAATTGGGACTATAGAAATCATGTGAGGGGAGTAATAAAAGAATAAATAAATCTGTCACTCACCCTCTTAGAATTAATTAGTCCTTGCTGTTGCTCCCCTTTTCAGCTCTAGCAAATCAATCATTGCTGGATGATACAAAAGAAATTCCTACTGGTATGACAGCGTGGATGTAACTACAGACACCAGATTTAAAAATTATAATATACTGTATACAGCATACTTGAATATAACAGGAATGGATTTATATGTGAAAGTCCCACTACAGTTTTAAATGGTTTCTCATAAAGCATTTTACATTGACAGGTTCAATCCAACTAGTCACTTTGTGCTGCTCACCTTAAGACTTGAAATTACATGTTACATCCTGCATGATTGCGTCATTGAGGAAAGCTTGGAAGGTTTTCGAATGCTCTTGGAAATATCATAATTACAGTACAAGCTACACACTCCTGAACAACCCATCTAAGCAGTAAAAACACTAGGGAAGTTGAAGCGTCTGCAATATGACATTTATGGGGTGGAAAGGTCGGAAGCTATATCAACAATTGGTGGTAAATCTGAGGGGCGCACTATGAAGAAAATTCAACACAGCCATTCAACACAGTGTTAGCTGGTTCGGCAAAACCTAAAACCCCAACCAGAGATAACAGGTATCACTACGGTGGTTATCAACTTTCTTTTATAACCCAGGTTTTCTTCTTCACTATGGCAAAAAGTAAAAAAGTAAAAAGAAGAATGCTAACTGTTTACTGCGTAATGACTCACATTTACTTCCAACGTGACAACTGCACATTGTGGAGCTCTTAAACTTTAAACTAGACACAGCAGATTTGAAATGATTTCACTGACTGATCATTATTTGTGATTGATACCGATAGACTCATCAATTTTTTAATCTGTGTCCTACTAGCTGCAGTTCCAGCAGTGCAAAACAGACCAAGCATAAAACCATGTTCCAAAGTGGTCTGTAGCTGCTGTTGCTTCATATCTTTTAGTGTATGGATGGTTTGCTGTGTAAAATTTAAAGTGTTAATATTACCTGGAGCAAACAAGGAAAAAAAATTAGATGAGGTGCTTTTATTGCCTACAGAGAGCCCTTAAAGTCCCGTAAGAAAATTATTATAATCATAATAATTAACGTGTGCACAAAAAATAGCATAATAACTTTAGGGGCTGCATTCAGTCCTGTGTCTATGTGCAAGAGCAGCAATAAGTGTACTGTATGACAATCTGAGGTGAAAATAAAACCTGATCAGCCAAGTTCTCTGCATTATAATGAGGCTGTGTGCATCTGAAGTCGTTAGAAATGCACATGAATTTATGGCAAATGATGTTGTGCAGACTTTAGGGGCCTTGTAACAGATTACTTAAACCAAAACTCTGAACATGACCTCCTCTGGAGCAGGTTAGGTGTGCAGCATAGGTCTCATCCGGTTAAAAGAGAGCCACCTTCTTAACCCCTCCAGGTCCCCGATCACGGTAAAGTGTACCAAAGTGAAAGAATGGCTGTCAGGTAATATAGGCAATGTTAAACAATATAGGCAAAATCAAAAGTATTCACAAATGGCCCAAATAGTTCAAGGTTTAAAATGCAGGCAATGCCTCAGGTGTTTTTTGTACAACTATTTACAAAACAATCAGGTATCACAACAAGATGCCACAAATCATTTGTGCCACTCCAAAACAGCTAGCACTTTAGCATTTTCTTTACAATAGTCCGTTTTTACCATTTTTTCCTGCACCAAACGTGACGACAATATTCAGGAAAAAGCATGGCGTAAATTATTTATCACAACGTCTGTTTATACTCGGCCTATCAACACAATTTAAAAACTGGAATATAGTTTGAAGTCCACACTTTCCGCACAAGTTGAAACGGAGACTCTGCGAGGCTGCATCTTAATGCTACATCATCATAAATCAGTCACATGATTTGGACGTGCAGGGGCGTCTGTCAAGTCCAGATGGTTAACACTGAAAACTCGAAACAACATACCTCTTTAACACATTAATCTGGCTTTTTAGTATACCCCTCTGATACATTATTGATGTTCCTGTATGTATTCTTTATGTATTGTATTTATTCATTGCGTGGCATCCTCAATATTTCAATGTGACTACATGTCTCTATTGACACAATACAATAGAAAGTTTTAGCTTTTATTTAGGTCTTAGCTGACACATGCTTTGGTAAGTTATTTAAAACAGAAATTACATGATGTTATACTCTGTTCTTTTTACTCTGTTGACAGAAACTTGGTGCTGCTTGAGTCTGAAAGAAAAACAACATTATTTTTATCCAAAAGCACAATGCATGTCAAGTCACATTAACATCTTTTAGGCTCTGATGTTGAAGTTTACAGCGCGGTTGAAGGCAGCATCAGACACTGCAAGACACGTAATTTAAGAAAAGCACTTCACGGGAAAACAAATGCTTGCGAGATGTCATAGAAGCTGTAATGTTTTACAAGCAGCTAAAAAAGACGGCTAAAAATAAAGTTTTCAAAAGATCACAGTAGTTGCTTCACGTCATGAAACGGCCACAACTGCCAACTATGACCTGCAGTCCTATAGCACCTATTGGCATCTATTAAAATATGTCCAAAATATATCTAGAAAAATATTATTTTCTCTGCTGTTCTCAAGAGAAAATACTCAACTCATCTTTCAAACCTTTCTTGTATGTACTTGCACAAACTTACAAAAGTAAGCATTACTTAAATTAAGCATGTAATTAAAAGCATCGTCATCATCGTCAAAGCTGCACATGTCAAATAATGTTATGGCTTCACTATTTTACAGATACGGCCCTGACAAACAAGTATCACGTGGATAGAACCACAGCAAACTATCAAAACTACAACATACAGTGCTTACATTAAGTCTGCTGGCAGCCACCTACTGTGCATTGGTGTTGTTTTGTATGTTATTTCTTGGATTTTGCTGCTATTCTGTTGAGCACAATTTGAATAAAACGAATACATGAATAAATTAAAGCCCACTATAGCAAATGTCTCGCTTAAGTAGATAACCAAACTCAGACTCGGAACTTAAAGTGATTAAAGTAATGGGAGAAGCATAAGACTACTGGCAGAAGCAGTATTAAGCCCATTAGTGTTATGCAACCACACACACAAAATATGCAGTAGATAATACACCTACTGGGTATTTCTTTAATATCACAGTGTTATGAAAAAATATGACAGCAAACATTCTGTTGAGTGGAGCACACACTGTTACTGTAATGTACTGCAAATTAAAGAAACTGGAAAAATATTGTATGTACTGTACTTAACTAATAGACACTAGACTATTTACATTTCCAATGCTGCATTTAATGGTGTTTTTGATATCATAACTCCTTCAAATTACCTCCAGTACTGCCGAACCCACTGTGAATCAACACTGCACACTGAGCTATAACACAACACAGCGTTTTGGGTGCCAACACAGAATGTCGACAAGGTAAATAGTTGAAGTAAGTAAAGCAGAAGATTTGTAAAGTCAAAGATAACAAGATGTTTTTAAGAGTCAGAACACCAAACCAAGGCTAAAACACTGAATTATATTCAATATGTGGTTAGAAAGTGTTCTTGAATTAGATACTTATATTATTCTTTATCTTTATGAAGCCAGTTGTTTGTTAACTTACTAGCCATGAAAAATTATAAGATAAAAGGTAATTGTTGTGAATTTGGAAGCATTCTGCTGAAGAAACTTTCAGAAACATGTTTGTTTCTAAAGTAGGCACTTATACATATTGGAACAAACAAACTCATTTTTCAACTTACATTTTAGATCAGACATCAGACTTTTACAGAACCAACATGATCGTGTCATTGTGATAAAACCTGAGTGAATAAATGGTAATAATGAATTATGGACCTGCCTCTAAATGAAAGAATGTCTCAAAAATGGTTGTTATATCAATTAGTTATATGAACTGGATAGCATAGTAAAATAATTCAGCCATCTAACAGGTGCTGTAATTACGTCCCTGGCCTTTAAGAAGTGAGGGTCTAAATCCTCCGTGACCACAGTGCTTCATCTGACCAAGCCAGGTGTCTGTGCTGACAAACTCCCCATGGTAACTACTATTCCAAACACTAAATCCAATTCAGCAATGGTGTGTGGTGAGCTGGCATAAAAGCATACAACTGATTTTCAAAGGATATTACTTGCTAAGATATCCTTTTAATGCCTTCACGGCTAAAATGTATTGCCTGTAAGACAATGTAGTGTTTGTTATTCCTACTTGACCTGGGCCTGCTCTGCAGTCACCTTCTTGACATTGCGCCACAGCAGTGGCATGCATGGTAATGGTGATGGAGTGCATGTTCCCCCAACCGAGCGTGACGGGCTGACAGACCCTCTGGACTGTGGAAAGAACTGGGCTGTGGAACAACTCCGGTGAGGAACATACAAGGGGCCAAGGCTCATCCTTCTCACACCTGCCTGCAGCAGCACTATGGCAACTAGTCTGGTAGACAGCCAGCCAAAAAACATCATTAAAATTCACAACACAAAATTCAAATTGAGAGCACATACTTAAAATTCATTTAGCCAGTAGCACAACTGTTGTATCATATATCTTACTTTACAGTTCACCTTTTCAAAACCTAAATTATGCCCCTGGTCCAAGCCCCAAATTCTCTCCCAGCCAGAGAAAGAGAGAAGCAGAGGGAGAGAAAACACAGTGCAGCGGTCCGGAGGGACAGGAAGGCCTGGTATAATTCCTGAATACCAGCCCAGCCCCATGGGGATCTATGACCTGCATCTCTGGCCCGCTGCTCTCTGTCTCCATCGCCTCAGTAGATGGAGCACATACTGCTCTCCAAATCAGACCAAAATAAAACACACACCACAACGCTAAAGCTCTTACATTCTGGTGGCAGTGATTTATTCTGGCAACCTATGTCTAATAAATTACCATACTGACCTATTAAAAATAATCTTGTTCCCAGTCACTGCTCCATTTAGTATCTCCAGACATGTAGTTGAAACAAGCTTATTGTTTGGTGGGAAATATTATGGCAAAATTCACTACACAGCAGTGTTTAGTCCCTTCTGGGTTCTGCTGTTAAATGTGAATAGAGGAGTCCTGAGAGACTCAGCTGCCCACAGATCCTGACGGTGTGGAGCTGAGAGAGGGCGGATCCCCCAGGACTAATAAATAAATCCAGAATGATGAAATCAACTGCAACGCCGTGATATGTCGACTGTGACACATGCGATGCAAAAAATCAAACGCACGATACAGACACATCACCAAGAGGCGAAGAAGAGGGAGGAAAGACAGAAGCTGAGAGAGACTGCCCACCACCGAATTACATGCAGAAAATCTATATAATAACATCCCAGTCAATTGCATGATGACTCTATACAGAGGAAAATCACTACTTCTAGGAATAAATTATAAAATCTTCAGTAAACATTAGAGCTGTGACTAACAATCATTTTACTTTTGAATCAAATCATGTTTTTGGTTTATAAAATTTCATAAAACTGTGAAAAACAGCACATGAATCCAAGTTCCAAAATGTATTTAAATGATTTCTTTTGTCTAACCAAAGGTCCCAAACCAGAAGATTATCAATTTTATAGAAGATTAAAAACACAGCAGGAACCTGTGAACCACTGAATTTTGGTCATTTTGACCTTTATAATCAATTAAACTGTTTCAGAAAAAAAAATACTTTTGTGTCTATTGACCAATCAACCAATTGACTAGATGTTTCAGCGGATAAATGATATGGTTACTCTCCAAAACAATATCAGGAGAGAAAACGTACTGTATCAGGTGAGGAAAAAATCTAAAAAAATTAAACATAAAAGGCTCCTGAGCTTGATCTGCTTTAGTCTTTTGAACGTTCCTGTAGGAGACCTTTGTAAAGGCATTAATGGCTGTCTCTGAAAGGACACTCTAAACCAGCCTGACATGCTGAAGCAGCGTGGGACATTAATGGTAGTGACTATGTGAGAGCGCAGACACGATTGAAATTTCGAGTGTAAAAGGTTGCAGATCGGCCCGCGTGCCGCAGAACGGGCTGTGGTTGGATCTGCGGCCCTGTGATGGATGTGTCACCGGCGGAGTCGCGTGGCAAGAGGAGAGATGTTCTACCTCTCACCGCTGATGTTTCCTCTCCTCCACCCTCTCCCACCCGTTCATCCTGTGTTAGTGTCACCAAGGTCTGCTCTGCAGCCTGCCTGCATGTGAGGAGGATTTTGTCACTTTCTATCAATTGGTCCCAACCCCCCACCAGACACATACACACAAAATTATACACACATACATTTATACACCTCCCCCGCCTCCCCCCATTTACAGACGCAGTTACATAACAGCATGAGGATTTCTGGGCTAAGGGAGGTTTACTCTCCCTCATTTGCTGTTACCTTTTTCTCTCTCCTATCCTCACACACACACACACAAGACCACACACTTTTTCCTCATTCGCCATATGTTTAACACGAACCCTCCTTCACACACACACGCACGCAATACAGACTGTTGTGTAATTTGCCGGGTTCCTGATCCCTCTCTTATCTCAGGTTTTTCTGCCACAGGATTCTTACTGAAGGAAATATGCATAGACTGCTGGCAGTCTTGATTGGGACACAACTGCCCCCTGTTGGCTCAGCAGAGAAACACATTTGTCTGGGTCACTGCAGAGCAATTCATTTGACACATTCAGCCTCCCAGTTTTCGGTTTACTCTCACACATTTTGTACATGAAAGAGACAGCTGTTAAAACCATATATCAATGCTGTGTGTTAACATTTTTTTTGGTGAAGAAAGTTCATGTTTTGTCAAAGATATCTCTTGCACGCACAAATGAAGCACAAGTCGTGTGTCTCCTCTGGAAAAACAATAAATTGGCTGCCCTCTGCTGTCTGCTCAATGTCACCACACACCTCTCGTACAGTGTCCAACCACTGAAGAAACTTCTAATCATTTAATTCAACTTAAACAGCCCCTTTGATAATTACATAGAGACTGGACATACATAGGTAATGGTGTATGAGTTATATTGATCTGCACTGTATTGATGGTTCTCCCTTCGGCAGAGAAATGAGTAAGAGGGGGAATGATGGCGGAGGAGCTATGGCATTTAATGGCTGGCTAGATTACAAATCAATGGGTCTTCTGAGGGAGGACATTTCAGCCGGTTAATGGCATTACAGTGGGGAGGAGGACCGATGGGCAAGAGAGTTACAAAGGTATGTGGAAGGTTAATGTTTCCTACAGTGGGTCCACAGAAAAATATCTAATTTAAACTATATAGACTTATCATCACAGTATATTTTACTGGCAGCTTAAGTCAAACAAACAAAGGCTCTCGACTGTTTTGTGCTAACGGGAAATGATGAAAACAGCTGCTAGTTTTCACATTTGGAAGCTAAATAAACATAAAGCAAAAAATGTGGGTTTTTTTTATTTAATTATTGTGTGCTTTAATTATTGGGTTGTTTGTTTCTATAGCTGCTTCACTCACTACCATCAAATCATCTTTTATTTTCCGCCAGCTGAGCAGCCCCGTCATTTTCATTGTGATTTGCATTGTAGTGTCCATCAAAATTAAGCTAATGTAGTATTCACGCTGACATCTGGGAGTGTACTTTTCCAGTGGAAGCACACAGCATAGTCAAAACTCAGATAAATTCATATGAGGAGTGGAACTGCGACACAGATGTTATCCAACAACAGTAGTACAACTGGGATACTTGATTACAAAAAAGGACCAGGTGCTATGAAAACACACCAGAGACCTCCATACGCAACTCTTCAAACACTTACACAACACACACACATAGATGCATCAGTTAAAAAAAAATGCATGCATTCATTATGTCCTTATAGATCTGTGTTGGCATTTTGTTGTTCCGGATGTGCAGAGATGGTACCAGTGAAGCGTTAAAGGTTACAAAATCAGACCTGTAACTGACAGGCTCCCATGTTAAATTCCCAGCCCAGCTCTGATAACGTGGTTAGGAAACATTCAAGACAAAAGCACGCCACTATGAATATCAAGCAAGGCAGCGCTGAGCACAAAGAGCTCTCTAACTCTTCTGGTTGACCTAAGGTAAAACAGCCTTCACTTGTATAGTTTAACTCCCATTAAATAGATATGAAACCTAAGATTTACCTTTTTGTTATAGCAGCCTATGATTCTATCACCTGTTGCATTTAATCTTCTTCACCCTAGAGGTATGTCTATTGCTCTGGGGGCATAATAACAACAGGGGCAAACTAAATAGCATAACACTTCATGGAAATAGACTTTACATTAGCTATAACAATCACTACAGACACGGCTACAAAGGTGGCTCCTATTAGACTGAATGTCAAAGCCAATTAGCATTTGGCAGGTAGAAAAGAGTTCTGGCAGCCTGCACTTTGAAAGCAACACAAGACAACTAACAGAGCTCCAAAGAATAGAAAGAAACATGCAAACTTTATTACAGGTGCATCTGTAGGGGAAAAACAGTCTAGATAAACAGGACAACACATGCCACGCAAACTGCACTGGAAAACAGTTAAACCGACCCAGACTTCCCACTGATAAACAAGGATATGGGGGATTTCAAAGGCAATTTAGACACTTCAGAGTCCCTTTTCATTAAATGTTTACATCATTTCTTTGTAGCCCCCTATAAATTTAAATGATACAAACAAAACCTCACATCTCAAATCTGATCTCCTTTCATGGAAACAGATGGACAGCAAAAAAACTAATGCAATGTGCAGTTAAAACACCAGGAGTATCACATTCCTCCTTTCATGACAGGAAAAACTGCGGCTGTGCAGGGCTTTCTGAGGGCTAATAAATACTCCATAAAAATCCTAATCGGGTGTCCACACTCTTCCCAGCATTGACTAAAACAGCCACCCCACTATTTTAATCCGACAATAGGAGTCACCCACAATAGGCCTTTGTGACTCAATATCTGCGTTCACCATCGGACTGCACCTCTATATCAAAGATGCTGTCTATTATTTACATGGCATTCATTACAGCACAGGGGCAGAAATGCCTGAATAAACACACAAACAATCCCCGTCTGGTCAGCCAACAGCCCATTATAATGGGAGCACAATCGCTGGTGCTGGATAAGGATTTAGGTTGGTTGAGTAAATAATAATCATAATAATAATACTAATAATAATATGCTGAAAATAGTCCCCACATAAATACACTAGGCTGCTCACTCCTGGCTGTTTAACATTTATTACAGGGTCCAGCTCTTTAAGCAAATTATTTAAATTTCTATGAACTTAAATAAATAATTCAGCCTTTTTGAAAAATGAAAAGTATGCCCGTTCTTTAACCCTTGTATTGTCTTCACTTTTGGGACCCTCTGATATCCCTTTCAGGTCAAATTGACCCGGTGGGAAGATTTGGGGTTTTAAAAACTATTCTGAAATAAAATTTTACCTTCATAAACCATTAACATATATTGTCTTTATCTCAATTTCAAACACTAGAGATAACATTTATGTTGATGCTGATTATGAAATCAGTCTCTACTAGAAGACAATTAACAGTGGTATGTGGTAAGTATGATTCGTTTTTGTGTGTCTTCCCTCACTGTGGCTAGAGAAGCTGGGGTCACTTCACTTTAGATGTGCAGTGTCACTAGTGCCTTGTCTAGCTACTGAAGGATAAAAGTCGTCTTCTTTGGAGCTTCCTTTGGTTGCAGTCTGGGTTGATTGCCATCCAGATTGTAAATGTATTATTAGGCTGAGCCATCCAGCTTGTTGTAAAAGATCACGAGTGGTGACTGTAGTGTTCTTCTTTGACAGCTGTGGCAGGCCAGCAGCCTGTCTAAGTCTATTCCTCCTTTGGTGGTGCTGAAGTCAAGTATGACCTCTGGCTTACAGTTCCCCTGGCTACTTATTGTTCCATCCCTGTGCTCATGAGCACTTTCCCCCTTTTTTTTGGTATATAAGATACCAGGGCAATATTGGCCCATGGACATAAAGTTGGAGGAATGGACTGGCCTGACAGAGGGTAAAGAATTAAGGAAAGTGAGAGCAAACAGCTTCTCTGTGCTTAGATTATAACAGTGTAATGTTATCTGTGTGTGTGTGTGTGTGTCTGTGTGTGTTGTGTCTGTCTGTGTGTGTGTGGGCATGTAATTATCTTTTTTTTGCTTGTACATGTTTATCACAGAAAATAACCCAAGGCCATTGAGTTTCAGGTAGAAAAAAAAAATTATAATTCTACCATTTTTCTTTCTTGTAAAAATTTGAAACGGGTCAATTTGACCCAAATACCATACATGGGTTAAGATTTACATCTTCAGCAGGAACCAGTGGGTTGGTGCTGGGAGGCACAGACAGACTGGGGAAGTCAGAAATAACTGAGAGATTAACTAAAACATTGCTTGGTTTTGTAAGAAAGACAGGAAATAAAGGATCCACAATATTGCCAGTCTTATCCTTTAATAATGTAGACCAGATCTGCTCAGCCCTGCCCAGTGTTTGGTGCAGAAAGGCCAGCATAAACAAGATGGAAACATGACTAGCTAAACACACAATAATATGCTGTTTAAATTAGAGTGAAAGGACATGCGTGGGAAATTGCACACCCCTGTTGTGGTACAATTCTTCGTGTTCTGGGTGGACAAAAAAAGACACAGACTTTCATTTTTCACTCGGAAAAATGGACTAGTAGACCAGAGGGAGGAAAAATACAAATCTGTTTTTGCTCCCCTCATGAGGTTATTAGGTTGTGCTGTTGTTGTGATTATGGCCGTTGCTGTTATCACTGCGCTCCCATGCTGTGTCATTGTCTCCTGGTCTGCATTTGCCTAAAAGGAAACAGAACATCCTGACATAGATTAAACCTCAGCCAAGTCGGCCTCTCTGCTCATGGACCAAAACACTGCGGACAAACTGTGTTATTAACATCAAATGTCTGTGTTTTTAGATCCATGCCCTTCTGCCACAGTATCAGTTACTGCTGATACATTCAGAAAACTAAACCACAACTAGGTCCACACACATGCTCAGACACAAATTCAGAACCTGTCTGAGCAACCGCAGCTTGGCTGTAAACCGCAGGAGCCGAGGCCGAAGAGTGCATCAATAATAGATCGAGTTATAAAAGAGACCACCCAAATTCACTTAAAATAGTTCAGACATATGGAGGCTGGCTCATTCAGGTAAAAACTGCATTTAATTAAAGCACTTACAGTGAGCAAGCAAAAACAAATAAATATATTTTTTTTAAAAAGTCTCTAATCAAGACCATATTACTAATATCCATATTAGTAATGGTTTAAATTACTATGTGTAATTGCAGTGGTGGAAGAAAATTAAACTACCAAAAGTAAAAGTTTTCCTTTTGCAGAATGACCCATTTGGATTATGGTTATTGATGAGTGAATGTGTAAGCATCATTTTAGCATCGCAGCTAGTAAATGTAAACATTTTATTGTACATAATTTACTTCATATAATTCTGGGTATCTTGTGAATTCCCCCCTTTAAAATCAATAAAGTCTCACTGAGATAATATCATAATTTATTTGTTGGATATATATATGTATATGTTGGATATAACATATCTGAATCTGCAAAGTAATCAGTGACTAAGTTATCAAATAAATGTAGTGGAGCAAAAAGCACAATATTTAGTGAAAAAATGTGCTTATATACAGTATTTGAGTGATTTGTTACTTTCCAGCACTGTGTAACTGGGACAGACCACAGAATGTTATCACCCGACAGCACCTCCTCTCTGCTTTAGTGTGTGTGTGAGTGTTTTAGCATCTTTCAGGTCATTGTTTTGGTTTTACAGCCTGCAAATTTACTGTGATTTACTGTAAATTTATTGTGACTACTGCTCTCTCCAGTTTCTGATAAAACTCACTCTGTGCCTCTTGTCCACCACCAAACATAAGACAGATGAAGTTATCTGGTGAACATAGTGGAGCATTTAGAAGCTAAAGTGCAAGATATTTCCCTCAGGAGTTGGTGGAGAGCAAACAGAGCTGGCTGGAAAATGAATAATGGACTTAATGGATTCATCAGGTGGACAAAAACATGGCTCCAAATGAACGACAATGCTGCTCCTTGTCTGCTAGGTTCAGAGGTAACGGTTTTCTAACACTGTCACAATATGAACTTTATAAAAATGACAACAGATAACATGTCTTTTTCATTTACAGTTTTTTCTCTGTTGGTCAATGCACATTGTTCAATAAACTAATAAAATAAAGAATATGACAATGTTGTATTCAAAGCAGTCAAATGCCTGTTTAAATAATAACACTAATGTTGCAATTCTGAGGTTTCTGAATGACATGGAGGTTTGCTTTGTCGACCGCAGGGTGAGAAACGAGCAGGCCGCTCTGAGCCCACCTACAGCCTGTTCCACTGAGCCCACCACGAAGATATATCTCTTTTCACCGCTGCATGGTCAAGGGCAGGGAGGGCACTTGGCAGCCAGACGAGGATCTTCCTTCCTGCTGCAGCCAGTCATCATCGACCATGCTGGCTGAGCCGGCAGAGCTCACACCTCCCTCCGGATCAATAGAAACAGGATCATGGGTCCAGGCAGAGGAGGAAAACATTTTTGAAATTGCTCTGCTCCACCAGCTAAGATAAGAAGACTGAAGGTGGGCTTTGGTAAACACTGTTGTTAGGAAAATGTCAACAATGGTATAATTACATTGACAGATTCAAACCTGCACACAAACACATTCACAGTCATTCTACTCCTCACTTTAAATATGAATGATATTCACATACACACACAAAACATAGACGGAGGTTTTATGTCATCTATATCCATTATTATCTCTAATTACTCATTAAATCGATCAACAAAGAATTCTAAAATTAAAACTCATTTTTCATTTTTCAAAATAACTTGCTGAATACTCTGTAGTTTCTGCCTCTTAACTGTGAATATTTTTGCTTTTCTTTGTCTTGCATGATAGTTAACTGAATATATTTGTATTTTGGACTGTTGGTCATGTAAAACAAGTCATTTGAATATGTTACCTTGAGTTTCATAATAACAACAGATTCATCAATAAATAGTATAACTATTGCAGTCTTCACATGCACTTCTATCACACAGTTGCAATAAGAAATGTCTTATATACACAGTTTGGCTAGCTACATAATTAGCCTCCTACCAATGGTGCACAAATCTGATGTTCATCTATGATGCTGCTTTTTGTTCGGTTACAGTGATGTCAACACGCGGAACAAAAAAACAGGAGGGAGAAAATATCACACCATCACAGCTAGAGACTGATTTCATAATGGCACTTGCTTGATCTGAAGTGTTTTTCACCTCACTGCAAGACCATTGGTGAGACAACTCTGCCGAACATGTACTGCGTTACCATGGCAACCAGCAAAGTGGATGCAGAGACATCAGTCTCCACAAGGCTGCAGCTCAGCCGAAGCGTAGCATATATGAGGGGGGGGGGGGAAGTCCTTCGATAAAGCGTTCCCCATCTCTTAAAGGGGGAACACAAGGAGATGACGAGATCTGTTCCTCCCGACCCACACGGCCATCTTTTATGTCCAGACTGAATGATTGATTCATGCTGGGGCATTCAAGTGGGGAAATGCTGAGGAGGCATTTTTATGTTAATTCACCTGCACATGAGGAGCTGGTGGCATGTTCTGAACCTCTGAGGCGTTCAGTAGCCACGTGTAGCAATGAAGGAGAGTGCTGCACTGGTAATTAAAAGCAACTCAGTGGCAGGCTGGTTTAATAGCGGAAATCTGTCAGCACTACTGAACACTGGCAGCAGGAACGCAAGAATGATGTCAAGACCGGAGTAGGAAATCAAATATATATCCAGAGTAAGTGCATCATAAAGTGTAAGGACTGAAGGTGGCGGCGTAACTCGAGAAAGGACCCTTTAGTTGTGACAAAATATGTAACTGCTATTTCATACAGCTTTCGACTAATGAATAGACGGTCAAACCGAATGTCTGTCTAAGGACACTTACTGGACTTAAGAGCGAAGCACTGAAACTTCCGCAGCATCAAATCTAATCTGCTATAAAGGCGTTTATGGGAATCCAGGGAGCCAGGCCAATTAATCTGAAATGTCATTAATGTAGCAGAAACACTGTATGAAACGTATTGATTCACTTGCAGATAAATCTTTATGTGCACTTGGCTGGACATGAATGATTGGATTTTTTCTCATGCTAATCATCGGTAATAGTAAAGTCTTTCATTGCCGGCCCGATGGGATTTTCTGCCGCCATTTGTTCTGCGCTGCTGCGTTCAATTCAGACAATGACTGACAGGACCTTGATTATTTCAATCAGGTGAGTCGGTGGCAAGATTGAACCAAAGTGGCGCTCGTTCCCAGAAGACAGGACGACCCACAGGAGCACTGGAGGAAATTGTTAGTTAAGTGCAGAGATGAGGTTTTGCCCATTTAGTCACCCTTTATCGAATTTCTCATGACGAGCCACAGAAATCGTCCTGTCTTTTATAAACTAAATAAGCACTAACCTGCCATATGACTCAGCCACAAAACAGACAGCCAGGTAACACACAACAGAAGCTATCACCTCATAAGATGACTTGTTAGTACAGTACATCTAAGACAGGCCACACCACTGAAATGTGCTTGACGCTGACGTCTCCTTTTGAAAACCAGGGATGCAAGTAGTTTCCCTGCTCGCATGCTGTGCTACCAAGTGGCATGACAAAGCAGGTATAGAGGATGAAATACTGAGTGATAAAATATAAAAAAGCACACATAAACCCTGCGTATCAGGCCGAATAAAGTTAGGTCTACCAGCTGGAGACATGAGGAGCAAATAAGGTTGATGTCTGACACCTGAGGGCTCATCTGCTGCCAAATGAAACATAGATTTCAGTGTATGAAAGAGAAGGAGGAACATACCAAGAGCACATGAAAACAAAGCAGAGCATCCTCCATGTGTGTGTCAAAACGTGCAACGCAACTTGCAGTATTTTTGCGGAATGAATCTGCAACAACACAGAGAGACAGTTGTGCTTTTTTTTTTTTTTATTTTATTTTGCAGTGGTCATTTACCCTGTGTCCATTAAAAATTCATGTCACACACACACACACACACACACACACATCTGTCCGCAGACAATGTGCAGGACTCTCGGCTCAGCTAGCCTAGCCACAGCTAACAAACCGGGTGAACCGGGTGCCCACCTCCCCGCCTTACCTTTCAGCACCACCACCACCTCGCTACCGGCGGCGTCCTCCCGCTCCTCGCCGCCGCTGCTCGTGGGCTCGTCCCCCTCAAACAGCTGGTTCACCTCCCCCTGGATGTCTGAGGGGCGCCGGTCGCCGTCGCTCTTGGAGACGGTGAACCTCTGGCTCATGGTCGTCGCCGGTGAGAGACAAGCGGCGGGGGTCTTCTTGCCACGGTGCGGACGAAAGAAAGAGGCGAGGGGAGGAAGGTAAAATTAGCTCTCGCTTCCCTCGTTATTGTAGTCCACCCTCGCTCCGCGTTAGTGAGTTCACCTCGCTGGCGGGGCGAACAGCCGCTCTCTGCCGGGGAATCAGACGCGTAACGCCGAGCGGACCATCGCATCAACCGGTGTCTGCTGCCGGCCGCGCACCCGGGTCCTAGAGCCGGAGCTGCGGAGTCTGCGGCGCCGGTAAAAAAGCAGACCGTTATCGCACTAAACACGTAAACATTATACTCATCTTATTTAAGCGTCAATTCATAAATATATTTCCTTTAATAAATATATGAATATATTATTTTTTCTTCTCTGTCTGACCGCACGTTGGAGTCGGACGTTGCTAGGCAACCGCGGCACAAAATCAACCGTCAGCAGTTTTTGTTTGTTTGTTTGTTTGTTTTTATTGACCACTTGATTATTTATTTTTTTGATCACTGCATTAACATCTGCATTAGAGCAACAGGATCACACAGAGGGAACCACCCAGAAAAAAATAAGTAACTTTCCACCACAGAGATCCAGCAGCCATCAAACACTGTCATGTTGTGTTTTGAGCTTAATTTATTTGAGGTTTGTTTTGGAGTTAGCATCGGTAAATCACATTATAAGGGCCGAAAACTCCTGGGTCCTGGTTTATTACTTGTTTTTGAGGTCTAATTCCAATTTCAAGGCCTTCATTATTTCAGCTTTGTGCCTAAGCACTCAATTAATCTAAATCTAATTAAGTAATCTCATGACAGGCCTAGGCTCAGATAGTAGTTCACCTCCAGAAAAGCTAAGAAGAACTGAGAGAGGCAGGAATAGGAGGGCTGATGGTGAATCAGGTGCTGATTTTTGCCCACCAGGTTCAGGTCATAAATGTCAGTGTTGGATCATCAAAAATAATGTGGGGTTTAGCTTTTAACCAAACATGCAAAAAAATTAAAAGAGTGGATTGAGGATTTTCATTATAGTTAATCCTTAGGCGTCTTTTTGTTTGTTTGTTTTTAGAATACTTTCAATTTTGCCTTTCAAAATGTTCACCCTGCCAAGGTTTGCCATCTGTTTTTTTTCAGCACAACTTAACATATCAGTTTTTTCACTTTGACTACTGGAACAACTGACATCATTTGATCATGCCGAAGGTTAATTTATTTATTCTAATTGGATCACTGAACATATCTGAGGCAGGGTTGTGGTTGCGGAGCGATGCAATAGATGTGGACTTGTTCAATCATATGAAGTGCAGAGTCCACTGGAACAGTTGGAGTCTTCAGGGCACCTCAGTGGTGATAATGAGGGAGATTCCCCATTGAAATGGGCCTTTTTCAGAGCAGACATTTAGACTTTGACCCTCAGGAGACATTACCAACTCAGACATATTAGATTCACACTTTTAATACAGTGGAGCCTTTTGGCCTAATTGAAGTATGACTTTTTAACTTTAAGATGTGTCTATGTTTTTTTCTGGTTTTAATGCATGGACATTGTTTTTGATATGTTGTTTGCCTTGTGTCTTTGTCCACTTTGATTCTGCTATAGAGTGAAGAAAGAAATAATATACTGCCTTTGCTGTGAAATGCACTGTGAAACGTACTGTAAATCAGTGAGTATAGACAAGCTTGTCACACCAAAAAAAAAAAGAAAGACAGAAAGAGAAAGAAGAGGCCTTTGAGACTCTTTAATGTACCTTTAAAACCATCAGTCAGACAGTAATCAATTCCATTCAAAGCTTTACACCTTGAGAATTTGTATTTTGCCATTTCCAAAAACATGCCTGGCGTGAGTAAACATTTATTAGAGTAGTACACTGGTTCATTACCATAAATAATCCCACACTTGCTGAGCCAACTCATAGAGACTTGGAAAGCTGCCTGAAATACACTTAAAGATATCTGTGGAGTTTTCTTTCAGTCCCTTTAAGATGAGAGGTTTCATTCTCGAATAAAGAAAATCAGCATCAGCGTCATCAAATGACTGGCAGTTCTGATAATCTGTGCAGGGAGCAAAAAAAGAAAAGTTAAGTATTGAAAATATAAATAACACTATTTTATATTAAAATGTAAAATGTTTTGCATAATTAATACTATGGTACTGCTAAGAATAAAATAGTAGATATCAGTATTGTGGTACAGTTCCAATTGGTTTTCATATTGCAATTGTAAAGATATCTCACTCTGCATGAACATCTATTTTCTCACCGTGATCTGTGTCAAAGACCTGTGGCTTGGACCAGCCAAGACACTCTGCCTGTGTCTCAAACTCCCTCAGCTCAGCAGCAGTGACAGTCTGTCTCTTACCTGTTGAAGAGGTGACACATTTCAGATGAAAGTCATGAGATGATATTCTTTCTTGTCATTTGTGTTGTATCATTTGTATTGTATTACCAAAATCTTAGATGCTATAGATGATATATTTTACAGTACATACCATTAAAGACTGGTTAGAGATAGTTAGATAAAAACAAAATGCAACAGAGACTCTGTGCCAGTACTTTGATGATCCCTGAATTTTGCATTTTGCACACATTTTCATGGTCCCAAAATGATGTGTCTTACTACTTTCTTTTGATCCTCAGGTAAAAATGTTAATTTGTCCAATGCTATGGTTTATGACCAAATGTCTGCAAAACTAATAATAACAAAACTAATAACATCCCATCAGTCTCAGATGGACTTAATGTTTAGTGATCATTTAGCATTTAGATCAAAGAACCACTGTGCCTTAATACAATGTCACAGAGCCGCTTACATACTGTACAGACTGTAGACTCTCAGTCTCATTTTACTTCGTTACTATTGTGCCTGGACTATAGATTACAGTTGTCTAACTCCAAATGGAAATCATGAATTATGAATGACCTGAAACAATACAAGGAAATTATTCTGGTGGATGTGGAGAGTAGTCTTCCTGTTATTGTAATATTAAGCCGTATAAATTCACACTATATAATAATTTCTGGAAGTATTTATTACATATTTTCTCATATTTGCCTCCTGATTTCCTTACTAAAGAACCCGAAAATGTTAATGACATCTGTGTCCTTCACAACAAGGCAGTCAGAACACCCGCTTTGCAGCAGCTCACTTGGTCCACCAGTTGGGACATCTATTAGAAAACATAAGAATGAGCGTGGATAGTCATAATATGTTAAATGGTTTACATACATATCATAATCACATTATATTACACCTGTATTTCTAACATTAAAGTGTACAAACAAGTCACAAAGTTTGAAAATATCACAAAAACACAAAGTATAAATTATTTCTATTGAAGAGGGCTTCACTGTATCATAGGTTAAGAACTATATGTGGATTGTTTGTAATCTTTTACAGTTCTTTTACAGTATTACAGTAAAAAAAAAAATCTTAAGTTAAGGAAGTCAAAGCCTGTATCTTAATAAGAGAATAAGAATGCATGAGCTATAGAGCAATTAAAAGAAGCTGAGATAAGACACACAATTAAACACCAGTGCACACTTACTGTTTGGGTCAATGTCAAATGCGCTGCTGTTCACATAGATAAATGGTGATGTTTCATTTTCACAATATCCAGACCTGAAAAAAAAACAAAAGAACAACTGTAGAGGACATGATGATGTATGAAATACTGCCATGATGTGATAGTGTGTTGACGATTGCTTACACTTTAATATTAAACGTGGCATTGTAAATGTTTGGTTTGTCCCTTGGGGTAATGTCCACTTTAACACTTGGTAAAAAAATAAAATTCAATAACAATGGAACCAGACAGTTTCCTGAAGAAAAGGCTATGAAGTACCAGGTCCCAGACAGCTGAAATATCAAAAGACAGAAGCTTTGTTTATCCAACTTTTATTGTAATTTAAAAAAAAAAGAAACATAGCACAAATATGTTTAATAGGTTCTAATGAATTTATACTTACGTCTGTGTTGCTGTCCAGTGGCTTCAGCAGCTTCTCACAGTCCAGCGGCGCAGGCTGGCACACCGAGCTGAGACTCAGCACAACAACAGCGACACACAAAGTCTTCATAGTGGCTCTGATGCCTCTCTGTCTCCTCATCTCTGTCTTATACTGCTGCCACTGACCAATTATTTTTGTGCCATATGTACCCACCCCTATTTGAGTGAACTAAACTCAGTATTAACCTCAGTGTTAAGCCTTTATGTTTACTTATCAAATAAACTGCGGATAGTGTGTGTGCCAGTAAACCCAGTGTCCACATTTGGTCATACAAGACTAACAGCCTGTCTCCTCCTGTCCACTAACTCGGAGAAGGCTTTGAGGGTTTCCAATGCGTTCACACTGGGAAGGTGAGATAGTGTACTCAAATCACATGGTATGCATACACACAATGCAATGCATAAAGGAGATGAAGGAGCTGCTCACAGGTGAAAATTTGTTTATTTAAAAGAAATTGTGGACAGACATGAAACTGCTTTAATTCAGCCCTATTAATAAATTCTAGGCCTAAAGAGTGGCTGCAGCTCATTTGAAACCTTATTATTACTCTTTCATCTCCAGCCTGGGAGAATAAATCTTAGTTGCTACAGTGTACTGCCCCACCGGCCCTGAATTTTCAGAGTTCTTGACAAATTTAGTCCTTAAAAAGGACAGGGTCCAACTCACTGTCACAATCACACCCTCGATTTGGTCCCTACATACGGTATTGAAATCGAACATTTAATAGTCTTCCCCCAAAATCCTATATTATCTCACCACTACTTAGTAATATTTGAATTCCTATTACAGGAATACACGCCACTAGAAAAATATGTGTTCACTAGATGTTACCCGATTGTGCCATGACTAAATTTAAGGAGGCAATTCCGGCAGCATTAAAGTCAGTAAGATTTCTTAATATCTCTGAAGACTCTTATGCTAACTTGTCAGTAACACCATGGACTCACTTAGAGGCACTCTGGACTCTGTTGTGCCCCTATAAATAAAAGATTGTAAAACAAAAGAGATTGGCACCATGGTTTAACTCATGCAACTCCGCAAGTTAAAACAAACAACATGACAATTAGAAAGGATACACCAAAGTGGAGGATGAGTCTCAAAACATATAGGAAAGTCCTGTGTAATGCCAGAGCAGCATACTATTCAGCATTAATAGAGGAAAATAAAAACTGCCCTAGGGTTCTCTTCAGCACTGTAGCCAGGCTGATGGAGAGCCGTAGCTCCATTGATTCAAGATTCAAGATTCAAGAATTTATTGTCATTACACAACAATTTACATCAGCAATCACTGGTAATGAAATTCTTAAATCCCAGGCTCTCCTAACAATGCTAAAAGAATATTAACAGCAATAGAGGCTGTCAACAAGAAAAGTAAAAAAGATCAATTTAGAAAATAAAAATATAAAATAAAATTAAAGATAAATAATAAACTAGAGTAATAAAATAAGTAAAGACCTTAAAATATAAGTTATACAAATAAAATATAAACTGTAAATGTAAACTAGGTATTATAAGTAACATATATACAATAGATATATATATACAATAGAAGAATATACACAATAGAAGTGGTGGAGTTGTTAAAAAGAAGTGGTGGTGCTGTGAACACAGTTTAAAAGTCTTAATGGCCTGCGGTATGAAGCTGTCCCTGAGCCTGGTGGTTCGGGCTCGAATGCTGCAGAACTGTCGGCCAAACTAGGCAGCAGCAGACAGAACAGTTTGTAGCTGGGGTGACTGGGGTCCTTAATGACTTTTGGTGGCCTTCCTCCTACACCGCTGGGTGTAGAGGTCCTCCATGGATGGCAGCTCCGTCCTGGTGATGTGCTGAGCAGCTTTCACCACCCTCTGTAGAGCCTTACGGTTGAGGGCAGTGTGCAGCTGCTGTACCAGGCATGGTGATGCAGCCAGTCAGGATACTCTCTATGGTGCAGTGCACCTGTAGAAGCTGCAGAGGATCCTTGAGTCCATGTTGAGCCTCCACAGCCTGCGGAGGAAGAAGAGCCGCTGTCTGGCTGACTTTGTGATAAAGAAGTCAGTGTGATGAGTCCAGGTGAGGTCCTCGCTGATGTGAACCCCGAGGAACCTGAAGCTGCTGACTCTCTCCACCGTAGTCCCGTTGATGGAGAGGGGGGCGTGTTCCTCTCTCTGCCTCCTCCTGAAGTCCACGATCAGCTCCTTAGTTTTGCTGACGTTGAGATGGAGGTTGTTGTCCTGGCACCAAGATGTCAGGGCTCTGACCTCCCTCTCTGTAGGCCGTCTCATCGCGTCGCCGGTGATCAGGCCAATGACGGTCGTGTCGTCAGCAAATTTTGACGATGGTGTTGGAGCTGTGGGTGGTCATGCAGTCATGTGTAAACAGGGAGTACAGCAGAGGGCTGAGCACACAGCCCTGGGGGGCGCCGGTGTTCAGAGTCAGGGTGGAGGATGTGGTGCTGCCCATCCGCACAGCCTGGGGTCTGCCCGTCAGGAAGTTCAGGATCCAGTCACAGAGGGCGCTGTTGAGTCCCGAGGTCTCTGAGCTTGGTGACGAGCTTGGAGGGCACGATGGTGTTGAACGCTGAGCTGTAGTCAATAAACAGCATTCTCACATATGTGTCCCTCTGGTCCAGGTGGGAGAGGGCAGTGTGGAGGGTGAGGGCGACGGCATCTTCAGTTGACCTATTGGGCCTGTAGGCAAACTTGAAGTGGGTCCAGTGAGTCCGGGATGGAGGAGGTGATGAATGATTTGACTAACCGCTCAAAGCACTTCATGATGGTGGAGGTGAGTGCTACTGGGCGGTAGTCATTCAGGGAGAGGATTTTGGTTTTCTTGGGGACAGGGACAATGATGGTGGTCTCCTTGAAGCATGTGGGCCAGCTGATCTGCACACACCTTGAAGTGTTCAGCTTGTCAGGCAGAGATGCAGACATCACCTCAGCACTGCTGATTTTCTTTTTGTAGTCTGTTAGAGTTTTTAATCCGGTCCACATCCTCCTGGAGCCCTTGTAACAGAGACTCCACTTTGTCCCTGTACTGTCTCTTTACGCTGCTGATGGCTCTCCGGAGCCGCGTACCTGGACTTCCTGTACTCCTCCAAATCACCCTGAGTTGTAGGCATCTGTCCATGCACGGACTTCTCCGTTAACCCAACCCAGGGCTTCTGATTTGGGAATGTCCGCACAGTAATCCTCGGTACGACGTCATCGATGCATTTTCCGATGTATCCAATGACCGCATCCGTGTATGTGTTTATGTCTGTGTCCTTAAACACACACCACTCCGTCGTGCTGAAGCAGTCGCGCAGAGCCGAAGTCTGATTGTTCGGACCACTGCTGAATGGTCCGCGTCACCGGTCCGTCACGCTTCAATTTCTGCCTATAGGAAGGCAGCAGCAGAACTGAGGCGTGGTCAGATTTTCCGAATGGAGAGCGAGGAGGGACCTTGGCCTTGTACGTGTCCGTGTAAGGGGTGTAAACATGATCGAGTGTGTTCTCACCCACGCGTAGGACAGCTGATGTGTTGGTGGTATCTTGGCAGGACTTTCCTCAGGTTGGCGCTGTTAAAGTCCCTGGCTACAATAAGGCTACAATAAACGCAGCCTCTGGCCATGTGAGGTCTCTGTCCTGTCGATAACTCCATACAGCTCGTCCATGGCCTTGTTGTTGTCGGCGTGTGGCGGAACATACACTGCTCTTTAGCAGGTTGCATAACTTAAAAGAAGAAATAAATAACAAAATAGTGCAAAAAAACAGCAAAGTTGAGGGGAGAGCTCGAGACGCGGCAGCCATCCTCGGCACCATCTTGATATATGAACGCCGCAATGATTTCATGAGGTTCTTTAATAACAAGATTTTGAATACTGGGGAAAACAAATTGTCAGGATATGCCCTCAATACACTCTGATTAATCTAGCTTATCTTCAGACTCAGGAACCTTAGGAGCAGATACAGTAAAACTTGAACATTTCTTAGACAGTTTTATTCCAATTGGCCTTTCTGAATTATCCTCATTAGTTTCAACAACTTATCTCCTAGGCCCTATCTATTAAAGGATCTGCATTAAACTGGTTTAGATTACCTTACCTTACCTATCAGATTGGTCTCAGTTTGTTAATATTAATAATGAATCTTCTGTGCACACTAATGTCTGTCATGGAGTTCCACAAGGTTCAGTGCTCAGTCCAATTCTATTTATTTTATACATGCAATATTATAAGGAAGCACTCCATAAATTTCCATTGTTAAACTGATGAACCCAATTATATTTCTCAATGGAGCCAGACATAAACTGATCAGCTCCTGAAACTCCAGGCCTGCCTTAAAGATATAAAGGCTTGACCAGAAATTTCCTACTGCTGAACTTGAATAAAACTGAAGTCATCATACTAAGCCTGACACCTGAGGAACACATTTTCTACTCATATAGCCTTGCTGGATGGTATTAATTCGGCCTCCAGCACCACTGTAAGGAAAGTAACTCTGTTTTATTTGATCAAGATATGATTTTAACCTGTGAAGTTCCTAAGTACTAAGTGACCCCTACTGAACATCCTGGTGGGCCATTTGACAGGTCATGTGATTTTGTGTTCCCACAACAACTATTTAGTCTGTGATATGTCCCCCATAATTTTCCTTGAAGGAGAAAGGGGTCTGGGTTCTTATGGGTTAATGAACTGATAACTCCTTATCATCCGACTAGAGTGCTGCGTTCCCAAGTCGAACGCAGTAGGCTTACACTTGTAGTTCCCAGGGTTTCCAGAAGTAGTCTAAGGGGCAGAGCCTTCAGCACCTCTCCCTTTTTCTCTGCTTGATTTGATTTTGATTCTCATTTTGATTTGATTTGCTCCAGAAAGATATAAGAAAACAAAGAAATTATTTGGGGTCTACTTGGGAAATTGAATTGGCTGCAAGGTTTCATAGTATCAGTTTCACTCACATATAGCGCTGCACGCATTGCGTAATTTTTCATTAGTACACACTGTTAGTAAACAGTGAGTGCCTGTACAAAATTCAATGTCTGTCTAGCTTGTTGTTATGGAGACATTTCAGTGGACAGACCTTGACCTGCTGTCAGCACTAAAGGAAAATTCAAGGAGGCTCACCAGAGAAAGGCAGAGCTATTTTATTTATACAGCACATTACAGTACATGTGAACTCATAGAATTCAAAGGTGATAAGATATTTCAACCAAAGGACCAAAGGGATCAAACCAAAAGACTGACACCATCATGTTTTTATAAGTACATTTACTAATTAGACTGACTTAAAACCATTTATGCTGCTGAAAAACACATGTTTTGCCTCCACAGGATTCACAAATTCTGTTGTGTACATTTACTGTATTTACAGGGAGGCAGTTCCTTCACATTTTTTATCCATAAGCCTGAGCAAACCATTACATCCTGGCACCATCCCAGATGCCATACATAATTCATGCAGTTATCAATGCTAAATGTAAATAGGACATTAATAACAGTTTTTACAGCAGTCCATTAAGTCTGCAGTCATAAATGTTAATAAATCATCAATACATGGATTAGATTTTGTTCCAGATGCTCTGAAACCTTTTTTCCAAAATGATAAGTCTATTAATTGACAATGCATCTGCAAGGTTTTCCTGTTGAAATAAAGAGCCTACATTGTGCTGGAGGAGGATTACCACCAGTCAAAGAGATTTTTCACATCCTAGAAATTCAAACATTGTTCTTACTAATGGCTTTTAACTATTGCTTTCGTGAGGTCTGTGTGTGCACCTACATTGTCAGAGATTGCTGTGTTAACAAAAGCAGGCCTAAATAAGCGGAAATGCTTTTTCATACCAAAACCTTTTACCCTTTGCCATAGTTATCGACACAACACCGGATCAGCATAAACATCAGCCGCACCAGTTTTATCACTGTCAGTACAAGGGGTTCTGTTTGAAGGTATAAGCTGTTTTGCATCAAGGAAGTGGCTTTGTAGCTTCCTCTCTGTCGTGACTAATATAAACTACAGCAACTACATGGACAGAGTTGTAGGTGTATCCTATATACATGTAAAAAAAACAAAAAAAAACCTGCTAAAAGGCTGGTGACTTCAAGATTTCACAAACAGCACAGTCAGGCTCAGACTCACATTCGGACACACTCCACCACTATCTGTCTGACAATAGGTGAATAGGAGGCACAATGGGTGTTGGAGAAGTGATCTACACGTTTCTGGAGGTGGTCATCGCTGTCAGCTGCTGTCTGGGTAACATGCTGGTGATTTTGGCACTGTGGACCAGTAAAAGCATCCACCAGCCCACCTTCTGCCTTATTGTCTCTCTGGCTGTGGCTGACTTTATGGTCGGCTGCGTGGCCATACCGTTGGCCGGCCGTGGTGGTGGACGGACGAGTGAAGACTTCGTTCCACGGCTGTCTCTTCATCAGCTGTGTGGTCATCCTGTTTATCCTGGTCTCAGTTTTGTGTCTGGCAGCTATTGCAGTGGACCGATTCCTCCGGGTGTATATCCCTCTCAGGTACGATTATTTAGGAATACTAATGCTTAGTTCACTGATGGTTCATTGTGCAGGGAGAAATAAAACTGGGTCAGAGATTAAGTATTATGTTATGCTAAAACTAGATGCAGTGACGACGTGCAGGTGTTTGGGATAATGAAAAAGGCATCTTCCTTTATCACACTCCATTTTTATCAGTGTTATCACCACAACCATCTATTTTACATTTGATTTACTACAGTGCAGTGACTAGATTAGTTGGCCTACTTTTAATTATTCATTTTGTGACACTGCTGTCTGAATATGAAAGTACAGAAATGAAAAAACTGTTGATGACACGAATCATTACTGCTCTTCTCTATAGGTACAAACAGACGGTAACACAGAGACATTCATGGCTTGTGGTGGCATCATGTTGGCTTGTTGCAATACCACTGAGTTTTACTCCCATATTTGGATGGTATAACGACAAAAACTTGTCTAACCCAGTCAACTCTACTATTGTCTGCCAGTTCATCGCTGTGATCCCCATGTCATACCTGGTTTACTTCTACTTCTTCCTCTGCACCCTCACACCTCTGTTGGTGATGACTGTATTATATGGCTATGTCTTCTGCACTATTCGAGGAAACCTTCGAGAGAAACCAGGCAACGGCGCCCTGAAGCAGTCTCAGAACTACCTAAAGAAGAAAGGAAGGAGGAACACATTTTCTACTCATATAGCCTTGCTGGATGGTATTAATTCGGCCTCCAGCACCACTGTAAGGTAACTCTGTTTTATTTTGATCAAGATATGATTTTAACCTGTGAAGTCCCTAAGTGACCCCTACTGAACATCCTGGTGGGTCCATTTGACAGGTCATGTGATTTTGTGTTCCCACAACAACTATTTAGTCTGTGATATGTCCCCCATAATTTTCCTTGAAGGAGAAAGGGGTCTGGGTTCTTATGGGTTAATGAACTGATAACTCCTTATCATCCGACTAGAGTGCTGCTGCGCTTCCCAAAACGCAGGCTTACTTGTAGTTCCCAGGGTTTCCAGAAGTAGTCTAAGGGGCAGAGCCTTCAGCACCTCTCCCTTTTTCTCTGCTTGATTTGATTTTGATTCTCATTTTGATTTGATTTGCTCCAGAAAGATATAAGAAAACAAAGAAATTATTTGGGGTCTACTTGGGAAATTGAATTGGCTGCAAGGTTTCATAGTATCAGTTTCACTCACATATAGCGCTGCACGCATTGCGTAATTTTTCATTAGTACACACTGTTAGTAAACAGTGAGTGCCTGTACAAAATTCAATGTCTGTCTAGCTTGTTGTTATGGAGACATTTCAGTGGACAGACCTTGACCTGCTGTCAGCACTAAAGGAAAATTCAAGGAGGCTCACCAGAGAAAGGCAGAGCTATTTTATTTATACAGCACATTACAGTACATGTGAACTCATAGAATTCAAAGGTGATAAGATATTTCAACCAAAGGACCAAAGGGATCAAACCAAAAGACTGACACCATCATGTTTTTATAAGTACATTTACTAATTAGACTGACTTAAAACCATTTATGCTGCTGAAAAACACATGTTTTGCCTCCACAGGATTCACAAATTCTGTTGTGTACATTTACTGTATTTTACAGGGAGGCAGTTCCTTCACATTTTTTATCCATAAGCCTGAGCAAACCATTACATCCTGGCACCATCCCAGATGCCATACATAATTCATGCAGTTATCAATGCTAAATGTAAATAGGACATTAATAACAGTTTTTACAGCAGTCCATTAAGTCTGCAGTCATAAATGTTAATAAATCATCAATACATGGATTAGATTTTGTTCCAGATGCTCTGAAACCTTTTTTCCAAAATGATAAGTCTATTAATTGACAATGCATCTGCAAGGTTTTCCTGTTGAATTAAAGAGCCTACATTGTGCTGGAGGAGGATTACCACCAGTCAAAGAGATTTTTCACATCCTAGAAATTCAAACATTGTTCTTACTAATGGCTTTTAACTATTGCTTTCGTGAGGTCTGTGTGTGCACCTACATTGTGTGAGAGATTGCTGTGTTAACAAAAGCAGGCCTAAATAAGCGGAAATGCTTTTTCAGACCAAAACCTTTTACCCTTTGCCATAGTGTATCGACACAACACCGGATCAGCATAAACATCAGCCGCACCAGTTTTATCACTGTCAGTACAAGGGGTTCTGTTTGAAGGTATAAGCTGTTTTGCAAATAAGCGAAAATGTGCTTTTTCATACCAAAACCTTTTACCCTTTGCTTTGTAGTTATCTTCCTCTCTGTTACACAACACCGGATCAGCATAAACATCAGCCGCACCAGTTTTATCACTGTCAGTACAAGGGGTTCTGTTTGAAGGTATAAGCTGTTTTGCATCAAGGAAGTGGCTTTGTGGCTTCCTCTCTGTCGTGACTAATATAAACTACAGCAACTACATGGACAGAGTTGTAGGTGTATCCTATATACATGTAAAAAAAACAAAAAAAAACCTGCTAAAAGGCTGGTGACTTCAAGATTTCACAAACAGCACAGTCAGGCTCAGACTCACATTCGGACACACTCCACCACTATCTGTCTGACAATAGGTGAATAGGAGGCACAATGGGTGTTGGAGAAGTGATCTACACGTTTCTGGAGGTGGTCATCGCTGTCAGCTGCTGTCTGGGTAACATGCTGGTGATTTTGGCACTGTGGACCAGTAAAAGCATCCACCAGCCCACCTTCTGCCTTATTGTCTCTCTGGCTGTGGCTGACTTTATGGTCGGCTGCGTGGCCATACCGTTGGCCGTGGTGGTGGACAGACGAGTGAAGACTTCGTTCCACGGCTGTCTCTTCATCAGCTGTGTGGTCATCCTGTTTATCCTGGTCTCAGTTTTGTGTCTGGCAGCTATTGCAGTGGACCGATTCCTCCGGGTGTATATCCCTCTCAGGTACGATTATTTAGGAATACTAATGCTTAGTTCACTGATGGTTCATTGTGCAGGGAGAAATAAAACTGGGTCAGAGATTAAGTATTATGTTATGCTAAAACTAGATGCAGTGACGACGTGCAGGTGTTTGGGATAATGAAAAAGGCATCTTCCTTTATCACACTCCATTTTTATCAGTGTTATCACCACAACCATCTATTTTACATTTGATTTACTACAGTGCAGTGACTAGATTAGTTGGCCTACTTTTAATTATTCATTTTGTGACACTGCTGTCTGAATATGAAAGTACAGAAATGAAAAAACTGTTGATGACACGAATCATTACTGCTCTTCTCTATAGGTACAAACAGACGGTAACACAGAGACATTCATGGCTTGTGGTGGCATCATGTTGGCTTGTTGCAATACCACTGAGTTTTACTCCCATATTTGGATGGTATAACGACAAAAACTTGTCTAACCCAGTCAACTCTACTATTGTCTGCCAGTTCATCGCTGTGATCCCCATGTCATACCTGGTTTACTTCTACTTCTTCCTCTGCACCCTCACACCTCTGTTGGTGATGACTGTATTATATGGCTATGTCTTCTGCACTATTCGAGGAAACCTTCGAGAGAAACCAGGCAACGGCGCCCTGAAGCAGTCTCAGAACTACCTAAAGAAAGAGAAACAGCTGGCGGGGTCTCTGTCTCTGGTCTTGGCTCTGTTTGCCCTGTCCGTTCTCCCTCTCAACATCATGAACTGCATTTCTTACTACGGGGGGTCAAACGTTGTACCAGAAGCAGCTTTCTACGTCGGCATCCTGCTCTCACACGCTAACTCGGCTGTGAACCCAGTCGTGTATGCATTCAAAATACAAAAGATCAAGGCGGCATACCTGAAGATCTGGAGACGGTGTATTGCAGGTGGGGAAGAGTATCAAGGATCTCAGACAAGCCACACCACCGATAACAATCACAGTACCAGTGTGGCTAAAAATGAGTGAAGAAATATTCCCTTCTGTGTTCGTAATGGCTATATGACTATACAGGAACACAAAGATAGGACATTTCCATTGACCTCTAGTCGACTATAGTTTAGTTTATCAGTTATATTTTTGCTACACTGTAGTTTTACAGGTTGTAGTTTTACTATTGTCATAGTTGAACCCATTGCTTTCTTTTTTATGTTAAAAATCTCTGTACATTTTCTCTAAATATTATTTTGATAGTATTTACTTCCTGTCTAAATTCTTGTTGGTCTCTGAGTAAAGCGAGTGTACTTCCTTAAATGTGTTCTATTAAAGATACAGTCAAGCTCACCAGGAAGTGAGAATTTACTCTTAGTACCTGAAAGTGACAAAAAACATGTACTGCTCTTTGAATTGCACAGAAAAAAAATGACAACAAATTTCTTATTATTTTCCACTCTTTAAAACACCCAATGTGACAGTCTTTTGATATGCGCTTCTTTTCACAACACAAACAAATTATTTCACACAATTTGATCACATAGAATGACCTAGAGTGATTTGGTTAAAGAGATAATTCAGACATGCAGTACTTTTGGGGAATTTTACTGTTTTTTTCCACTTTGTAGAAATTAATAAATGCACAGGACAGGCATTTTTTTAATGATTCAATTATTTCAGGTTTGCGACCATTTATTTCATGCATTTATAAGTTCCACTGTGGTGTACAAGTTATAGTCAGCATCTGCACAGCTGCTATTCATGACCTGATTATGGGTAACCACAAATAACCTGTATACACAAACACATACTGTAAAATTGTCAGCAGTACTAGAACATTATAAAATCTCAGTTTAATCACTAACATTCAAACAACATCAGTAATTTAAATACTAATAATTTCCTATGTTCTTACAAGTACAACATTTACAAAAAATTGATTTTGATTAATAATGTATGTAAGTTGTTGTTGAGTGAGTTGAGTTATTGAGGAAACACTGATTAAGACATGCTCGTAGACACACATGCAGGCCTATAATAAGCAAGTGATGGCCATTTACTTCTCTAAAAGCATAGGAAAGATTTCATAAAAAGCCCTATGTGCCATGATTCTTTGATTTGTGTTTTTCAACCTTTCAAGCATCATTGAAATTAAAATCATGGATATCTTCAAGTGCTGTACAGTTTTCATAGCAGAAAGGCAAATCAGAATAAGAAAATGAGTTCAACAGTAAAATGAGAACAGTTTATGTTACATTATTTGTGTACCGTGCAATTTTTAAAAAGTCCATAAGAAATTCCACAAGTTATTATGCCACATTCAATGGTAAATTATTTTAGTACATCATAGTCACACCACAGTGCATAGAGGGAAATGGTAAATACCACTTTTGTAATCTCCCTCCTACCTGTTAAAGAGGTGGCACATTTCAAATGGAAGCCTTGTGATGATATTGTGTGTGTTATATTTAGAATATATATATAACACTTTAGACCAACACTTCATCACTCATTTTAAGATGTATTTTATTTCATATCACCATTTTAAAAATATTATTGCATGTTTTCTTAATTCATGTAGATGTACTCCTTAATGAGGAGCACAAGAAGGTCGATAATGCCCTTAATCTTCTGAACAATGCAGTCAGGACATCGCAGCAGCACATCGGGTTTATCGGTTGCATCTGTTGGAAATGTAAACGTAAACTATAATATTATTATAGTTTATATATAGTTATAATATCATTATAGTTTATCTGTATCGAAATTTAAAAAAATACAAATATCATTATTAAAATGAAAAAAATACATGAACACAGAAAGTATTACAAAAACAGAAAGCACAACAGTTAAATTTAAAAGTCTACTACAAAAGATCCTCTGTCTCCTCAGCTCTGTCTTACTTTGCTGTCACTGACCAGTCTACCCACCCGGCTGGGCTCTGATGTTTGCTTATCAAACACAGTGCAAACAGTGCAAACAAAGCTACAAAACTGGAGTAAAGGCACATCCAGCAATCAGTGGATGTTCTGAAATAAAATTATTCACTTGAAAATACACTTCACCAAAAAAAGCTTAATATATTTTGTTGAATATATTTTGTATTTTGTATGGGTTCGAGCTGACATAGACAATTTGGAAAAACCAAAGCAAATAAATGCAAATTTCCATATTTTCACATATCTGAAGCAAAGTCACACTATTTCTCCACTCAGGTGCCATTTTACCAATGCTCATCCAGGAAAAGACAGAGCAACAATGTGAAGTTAAATGTGACATTTATGTTGATTTAATGTGTTAATTTAAGGTAGATTACAGTTTCTTCATTGCTCCACACAGATTGGATGTTTTCATCTGCAGCTATTTTTGGTCATTTGTTTTGTCACAAGTCTCATGGACGTCATTACGTATTCACTAATTTTGGTGCCATTGTGTCATGTCTCGTCGTGTGTGTTAAGTTTTCATGTCTGTCATGTCTGTTTCCTGTTCTGGCGTGTCTTTTATTTTGAAAGTACCGTAACACATTGCTTTTTGTCATATTTTGCTTTTATTGATCCACCAATATTTCAACCTCAGCAATTGTCAACCTATCAGTTATTTAAAACATAAAACAGTGTTGATTTTGTTAGAAATTAAGGTTAAAGTTCTGTTCTGAAATTGTAATCAACACTTTTATACCAACAGTGCAATCTGTGTTGGTTGAATTTGGTCAATGAATTGTGGAAAGTGGAGTAAATCCCTCCCACTAAGGCCTGGGGAAGGCTGACCATCCACTCTGTGTTGTTCATAGCACTGCTCTAACACGTCCACGTCCTCATTTGCGTTTGTTCATGTTTATTTTATTTCAGAAGGAACAATGCACATAAACATGGTATATTATGTAAATTCGCTTTTTCTGAGTTTTCTGCTGTCCCAGGAGCATAAAAACATTAAAAGAAAGCACATAAGCACAGACATATAGTAAAACAATGCCATAAACCACACACACACCACACAAACACATACACACAAACAAATAGTAAAAAAATGACAACCACCAAAGAGTAAGAGAGTAACGGGTTCTTCCTAAACTGCATAATCATGGTGTCATAAGATTTAGTCATTCAACACTAAACATAACACTAAACCTGTATAAGTCTGTCAAAGAGTCGCAGATTACATAAAAAACACCATTTTCTTTGAAACTCACTCAGAAAACCTTGATATGATGTTTTAAACAGATAGCCGAGAGCAGAGGTCTTCAACAGGTGGTCCGCGACCCCTAGGGGGTCCGTGGAGGTACTGCAGGGGGTGTTGTGACAATTTTGGTTGATTAGACTTTTTGTGTGTGTGTAAAATTGTTTAGTTATAAAAAAAAATTAACCTTCATGTTATAGGAAATTTCATTATTTACTAACAATTCTGATATAGTCATTTTTAATTTAATGTCAGCGCTGTAACAACCTGGCAGATAGATAGATAGATAGATAGATAGATAGATAGATAGATAGATAGATAGATAGATAGATAGATAGATAGATAGATAGATAGATAGATAGATGAACCTAACCCTAACCCTAACCCACACATCTTCACTGAAATGCTACCAAAATTGACACAGACGTCCTTTAGATATTATTTTATTAAGAGTTAAAAAGGTATTTAGATGGTCAAACAGTGATATGCAGTAACATTCAATGCAAAACCAGCAGAAGGGTGTGACTTTTTTTGTTTTTCATAATTTTATTACCAACATTTAATACTGTTGCATACACACACACACACACACACACTGTGCAGAGTACAGTTGAAATAGTGACTTTCTGCATTTAATCATTAAAGCCTGTGCTGGTTTGGCTCTGTGGACAGATGAGGTCCAGAGATGTCAAACTACATCCGGGTTTTACATCTTTACAATCGCTGCACTTTGAGCCGACATAAAGGTGGAGGAACAGTGAAGACCGACTCCAGGACTGTGCAGAGACCCGATCCACAGGTTGGTCCCGTAAAACGTAAAAGACAGCGACCGTCCTCATTCACACCTGAAAACTCACAGCGTGGCACACCGACACACTTCAGGCAGTGTTTAAGTGTTTTTAATGTTAAAGTTCAACCTTACAACGATGTTTCTGGTTAGCTAGTTAACTCGACCTGTGCTAAAGTTAAGTTAGCTAAAGGAGAGCTTCAGTTAGCATAGCAGTAAAAACTCACAATTTACTTTACTTTAAGTATCTTATGTTACAGTCAAACTAACTCTTGCCTTGATGTTACGGTTCAAAGTTAATGTCCCTCTGGGCTTGCCGTAGTTTCCTGTAGTGACACCAGGTGATCTGTTATGAAATCATAAAGTTTGCTTGATCATGTGAGTGTGAGTTTTGCACACATTTCTCTCAGAGTAATAACAACACGTGGATGAGTGTGACTACATACTGCTCTGTACTTAAGTACAGATTTGAGGTGTTTTTACTTTACTTAAGTCTTTTTTTCATTCCATGTTTTACTTCTACTCTACTACATTCAAGAGGGACATTTATATTTTATGGTTTTTTTATTATATATTTTTATTTATAAGAATTGACTTATTGGTTTATTGGTCATTGATGGAAAATCATTTGTGAAATACTTCTTGTTCCAGCTTCATACCTTTCCTGTTTTAATCATTTTGATGTATTTAAAATCATTTTTAGGTTTGGACTGTTGGTTGGACTACACATTAATTTTTTATGGTATCAGTTTGGACAGCATTTTTTTCTGCATTTAACTGTCCAAACAGTAGATTACTAAAGATAATATGCAGATTTATCAACAATGATAATAATACTAAGATAGTTGTTGCCCCAGAGAGCGTATGTATACATGGGGAACAAAATTTTCCTGTGTGTGAATGATGTTTATTTTATTTTCCTCTAGCCTCCTCTGGTCATGCAGCTGTTGATCCGCCGGTACCGTCCTGCAGACAGGGACGCGGTGCTCACCCTGTTCAGCGTCGGCATCAAGGAGCACATCCATCCATGTTTTCACAACGCCATGACCAGCCCTCTCTACCTCGCCGTCACCGCTGCTCTGTGTGTCGCCGGGTACCTCCTCGGCTCTGTGACGGGGCCGCCGCAGTGTTACCGGGGGTCTGGGTGGGCCTCGTCTACTACTGCTGTCATGAGTTATTTGACGGCTACGTCAAGGAGAGGCTCCGGACGGACATGCAGGACATCCCTGGAAACTACCTGAACCAACCGGATGCCTGTTTCTGGGTGGCTGAGGCTGAGGTCGACGGGAGGTCTGAGATCTTGGGCATGGTGGCTGTGGTGGGCAAAGGAAGTGGGAAAGACAGACACGGGGAGTTGTTCAGGATGATCATCTCGCAGTCGTGCAGGCGGATGGGCCTGGGCTACAGGATGACCCAGACTGTGGCTGACTTCTGTCGGGAACGAGGCCTCTCCAAGCTGGTGCTGGAGACCACCTCCACTCAGACCGCTGCCGTGGCTCTGTACGAGAAACAGGGCTTCAGCCATGTCCTCACACACACCAACGCACATGCTGCCAAATGGATTGTGACGCTGGCCAAGGTCAAGATTTTAAAAATGGAAAAACACTTGTAAACCCTGATCAGCGACTGTGATGTACCACTTTATCAGTGCTGTAAACTTCTGCATCAGTAACACTTGAGTAGAGCCACTATTTGTTATTCTCAGTTTTAACTATGAACAAAAAAACTAAACAAAGTCTCAGATACAGCAAAGAAGAAGTAATTAAGTATATCAGTTTAATTAGGAAAATATACTTATAAAAGTATTAAAAGTAGTCAGTACAAAGAAATATCCCCTGTGTTATATGATTAGATTATTATTACTCATGCATTAATGTTAAAACAGGATTTTACTGTTTGTTGAGGTGGAAAGTTCAAAGTGACGCACTCACAATGTTTGTTCTGTCCGGCCAACAATCCAAACCTCTAAAATATTGTAATAAATGAAAATACACACACAACACAACATTTATTTAAATCATTAGCAAAATAGTTGCTGTCAATCAATTAATTAATGAATCTACTAATTGTTTGACCTGTGCTTTTATTCTGATCTGTAGTTAAATTTTTAACATTTTAGATTTTTTCAGATATTTTGTATGCAAAAATCAAAACTAGCAAAGAATCTAATGCTGTCAGATAAATGTAAAGTAAAAAGTATAGTATTTCCCTCTTAGATATAGTGGAATAGAAGTAGAAAATGACATGAAAAGAAAATATTCAAATACAAATCTGAAGTACAAATACAAATCTGAGGTATTCAAACAGTGAGCCGCATATCAAGTACAGCACTTTAGTAAATGTACTTAATGTGAATGTTTTGACTAACTGACAATGTATGTATGATTGTAATGACTAAGTCTTATAAGGTCATTAGAACAAATTCACTGACTGTTGATTGTTGTTCTGTTGATATTTATGTTTTTTACTGTGTGATTTTATTTTAAAATAAGTGCTCGATGACATTTGACTGTTTTCACACAAAAACACGAGAAATAAAACAACCCTGGAAGGTTTTAGGCTGCTGTGTGTCTTTAAACGCATCATCCCAGCGACCTTTAACAGGACCTGAGCACCCACACAGGAGCCTCCACGTGTCGGTCAGACTGCTGCTCGGGTGGAAGATGGGTGAAGCTTTGCTAGAATAACGTGAGGTCGCCAAAGTTGAACCATTATTAATGATAAAAGTGTAACTTCTCCCACCTCCAAAAGGTATCATCAAAACTAGCGTGAGGGAGAGATGTCAGTCAAACGCACTCTTTCACTTTCTCGCTGTGTCTGAAATCACTCCCCCTCTTCATTTATTCACTCCCTGTACACTCCCTCTAATAGACACGCAGTATTTTACAAAATAATGAGCATCAAGTTGATGTCATTGTTTCCCAAAGCCCAAGGTGACGTACTTAACTGTCTTGATTTGCCCACTATATTCAGTTTACTGTACTAATTGTTACAGCTATGCTATATTGGAAATAAAGTTCTTCTTGGACACAGCCACAGTCTCCAGAAGGAGTTTATTCAGGCAGAATGATTGAAGACACTAGTATGTGTGTGTGTGTGGGGCTTTCAAAGGTAGTAAACAGCATTATTTATTATCACCAGAAAAACAACTGCTCATTCAAACAAATTGTGTGTGTGCCCAAATACCATACTTGTATATCATAAAGTAAGTTTCTCTTTTATGTGTGTTTTTAAACTTCCGACTTGTCATAGCAGGATGAGATAAGTAGCTAAGATGAATTCAACCATAAGTAATTTTATTATATAAACCTGTGCTTGTCCTAATCAGTATCTGTTGATTATAAAATGAAGGTGGTTTATGGCACAGTCAGCAGTCTTGGTAAAAATCACATTGTTCTCTGACAGGTTTGCACAGTAAATTGTTCTTCAGGAACCTTGTAGAGATATGTGTAGAAGTCATTTTAACACAAGCCGTAGTCATGAATTTGTAATCAATGTTGCTAAAAGATGAACGTCTCCTGATTTTGTGGAGAACTGCTTCAGAAAGATAAGGGTTGTTGATTAGAGATGATTAACAGTGGAGGGCGCCATTTATCTACTTTACACTGAAGCGCTGCGTCTCGTCTGAGAGGATTTCCAGTTCATAATTATGAGTGATTTAAAATATGTGACATATATACGTTAATGTTACTGCAGAATTATCAAAGTGCATTTACTCAACTACTCAAGTCCATTTTTTAAGGTACTTGGGTTTTTGTTGCAGAACATATCATACAAAATTTAATAAAACAACAACAATAAAACAACAGAAATACCTGGTGTACAAAAAGCCTGCTGCAAATAACATTTTAAGCAAATAGTTTGGGTTTTTTTGTAAAGACTGAGGTGGTGGTTCAATGTGTTTAACTGTGTAGTTTCAGTGTATTAAAAATGCACAACTTTTTTTTTATATGATTTTTTACAATCATTCAAAGTACTGTGATACCATAAGTTTACGTTTGCATAAAAATGAGTCAATTTATGAGAATGTGTCCAGTGTCTTATAATACGAGCATAATTATGTCAGTGCCCCCAGGTCAGATTTGTGGGAGACACTAATTATGTTTACATGCGCCCCAATATGCTGTAATTCAGTCTTTTTCTTGTTTTCATTATATTTCAGCAGAAATATGGTGTGAATATAAAAACTTGGCTTGGCTTACTTGGCTTCTGTCTCTGCTGCATTTACCACACAGCCTGATCACCAGCTAACGAAGACGTGAGTGAAAAGAAGAAATTTGTCTTCTGCATTACCAATCAGATACATCATTGCTGTACTTTCTGAATGTGACTGAGTATTACGTAACTTGAGTATAAGACACATGTTCACACATGACAGGAAGTGAAACCTAGAAAACAGTCACAGACTTCTACTGAAGTACACCTGGTAAAAGCTTTTTCTTGCTGTAATAAAAACTCACAGTTTCTGATCCCAGCATCTTTCATTGTATAATGGTGAAAAGTAACTTTACTCACATACTGTACTTAAGTACAGTTCTAGGTACTTAAGGTACATTTTATTATACAATTTTATGATACTTTTAGTACTTTATCTTGAAGTATATTTGGATGCTAATGTTCAAGTACTTTAAAGAACATAGCTTGCATAAGTGAAATTTTTAATGTAGGACTTTCACTTGTCCTACAGAGTATTTCTACACTGTGGTATTGCTACTTTTACTTGACTAAAAGAGAGTGCTATGAATATTTTTTAGGAATATTGTGAGTATTATTTATTTTGTATGCATATTTTTAGTGCAGCTAGCAAATTCCTCTTAAAGTGAAGTGAAGTAACATATCTGGGTCTCTCTGAAATCAGTACATGATGAACAACCAAGATATTAGTGATAAACACACTCACGTCTGCCACAGGGTGCGTTTTTCTGTTCTACCACTAGGAGGAGCCAAATGTTTGAGATCTTAAAGCTCATAACCGAGGACACAAGATATGACTTTATTGTAAGACTTGAAATGACATGACATGAATCAATACTGACAGGGATTTGCGAGCACTCTGTGTGTTCTCATATTGTGTGTGTGTGTCCCCACAATGCTCCATGTGTTCATCTCACAGAATATATATAAATGTGAAAGGACACCTGAATGTAGATAGATATACTTTATAGATATACTTTATTGATCCCAAGCTGGGAAATTACCGCATCCACATTATAAATGTGGATCAAGTTGAGAAAGGATGCTGCTCTGCACACAAAATGTGCATAACAAATTTTTTTTTATTTTTGGCCATAAACTACCCAAACTGGGCACATCTTGACCAACTACAACAATAAAATGTGACACATTTCTGTAATAATGCTTCAGTAATAATGTACATAAAATATAACACTTCCAGGAGCAGTTTTTCAGCCTTTTGAGACTTAAAGTATGTTTTAACATTAAAAGTTATGTACTTTTACTTAAGTAATAATCACCAGGGGCCAGTCAGTACTTACTTACTTTTTGCTGATAACCTAATTTCATTTTACTGATAATGCTTTTGTGATTTTAATTAAGTGAAATTTTGAATGCAGGACTCTTACTTTCTTACTTGTGTTTTTATACTACTTTTACATAAGTAAAAACATCTGAATACCTTTCCCACCACTGCCCATTCTCAACAAGTTTTGTTTTTTGTAACCCTGACAGAACATTTCCAGAACACTTGATTTTTGTGAAGAAAACAAGTGACCTACCTCTTAAAGTGCCCCATGGGTTCTAACTGGGAAAAACACTTATGTACACCCCCCACACACACACACACTATCCCACATGTGTTTTTGTGCTGATAGATTCAACCAGCAGAAGAACAGCCAACAACTCACTCTGCGGGACAGCTGGCTCCACTGAAACAACATAAATGTGCCGTATTAAAGGGATAGTTTGGTTTTTTTGGAAGTGGGGTAGAATGAGGTGCTCATATACAGTCAGTGTGTTACCTACAGCAGACAGCGCTTGGCATTGGAGTCAGTGGTAAAACTGTATTTTAGCCACCTAAAAAAGTCAATATAAGTTTAAATCGCTAGTCAGAAAAAAATCTCAGTAATCTTACCTCGCCAGTCAATAAGATTAGGAGAAATCTTGAAAATGAGTATAGTATAACCTGTGCAGGAGCAGTGATTGAAGCTCCATCAGAGACTTCGTTCGGATTGGTTGTTTTTGACCAGGGCTTGATGAATTCTTGTCAAATGGCCTCTGAGGCAGCAGGTGGAGCCAGAGGAGGCTATTTTTTTTTTTTTTTTTTCACAGATTATCTGTCGCATGAACTACTATCAAGACATAGTGACAGTTTAGTAAACATTACATTTCAGGAGTCGTTTCAAATAACTATAAAAAATGCCTTAAGTGTATGCCATATTTAGAATATTTTCACAGCTTTACCTTGCCCTCAGACAGTCCTTTCCTTTGTCACAACATTTTCTCTCTGTATTCATTTGCATACAGCACATTGTATGCAGATCAGCTGTTTGGGTAAGGGTTTACGGAAGAGACAATACATACAAGAAATACATATAAGTGATTATGACATCAACAACGAAATGGAGACAAGAGGACATATCCTCATGAACTTGAGTGCAGAAAAAAAAAACATTTACAGCTGCTGACAGAAGACACATGCATAGGAATATGGAAGTTCTACAGTAAGTATAATTTACAAATGATATCACACAAATACAAAGAAGATAAACACATAATTCAGCACAACACAGTTACAGCTGCTAAATGCTGCATGCCGCATCAATAGGGAACTCATAGATCTGACTATTATTCCATTTCTGTAACCCATTAAATTAATTTACAGCTTAGGTATATTCTTATGAGTGTTAAATGGACTTGGTAGCAATAGACAAAAAACATAAAAACATTTCCAAGCAGGAAGAAGGCTTACTTTCTTATCTTATGAATACAAAAAGTACAAGGCTTTAGCGCTTTAACTGTCTCTGTTAGAGTCAAGGATGATATGCATATACAGAATCATTGCTGCAGCCAACAGGCAAAAAAACAAAATGAGCGAAGTCACGCAAGTCAGTGCAAACAGTCTGCAGGACTGTCAGCACCGGTTACATATGGCTCAAGAAGCTGACACATATAAGTGCCTCACTCGCTCAAAGAAAATCTATCCCTCATATAAAAATTGTCAAGGAAAGCCAAAGGGGTTTGCTGTTCTGTGAACACTGAAGAGATCCTCCCACGATTGACTCACCAAACTCCACATGATCATTTATGAATGGTGATTGGTCAGTAGGTGGTGCTTTTATAACCACTGATCTCTCATCTCAAACATAACCTGCTCCTGCTGCGTGCTGGTAAGAGGTGAGCCATCGTGGTAATCCAGGAAACAAAAACCTAAAGTTACCTAGCTAACCCCAAATCCTTCTTCATAGTACAGACCTCAGGGAGCTGTTTTCAGATAAAAAAAAACCCACTCAGCAACAGGCAGCAGACAGAAAGAGTTAATGACCAGTTGGTGAACATAGTGGAGCATCTAGCAGCTAAAGAGACAGATATTTCCATCAAGAGCTGGTGGAGACCAAAGATGGAGCTAAAAGAGAGCTAATATTAAACATTCGCCAGCCAGACAGAAATACAAAGACTTGAAACAGTTAGTGTAGCTCTGTCCAGAGTTTTTACAGGGTGACTTGTGTACCTTTTGACATCACAGCCACGACCGTGCCCCAGTATATTCCCCTGTGTTCCCTGTGCCCCCATGTCTGTGTGTGTGTGTAAAATGCGTGCGTGTGTGGAGCTCCCTCTCTTCACTCTCCTGGATCCCTGAATACCTGCACACCTGCCACCTATCAGCTCATCAGCCTTACAGAATTTCAACCCTCTTCACACGTTCTGTACCAGATTGTTATCGCATGTCCTCATGTGATAGTCATGCGTCCCCGGCCACTTGGAATTGTGTATTCTAAAGGATTAGTTATCGTGTGTTCCTGTCCTTGATCTCAAGGTGGTTCCTTGTGTCCCAGGATCCCTTCGTACCTGCCTGCTTACCCGTCTGTCTGCCTGTCTTCCTGCTCATGCTGGTCCCACACTTGAGGACAGCTGGGCAGATTTGGGGCCTGATTTGTAACCCGCCAACAACTGCAGGGTTGTTCCCGATTCAAGGCTGCTCTGAACCAATTTTCTGCACAAATAATGTTTGCAGACATAATCTCAGTGTCCTACAACTGAAATATTAAAAAATATATGTCAAATCCATTGTCAAAATCAGTAAAGGTTTGAAGATCTTCTGGTGTGCTCACACCCTCAACACGCTCTGCTGTCTACCACCTCTGCACCCCTTGCACTGACCAGCCATCATCTTTCCCTCTCTACCTTCATTCTCCAAAAACCCAGTGATAAAACCTTCTTTCACAAACTACATTTGGGTCCAACCGGTAATCAGAAGAAAGTCAGGATAGCTGTTTTGCTTTGTTTCCAGTCTTTCTGCTAAGCTAAGATAACTGGCTGCTGGCCTCATATTTACTGTACACAATAGTACTTATATTACAATATACTGTATAGAATATAGAGGACAATCAGGTTTTACTAATTTAAATTTCTGCAGGAACATTTATAATATAAGTTATTATCAATCTTTTTAAAAGTTTATGTATTTAAATTTTTTACCAAATGTTATGTTTTGTGTAAAGCATAAATAAATCAAACGTTTAGTCCACTTTTTCTTCCTGGACACACAGGCAGAAATCTTCACCTTTATAAAGAGTTTGTCAATCCTTGAAGGGTCCCTTTCCCTCAGTGCATCTCCAGTCCATCTCTCTGATCTTCTTCCCATCGATGTACCCACAAAAACCAACACATGGCACTTGTTTTGAGTTCATCTCTACACACATTTCAGGTGAATGACACTTGGCAGCTCTCCAAACCAAAGAGTGCGATTGAGAAACCAGAGGTAAAGTTACTCCTGCCTGTGTTATAACACTTGGCAGTATTTTTGTGTACTATCTGTCCGTCAAAGGCTTTGAGTTCAACACTTGTGAAAAAAAAAGACAAACAAGATGGCAATATTGAATCTGTGTCAGTTGTTTGAGAGGCTGAGGGGACAAACATATCAAGGTTTGTGCTGTTAAAAGCCTTGCATGAGAGTCAACACACAGCATGTGTACACTGAGTGATATTATCCAAAGGGGGCAATAGTTTTCACGCTGTACATTTACAGATGTAAAATATACACCTTCTGCTCATTATTAGTTATAAACCAATTATGGAGCACTTTTAAAGTCAATTAATGGCTTTATGGAAAAAAAAAACAAGTAAAAAAACAAGTTACTTTAAATTCAAATGACCTAATGAAGACACCAGAATGAGAAAAAACTCTGACAACCATTTCATAGAAATAAAAACAAAAAACAGGATCGTAGATGAAGTAACAAGGATGGTAGGAATCTAGTGCTGTGTAAAAACAGAAAAACAATTTAAAAAAATCAAAAAATTAAAATAAACACAAGGCCCTGCCAGTTAATAATACAATAATGCAACTTTCTTGACAAATAAAAACACAAACACTATTTGTGCTATTTTATGTATATATATATATATATATATATATATATATATATATATATATATATATATATATATATATATATATTTTGAATATTTATTATAATAAAACAAAGCTTGTGTTAAATTAGGACAATATCCCAAATAATGAAATATCAGCATGCTCACAGAGTCTTATGGGGAGGATCACTTATTTGCTCTCTGTCTCTCTAATGCAAACTCAAGCTGGTGAATCTTTGCTGTCTTAACACTTAATATATTACATTTATTTTAAATGCAAAGAACAAGAGTTAACATACTGAACACAGCTGTCATTGAGCACTTAGGATCAAAACTGAACTCTTCACCAAGCCAAGTCTTTGACTAAATACAGGCATGTTGAACAAAAGCATATTGAAGGCAGTGATAGGTAAAGAGTTCACAGCTAAAAGGGGAAAGGAAACTTGTAAAAATTTTAAGATGCAAGAATTCATGATGCAAAGATCAGGTCAGGTCAAAGGCAGATGAGGAAGTTAGGCAACAGCATGAATTGAGTCTTGCTTTATAACTTCTACTTGGGTGGCTTCAACAGATGTTTTACAGGCATCTGCAAACCCTCAACATCTTTACAAAATGGCGGAATAAGAGGATCCAAATTGGGGGCGAGAGATGTCGCATCATTCAATCAGATGCCATATTAATAGACTTTTAACAGCTGAACCAAAAGAGTTTTTTTCTGTAATTTCTATAACAATCAGGTTCTGTAAAACTACATTTTTAAAATGGAAATAGAGGCATTAATCTAATGTTTCTGTGTTTCAGCACTTTTGCAGGATGGAGTGTGGATCAATAATGTCGGACCTTGCTCATGTCTATATCATCTATCAAATGGGCTGTTGAGCTTCAAGGGTATTGGGTTTGGGCATTGCTGTGACATTCCTCTGTCTGTCTTGGAGATATTTGTGACGGGTTATGTAATATTTTTCGTGCGTAATCTTTAAAAAACACTCCCGCTGTGGGTCCTTTTGTAGACACACCTATAACCTATGACCTATAACCTATAGGTCATAGGTTATAACCTATAACCTCTCCAAGAAATAGCCTTTTTGGCTGATATAATATAATTGCATGCAAGCTTAGATTGTCAATACAGAAGCATTAATGACTGCATACTTTTGACGGTTGTAGTGAAGCATCTCTTTTACATAATAGTTTCATCCAGTACTTCAGGCCCCTTCCAAAGAATCTGAAGGGTTGTGTGGTGATTAATAGGAGAGGAGAGAAACTGTTTTCAATTTCAAAGCTTTTCGCAAAATAGTGGATAATCCGAACACTTGAAAAACCATCTGAGAACTCACAGAAGTCTGAAACATGACAAAATACTGATTTCCCATGACAAGCAAAAACAGTTTGAGAACCACTGGTTTAATATTTAAAAGTGCTCTGTATAAGCTTAATATGTTTTTAAATATATAATAATCTAAAATATATAATATACATCTACAAAGAGTATATATTATAGTATTATATTTTACTCTAGAAATTCATGGACTCTTAGTAAGCAACATAAAAGGGAAGTTAATGTACTTGATGACTTTCCATCTCTGGTATTCTGTTTCTTTTTTTTTCTTTTTTTTTGATAAATGTATCCTCAGAGTAAAGTTTATATTACAGTCTCATTTTTAAGTTGCGGTAAGCAAAGTAAACAATTATAGCTTTCAGCCTCCCTCAGATTAAATTAGAATCACCTAAAATCGGGGACTAAATTGAGTTTTTCATTTAAAGGACCCTCGTCAGTATAAATCTGCTGTTTTGATCAATGTAATGCAGCTGTTGCATTATCTTACACAAGAGACAAACACACACACACACACACACACACACACACACACACACACACACACACATACATGCACATGTTCAACAAATGGAACATGGTTTCATAACAAGTTACCATTCACCCTGGCAGAAATCCTCCAATTGCACAAAACGGGAGGACAAATACCCATGTACACACTAAAACGCACACACACACACACACGCACACACACACACACACATGAGCACACAGCTGCCAAAATGTGTAATAGTTATTTGATCAGGTCATGTTGACAGATTGACCCTTTAATGACAAACAGACGGACATCTCGTCTGTGCTCTCCAGGAGGCAGCAGGCCGCAGGACTCTGACTTCCTCTGCAGGCCGTTAATGGGGAACACAGCTCGGGTCAAACAAATAAACATGCGGCTGGCGACGCACAGAAACCTCCCATCGCCAAGTTTACCATTTGTGTTGTCTTAACCGTAAATGGACGGCATGAACAAAATGTTTTTCTGACCCTGTGACCCTCTGAGCCAAAAGCTTGATAAGGCATTAGTCCCTTTAAAAAAGGCCAATTTCAACTAGTTTTACTCAGTTTCTGTTGAGATGACAGACACTGGTTTACTGTACAAAAAGAGTTGAAGAGAAGATGAAGAGAAGTAAAGTTAATATGACCAATTCTTATTTATTCAAAGGTGATAAGAGCAGGATTTCTTCATGCTATATGTAGGACAGGTATTAAAACTCCATGCTCATTTCTAACTATATTAGACTATGGTGATGTGATTTACATGCATGCAATGTCATCCCTACTTAAGAAGCTGGATTCTGAGGCTCACTCACCCACCATTGCATTTTATGTGCCTAAACATTGTTAACTTGTAAACTACCTTCTTCTCTTTCCTGCCTTTTATCCTTTCATACCAGTAACTGTAGCACTAAATCTACAAGTTGAATTGTTCGGCACGTCCCCAGGGCTTGGTAAATCTGCTTTCCCATATATCATCATCTTAGCTCCCTTACTTCAGAAGCTTCAAAGGTCCTTTACAAACAGCCCTGAAGGAAACTTGCTGTTGTTTCATTAATCCCTCAGGTGAAGTGTGTTATGGATATCGCTGGTATGGCCTGTAGGCATCTCTTCTTTGATGATTTCCCTTGTGTTGCTTTCATGTGTTGTATTTTGTATATTGTATGTCTCTAATATGTGAAAATTCTTCAGCTGCAGTCTTATTTTTCAGTGGGACCTTCCTGCCTAAATAAAGGATAAATAAGATTAAAAAATTGCACATTGATATTGCAAGTTTGTACACTGGTTTTAAAAAGTGTTTATACATCATCAATTTTTGTACTACATCTTCTTTTTTTGGCAATTAATTCTATACATAATAACACAGTGTTTTGCACATTTTTTAGTAAGTTTATTGGATTGTCTAGAAATAATCAAGGATAATCAAAATAAACAGGATGCACCTGAGCACAAATTGGAGTGCAAACGATCTGAAGTTTCATTTAAATGAATTTGCACTTAGAAAATATAAATTAATTCATACATTTTAAAAAAAATCCTTTTTGATTACCTTTTTTACCTAATGAGTGGTGTAGAAAGTCACTGTATATTTATCTAACATAATCTCAGTAGGAAACAAAGGGACTGTTTGACCACAAAAATTAATTAAAATTATCACAAATTAAATGTAATTTATTAGACATTTGCAGGAAAACTGCATCTATTTTAATTATATTTCATGATACTTCATTCTACAATGTCACAAATATCCTGAGCTTTGACCTTGGAAACAGCTGCTGACAAACCACTTACTGTCCGTGTTTCCTGTCTTAATGCCTTTATGTCTTACGTAAAATACTTTGGATTACTAAGTTGTTCAAAAACATGCCTTGTTGCCAAAAAAATGTCAACATCCAGATATCATACAGTCTTTATCAATAGTCACTGTTTTAAGCACTTTTAATTTAACTCTCAGGCCAACGTGTCCTAAAATTTCTGTTTCAACATCCACAGTTTCATGTCAACTGGACGAACTCGGTCTGCTGATGAAGGCCATGTTGAAACACCCGAAAGACCTTGAGATTGTTTTGTCAGTGAAAACTTTTATTTTATTTCTGAAGTCTTCACTTCTTCTAACCCCACCCCACGTCTGCAAAAAAAAAAAAAAAAAAAGAAAAAAGAGCTTTCAACTCTTAAAAACACTTTGTTTCGTACAGTCAGCTACACACTGTAACTGAACACAAATGACAGCAGTTAAATCAGGCCCCACAGAGGCTTAACTTAATGCTGAACAGAGGCAATTAAAGTTTTACTGTGCTCTTTTGGAGAAAATGACTTCCGCTACGGTGAAATGATATTTACCACCCAATAAACTGTCACTGATGCATTATTAAGAGTAACTACACCCCACAACTTTTACAAGAGACTTTTACCAGCAGTTAAACTGCTCTGAATATTCTTCTGATTATAGAAATCTAGGCCACGGAGATGTGAAACTTCCTACTAACAGCTTGTTTTTTTCAACTTTCTGTACAAAAGTTAAAAAAAAAAGAGCACAACAAGTTTACAGCGACAGAGAGCAGATCAGAGTCCTCCAGTGTGAGACCTTGAGGAGGTGGTTCAGGGAGAAATCGATACGGTTAAATGAAATACAGTAGAAAAAAACAGGGTTTGGAAAGAGGGAGAGAGATGGAGAGTGTACACACACACACAAGCACACACACACGTTGGTGTGATTACACAGTGTGGGGTTAATGATCAGATGGACGGCCTCATCGATGTGTAATAACATGTGTGGAGAGGTCAGTCACTCTGTGGCCCCGCTGGCCCCCAAAAATCATCCGACATGGACACAGAATAAGCCTGTAAACACACACACACACAATAAAAAATAATCAGAGTATTACTGAGAAATATTAGCAGCCTAATTCCAGTGTTCCCTGTCTTTTATTTATTTTTCAATCGCTCCACGATTCCCTCCTGCACATCATCTTTTACACACCACACATGGTATCATAAAACAAGTCAAAACAGACACACCAGTAGAACAAACAGGGGAAAATGAATTCAATTTAAATTTGAATTAGAGGTTAAGATAGAAAAGAAGGCTCAGGGTAGGATCCCGATTGAGGAGAAGCACTCGTGGATGTTAAAGATAAAGATAAAACACTGTGAAGTATCCTGTAGGGTGCCCATCCAGTGGAGAAAATGTGACACGGTGCCTTCTTAGCTGCCCAGATCACTAGAAAATGAATTGATCTCTCTGTGCCTCTAAATGGTGAAATAGTTTCTAGTTTTCTGTGTATTATTATTACAAAAGAGTAGTAATTATACTTGATCTGAGTCACATGATGAAACAATTTTAATCTTTACTAAGTTTTGGAAACTGTTTCACCAGAAAAGCATCTTTCTTTGCAACTTTCTACACGCTGGTGTCCTTTTTATCCGGAGGTGACGAGGTCCTGCACTGGACATGATGGCATGATGAAACTCTCATAAAAGGCACAAATTAAAAAATTAAACAACACTGTGTAATTTATGTGGAGAACACAGGTGCAAATTGATTGTAGGTCTCCAAACAAATCCATTATTGTGTGATTTAGCACCAGTTAAGCTAATCCCTGTTTATAGACCAGCTTTAATGAGGGAATAAAAAGCCATTTGGATCACAGCCTTTGTTCCCTAAGCCACCAGTTGCTGCAGAATAGAAAAAGATTCATTTCAGTTCTGTGAACTCTTAACTTCCACCAAAGATACTTAAACACCAGAGGATCACAAATCTGAGGGACCTGGTGTCCCAAGTTTTTAAACTTGTGACCCCTCAGCACAGGTCAGCGTGTACGTGAGTAATTTGTACTTCTCAGATAGTTGCGTCTGAAGGACCTGAAGAGGTTGAAGGATTCAGTATTTTACCAAAAATGAGACAAATTCTGAAAAAAATATTGTGTAAAAGATACATACATACATACATACATACATATATTTTTACATTAATTTTACATTTAATCATGTTTTTACCCCTGAGACTTATCTTTGCCTCCAGTGTGTGTGACTTTTTCCAACTTCATCAAACTCAACAAAGAACATTTTATCAAAGGATTAAGAGTGTGCAGACATTACAGAATATTATATATATAAATATATACATATATATACACACACACACACATATATATGTGTGTATATATATATATATATATATATATGTATTTATATATATTTATATATATTATATATATATATATATATATTCATATATATATATTATATATATATATAGAAGAGAGAGAGAGAGAGAGAGAGAGAGATGAATGAATGAAAACACAAACTCTGTCGTTCTCCCTTGTTTGTTAGTCTCCTTCACTCATTCTGAATTAATGTGAACATGTTATTTGCTTTATCTATCTTATTTGCTTAAAATGCTGTGTGATCTGTGCGTTAATCATGCCACAGTGACAATGTTGATTTAATCCTCTGGAGATCTTCCCCTTCCTTCCTCTGGGAATCTACAGGAAGGGTCGAGGGGGGTTACAGCTTTTTATCTGCCTGTAATATAAGCAGCCATAAAATAAAATACAAGCTCTTTAAATTATATGTGTACAGTCTGACCATGTGACGGACAGAAAAAAATGGCTGCTGTGATGCCTGTATGAACATCTAAAGGAAACATGATAACTGTGACGTACAGCATGTGCTCTCTCCTGGTGGGTTTATAGAGGGTAAGAAGTGTTTCAAAGCGGGAGGTACTGCATGTTATCACTGTCACATCCACGCAAATAAGTGTTGAGGCCACCATGGGCAAAGAGTGTGTGTGTCTGTGTGCGTTTGCTGGGGGGGGGGGGATCACTTTCCACCCTGTTGGCACAGGCAAGGTCGTCAGGTGCATGTTTTTAGCTCATTCACTCATTTACTACCACCACCACCCCTTTCACCCCTTTCTGCACACACACACACACACACACACACTGAGGTTGTAAGAGTTCAGAGCAGGGTACACAAGGACCCCTCTGAACTCAACAAGTTGGCTCCTTGCCAACGAATATCTCATCTCAGTTGCACAGCTCATAACAGAGCAGAGTCTCCGTGCCCTCCTTACCTTGTACACACACTCTCAGGCTTGCACACACACATAAAAACACAAGTTAATATACTGCCTTGCTTTCCAAAACAACCCGGTTAGCGCTGCCCAAGCACACTAAACAGCATTTTAAAACCTTCTTTTGATTAGGCTGGATGACCTCGGGGCTTTGTTTCTCAGCGACATCAACACACAGCGTTGGCACGGCCTGCGCCCTGGCACCAAAGCCAGACAGATGTTGTAACAACCAGCGTGAGTGATGATCTGGTTGAAACCACATCAGACTTTGTAAACACGAATGAAGATGACAGGAAAACAGGGACATGGAAAAAACAAGGGGAGGAAGCCTGGGAATGATGCACATCGGCATGATCATATACACAGTCACGCACAGATCACCTGCACACATGTTGAAACGTGCATGTGTGATTTTTTTCCTACATGTTCAAACACATACACAGCGTATGTGCACTCGTGTGTAGCGTGTGCACCATATACACGCCCTCAGATGCTTGTGGAAAATGAGTACATTAATTTGAATTCTATAGCATTTTTCAAGCAAATTCCTTTTCATTGAATGGGAAGCACAATAATAAGATGCACAGAGGAAAGGGTTCAAATTAAGAGTGCAGAGAAGTATATTCATTCGATCAAGACGGTAACTTATGCGACTGACCTAACAACACACTAGATCAGCTACTGGCTTGGGTGGTCATAGCTACTGAGGCTGGATAATTGTGCATGCTGACTAGAGATTAGCCAGATTAGTGACTGATTTTGTGTTTTATTAGCAGATTAGAGCCAAATTCAGCATGTTGCCACCACCAACCAGATTCTTACAATTAGTCTACTTAAGTTCATTTTAGTTAGTGAGTTAAATAAATACAGAATACATGAACAGCTGTGCTTGTAATTGTTTTTTTTTTATTGCCATTATCTCGAGATAACAAAGCTTGTTTTCTCATGTTAAAAGATCATTTATGTTGTTATCATGAGAAAAACAAATGTTGTTTTCTCAATATAACAAGACACTTATGGACAACTCCAAAATGAGTATCTGGTTCATTTTACCGTAGCTGATTTCAGCCTTAAAGATCACTGTCAGCACTGTCAGGGAGGATCCATCCTTAGGCTGACCCATCTCTGTGCTTCATAGATATATAGATATATAGATATATAATGAAGACATTATAAAGGTCGTCCTGTTTTCTTGAGACTTGCAAGCTGGTCCCACTGTACATAATAACCCTTACATATAGCTTACAGATACCTGCTGACTGTAAACAAATTGTAATGAACATATAAGCATTATAAGGAATAAGAGGAAAAGACCTTCCATTTTCATGTGATAATGAGTTAATAATCTCATTATCTTGATGTCTAGATCAAGATAACAAAGTTTGTTTTGATCAGGATCACAATATAATTAACTAATGATCTTGAGATAACAGCATTAAAAAAGCTGCATGCACAGCCATTCTCGGATTACATAATTAAAGTTATTAATTATGCTGTCGACAACGAAAGAGAATACTTTTTTGTATCAAAAAGCTAGAATAATTGAAATTATCTAGGAAAATCCTATTTGTCTGCAGTTGGTGGCAGTGATGTGCTGTATTTGGCGTAATATCAAGTGACAAAATCATTCAGGTGATAAATTAAAGGAAAAAACAATATGAAGTGACTAAGTAAGAGGTTAGGCCATCACATGACACTTGAACAGCTTCAGTGCTCCTTGGCATCGATTCAACAAGTCTCTGAACTTTACTGGAGGGATGAACACTGTTCTTCCAAAAGATATTCCCTCATTTCATGATTTTCATACATGTCTCCATTCATTTGCTAAGGGTTTTCCTTAAATTTGCCAAGCCAGTAGATGATCCAGTGGGTTGCTAGGTTTGTTGCATATAGCCAAAGAAAATTAAACTCAACAAGATAAAAGAAAAAGACTAATTGTTATTTAAAGAAATAGTAGATTTAACTACAGTACTTTTAAAATCTTAGCCATTTAGCTTTCTGGTGAAAACATTAATGTTCTCAAGATAATTCTTCTAAATTATTGTGAAGGTCATATAAACTCAGATTTTTCATTTTTCTATTGTTTAGGAGAAGTCAGTCAGCAACTCATTTTGTCACTTTAAAACAGACAATCAAGGTTATGGAAAGTTGAATTTAAAATCATATCTCCTTTTGACACTCCTACTCTACGCAAAATCCCTGAGAAGACACCTGCAGGTGCCTTTGCGACTACTTTCCTCAGAGCACCTGTCAATCACAGCTTTCAGTCATGATGCCACACCCCATTTTTATAGCATCAAATAACTCAATTAAAACCAAACTTATCAGAAAAATTTACTCTTGAGCAAACACCGAGGATGAATACAATGACTATCTACATTGGCAATGGCCATGTTTAAGAAAACGTTTAACGTGTACATTGATTTTTTATTTTGGCTCAAGTCCCATCTGCTAACATGGAGGGAGCAGGATTTATGGCCTATACTGCAACCAGCCACCAGGGGGTGACTGGTTATTGATTGATTGTTGAAGAAAAGTAATGCATAAATGCATCCAATTCATTTCTCTACACATGTGAGATGTTGATGTTTAGCTGGTTTAATGGTTTCCATGTTCAAAACCTAGTTTAACCTGTTACTATGCCAACACTTTTTAATTAGCACTAAACACATTTTTTAGACATTTGTTTTGGTTTGGTTTGTTAAGTATTTGACAAGTTATGGGATGATAAGCTTAATTACATGTCATCCTTAGAGGAAGTTGAATATCTGAACCAAATTTCATAGCAACCCATCCAGCAGTTGTTGAGACACATCACTCAAAACCTCCAATGTGAACCCGCTGGTGTCCCTAAAGTCAGTAACATTAATTCATTAGCTACCATGATTGACTGCACAAAATATCACAGTAACCCATCCAGTAGATGTTGAGATATTTCAACAGTACAGAGCCGCATGACTCCTGGCTCCAGCTTAGATGGCACCGTAAACCACATGTTGAAATGTAGATGCAACACACACATTCCTGGTGCTGATGTATACAGTTACGTAACAGATTAGAACTTTATATGTTTTTTTAAGCTGTTGTGACTGACTTCATTGGTAAAAAAATCAGAGGCCAGTGAAGGTGAAAGTGGAAAAAAACTGAAGAGAAAAGTTTTTTTCTTGTGTTCTGGGGGTGAGTGTGCCACAGCCTCAACTTTGAAAATTGCTTCTAGGTGGTTTGATCAAACGGAAACACAAGTAAACATCATCTACTGACAATGCAGAGTGTGTCTATGCAATGAGCAAGTATGGATATGTTGTTTTGTACTTTTTTCTCTCTCTCCATCTCATAAGCACAGTAAATCCGCATGAAGAGTGATCAAAACATACCTTGTGCAAATCATTTCTACAGTAGTAAAAGTGGTTGTAATAACATGTTATGCCTTTATCTTTGCCCACAAGAGAACATCTCCCACACACAAAACACACGAACACTCTGTTCCCCTAAGAGGGAATTTAGTTTGAGCTACTGTGATGTCTCAACACGCTTGTTTTGATGTTTTTTATCCTCATTTCCGAGGTTCCTCTCCTTGTGTTTACTACGTCATTGAGCAATGTGGTTCTTTTCCCAATGAAACCCGATATTGTTACTGTACGCTCAGGAATGTTTTTCACCCGGTGAGTGGCAGGGTGTGCTCACATCCCTTGTCTTGTTCCTGAAAATATGCCATTTGAGGCTCCACTGTTAGCTCACTCTCTCTTTATGAATGAGGGGTAACACATGTCATGTAAAAGGGAATGGGCAACTTTTCCTGGAAGTGTTTTCAAATGTTTTCTTTGCAAACCCAGTGGTCTGGTTGTTGTTATAACAGATGTGAAATGAGCGCAGAACTGTCCGTCATTCTGTAGTAAACAATAACGTCCTCCATCAAGGGGGTGTTATGCTCTTATCCTTGACACCGATTCATCTCTTAACACACTCACTCTAAATAGAGACCAATAACCAGTGTGGTTACTCTGTTCCTGCTCTTTGTGAGTCAAGGTGAATCATATCTGTATTAGTAAGTAAGTAAGCATTCCAATAAGTGCAGTTGGCCAACTCATGTGGAACAGATTTCTTTGTATGTACACTATGTACAAAGACGTTATTTGGTATCTCTGCTCTGGCGCCGCCGCCCCTCATAAACATACACCCAGAGGTGATTGAGGACTGATGATAGTACAGTGAACTTGTCAAAGCACTGAATGTGCTGAAGTTGATTTGTGTTTCCCCTTACCTTAACTTCACCCCAATCATTTATCTCTGCGACGCCTAAGCATAAACTAACATAAACCAACTAGGGATGGCAGCACGATGGGAAACACTTTTCAAAGAAAAGGGAACAGTGTTTGATTCGAGGAACAGACTCTACATAAACTGTACCCTCAACCTAGCCAGCTGGGGCTGCGTATGAAACCTCAACACTTTTTGAGTTGCCAGAATTAATTAAGTGCTGACATCACACTGTAAACTGGGAAGAAATACACTATATGTTGACATATTCTAAAAAGTTACCAAGAAAAAAATAATAAATTAGCAGAAGGTCTGTAGTCCTCCAGGTCTCCATAGTGGAGAGGAGGTCAGGACTCAGGTCTATCTGGTGACACCTAGTTGCTCAACATCCTCTTGAATCCATATTCTTCATATATGTTTACAATTGATCTTTAATTTTGTAATCTTGATGGTTCATGTGATTTTTCTATGTTGGTCTATTCTGTACACATCAATTTCCAGTCTGTCTGTCCTGCTCTTCCTAAGGTTTCTTCCATTGTTTTCTTTTTCATTCATTCATTATCTATACCTGCTTTATCCTGACACACAGGGTTAAGGTTTTTTTCTTTTTTGTGAGAATTTTTCCTTTTCTGAATTGAAGATCCAAGGACAGATAGTAAAGCCCATTGTGGCAAATTTGTGGCATCCGATATTGGGCTGTGTGTATAAAATTTGACTTATCACATATCTTCAAGTGAGTGGACTTTGCTAATTTGAAATGACTCAGTTGGCACAGAATTACTCTTAATATTGCTCACTTCTGTTTTATGATATAAAACATAGCTTCACACTGAAATCCAGCCTAAGCAGCTGCTTTTAAGGGACTTTTAATACTGTGTGTGGGGGGGACTGTCAGTAGCCTCTGGATGACCATTCCCCGAAAAAATACACATACTATACTATACTAGTAAGGATTAAACTTAAATTAAACTGAGATCTATCAAAACCTAACAGTCAGTCTGATATACAGCAGCAAGCTATAACACACTAACTGTGCAGCAAATAATTAATCATTTAAATAAAATATAATATAGAAGTATAGAAATAGTGTGTAGTGTTAATAAGCAGCAGATGACATAAATGTGAAAGTGAAAAAAATAAAGTGAACAGAAGGAAGGTAGGAAGAACAGAAGCTCAGCAGCATAACCACGATATAAACTTAAAAACTATAAATCAAGTTATCACATAAATCCAGTGGTTTGAAAAAAGTCAAGAACATTTCTTCATGTCATGTCTCGTCGTGTGTGTTAAGTTTTCATGTCTGTCATGTTTCTGTTTCCTGTTCTGGCTTGTCTTTTATTTTGAAATCCCTAACTCTCCTCTCGTTTCAGGTCCCTTAACTTCCTTCCCATTGTGTGTTTCCCGCCGGTGTGATTGTCTGCCCTGTCTTGATTGTTTCCACCTGTTGCCCATTACCTCATGTGTATATATTGTCTGCGTTTCTCCCTGTCTCGTTGCCAGATTGTAAAATGTACTTCCAAGTGACACGTCTACGTCTTGTCAAGTGTGCATCTATGATCCAGCCTTTTCTCAAGCAAAGAAATCAACAACCAAGATTTTGTAAGATCTCTTTATTAAAACTCTTCGTCTCGAGTCGAGTCCTGCATTTGAGTCTACCTGCCTGGTTCTAGATCTTAACACTTCAGTGCTTAGTTGAATATCCATCCATCCATCTTCTAAACCTGCTTATCCTGAGCACACACAGGGTCGCAGGGGTGCTGGAGCCTGTCCCAGCTATCTTTGGGCGAGAGGCAGGGTACACCCTGGACTGGACGCCAGTCAGTCAGTCAGCAGGGCTGACATTAAGGGACAAACAACCACTCACACTCACACCTTAGCTGAATATCTCTTGAGAAAATAATATTAAGTGACAATGGCCACACAGATCCACTCTTAAATGCTTTGATCCTCCTTAGCACATGAGTAGACAACCTTACCATGATAGGCCATTTTATTACATAATGTTCACTGGAAATTAAATTATTCAAATACTTTACTGAACATACAAACTAATTAAATATAACTGGTTCATGTACAGTGAAATTCACTTGTTCTCCACTAGGAGGTTGAGATTCGAGCTCAGCTACAGAGCAAACAGAGGCAATAAGGGCCAGCTGAAGGATGGTTTCTTTGTCACTAACCACCATGAATCTCAAATGAGGCAATTTGAGATGTGTTTGTCCACCGGACGCTTGGTGGGAATTTTGTTGTGCAAACCTGCCCACATTCTGCTTTGCTCGGCCTCCTTTGAATGCTCACCGGCAGGCAGGCTGACAGGACACCGGTGCACCATGACATCCACCCAGAGCTTCTGTTTATAATGATAAGATAACAGGCAGGGCGAAGAGTTGATGGGGCCATAGGGGTACACTGTATCTGGGAGTCAAAACTTTGTCAAATTTACATCTGAAGCGCAGGTCAGTGGAGAGGTCAAAGTGTACCAGAGTGTGCCAACGATGTAATCAACGAGTTGATTTGGGGCCATGGCAATGATGGTGACATAACTACCGCAGAGGAATAGTAGTGTCCTATTAATTTTTGATCACTTAAATTAATTAGGATTATTCATTACTACTTATTATCATTATTATTGTTATTATTCATTTTATTTTTCAGTAACTTTAAATAAACATAATGTCAATGTAGGACTTTGCTAAATGGATCATTTTGTGTTGCTATGTGTTGCATACACCAACAGAAAACATCACTGATAATAAACATCACACAAAAGTGCCTCATAGTAACCACTGACCTCGTCAAATACTACTGCAGTTGTTGCTCTCCTTTGTTGACTGGCCTTTAAATTCCACAGACAGTGATACCTGTTAACCTATTGGCGCCTTGTTTGCAAAGAGTAGGGCAGCAGTACAGTAAGTCAGTGTCTTCAGCTGCATATCAGATCACAATACCTGCTACCTTTGGTCAGATATTCTTTGTTCTTTCAAGGAGCCACTGCATGTCACCCTGCAGAACAAATAAATTATGGTCAAGATCAATCAGCCAGTGACAGTAAGAGCTCCACTCATGACCCACTTAGCCTCTGAGCATAGAATCCATTTACATGTAAAAAAACTTTTATAGTAACAACCATACAATTTTTCCCAACTAAAATACTTCTTAGTGCAGCTGGAGTGAAGACTGACAGGCACAACATTTTTCAGCTATCGTCAAACAAGACTAAGAGTCTTCAGCCATGCTAGCAGCTCTGTGAGGTTGTACTTAGGTACAGCACAACTGGAGCTGATGGGAGTGTCATTAGTTAAGCAGCAATTTGGTTATAAGTAATTAGAACTTTGACCTGATGATGGCGCTAGATAAAAAGTTAAGGGATGATCAAAGTTGTTTAAATTTATCCAGAAGGTAATATAAATGTTTGAGGAAAGTTTCATGGCAATCCATCCAACAGTTTTGACATTTCAGTCAAAATTCAACCTTGTGGTGCTGCTAGAAGAAAGATCAGGGTGTTACCACAGTCATTAGTATACACTGACTGAGCAACGTTGATATCTGCACCACATTTTATGCCGATCCATCATGCGAATGGTGAGAAATTTGACGCTGCTGGTGGCGCTCGAGGAAAAGTGGAGGAATCACCAAAGTGAGTCATACTCCGACTGGCCCCGAACATCTTTTCAAAATGTATTTTTCACTGACATAGATATAAAATTACAGTCATGTTATCCATTAAACCACTGATAACATTTATCAACATAACACTGTATTTATTTTGTTAAGATAATTATTTGAGTCAGAGATGCTGTCCTATTTTATTGTAGAGTGCTACCGTGAGTTTTCCATCTGTAGTTCACTTAGTTCACAGACTTTTGTGAATTGAACTCTCACCTCGGTCACCCTAACCTCAGCGAACTGATCTCTGAACAGTTGGTTGTTGTGAAGAAACATTTCACTGTAACACATTTATGACCCTGTATATGTGACTTTGGCGTTGCCTATTGACATTTCCCCCTTCCAAGGAACAAGCCTGTGGCCTCACTTCTACCCCTTTCCTTTTCTTTCAGCTTGCTGGTGTCAGAGAGAAGGGAGGTGGGCCCTTCTCCATCCAGGGAATCCTGACCCAGATACTGAGCCGGCCTTCCCCTCCACAGCCATGCGGCAACAGCAGCCTCAGTGTATGGGAGGGGGTCAGCAAGTTCACGGAGATCTCCTTCCTTACCAGCTCCAGCTCCAGCATTTCCCCATCATCTCTATCAATAGGACTGACCTACTTTCTGGCCAGAGTCAATAATCTGTGGGCCATTGTGAGACCCATCAAATAAATAAAACCCTTGTTTGTCAGTGTCACAAATCTTTATGTTTCATGATATGGCCTGATGTCAAGAATTTTAATGCTCAATCAAGGCCACACAGAATGTGCAACGAATCAGGATGCATTGAACAACTGTGACAAGATAAAGATGTTAAACGGTGAGGCTTGAATTCTTTTCTCCTGCACTGTTGACACCATTCAGGGGACACCTCTGTGAACTCTGTGAGAGGGTTGCTGTGATGTGGGGCAGAAAACACGCTGAGGATGTGGTGGTGGTGGTGGTGATGGTGGTGGAAGGGTGCTCCTTAAATCACTTCACTCCCGCGTTGTTGTAAATATTTTCATTCTGAGTGTAAGGGTGCGCTTCGGGGAAGGGGGCACCTCACATTCTAGGTCAGCAGCGTTACGTGATCACTCACACAGGCTGATGTGACTGTACGGAGCATTTCCATCTCTACTGTGGTCCCCAACTAATCTCCTCCTTTGTGGCCTCTGCATTATTCCTCCAGGAGCACGGTGGTCTCGCTCGCCGCTCGCCTGCACGTATGAATGTGCATCTTTGTATGACCGCTTCTCTCCTTCGCATGTGCCTGCACCCCTACGTGCTGAGTCGTCTCCGCTTCAAACCCAATCAGAGAACCCATTGACCTGTCAGTCAATTTGGACATGAGCGAGTTTGAGTCATCAGGTTTGCCTGTCCTGTGTGCTGATGACTCCACGGCTGCTCCCCACACTATCTCGGTTCATCACTTATCTCTCTGCCTGCTGATGTCCCGACTACAGAGCCCTCGCTGATTTGAGTGTAAAAAACAGAGAAAATTGAGTAATCAAAGTGATATCAAGCAGATGGGGTGATGAGGTGACAGCTGAGCGTTCAGTGGGTCAAGTCAGGTCAAGTCATTATCAGAAGCTGTCAGTCAGTTCAGGAGGCTTCAGTTTCACTCTTAAGCAAATCATGTAGGTAGCACAAAAGAGAACAGTATATTTGGCACTAGAGATGTGAATCTAAAAATCTAGTTTCTTTCCTTTTAACACAATATTTGCTTGATTATGCTTTTAGTTTTATTAGTTTATTTAGCTTACTTATTGTATTCTTCCTTTTCTGGAGCCCATTCTGGGTATGTGTATAGGGCACAACAGGTTTTTTTGTTGTTGTTTAATATTTTACAGAGATACAAATCAGAAAGCGTAACCTCCACTAAATTAGTGAAATTAAATTAAAAACTGTCAATAAAAAAGAAAAAATGTTCAATGAATTGTGTTTATCTGAGCAATAAATGATTTTTTAAAACTGAAAAATCTAACAATTAAAACTGATCATTTTAAATTCCACTACTATGTTGTTTTCCAAAATGATTTTTTTCTCCATAAAGATTATTTATTCACACACATCAAAAGCAACTGCGCGTGTTCCTGTATTTCAGCAGCTATTTGGTATGAGATGATGGAGCCGTGTGACAAGATAACCCGTCATGAACAAACAGAATGAACACACATCCTCCAACACAGTTATTACGGTACACAACTTGCCAGTCACTTATTCTACACAAGGTCAAAGAGGAGGGTATTGCGTAGCACTATTTGCCTCCAGAGGACATCACGAGAAAACATGTTTTCTCTGTGACTTGCACCCTGCGCAATGCCAGCTGTCAGTGACACTGCCAGTGTTACCTCCTGTTCAATATGCCAGTACAGACCAGGACACTGTGAGGTTGAAGTCCTGAGGTAAAGCCTTGCTCAACAACCTGCAGCTCTCATTTTTCAATGTTAATAATGAAAAAAGAATTGTGAGAATGAATATTTCCTCTCGACATCAGGACCAAACCTGTAAACTAATGTACTTTTGAAATGTTCTTACTTTGGCTCAAATAAATGCTGGCTTTAGTAATAAAATGCTGTTTAATGGACATATCATCTATCAACTCACAGAAAAAAAAAAAGTCTAATTGAACCTTCATTATTGTTCAGAGCAAAAGTTGTAATCTTTGTCAATATAGACAGCAAATAAAAAACAGCCTCATATTTAAGAAGATGGAGACAGGGAACATTTGGCCACAGCTGCATCATTTTTAGTCTTGTTTACTGCAATGTACCTGCTAAACTCTTGCATTTTAGGATCCATGACCAAAATTATACAGTACCTCGAAACAGAGGAAATACTTAAAGGGGAAGTTCACAATGTTTTTCTCATACTTGACATGGGAAGTGCTGCTCAGCTTCTTTGGCTTCTTTGAAAGACATGTAATCTTTTTTAAAGATTGTTTTTCCAAATTAAATGACAAAATATCTCTTTTGTTCTCTAGAACACATAGAAGACACATATCACACAAAATCCGTTATGAATCACTGTTATATATAAAAGTAAGTCTGTTTATCATGTGATAACAGTATAATCATGGTTTCTTTAGGCTTAAGCACAAAAACAAGTGTGGTCAGGTTTATGGGAGTGTTGTGGTTTGAGTTAAAATCTCCACTTAGTTAACTGAAGTCACTTTAATTGTTACCATGATAAACATCTGGTTAATGTTGGGAAACTATCTGGTTCACAACGGCCTCATCCACCCCGACCTCCTCCCTGCGGACTTTCTTACTCTCCACTAACTTCACCACCTCTTGCTGTTGTCACAGTTACTGAGAGGCTTTGTCTCTTCAACATAAACAGCAGCACTGTTGAAACGTATGAAATGACTGATGCTGTTATTCTTCCTCAAGAGGATGGTCGTGCATTTTGAGAACTCAAATGTCTAATCAGTTTTGGTCAGACTTCTGTAAAGTCTCCCAACTTTATTGTGCAATACTAAATTTCCACACTACCCTTAAAGGAATAGAAATTTTTCTAAATACACCAATTTGTTTTATAATAAAGCTTTGATGTATATCGATCTAATGTTGGTAAAAATGAAGCTATCACCAGCAGCGGCTTTGATTTACTTAGCATAAAGACTGGAAACAGGGGGGACAGCTCTGTCCAAAGGTAACAAAACCCAACTACCAGCACCTCTAACACTCACAAATCGTTGCTTTATATCTTGTTTGTTTAATTGGAACAAAAAGGACCTCCTTGTGCCTCGCCAATAAACTGGTATTGGGTATTTTTAATGCACATGAGGAAAAGGTTACTTATGTTGGTAACTCTGCCAATGGCCATGTTCCAGCTATAGCCATCAATAGCTATCAAATAACTTAGGCGTCAATTTGAGAACACTTGATGCTCAATACTGATTTCCATTTGGAAAAGGCGACACCAACGATTTCTGTTGTCATGTTTTTGCTTGTTTGGCGACAAGGATTCACCTGCCCATGCTTTTTTCTTGTGCTAAACAATAAATATGTGCCACCATTTTTCAGAATGTGGCCTCTTAAACCTCTCACAACACAAAGTGGTTAGCCAGCACTAACATCCACTTGTTCCTCTTCTTTCTTCTTCTTCGCCCTCACATTTGCACCACTAAAATCAAGCTGCCACTTCAACGTAAAAAGGTGAAAGCCAGTGCTTCGATTGTCCATTCTCAGCTACTGCAGAAATGTGGCAGTGTAACATTGTGATCTCTGTGGAAGAAGACCTGCTCTGCGTAGATATGAGGGTTCATCTGAACCAACTAAAACAATTCTCGAGTGTTTTAATTGTTAATTCCATTATACAGTAAAGAAAACATAATTATGTACATTATTTTCAATTTCTGCCAACAGATCCTCCTAAATCTTGAACACTAAAGTTTAAATATGTGCATGGTCTGTCTCATCTCTCTGCAAGACTGCAAATAAGTCCTGCCTTTCCCAAATTTTGAGCTATTCCCTTAATAACAAAGTGAGTGAAGCTGTATATATAATATGTATATATATTTGTATATCAACAAGTTGATATACAAATATATTAATAATTCATTTACAAAGCTAAAAGTTACCAAAAACCGGTTGGTATCATGATGCCATATGTCAAAAAGCATGATCTGAATCTTAGAGAGAGTAAATGAACACCTGTGCACCTTTGTAGATGCGTGGGTGGTGTTTTTTTTCTTTCTTTCTTTTTCTTTGGGAGGGGAGGGTGTGTGTGTGTGTATTCTGTGTGTGTAATCTGTGTGTGTGTGCGTGCATGAGAGCAGTGACAGAGACATCCAACAGTTGTTTTGCACCACAGGTAAACCCATCAACCCATCAAAAGAAAAGCCTCATCACCGAGCTGATTAATAAGATTGATCAGATGACACCTTCCACCTGAAAAGCTGCAAAAACTGAAACAAGACCATTACATTTTAACACCCACTCCAAAACACAAACAAAAGCAAACACACACACACACAGCCTGCCTGCAACCTGTCAAATATTTGCCCACGGTGCAGAAGTGTGGCAGTAGTATTTGCTCTGCCAAAGTTTCGATTCTTCCCAGCGGCGGGTCGCTCTGAAACACGGTTCAAGCGAACCGCTTCACCTCCGATGTGGCCTGTGTGTTTATTTATAAAGCGGTGGGGGGGGGGTACGCAAGGGCACTTCCTCGGTCTTTCTGGGGTCATACGTTCCTCCCAACGTGGGTCCATAAATGAATGGTGGGCTCGACGGCCACACCATGCAGCACCGGCCCCTGATTGGTTCCGTGCGCGGCAGGAATAAACACTCCGGGTATATATATTGGCGTCAAGGTGTGACACTTCCAAGAAACCAGAACCCCCCCCCTCTCCCCCCCAATTTTAAAAGATAATAAGCTGCTGTTAAAACACACATCCATCTGCATCAGTGCTTTTTATTTCTTTTTTTTTTTATATAATTCAATCCAAATTTGAAGGATGAGGGCGCAGATCCAAAAGGTCCCTCAGATCGTCGAGCTGCTGAAGAAGAAGTCCGTGGGGCTGCAGCACTTCAAGCCCACATCCTCGGTGTGCGTCCTGGAGGAGAAGGATGCTGTGGAGGCTGCGCGCTGCCCCCACGCCGCCTCCTCCAGAGCGCACAGCCTGGACGCGATCCCCGGACCGACCAACTGGCCCCTGGTCGGCAGCCTGGTTGAACTTCTGCGGAAAGGAGGCCTGACCAGACAACACGAGGCTCTGGTAAAGTAAAAATAATTAAAAAAAGATCGTTTTTATCTTTTTTTTTTAATTTTCCCTCTTAGGAGATATAACCAATTTTCCCATTTTTTCGACCAAAAAGAAAAAAAATATATAGTATGTCATTTCAAATCTGGTTTCTCTGACTGATTTTATTCCAGGTTGATTATCACAAGAAATTCGGGAAGATCTTCCGGCTGAAGCTGGGCTCCTTTGAGTCGGTGCACATTGGCGCGCCTTGCTTGCTGGAGGCGCTCTACAGGAAGGAGGGAAGTTACCCTCAGAGGCTGGAGATCAAACCCTGGACAGCCTACAGGGACATGAGGGACGAGGCGTACGGGCTCCTCATCCTGTGAGTCGGCAGACGATTGTTCGTTTTAGGGAAGAGAGAGAGAGAGAAAGTGAAGGCAGCTCGGTAGCAATGCGGTGTTTTAATGTGAAAGTGACTCCGAGGTGTTGGTTCGCAGGGAGGGGAAGGACTGGCAGAGGGTGAGGAGCGCCTTTCAGCAGAAACTCATGAAGCCGACGGAGGTGGTGAAGCTCGATGGCAAAATAAACCAGGTAAGGCTCAGGTGATTAGTGTTATATGCATATGTGTGTGTGTGTGTGTGTGACTGACAGATGTGATGTGTGCAGGTGTTGGTGGACTTCGTTGGCAGGATTGGAAAAATGAACGTCGATGGAAAGATTGAGGACTTGTACTTCGAGCTGAATAAATGGTCGTTTGAGAGTAAGTTCAGCTGTGTTTTCTTTTTTTTTTTTTGTCCACTTATTCATTAGAGCTGCAAGTAGTGATGATTCTCAGTATAAATTCATCTGCTTATCATGCTCTCTGTTTATTGCTCAGCCTGTAAAATGACTAAAATAGCAAAAAAAAAAACAAAAACACACACACAAAGATGTTCAATTTGCTTTCACTCAAGACAAATAAATGCAGAAACATTTTCATATGAGAAGCAGGAACAAGGAAATGTTTGAAAAATCTCTCAAATTATTGCTGATTAATTAGCTGCAAACAAATGTTCAATGGATTGACAGTTCAACATGTTTTTGGATGTATATGAACAGGTTTTGTATGTAAGTCTTGTTATTTTTGTAACCTTTACCTTTAAAAAAATATATATCATATGTCCTATTTTGAAAGTATGTAAATGGAAAAATTCAATTGGAACATTACATCTAGTTTCTCTGAACCTGTATAAACATCTAGCTCAAGTCCTGATTCTTATTCTTTCCTTTTTTTGCCTCATTCAGCCATTTGTCTCGTCCTCTACGACAAGAGATTCGGTCTGCTGCAAGAGAAAGTCAACGAGGAGGCCATGAACTTCATCACGGCCGTGAAAACAGTGAGTATGCCTGTTGTTATTTGGAGCGTTAGTGTAGCGTGCGGCACAGCAGGGGGCACCTGGGACCATCTGTGGGGGCCGACTGAACCTGCAGAGACATCCCAGTTCATCGGGTTCATCAGTCACTCGTGCGGCGGTCTGACTGACGCTCTCACTGTATTTACTGGGATTTACTGGGGCAAACCAATATCAATCGCGGTCATGAGATGATAAGTGAAGGCGGACAAAGGTCTCACAGGGCAGAAGACCTCAAAGACCTCGAGAAGGATTGCGTCAGAGATTTTTCAGCAGTGTGGGGGGCGAGTGGGGGTGGGGGTGATGATGATTAGATGATGATTACACCTAATGCCCTCATTGTCTTTCCCTGTAGATGATGAGCACGTTTGGCATGATGATGGTCACGCCGGTGGAGCTCCATAAGAGCCTCAACACCAAAACGTGGCAGGACCACACCGCGGCGTGGGACCGCATTTTCAGCACAGGTAACAAACAACTCCACATTTTTACTACACTACACAAAATACCACAAATACAACCCACCCTCTTTCTCTCCAGATAACTCTCATGTCACAAAGTCCTGGTGCAGTTTGTTTCCACTTCTATGTGACGTACAAAACCAGTGTGAGTTCACTTCCAGTCAGACGACAGATAGGAAAGAACCGAGGGCGGCGGGGTTTGAACTGGGTGCCTCAGCGTTTTTTTTTGCATGACCTAAGGGAGAAAAATCGGCCAAATATTTGTCATAGTAGGAGGACTGAGGGCACGCAGAGAGGGGATGGAAGAAGATGCTGCTGGTTTGTGCGGTTTATTTGAATTACAGGCCCAAAAACACACACAAACACGCACGTTTCCTGACGTTTGGCGGCCAACTTCACAAGGAAGGAAGTGTGTGAGCGGGTCAGGTAGTTTTATGACTTGGAGTATTTTTATTTGCAGTGGCCTGTCAGTCAGACTTTAAGTTAGTTTGTGTTGCTGTGCCATGTGATTTAAATGGTTCTCATGAGCTTATGACTCACATAACAGGGATCAAAAAAGAAAGTGCCTCACAGTCTCACACGATGCGGATCATATGGATATGATGTCTGTAAGGACAAGGATAAGGGCTTTAATGCAGACAAAACTTAATCCAGACTTCAAACACTGCAACACAGGTCAGACATATTACTACCATATATAATATATATATATATATATATATATATATATAGTATAAAAAAAGCCCGTAAACTTTTGCCCAAGGCCAAGATGAAGCAGATATTTGGCATTTTCTCTCTGAAAATTCATTGTTGCAGATTAATAATGTCTAGTTTTGCTTCTAGTTGTCAGCTGTAGAAGTCAAAAGGTCAGAAAAACAGCAGTTCAGCATGAGATCTAATCAAGCCCCAAACAAACTAAATTATCACATCTGTCAGTGCGGGTCAGCAGTTACAAATGTAATTTTAATTGATATCACAGCATCACAGAAAAGTGTCTTTTTTGTGTTTGACAAATATTGCCATCGATTTCCAGCTTGTGTACGTATGTTTACATCCTCACTATTTTGTCCTTTCTCAGCTAAAGTCTACATTGACAAGAAGCTGAAAAGAAACGCCGACAGAGCTCCTGATGACTTAATCGGCGACATCTTACACCAGAGCTGTCTGTCGAAGAAGGAGTTGTACGCGGCCATCACAGAGCTGCAGATCGGAGGAGTTGAGACGGTGAGTGAGGTTTTGCTCAACAGAGACACGTATAATGGATCAAATAGCTTGACATTTTGGAAAATAAGCTCACTAGCTTTCTTGCAGAGACGTGGATTGATGCCCCTCTCATATGGGTCTGTTCACTACGAAGCCATATGACAGCCATATGCTAAGCTTTGCTGGAAGTGTTGGAAACAGCAAACCGGGCTCTGTTCTGTTGTCAGCACCTCTTAAGCTCACTAATTAACAGGTTATTTCTCATTTGAAATGTAAAAATTTCAGGTTGCAGTGTCCGGACTTTTTCTCAGCCGGAAGCAGTGAGTGCAAGATTGTAACTGCAACCTGATATTTTTACTTTCCTGTGTTTGTACAGGTGAAATAACTTAATATATGTAACTATAATTAGCGAGCTTTACCCTCAAACAGAGCCAGGCTGGCTGTGTCTCCTTGTTTTCAGGGTCTGTGCTGAGCTAAACTAACAGGCTGCCGGCTGTAGTGTAACACTTACAGGACTATTTGAGAGGGGTATCAATCTACTCATCTAACTCTCAGGAAGAAAGCATATAAAGGTATTTCCCCAAATGTCAACTATAATTTTTTATTTACTGCACTTTTATTTGCTCTCAAAGAAAAATTAGATTATCACATCGCTGCAGCACACCACCATATGAAACCCAGGTTAACCTTTTAAATGTTTTACCTTTCGCCTATTTTCCTTCGAGTAGGGACTGGAAAAAAAAAAAAAACAGTTAAGCCTCTAAAACAAACAGGTGCTGCAGTTACAGTGCTTCAAAGCGGAAAATGAATGTGGCGTGGATGTAACTGAGGAGCCTTTGAGGAAGCCTAAACATTCCTCAGCGCCTTTCAGGACTCCGCTGAGGAATGCACTCAGAGTGGCAGCCTCGCTAAGTGACATCTTTCTGGCTCCTTCCCTCTTTTTCTCCCTCTTTAACGCTTCTCAGACCGCCAACAGTATGCTGTGGGCTATTTTCAACTTGTCACGTAACGCCGGTGCCCAGAGGAGGTTGCTGGAGGAGATTAGAGAGGTGGTGCCTCCCGACCAGGACCCATGTGGAGAGCACATCAAGAGCATGCCCTACCTCAAAGCCTGCCTCAAGGAGTCTATGAGGTACAGTACGACAGGAAAAATAAAACAGCCACAGAGAGCTGCCGGCTGCTGCTGCAGTTACATTATGTGGAATAATTAGCAGGCAATAAACCGCAGGAGACTTCAGTGACTTCGAAAAGCTTCACATGTCCTTATATGCAGCTCATCATCAAGTTAAAATTGGCCGTTCATGACCTGACATCTGTAATAAATTCGACCTTTCTACATACTTCAGAGTTTCAAATGAGACTTAGCGGCTGCATCTTGATTTGACCCAGTACCACGGAGATTAAGAGGCAAAACTCACACACATGACTGACTCAAAAACAAGCTTCATGAGATACGGTGGCATGACCGGCAGCAGCGAGTGGCTTCGGCTTAAATCCCACCCAGCGGTCACGTTCAAATCACTTCCTAGCCCCTCGTACGGTCCCGTCTTCTCGTGCAGTCACAAGTTGTCTAACAAGTAGTTATTTAAGGCTAATGCCATAACCATGTAACGCAGAGAATGTATATGACCTGTGACTGGAGATTATATCTCACCTCATCTTGCGCTGTGAAAAACATCGGAGTATGTTCAGCTCCTGCTAAACGGCTTAGATATGTGTGTCATGCTATACAACCATATAGCCTCACTGGGGCCATAAGTTTTTTCTTTTTCTTTCAAATTCTTACAGGTTATCGCCATCAGTTCCGTTCACCAGCAGGACTCTGGACAAAGACACTGTGTTGGGAGATTATGCCATTCCCAAAGGAGTAAGTGGCTTAGTTCTCGTTACAATACACCTGACACGAGCAGATTACGTTCTTGTATTAATTTCGTTTAACTGATGTCTGAATGAAACGTGTTAGAAAACCGTGCTCACATACTGTACAAAGTCTAAATGGAGCAACTCTTAATAGCATGTGCAACTCAGCAAAGATCAAGCAAGGATCAGATTTACAGCAATAAGGTCTTTATTGAACAGTCTGCCACTTGTGCTTTTTTAATGGTATGCATAAAACAATAAAGAAAATGTTTTTTTGCTGTTAATTGTTATTGTCATTCATTTGCAGACAGTTTTGATGATAAACAGCCACGCAATCGGCTCCAATGAGGAGTACTTCGACGATGGGAAGCACTTCAAACCTGAGCGTTGGCTGCGGGAGAACGGCTCCATCAACCCCTTCGCCCACGTTCCCTTCGGCATCGGAAAGAGGATGTGCATCGGCCGGCGGCTGGCAGAGCTGCAGCTGCAGTTGGCCATGTGCTGGGTAAGATCAGACAAAGTTCACCTTCAGAGAACTCGAATAGAACAGATAGATCAGTCACATGAAAGCAGTGTATGAATGTTTAGTTCAAAGAAGGACTCACTCTGTAGCATGACCTATAGATTCTTCTGTCACATGACTCTCTTAAAGCTTTACATGACTGATCAAATCCAATTCTGCTTGTCTTTCTTACAGTTGGTGAGAGACTATGAGATTGTGGCCACAGATAATGAGCCACTCGACGTGATCCATTCAGGACTTCTGGTTCCCAACAGAGAACTGCCTGTTGCCTTCATCAAGAGATGAGGTAAAAAGGAAAACCCGGATCTCTATCTTTGCTCTTTTAAAACAAAAGTTTCACATTTTGGGAAATTTGGCCTCACATTCTTTCCTGCCAAAAGTTAGACTGAGCAGACTGATACTGCTCTCATATCTGTTTGTTAAATTTGAAATCACAACTTTGCACAAAGACTGGAAACAGGTAGCCTGGGTCTGTCTAATGGTAACAAAATCCACCTACCAGCACCTCTATAGCTTTCTAATGATCAGGTTATATCTCGTTTGCATATTCAGACCATAATACAAAGCATGAATACAACCTTTTTGGGGGGTCTATTTTTTGAGCCAGGCTAGCTGTTCCCCCCGTTTCCAGTCTTTGTTCTAAGCTAAATTGACCACCCTGTGGTTGTAGCAACAACCAAAATCTCCAAATTTTACTTTGGTTCTGATTTCTTTCTTGGCTTTCTCATTCACACTGTAAACACAAAAGGACATTCACACTGATGAATTATTTTCTTCTCCTTTTAGGCTTCATATTCAGATCTTTTGGACGTAGTGACAGAAAGATGATACCTCTGTTGCCATGGCCCCCGACAGTCCAGTGACTCCCTGTATTGCTGCTTTGTAAATAGAGAAAAAAACACAGAAATTATTACACATGTAATCATGCCATAAATACCTCAAACTTATTTAAGACTATTACTTATGACTGTTAATGACTGACCAAAATACCAGTTGTTATGTACAAATTGAATGTTGTACCAAGGCAGCTGTCTTTAAATCTTAATGTAATGTATTCACTTCAGACATGTGTATGTAAATGTCTATTACTTCTTCTGTTTAATAGCTTATATAACTATATCTTTACACAAAACAACACACACATATATATCAGTTCCAATGTTTATTTTTCTTTGTGTATATAAAGTGCAATTATAATATTGTAATATTGTATATTGTTTATGTAGAGACATATTTTATTCAGTGAAATAAATCTATTAATAAATGTATTAAACATGTTTATTTTTCAAACCTGTTCATTGCCAAGACTTGGTATTGAAGTGTTAATAGCTTCAATCATATCAAGTAGTTTCTGTCCATAACTAAATGCAAACAACGCATTAAGAATTTAAATCCTTTTCCAAATCCTTAAATCCTTTTTTCCCTTTGGGAAAAACAGTGGAATCCAAATTGGTCCCACCGGTTAATTCACCACATTACAGAAGCTCACTGCCACCTGTGTGTGAGTGTGTAAATGTGTGAATGAGGGCCAAATAGTAAGAATCCAATTATACACAATAAAATAAAAGTTTACAAGGGTCGTTTTGATAATTATTACACAGTATAGAGTATATTTTGCTGCTTATACTTTCAGCTTTGCTGATGCAGGACGTTATCTGTATTACAGTGTTTGAGCTTTGCTCTCCATATTTCCACGGCTATTCATCACTTCCATTAATAGGACTGTACATATACTTGGCAGGGGGCAGGGCAACATTGAAGAGACACATACAAACCCCCACCCCACACACACACACATATATATATATATATATGTATATATGTATATATATATATATATATATATATATATATATATATCATATATATATATCACCTAAATATCATGTCAAATATATATGATATATGTCTTTATAGGGAGAGAGAGATTTATGTGCTGTGCATTTGTGGATCAATGTGGGCTCATCTAAACCTCATCTGATTTATAACCCTTGGTTCATAATCAAGGAGGGTCAGTGTAATTACAGAGCTACTGCTACTCTACTGGTATAATCCTACAATATCAAAATCATGTTACACAATGTCATCGTCTACTGTTACTGTATGCTGAAGTCAACAGGGTCACTTACATTAAGAAAGAGAGGTAAGAGGTGAGGGGCTTATACGTAATGTTACCATATATGGTATGAAAACTAAGTAATAAAAGACAAACAGAAAGGGAATTATGAAAGCAGATAAGCTGAAATTCAACATTCAAGTGCTTTTCGTTTTTCCTTGTCCTCACCTCATGTAATACAAAAATATATGTAAGGAATGAGCATGTAACACAAGCAGAGCATTGTTACATATGAAGTTCAATGCTATGAGTTAACCTCAAAGCTTTATACCAGAGAAAACAACCACTGAACACAGCATGTGGCCTGACATTGACATTGACTATGCAGGTCAAGACTAAATTGAGGTACTTGTACTTCACATATTCTACATATAATATAGTAAAAGAGTAAAATATTTTTTTTTAGTTCATCGCATTACTGTGACATGTGTGATTTTACATTAAACAACACAATACTAAACACAATGCATTGTTATATATTAAATAATTGATTCCTTACAAAAAAAAAGTAATGTAATGTATGATAATTTATCACTCACTGCTACATTTTTTTTAAGTACACTTTGCTGTTGATACTTCTTTAACTTTTACTTGCATGCCTTTTTCTGTAATGAACATTAAACGTGTGGTCCTGGCGCTTTTATGCAGGTAGAGGATGCTCAGTCTATCTCGTTCTTCAGGACAGAGGACTCATGTGAGGACAGCAGTGTGCACATCTGGCCATGCAACTTGAAGAGATGCCACTTTAACACTTGCTATCCTGACATCCCCTCGCTGACAGTTTCACAACAATTCACACCTCAATTCATGGGACTCGGATGACTCTCGCATGACCACCATGTGACTTCGAGGTGCACATGTGACCTCAGGTGACCCCAACACATGAACCATTCGAGAGAGGTAAAACCGCCTCCAGTCCAAGACGCCTCACCAGTCAGGAGGAATTATGAATCCTTCAGGATGAAAGACAAATATCTTTGAGATGAATAAATCAAGATGATGAAAGTCTACATAAACACAATAAACTGATGTTTTTTTCTGATCATGTTTACATTAATGACACATATGTTGAGATGAAATAAGATAAGATTATGTAAAATAAGATAAGATTTTTATTCATCTCCAGAGGGGAAATTTAGATGTTGCAGCATCAAGATAATAAGTACAGAAAGTAAAAAGTTAAAAAGCAGTAGTATATAAGATAAAAATAAGAATAGAAATAAATATAGAAGCTATACAGTGCAGTTCAAGTCTAATTTAAAAGCCAAGAGAGACCTAGTGAAATAGTTATATAGATTAATATTTTATGTAGTGATTTGTTGGAATATCTGCTGATTTTTTCCTCTGAGTCAAACAATTGGATTAAAGTAAAGAGAAGTGTAATGTTACTATCCTAACTGACTTTTTTAAGAGTGCAGATATAAATGGAAATAACCCCTCTTTGTCAATGCAAATTATAAAGTCCAGTAATTATTTAAAGGATCAAAAAGCATAACTTTGACTTCCCTCTAGTGGTATAGTCATGTAGTGGCAGTATATTAGAGACATTTGGTTTTCATTCAAACATCAAGGAGTGCTCAGTGTCAGTGTATTATTATTATTATATATGTGTGTGTGTGTGTGTTAATTATATTAAAACAATTATCTACCAAAGCAACAGATCACATGAGACATATTCACCACTGTGACAATGTATAAAACACTACCATTGATTTACATAGTGGTTTTATTAGTGGGCTTTGAAGGCACACCATCCTTTCAAACTGATATATTTACAAAGTGTTCATGAGGCCCTAGTGAGGATCGAACTCACGACCCCTGGTTTACAAGACCAGTGCTCTAACCACTGAGCTATAGAGCCACACATACATATGTCACTTCACAGCTCTGTGGTTGGCGGTTGAGCCCACTCCCATCAGGATAGAAATGTTAGCACATAGAGCAAAGGTGATCACTCTGAACAACTTTGGATTTATTTGCAGTGACCCTTCCCTCAAAGTGGACAAGTGGTACCAAACCATATCAGCAGAACGCCCCCCCTAAGATGACAGTAGGCAGGGGTCAAGGATTCAGGGCTGTGCTGTCCTCTTGGTGTACGCCACACATGCACTCGCCCGCTTGTGGAGAAGACGGTGAAGGATGGATCATCTGACCTGACCACTTTTTCCCACATCTCGGTAGTGAGCAGCCTTTGTGACTGAAGCTCCTGCCATCCGTGGCCCAACAATGAGCCCTCTTACAAAGTCACATAGATCTTTTCCTCTTGCTACCTTGACACAAAGTCACAATCAACTGGGCCTGTCAGCACTTTTATTCAAGCTTCAGAGTAAGACTGGATGTTTATTGCTTAACTGTATCATGCACTGCACCTTTGTGGAAGCATCTGCATTCATTATATTTCTATACTCATTTATACAGGTTTTCCCTTTAATTTGTCACCCACCTATATGTAAATCTGTAGATATAAATCTGTAGATATAGGTATATGGTATATGTATATGTATGTATGTATGTATGTATGTATGTATGTATGTATGTATGTATGTATGTATGTATGTGTGTGTGTGTGTATGTGTATATGTGTTGGTATATTTGGATATTTGGATGAACTAACCCTTTAAACAGCAGCGCCTGAACTCGTGTGTGTGAATTGTACAATACTGCCGCTCAGTGGCCAAAAGCTGATTGCACTGACTTTAAATGTTGAGTTAAATTTGACCTTTCAATTTATTTCTTGATTGTAAGTGCAAACAAGTTTATTAAAGGTATGGTGTTAAAGACCGTGTTAGTTTTTACAGTCTTCATCGATTACTGGGAAATCTTTTCACCTACTTTTATATAGTAATAAAATATAAAATGTAAAATCCTATGAACACTTTTCATCTATCTTTGCTCAGCTTTGTTAAGCTTTTAGTCTGTCTCCAAACCCACAGTGACCTTGCAGGAATTCTGTTCAATTCAATAAAACTTTATGAATAAATATGAATAAAGGACAATTTACATGCCGTGGGCCACAAACTAGGTCAGCGGATACAATAAAAGAAGAAATATTATTAACCCCAAAGCTAAAAAAAAAAAAACAAATAATCAGGTTTATACAATTGGAAATAATCAAAAATCAACACTGAAACTTTGCCCAATCTGACATTATAATAAAATGACAGAGCAGGCTTGTGTGTGTGTCGCCTCTCTTGATCTTTCATAAATGTGACTGTGCTTGACTCTCACAGGAGGAAATGAGCGCTGTGTGTGTGGAGGCTGAACTGCACACACACGCACATGCACACAGAGGCAGGACCTGTCTGCTTGTCATCATCAGCAGTGACAGGAAGTGTCTGTCGGTGTGTGTGTGTGTTTTTTATTTGTCTCATGTCGCGGAGTTGGATGTGTCATTTGAGCAGCTGCTGATGTTTTAAACATTTCCATCTCAGGAGAAATCTGTTGGTTTGTTATTATTGTTAATCTCATGCAACACACCTTAATTTAGTTGTGTAGTGATATTTACAGAAGAAAGACTTGTGTGAGGAGAACACTGAAAGCTGGAAATGACTTCTGGAGGTTTGGGGCTCACGGAGGGTCTGGGCCAAGACATCAGTCAGGAGGAGCTGGACTTCTCTGACCTGTTTCTCTACAATCCACCCGAAGAAGATTTCCCTGTCGGCTGTGAGAAAGGTGAGTTGTGTTGTGAGACTTAACATTATATCTCCTTACTAGCTACACCTTGTTCTTTTCTTCATATTTCATTACTGACTCATAAATATGGTGGCTTTGTGTTGAGTTTGTATCCAGCAGTATTAAAGTGGCTGTGGGACATCCATCAATAAGCTGTTAGGTAGTGATGTTATACTGTAATGCCTCTCTTTCACTGGTGTTAAGTTGGAGGGAAATCACTCAGACTCACTTTTCCTGTTTCCCCAAGCCACAGAAACGTAGAAAAATAAGTATGTTATGTCTTTGTCACAGTTTACTGGTTAAAAAAACAAAAAAACAAAAAAAAAAGTTCAAATTTGAAGTCCCTTTCCCGTCACAATTGTATGAGAGGGAAAGTTTCTCTGTGCTCACCTTAAATCTAGAGTTAACACGTGCACAAACACAATCGGAATCGGGTTTATTATCGAGCAGGTCTTCAGATACAAGGAATCTGCTTTGGTATTTTGGTGCATAAGAATAAGCATACTAATAGTAAAGAAAAAGGGAAAAAAAAGTGTCAGAGTCAAGAATCACGCAAAAGTCAAGAATTCTAAATAGAAAATTACAAAAAAACAAGAAAATATGAAATCTATTCTAAAATGTATAAATATGTGTTTTAAAATGAAAAGAACTGAACTGTTTTAAAAATGAAGAGGATGGGTTGTGAAAATAAATATAAAGTAAAAATATGTGCAGAGATAATAATCCAAAAACTCTGAGTAAGATGGGGGGGCTTTAATGTAACAGGTAGTGTCCATGGAGAGGTGTGAGAATCAATGGGGGTCTCTGGTCTTGTTTCTGACCTGGGAGGGAAACTGCTCTTGTGGCATGAGGTTTTGGTCTTGATGCACCGCAGCCTCCTGTCATTGGGGGAGTGCTTCAGAGCACATCACAACTAGTTTGGCGCCAATTACTGATCTGATGTGTAACTTAGAGATGTGTGATCTGGAAACCTGAAGCCTCCTGAGAACAAAGGCTGAGCAAAGTAGGAGACATCCTGCGGGAACTTTAAAAATGACTAAGAAAATCTGCATATTCATTCAGGACAAAAGCATAGGTATCACTTTATGATTTTTTTTAATGAATTAACTTAATGTTTTCATTCAAAATAGAACATCAGACATCAATTATTATTCCAAGGAGAATATTTCTAAAAACATGTCTGAAGATTTATGTTATCTCACGGTTTTAGCAGAAATTGTCAGGTACTTGTGCGCACAAATTAATCCTCACTCTATTATTATTTGTTATGACAGATGACTCAGCTGCCCTCCTCCAGAACGATGACCAGCCTCCTCTGCTGGTTGTTGAAAATCACCCTGCCTACATCTCCATCACCAACCAGGCAGCCTCCAGTCAGGACCCCACCTCCCACAGCCCCTGCGCAGAGCACCTGTCAGTGGCGGTGTTGGACACCCTGGGGTTTGCATCGAGATCAGGGGCCATCCCGGCTCCGAGCCCCAGGATTGAGATCACCCCGTCTCCGTCGCCCCTGGAGCCGAGCCCTGGCACCAAAGCTCGGGGAGACTACAGGGAATGTGTGAGCCCTGCCAGCAGTAACTCCTCCACAGGCTGGCCTGCGGATAGTTACTCTCCTTTGCCTTCACCGTGTGTCTCCCCCTCTAACGGAGGTGGCTGTGGCATGGTGTTGTCTGGTTTAGACCTCTGCCGGGGCCTCCAGGCCATCCACACTTCTTCTGCTCAGTCCACTCCAGGAGCCTCGCCTCGCAACAGTGTCACAGACGAGACCTTTCTCCTGCCCCAGCAGCAACCCGCCGCCCCATCTCTTCCCCACCAGCGCTCCCGCTCCCCGTCACCGCACGGAAAGCGCTCCTATGACCTGGCCCACCCCTGTCAGGGGGGCACTCCTGTCAAGCAGCGCTCACGGAGTCCCAGTCCCATCCCGTTGCCCCATGAGCAGCAGGGGTCCTACTACCTCCACCAATCCCAGGCCCAAGCTGAGCTCCAGCCCCAAGCTCATGCCCCCTCCACGGGCCTGGAGATGCTGAGCAGCCTCAACTCCAGTCTGCCCAGAGGGATGCCCTGTGCAGTGGTGGGAGATGCACATGCACAGGCCCAGAGACAGGACTGTGTGTATGGAGAGGAGTATGACTGGGCCGTGGAGCAGGAGAGGATGGGCAGAGCAGGAGCTGAAGTCAAGTCTATGCTCCCACCTGTGTGGCACCCTCCCAATGTCATTCACCATGGAGCATTCAGGTCTGCTGTTTGTCCTTTCCCATTACTTACAGAGATTTTTCTCTTTCTAATAAGCTCAAATGTTAGCGCAAATGGCCAATTATGAAGTACTCTATATGTATTTAAAGTGAGAATTGACATTTAATTGACTTTCCCTAGTGGCCTCATCGTGGCTCCCCTTCCGTCTTTGGAGTGGCCTTTTCCCAGTCAGTCAGGCCAGTACGAGCTTCTTATCCAGCAACAGCCCAGATCCCACCACAGAGCCCACTATGAGACCGAGGGCAGCCGTGGAGCCGTAAAGACATCTAACGGAGGGCATCCAGAAGTTCAGGTACGTTTCTCTTTTCTTTCTTTTTGCTGTTTTTGGAGGGTGTGGGGTGTGCAAAGAAGGAAAAGCAAGCAAAAAAGGAAGCTCACTCACACTTCACACATTTGCTACTGCCAGTTTCGTAAAAGAGAAATGAAGCAGCAGCAGAGGTTGTAAAATATAGGACGGTATTTCCCGGATTATGCTGTGTTTATGTAAAGCTAACAGCCATGCAAATGAATGAGATAGTCTCACGTAACTACTCCCACGAGGACAAATTATTAGGACACGCACAGTTTAAAACGGCTACAAAATACACAAACAGTTACAAATCAGGTATATTTACATGTCAAACAAGTGTTGTTACATGGGTTTGGTTTATTTGCTGCTTTGGTGAGTTAATGAATAATCCATTACTGTTGGTATTCCTGGCACTGTTACAAAACCTGACTATGCAAAGCAGTGTTCTCGCTACGCCAGTTAGATAGTGAGCTGTGGAATCATCTCCACAGGGACAAGAGATTTATTGTGCATTGTAAATTTGTTCTCTGCAGACATGGATATTAATAATAGTAGTTTAATTCTGTGTGAAGCATGCATTTAAACGCCTTTGTTGCCCTCACTAGCTCCGGGGGTACCAAGGCATGGCTCCTCTGGGCCTGCAGGTCTTCATAGGAACAGCTGATGAGAGGCTCCTGAAACCCCACGCCTTCTACCAGGTCCACCGCATCACCGGGAAGACCGTCACCACGCCCAGCATGGAGAGGATGATCAACGGGACCAAAGTGTTGGAGATCCCTCTGGAGCCAAAGAACCACATGAGAGTGGTGTAAGTAGCACTGCAACAGTATGAGATACATGTCAACCAAAAAAAAAGAAGCTGTGAATATGTGGTGACACCCATCTCCACCTGTCAGTTGTTTCTGTGCTTCTTTGATGTCTCCACCCTGCCCATGGTGGCTCTTGCTGCTTATGCCAGCCACAAAATGCTTGTCTCTCTTGCCCCTGATAAGTTGTTGCGCCTGCCGATGGAAACATAAAATGCATCACTTCCTGTGTGCCAGGGAGTTTTTCCAAGAAAGACAAAACCTACCAGGCACTGGGTGTTTACAGCTACACTTTGATGAAGCTACACTTTGATGATAGTTGAGATATGAATCACTGAATCACTGAAAAACAGAAGCAAAATGACTTTTTTAAATCAAAATGTCACTTCTTTGATCTTTAACGAATGACTAACAACACAGATGGCATCTAATCGCAGATGGCATCATCATAGTTTTACTATGTGTGAACAAACACGGTGCTGAAACAATGTAAAGGTGTTTCTAACAGAATATGTCGCCCTAATTTCATTCATCTTCTGTGTATTTTCTTACATTTCATACAGGATTGACTGTGTAGGAATCCTGAAGCTGAGAAATGCTGACATCGAACTGAGGAACGGCGAGACAGACATAGGACGGAAAAACACACGTGTGCGCTTGGTGTTTCGTGTCCACATCCCTCAACCTGGAGGCCAGCTCCTGTCTCTTCAAGTCGCCTCTGATCCTATTGAATGCTGTAAGGAGTATTTAATTCCTGATAACATTGATTTGACATGACATCTACTAGAACTTGCAGTTTTATCTTTTTTATTTATCAACTTAATGCCTCTACAAACTAAAAGTATCAAAGTATGTATGTATTATCCTCCAACAATAAAACAAACTAAGTATGTTTACTAATATAATTTTTTACTACTAATTACAAATTAATTCATTTTATTCAGGGATTTTGTTGCTCTCGCCTTACTTAGTCCGGTATGACCAACAGGTTATGGTGATTAATGTTTGCAAATTTAAGATAGCTACTGCTGTGCTGCTTTCAAGTTCTTCTTTACCTGTGCAATAGACAGTATTGCAATTCAGAATTGTAATAATCATCTTCAATCAACATCTTTCTGTTTCCTCAGCCCAGCGCTCAGCTCAGGAGCTCCCTGGAGTTGAGAGGCAGGACCTGGACCAGTGCCCAGTGCATGGTGGTCAACAAATGGTCCTTACTGGACATAATTTCACATCCGACTCCAAAGTGATATTCTCAGAGAAGACACAAGGTGAGGCAAACAGATTTATGATCAGTAATCTAATTGTCTCGTCATGTGATGTTGGGTCATTTTAACTTTCGCTGTACCTTTAATTAGTTTTGTTAAGAGGAACTAAAGATGAGACATGACATATAAAAATATTGTATTTAGAAGGATAGGTCAACATTGCTTGTTGACCTCTTTCAGAGAGTTGGCTAAGAAGATTGATACCTCTCTCATGTCAGTATGAAGCTTCAGCCAAGACTAGGTTAGCTTAGCTTAGCACAAAGATTAGAAATAGGTAGCCAGGCTTTGTCTAAAGGTGAAAAAATCTTTCTACCAGCACTTCTAACACTCATTATGATGTTGAATTTCTCAGTCGGGTGCAGGAATCCACAGAAAGTCACCACAGCCGCCCAAGAAGTAGTTCTGCACATAGCTCCCCATAAAACCACAACTTTTTACATTAAGGAGATAAAGTATGTTCAGTGGTGAGATTTAGTGGAGCTGTACTGTTTCCAGTCTTTATGCTAAACTATGGTTCTTCAGTTCTTGGCTGTAGCTTCATATTTACTATATTAACATGAGAGTGTCCTTAATCTTTTCATTTAACTTTCAAAGTGAAAGTAAGTAAGTGTATTTTCAAAAATGTCCAAACTTCCCTGTGTATCTAGTTATCATGAAAACATCTCTGTGTGTGTTATGTTGACCTGTGCCTGTTATGTGTGTATATTTGGACTTCAACCAGGTTCCTACGATTGAAGAAGACTCATACTTTGTGCACCTAGTTAACTCTGTGGTCTCCCAGTATCCTGCTTGAGTGTATCAACTCGGTATTTGTATTTTCAGGTTATTTGCATATCGCCCGGGAAACATCAACTTTCAGTGACGCACATCTCCCACCTTTACCTCTGACAAAACAAGCCATTAGTTCAAACTTTTTACTGTTACCGGAGACGAAAACTTTTATTTATTTCTAAGTGGAAATTTCTCACCTCGTTACTGCTCCTTCTGCCCACACAAATTTGTTGGGTTACATGGTTTGAGAGCAGGATGGGTACAGTTGGCTGCATGTAAAGCCTCCCCGTAGCTTGGTGTGGGGTTTTATGCAACAGGATGTGGTTAGACAGACTGATAAAGATTCAGACCCAGAGCAGAGACTTTGTTTGGTGTTTTTTTTTTTTTCAAAGCGTGGGTAGAAAAAAGAAACAGCAGGTAAAAACTGAGGTGGGAATGAAATACTAAGTCAGACATGAAAGAGAAAGCTGTTTTTCACTGTCTGTACATAAATGTGCTCACATACTGTACTGTAAATGAAAGAAAGGACTGACATCTGTTTTTTTTTTTTTACCTCATTAAATCTGATTTTAAAAGCAGAAGTTCAACAATAAAGGAGGATTTGCTTATTTAGATGAGAGGATATATACCACTCTCATGTCTGTCCGGCTAATTAAAGGCTACAGGTGGTTAGCTTTGCTTAGCACAGCCTGTGACAAGTTTTTTTTGTATGAGCAAGCCTTGCTGTTTCCCTTTGTTCTGCTAAGCTAAGCTGCTGTCTGCAGCTTTGTACGTCTTGTAGAGATGCAAGAGTGGTATCGTTCTTCTCATCTAACTCTCATGACAAAAGCGTATTTACCCAAATGTCAAACTGCTGCAGAAAACCTCCAGTGCTTTGATGCGTGTACACTGTGTTCCCTCTGCTTACAGATGGGCAGCAGATCTGGGAAGTGGAGGCCACCGTGGACAGAGACAAAACACAAACTGTGAGCTGACTTCCACTCACCTGTACTGACACGTGCATTAAGGCCGCATCATCATTTACATAAGCGATGATGTACTGTTTTTTTTTTGTCTGGCCCTGCTACAAGCCGACACCATCAAAACAGGAAGCAAAACACAAAGCCTATGACCACGCTTTGCTGACTACATCAGTGTGCTAATGTAATATCTTGAGAATGTAATTTTGATACTGATTCTAATCTTAAACACACGAGAGATCTGGAAAGCTCTGTTTCAACATGACAGCATTTTTTTTCATTTTTATCATCATTTTTTCCTTTTTTTTTTTTCTGCTGTGTCGCAATCTCCATCTAGAACATGCTGTTTGTCGAGGTCCCTCCGTACCGAGACCGGGCCATTACCCACCCAGCCAAAGTCAACTTCTATGTCATCAACGGGAAGAAGAAACGCAGTCAGCCTCAGCACTTCATCTACACCCCTGTGATAGGTATGTATGTGCCGGCTCTGTCATTACAGGAAGAGGAGGGGTACCACGAACGTTTAAGCAACAGGAAGGTGACTGAATGGTTGACGGTTCCACGGTCAGCAGGGAAATTCAGGCCTGGGGACGTGAGGAAATATCATTCTCACGTTGATCAACACAAACCTCATTCCGAAATACTTCACAGCTAATTGGTTGGACCTTTGCTTCAACATTGACACACGTCCATGAAAACAAAAACAAACCTAAACCAACCATTAAACAGGTTATGATGTGGTAATGTGTCACCCCTCTCTTGATTAATCCAGCTTTGAGAATACAGGAAATAACATTTTCATTAAGATTAGATCTATCTGCTCTACAATTAAAGGAACCTTCAAACCGTAGAGCAGCAACATGAGGCGTCTTTCTAAGATCTTGATTTTACACTAATGTTTTTACAAGAAATCAGCCACAATCACAGGAAATCAATCAGTCAATAGATGTCAGCATTGAACTACAGCCACAACACTTTTTTTTTCTTTTTTGCGTGGGGAGACGACTCTCACTTGTTCTAAAAGGGGAAAATCTGTCTCTCCAACACTGTTTTTCACTAATGCTCTTGTAATGCGCTCGTCTTACATGTCAGCGGAAATGCAGACATACACTTTCACACAAGTTGTTAAGCATTTTAAGGAACAAAGTACATCTCTGACTGAAGTAGAAATAGATGAGGCAGGGTGAAAAAAGGTGGGTGTCTGATTTAAATGCAAATTACCATGCATCATTGTGAAATATGTTTCCTCAAATTGTCTGATCACTGTCCCATCTCCGAACTCTTTGACATTTTTTTGTCACGTTAGAGGCACGGTTCTGTTGTTCTGTCAATTCAGGTCATTTTACCACTTTGATGCAGACTGAAATATTTCAACTACTGGATGGATCGTGACGAACATTTGTTCAGACCTTCACAATCACCAGAGGATGAGTGAAATATCTTGATTTCTGGTCGGTTCCTCTGAAATTTCCAACAGATTTTCATGATATAGATATTCATGGTCCCTAAAGGATAAATCCTAATAGCTCTGGTGATCCCCTGACTTTTTGTCTAGCATCCACTTTGCCCAGTACTATTTATTTATTATTTATTTATTTCCAGATACCTGCAAAAGAAATGACATTCCCTTCAGCCTCAATTTCACTTTATGTTCAGTGGTCAGTAGTAAAAATTTTAGCATGCTAATAAGCTGAACTAAAATGGTGAATATAGTTTCCCAGCTCACCATCAGCATGGTAGCTTGCTGTTGTAAGCATTTAGTTTGAAGCACAGCTATACAGCCTCACAGAGCTGCTAGTGTGGCTGTAGCGGGTAAGACTGTTGTTTCTGTATTTGTACATTTGTCAGTGAGCTAATTACAGGCTTACACTGATCTCTCTCATCTTCTATGATTTTTGTGTTCTAGCCATTAAAGCAGAACCACTGGATGACTACCAGTTGAATTCGTACAGCTACTCAGATAATCAGCCTCTGTCTGGCCTGTCAATGAAGTCACTCTACCATCACCTGGAGCAGGACAGCAACCTTCAAGCCTTGAATGTTTCTCCAGCGCTGTACCATTTAACCACTGTTGACCCCAGAGCCACCAGAGTGTTACCCCCCGATCCACTGAACAACCAACCGGTCTATTACCACTCCAGAGCCAACCCCATGCTGTACCACACTGCAAACCAACATTACAGCAACTGTGGTACCGCCCTCCTCAGTGGCTCCCAGATGGTTTCCCACCATGCCTCGGTTCCTAGAGCTGTTGTGGGCAGACTGGGCGAAGGTCCTCAGGTTGGTGACTCATTCGAGGCCTGTTTGATGTCAAGACAGCAGAGTTTTGTGCAGACAGCGCTGCCACTGGGAAAGTCACCTCCTTCAAGATACATCCAAGGTCAAGCTCAAGTGAGGGCCGGAGGGCGAGCGGAGCCAGGCGGCCTGACCCTGACCCAGATCGGCTCTGGTAGAGGAAACCATGAGGAACGAGCTCCAGAGAGGGTCACAGTCAAACAAGAGAACCTCCGCTATGCTTATCTAGAGGATGGTGAGTAGTACTGTTTGTCTAAAGAGGTCAGCATGCTTCAAACATACCAACAGGCAGAGCAACTTAATGCAGAGACTGTCAAAAAAGCTCTTGTTTTTCATTCTTCACACAATTACTTTTGTAATTCTGTAAATGTTGTGTGTACAAGCGAGGTCAACACTATGTTTGCCTCTGAGTATGGAGTGATTGAGAGTGTGTTATCCCCATTTTAAAGATAATCACATCTCACCCCTCGCTATGAGGGTTTTCTGCCTTCGAGTGTCACTGTTCTGAACAGCAAAAACTATTTTGCCCTCAGACATGTTCGGACAACAGGTCGTACAAACCATCAAGCGTTTACATCAAGCGTACCCTAGCCTTTATCAGTTTTATGTTCTGCATTTGATAGAGTAGTATTTTTTGTGACTAACTGTGTGGAGAGTAATTGGCAACACATACATATTATCTTTCAATCAGTCAGTAACTCCTGTCTCTTTTAATCGATATATATCTCTCCCTGGTTTTAAAGAACGTCCTCGGCAAGCCAACAGATCTGAAATGTTCAGCTTAATTATAGAAGACATGCTGTACTAACTGTTTCACACAAATAAATAAATAAATAAATAAATAAATAAATAAATAAAGGGGAATATACTATCGCAACACAAAAAACACTCAGACTTTGACTTTGAAGTGAAATAAAGAAAACTGGGGGATGGGTAATTGTGGTCCAGTCTGCAAAGCATACAAGCACACTGCAACTGTATGCTTGCAAATCCTGCCTTGTGGTTTTCTGCTGGGCCTTTCTTTCCACTTTCCTATCTCTCACTGTCTCACTCTCTCTCTCTCAAACACACACACCCACGCATGCACACACTTGTAAAGGCTTTGAGAGTACGCCCAATCTCATTTGAGATGAATCTAACTGAACTTGCTCATGGTTCCTGTATGATGTATTTAAGAAAAGAGCAACGCCACCATGCAGTGAGACAATAGGTTATGTACTTTGACCTTGTTTGCTGCGGGGGAACGTTTCTGTTTACACCTCAGTGATGGAAGACAGGAACAGGAAGTTTCGTGTATTTATATATGCAGACACCTGTGGTGAAAAGAGGTTTAATGTCTTTTGTTCTGGTCTCTGATGCAGACTGTTGTAATAATGAAAGTTTAGTGCAACACTCTGTTGTACTGGCAAATCAGACACAAACTAACCAAAGTGTATTGCTTTGTTTATATTACTATTTTTATTAGTTATTGTCTCTTCAAATCATATTATTAGTGATAATATTAGTAGCCTTTCTGACAAAAGGTTCAAGCTCAACGATCATGCTTATTTTTGTTTGGAAAGAAATCCTTGATCAGTCCTGGAACCATTGCACATAATGTTGTGTTCAGTAAAAGAGACATCTAGTGGACTTTGATTAGTAATTACAATACTGCACATCACTACTGTGGAGATCATTGAACTGACATGGTGTTTTAACTGCGCATGGGCCTTTCTGGGTCATTCTCTTGATCACTAACTCTCATAAAAACATAAAATGCCCCCCAAAATACTTAAACAAATCAAATAAGGATAAAGGAGGTGAAAGCAGCTTCAGTTTTTCCATAAACAAAAACATGTGCCAACAGATTTTTTAAAATCTACATAAAAGTGCTTTGAATATAAAACTAATGCATATAAAAAAATCAAGAACACAAGACGAATTTTTTTAAAAACATTGCATTAAATAAACATATTGTCTTGCTCCTTCACAGCTGTTATAAGCTGTAGTGAACATTAAAGTTTCTCACCCCTGTTTTTGATGTTTTCCAGTGAATGACATCATAAGAAGAGACATGAAAGGCCACAACGGAGAGTGATCCCAGAGACCTGCAGCAGCCCTGATGTCCATCAGATTTAAAGTTTAAAGGCAGCATAATATGTGTACATCAGGAACTATGAATGTAATATCCTTATTGTCTCATTTATGAACTTGTACTTGGAATACTTTACAATAAAGCTGTTATGAATTCAATTGTTGGCAGACATTTAAGGAAAACAATAGTAACTGATCCACTATAAGCTTATGTTGACTTTATTTCAATATTATATAAAACAGGTCACCTCTTTGTTAGTTTGTTCAATAATTGTCATTTTAGCCTTAGAATTGATAGTAGAACCTACCAATACCTTATACTGTTTATCTATTTGTGTCTTTATTTTAACCTGATTGACTTTTATCTGTTGATATATTTGTACAATTGCTCTTTGTAAGCATGTATAAAATATTTTATATAAAATAAATTCTGTTAATATAAATCAGTGTCTTTGTATTATGAGCAAGTCTGGACTAAAGATTAAATCAATAGTCTCAACTAACACACTCATTTCAACTTAATTATCTAATTTGACTGGCTTTGTCTTTAAATAACCTTTAAATTTTAATTAGTCATCCAACATTACAATATTAAATTATTTTGGATATTTTATTAAGTTATTATTTTTATTTTCTGAAAAGCATCTTACTTCTGTTAATAGTACAGGCTTATCAGAATTACCGAACAGATGGTTTAGGTCAAATCAGTTACATAAAATGTCTAAATATTTAGTGTACTGCATTTTAAAACACAGATTTTAAAAATAAAATTGTCAGGAATTCTCTCTGACTATTGAATAGTTGATGCAACCCAATGTAAGCACAGTTTTCAAGTCTAGCATAAATGCTTAATGTGGGTACGTCAAACTATATTAGTCCATTATCAGTCAAAGTCAAAATCAAAGAAAAAAAAAAAATGCAAAATACAACAAAATAAGCTAAACGAATACAACTAAACTAAAAATAAATAAGACATGGCAATAAATAAGACATAGAAAAATCACAGACAGTGCAAATGTATAGTGTAATGTATAGGGTAGTAGTGTAAAAATGGAGTCAACTTATAGACTGGTTAAAGCAGTTAAAGTGAATGTATGTTTTTGTGCAGCTCCTGAGGATGTCAGAGTTATCAGTGATGAGCTTCAGTGAAACCAGGCTATTAGCACCAGCTGTAAGATATACTGATAAGACATAAGAGAAAATGTGAGGTCCTCTGTTTTTTACTTAATTAGAAGTACAAATTATTGGCATCAAAATATACTTACAATTAGCCTACTCATTATGTAGAACAGAATAATGTATATCTTATTATTGGATTAGAATGATATATGTATTAACATGCACAGGACTTTAATGTTGAAGCTGGTAAAGTAGTGGAGCACTTTTGAACTACTTTGTATACTTTATCTGATGGGCAGCTTGCAAATGTCAATAACATTTCATCTTGATCTATAATATTACAGCATAATTTGTGTGCTGATCATATTTTTGTATTATCAATCTGAACATGTTAAGTAATGAGGAACTAAAACTATCAAATGCAGCGGAGAAAAAGTATAATGGAAACACTCAAATAAAATCCAAGTATCTCCAAAGTACAAGTACCTCTAAAGTACTGTAAGAGCCCTCCATTACTGCATTCAGAAAAATAAATATTAAAATAGAGCTAAATTTTAACAGCTGTGATATAAATACCACACTGTTAAAACTAGTTCAGAAGTAGTACTAGTAGTTTTTATGTCTTCTTCATGTTGTGCTATTGTGCTATATGTGTATTAAACTGTGTATTGGTGATGGGATTTAGCTGAATGACCAAGTTATTAGAGTATTAACAGCTGTAATATAAATACCAAGGAATAAAAACTAGCTCAGAAGTAGCACTTGTAGTTTTTAGGTCTAAATACCTCATGATGTGCTGGTTCAGTCAGTTTATCAGTGATGAGCTTCAACTAAATAACCAGGTTACTATTGTTGCAATACCTGTAATATAAACACCCAGTATGAAAACTAGTTCAGTGGGAGTATTAGTATTTTTTAATGCATTAAATACTTTCCTCTAAAAAAAAAAAAAAAAAAAAAAGGGAAAGTCAACCGCTGCTAGAGGCGCCATTTTCAAACCAATCATTCACCGCACCGGAAGAAGATAACACACATACACGTCACTTCCGACAAGTGGATGTTTCTTTTCATCTCCCCGTGTGAGCTAAATCAGCATTTTTATTTCACAGTGTTTCACAGCTTTAATGTTTATATAGGTAGATATCTTAAATATTTGTCCTGAGTGTGATGTTAACACTCCTGTAACGACAAAGAAGACGTGACGGTTTCCTGTCGCTGGTAAGGTTTTCATCTTCCGGCCCTATATTACTCTACTTACTGTGTTTATATTTTTTGCACCAAGACAAATTCGCTGTATGTGAAAACCTTGTTAGCATTAGACCAGTTATTCATGCATAATGTTAGCTTTGATCTATAAACTGAAAAAATGCTCTGCTTTCATCATTAACATTTCCAAGATTGCCTTTTGTTTAAGTTAACTCGTTGTGTGGGTGGGGCTGCAGCTACAATAAGATACTGTAATATTTCTGCAGATGAACTCCTCTCTATAAACCTTTCCTTGAATGACAACTTCTTTCAGGGTTTGTTGACATATTGTTGATCTTCCCAACAGACCAAACAAACAGCCAGCAGCAGCATCATGTCTGCAGAACTGGACCTGTCCCCTCCGGAGGTCCCTGAGCCGACCTTTCTCGAGAGCCTGCTGCGCTATGGGCTGTTTCTGGGAGCCATCTTCCAGCTCATCTGCATCCTGGCTGTCCTCTTGCCCACGTCCAAGGGACACGAGCATGTATGTAGACGCAAAAGAAGCAACTGTTCTGTTCGAGTCTGTTCCCCTCCCCCTTGAGCGGTGTTTACCACAATATTGCCCTCTGCAGATGGGGTTCGGGTGTAGGTTAGGTTATGGTCAGGGTTCAGGATACATCTGGGCTCAGGTTAAACTGAGGAGATACACAAGTCGATGGGGAAACAGACTTCAACACAACACTGGAAGAGATCAAAACATCACTGTACACAATACCTGCTGCGTGAAGGGGAGTTTTTTTTTTTCTTGAATGATGGGACTTACTTACTTTGATGTACCTGCCAATGTAATTGGTTGGTGTTAAAAATAAAACGGATGGTAAATAGAGGTACAAGAACTAATGAGGAGAACTACAGGAGTTTTAAGTAACCTGTAACAAAATGTCACTCTCTACTCACATTAATCAATTTCACCATTGGGCCACATATTGTCAATTTAACCCGGTAATCAGACTAAGTTTAGTTTTTTTGTTTGACTGAGTTTGTTTTTACTGTATTGTTAAGTTTGAATCATTCGGAAAAAAAATTAGACATTTACAAATTGCAGTTTTTTAACCTGCCAGGAACCAGGTTAAAAAAATTGTTTTGGTTGTACTTAAGGAACGTTCTCTCACAAATTTCTATAATTCATTCAGTCTAATTTGGATCTTTGTGTGAGGGCGATTGAATGCTATTCTTTTTTTTCTTCAGTGTGACAACATGGGTTTGAGTAGATTGTAACTGTAAAAAACATTATGGTATACGGCTAAACTGTTTTTCACAATAAAGCGTCTGCACACACAAGTATCTTTCACAAAATACCTGAAAAGTAACAAGTTCAAAGTTCCAAGTCTCCACAGTAGCAGACTTGCGTCTGAGCTCACTGGCCTAATTTAGACTGTTTCAGTATCACTTAAACTTGGAGTGAAATATGACTGTCTCAAGAAGAATCTGCTTTGACACTATACAGCTAAGTTCACTTACTAGGCTGCTGGTCTTTAAGCCAAATCACTTGTGGCTTATCATACATATACCTGACTTCGCATAAAGTAATTTGTCAATATACAGAATGCCTTGGTAATTTGTCCATCAAATGTTTAATCTTGACATTTCAGTAATATATCACTGAAAGCTGGTATGTAATGATTTTTACTAACCGCAGAATGGATGGCTACATCTGATCTGACATCTGAACATTTAAAAACAATAATCAGAAGCGTTTGTAACATGGAACAGCTGCTGATACCAGCATAACTAGGACAATTGTCTCATGAATATCTTTATTTTTTCTTGCTTGACAGATCTACAGGTTCTACAGTAAAACCATTTTGTTACTTTTGTTGTTATTCAGTCAGAGAGGCCAGACATTAATTAGCAAGAGTAGTGCTGAATATCTTATTTTTGAATGTCCACGAAGACAGAGCCACTACGGGCTACTCTCACAATCTCCATACCAACAACTGTCAAGAGAGATTATTTATAGACAAGAGCAATTAAATCCACTGTCTAATTATTCTATTTTCAGACATTGTCTTCAGATGCACTGATTACTTTCCACAATATGTCGCCATTTCACCCTTTACAGCCTTGCAATAGGAAAGATTGCACTTGCAGAAAGGAGAGAGCAAAAGTCCTGCAACACATTTGAATTTCTTTTGTTTGGTGTATTTCTGTACATTTGTGCTCCGAAAAACTCTGGGATTTAATTTTGAGAAGTCTGAGTGAGATGAAGAACTTAATTACCAAAATGTATATTACTTCTTATCACTAATTACTAACCTCCATGCACAGTATACTGTATACAACCCAAACTTATGATTAAGTTTACCTGAATAAATACCAGGACAAACACTGTAGGTGCAAGTGTCTGCATCTGTAAACCACACTAATCTGATCATGCTCAGGGGTCATGTATCCAAAATGACTTTGAGGATTTGTTTTGAAATGACAGGCTGTTTAAAGCTTCGCTTGTTTGCTCAACAGGAGGAGACTGAATCCACTGATGCCAAGGCCACTGAACAGATGAAGAAACCGAAAGGAACAACACCTCAGATCCGACAGAAACCAAAGAAAGAGAGCAAAAAGAAGCGATAGATGACTAGATGACGCTGTATGTGTGTGAGAGAGAGAGTGTGTGTTACCTGCTTGTCAGTTACCAATACAGGGGTCACTACAGGTATATGAAACACTAATGTCATATTACGACAAGACCAAGACCAAACTGTCATGGCGTTAGCTGATTGTTATACAACAACACATTTTGCTGGTTTTATTTGTTTTTCATTCATTTTCTTTTATAATTGAATATCACTGATTGAACTGTATTTGGATTACAACAGACAAATAAAGGCATTGTGTATTCATTGACCGTAGCTGTTAATATTAATTGTGAAATTTCCATTTGGTTCAAATGGGTCAGAATGAGATCCCGCCGTCCTTATTAAGGCCCTTTATGTGGCATAATACTGTACATGAAGGCTTCCTTATCAAGCAACATTAGTTAACATTTACATGATACTCTGACACCACTGATCAACGGTAGAATATAACTGGGTACGTTTATTAAAGTACATTACATTACTTGTACAAATGTCAGGTACGTTGAGTCTTTTTTTTTCTATGACACTTCCTGTTTCTGCTCCACATCATTACAGAGGCAAATATGTAGTACATTTTCCAGATTATATTACATTCTTTTAAAATGTTTTAAATGTTTGAATGAGTTTTCCTTATTGTATTTTATAGTATGGTATTAGAAGTTTTACTAAGTGAAGGACATGAATACCACTGCCTCTGATGTCTGCAATGCTCACAGAATCAAAAAAGAGCAAGAAATAAGTATGTTGCAATTTCATTTAATAAATTATTTTAAGAAACTTTTTGAGTCTCAAATATAAATATACAAATCCCTTGTTATATTAATTAATGGTTAAATAAATTCACATTGTTATTAATCAGCATCCTAGTATTTTACTTGAGCAATATCACGTAATATCTGATATTTCCTTAACAATTTTGACCTCTTACGTGTCCCTAGTTAGTTGCAGGCTAAGCCAGCTCATCAGAGGATGTATCATCTTAGTTTGGCTCAAGTAGTTCCGCTGCTCAGCTCTGATTGGCTGACTCGCGTTCCAAACCTTTTTAAAACCCAATTCTAGAATTGTGAGCCACATAACGTTCTAATTTTAATATTAATGCGCCGACACGAAAGTTACAAAGTTACAGTTCACGACAGGAATGTGTGCGTCGCCTAGCAACCGATTTCTGCTAACCAGCATCGAAGCTAATCACGATGCGGATGAGACCAGAAATCCGCGTCCGCGAGCTTCTGTGTCGTGTTTTAACTACTTTTATTTATTGATATATTAACTGTGTGTTTTTTTAAGCCTCTCGATCGTGACTCCGGCTGATTCCCGAGGAGGTACACGGGGGTGTTTCGTCGTGTCTGCCAACGCCTCGGCTACGCAGCGCGACGTGAATCTCCGCGACTCCCGGCCGTCGCTGCGTAAACAGCGTAAAAGCCAGACTCATCACATTTTGCGCTCTCGCGTTTCGTCAGTGATGCGCTACCCCGGTGCCTCCCCCCCTGCGAGACATGTCCTCTCCACGCCACACCACTCCTGCCTCCTCGCATGAGCGGACTCCCCCCAGCAGCTGAACGGGCCGCTCCTCCACCGCCACGGCTCGGCGGCGTTATTTTGTCCGCTCCCCCCCCTCTCCTCCTCCGCAGCTGTGCCCTCTGCTCCTGAAGGCGGCCCCCCACCACCGACACCACCACTGTCATGACCTCCCCTCTCTGCGACTCCGAGGTCCGCTAAATGGGATTCGTGGCCGGCCCGAGGTTTCCACAGCAACCGGCCATCCGCTTCCATTATTCGTCTTAATGAGGACAGCCGCGAGGATCTAAGTCGGTTCCGCGCTGCGCGTCTCTGATTTTTGGGGGGCTGAATCTCAAGACGCGTCAAAGGTGAGTGGATCGGAGTTTGTGTGCTTTAACGGGAGGGAAATGTGGTGTATTTTCAGGGGAGCCGCACTCGGAGCTTTTCGCTTTGTTGTTGCGTATTTTCACACACACACACACACACACGCGCCCCGCTTCACGTCGACTTGTGTTTCATTGTTGTATAGAGCCATTCATTCAGTCAGTCAGTCAGTTGCATGTTTGGTCAGCGCCAAAGCTGCGTTGTTGGCGATTTACTACACCCCCCCACACACACACACACACTCACAGACACTCACAGAGGGGTGAAAATGCGCACCCTGTGTGCAAATGTCATATTTTCGGACTTTCCCACGACCCCCGACGAAACGCATCGGGAAGACGCAGCAAACCGGAGCCAACAAAATGCATCGAAATTCAAAATGGAGCTGTAACAGCACCTGTTTTGATTCATCAGGCCGCATATGCGCTGTATGGGAGCCTACGACAGCCACGGCAGCGTTGTCGCCTTTTATCCCTGCTCCCATTCACAAATCCCTGTTTACTAATGTGGATCAGGTTGGAAAACACGGACTGTTGATGTTTTTCTTTTTTATTATTTTTTTTCAACCCCCCCCTCCCCCTAACCACCACAGCAAAGACGTTATCATCTTGACAGCTGCTACTCCTGTAGGCAGCTACTACCCCACCCCTTGTTTCTTTGAAAGCAGCTTTGCTGACAACTGGTGTTTAATCCCGTGGAAATAGAATTTTAATTACGTGGTTAATCTATTTATAGTTGGTTTTCGGCTCTGGACAAGTTCCAGCTAATTTCCATGAGGCGGTGGATTCAGGTTTGCTAAAAATGAGACACATGAATCATGGGAAAGCTCAACATTGGATTTTTAACACTGGGCAGGCGTAGAAGATGCAGTAATACACCAGCCTCTTCTTGTAAACAAGGGGGGAGAAATCACATAAAAAACACCTTGTTGGACTTTTGAAGGATTATTTCTTAAATATTGTTTTATAAGCTGAGAGAGTGCATGTACTGGGTCAAAATACATAACGTCCCCTGTAGCAACAGACAGTAAAATATTGATGTAAAGGATGCAACTAAAGATGAATTCCACCATCAGTTAATCCACCAAGTGTCTTCTAGATTAATTGTTTGGTCTATGAAATGTCAGATGTTGAAAAATATTCCCAAAGCCCAAAGTTAATCTTTATACGTCTTGTTTTGTCTGCTCAACAGTTCAAAACCACAAAATATTAGTTACTGTAAAAAAACAAAACAAAAAAAACATAGCAAACCATTATTACAAAGTGATTTGAACGATCCGTTGTTCATCAGAATTTTTGCTGCTTATCTACTTGATCGACTAATTTATTTGTTGCCTAATCGCTGCAGCTCTAGTTGTCAAACAGTCTCCTCCTTCCTCTTTCTGACAGATCACATGAAGCTAATACGTTTCCAAGACGCAATGTAAACATGTTTGTGTGGAGAACAAATATGACCTTATTTTGAGATCATGTAAATCTGTAAATGATCTAAAGATTATGGGTTGTCGCTAATACGAGTCATATGGATTTGTAGAGTTATTAATTTGCTATGTGTGGCACCTCCTGAGTAAAACGGCCTCCATGTCCTCCTTTCTCCACCATTTGCCCTCCTTTATAGACTCCGTCATGCTGTAGCAGCTTTTCCTCACAGCCTGGATCCACCAGTTAAAGATGGACAGAAAACGGAAGTGGCTTTTATCAGCCTCTCCTCCTTATCCTCTTCTTCTTCTCGTCCTTTTCCTCTGTGTGCTTGCCACTGAGGACGACAAGGGGAGAGAGACGGGATGGGAGACAGCTAGGAAACAAAGGCCCAGACTTTGCAAAGTGAGCGAGGTCAGCAAAAGATTTGGGGAAAAGATAACAGGGAATCTGACTAAAGCGGGACTTGATAGTTATGCGACGGCGTTGTCTTTTCTTTGGCCTCCTTTAAATCAACCGCTCGCCCTCTCGCTCTCTCTAACTAGACTATATATAGATGATCCGTGTATTATACATGCATGTGGAGCGCACTGTTTCATGTTATCATCCAGCGTATAGCGGGAGAAGACAGTGACGCTAATGTGAACATTTCCTCTCGTTTTGATCTTGAGGAATCATTGTTGCCCTCCCTCGTCCCTTTGCCTCCCCTCCCTCCCTCAGCCTCCCTCAGCCTCCCGAGGGCAAACTGTAATTTTCCCATTCGACTGAAACATTGGCTCGAGCTCCTCCACTCTCTGCAGCACAGTGGCAACTGTTACCGTCTGTTTAAGACTCAGTGAGGGTCGTCGTGGCCAAATGTGCTTATGTGCCTGACCAGAAATGTACAGCGCGTGTGCTCGGCCTCAGATGGAGGATTACAAATGCTGATTAGATGGGAAATCTGGTGAAGAGTTGAAGTTCCTTTTTAGCACTAAAACATCGTCCTCTGATGTGAGTTGTAGTTGAACAATTAAATATTTTTAAATATGATCTTCTGATACAAATTGCCTCATTTACTGTTGCTTAGTATGGAAGCTCCAAGAGCATCTAGGGTAATTTTTCTTTCAGTTTGTGTTATATGATGAAATTAGAAACCAGCAACTTAATTTTCTCGACAAGGCTCTAGTGTGCAGATAATTCAGCAAAGGCCTGAAGTGAAGGCGCGATGCCCAAGAGTGTACAATATTGACTGTAGATCATCAAAGATTTAAAGGTGAGGTTCATGTTTGTTCAAGTCTTTTTTTAATACAACTCTCCTCTCCAACGCACCTGTGCACACTGGCCACCAAGAGATGTGGTTCCAATGTAAGAGACTAAATCCACAGTTAAGCTAATATGAGGCTTCACCTGTCTGATTTACTCTAATCAAGTGGGTATCTTCCAGAGTCTGTCACTTTAGGACCAAATTCCCTCATTGTTCCCCTGGACAGTGGTTCCTTGTTGAGCTGTGGTGGAGCAACAGTAAGGAATACAAGTCTCTAGTTAGCAGTTAATATGTACGGATAAGGCTGATAGGAGTGACATTAGTTTGGCTGGTATTTAGTGAAATAAAACAATTGACATGATGAGGACGGTAGATGAAAAGTCAGGGGATTACCAAAGTGATCAGCAGTTCGTCTTGAGGGGAACATGTTGCAAATTCTACAACAGTCTGTCTAGTAGATGTTGAGAAAGCCACACTTATCAACTTGATGGTGGCACTGGTGGACAAGGGGATAACAAAGCCAGTAGGAATAATCACCAGCTTTGTAAAAGGAGAATTCGTGGCAGAGCTTTTGTATAGGCTCCCATTCGATTGTAAAGGTGTACCCGATAAAATGGACGGTCGGGGTATATGCCGAATGTGGACTGATGATTTTGACCTCCATGATTTTCATTGGAAACACATTTAGAGGTTCCCTAAACTGCCATTATTGACAGAAAGAAGAATTGCAGCAACGTAAAACTGCTTCAGGATAAGCATGTGAGTATTGCCTTAGAACAACATGCCTAAATGAGTACTGGCTGTGTCAGCTCTGGTGTGATGCAGTTTCATTACCTCACAGGTGTTCGGACTTGCCTGCTTCAGGAACATTACATTCCTCCCAGGCATCTGAGCTTTCTATTCTTTTTACTTCCCCCCTCTTTTCTCCACAGTATTTCTCTCTCTGTGTGTATTCACTTCATGCACAGCTCCAATTTTGTAGATTATGTGAGTCAACACTGAGACTGTGAGAGCGGCACGGGTAAGGGTGGCGATGGACATACTGCGGAAATTGAAGTGCTCTTGAACTCCAGCGTGGTTCTGAGGCAAATACCACTCAGAGAACAAGCCTTTGAACGAAGCCTGTGTTTTGCCGCGATTCGTGTCTAATCCTTAAAATCTCCTTTCCCAGAACACAACCGGGCGCAGCTTTATTCACACAGTGCACGTGTAAAAAATGTGAAGCGATTCATAATAATAACGATGATGATCCTGTAAAGCTAGGTGCGACGCAAAAGTTTCTTTTGGAACAAGGTTTTGATGTGTGTCCCGGGAAACTGGGAAAATAGAGCTTCTTTGTTACCCTCCCCCTCCCTCCCCTTCACCCCATCTCCCTCCTCGCTTCCTTCCTCCCATCCCGCCCTCCCACTGCTCAGGTGCCTGTTCTTGTTGCAGTCGCTGGCAGTCGTAGAAGTGTGGTGCAATATGGTTTCTCCCACATTCCTCCGTGCTCCTGTTGAATGGAAAACCTCACAAGGGACTGAAATCTCCCCTGCCTCACAATTTTTCCATCTTTTTATTTCGCCTTTTCTTTTATCTTTTTGTAAGGCTCACCAATACCTTATTTTCTCTCTCTTGGTTTGCTTCACGGCATCGTCTTCGCTCCTCCATTCTCCTCCATTTTTTTTTTTTCATATCATAATGTTGGAAGCAGTCACATGTTTGCACTTCTTGATATTAGGGCACTCTGACACCATATTAGGAAAAGGCGTGAGTGTAGCTCTGTTGTTTACATACGCAGACTCTGAGGCTTTCAAGGATACTCCGGTGTTTGCAGAGTCCTGGAGAGAACCGGGGGGAGGAGTGACTCTCACAGGGCACGGGTTTCTGCCATTGCTGTTGCAGGTTACATTTGCAGCACTGGTAGAGGATCATTACCTGCTCTTATCAGGGTGCGCGTAAACCTGATGATTAGTCACTTTTCCAAATCAACTTGACTTTCCTTCAACCGGAGGATCAGGGCTGAAAGGTACTTGCTCTGCTAATTAGATGGCTGTTTTATGAGATGTACTGGACATTTTGTAAACACATGATTGGCAGCAGGCAGTGGTCATTTATGAGGCATGCCTGTGCAATACAGTCTAATCTGTTCTGCCCCTAAGGCTGCTGCTACTACTACTACTTTTTACAGATCTATCACAACAGATATCGTGATCCATCTGTGATCCATCTGCCAGTACTTCACTGACAAGACTCCACAGTCCGTTTCCCTTTAATCAGTTCCTAAAGCGCTGTGCTTCAACTACAGGCTTCACTTTAATTTAGGTGCTCCAGCTTTTGGACCTGATGAAACTGATGAAACAAGAGTCAGGACTGAAATTCCCCACCAGAGCTTGAGAAACCAAAACCTCCCTTCTGTGTTCAGTGAGGGACAAGCTGAAGTGACTCGACCTTCAGTGAGAAATGAGTGTTTTGTTTATAATAAGGTATGTGAAGTTGTTGCAGTTTAATGCTTAAAGGTAAATCCCATCCTAAAATACACATTGCCAATTGTTAAAGAGCTTAGATGTAATTTTTACAGTAGTTTATTCGTGGATTCAAACATCTCAAGTATCTGCTTGTTTGCATATATTGACTACGTGAACTGCTAAATATATCTGTTGCATAAGTGCCTCAATTATTGTTTAAAAGCTGTTAAGACTGTGATCAGTCGTGGTCCTGTCAGCCTGTCTTTCTTCCGTTTTGTCCTTTTTAAACATCTAAGTGGTTCTGATCCTCCGTGAGCTGGTAGATGTTTGAGGCCGCCCAGTACTGATCCAGACAAGTCAGCCAAATGGAGCGGTTCAGTCGCAGTTCTGTCCACCTTTCCTGCAGGCCTATGGGCCTGTCGCTGTGTGACTCAGTGTTGCACCATGGGATACGTTAACCCCCCAGTGCGCCAGATTACATCCTGGCAGGAGTTGAATCAAAGCTTGCACGACTCTACGTGTGTGTGAGTGTGTGTGCGCTTGAAATGGCTCGTGCATGCATGCATCACTCACGTAGCTTACACACCCACACATCGCTGCGGTGGGATCCTTCCATATCTGTGAGAATCCCAATACCTGTGTAATTATGTTATGCTCGCACATTACACTTAAAACACCCGCTAAGCCTCAGCTGTCCGCGCAGCACACAACAGCCACCTACTCGTTCTTTTTACGGCCGCTGCCAGTTCCTTCCTCCTTGTCTGTTAATAACCCTCTCCGTCCTGTCTATCAGACTCACACAAAAGTGCACTGGAAATGCAGGCATGTGTTTGGAAAAAGGATGTGAGACTCGACTGTGGTTGGGTGTTGGTGTGCGATAGAGCCTCGTTTCCCAGAGACCCAAGAAACAGCTGCTCGCACACATAAACACACGCACACCTACACACACACTCGCATACACTCTGTCTGGAACCGAGAGTGCCTCTATTCACAAAGGAACAAGGCTGTTTCATGTGTGTATGACTGTGTCTGTTTCAGCTGGCCTGAAATAGCCGGTCTCACAGTGAGTCACTCTGCAATGACTCGAGGGGTGGATTGGACTTGGTGTGTGAACACGGCACTCCAACTTTCTGTGGGTGCTCTATACTGTCTGAGCATGTTTGCCTTTGTCTGCGCTCATGATGGCAGTGTGCTCTTGTTTCATTTATCATAATAGATGTGCTGGGCATCATGAAGGGAGAAGCAGTGGTGTAATTACCCGTCAGAGGTGAAACACTTTCTGTCCTTGTGTACTCACCAGTGTTAGCACCGGGTTTCATTACAGCACGCTGCTTCTTTTTTTGTTTGAAGCTTTGTTTTTCTCATCGATGCTTATTGATTCAGAACAGATTGAATCAACAGATAAGAATGACCTTGAACGCATGCGTGTTGACTGTTTCAAGGTGTACTGTTCGGCAAGTATTTGCATGCTAAACGGTTATAACTGAACCTGGAACAGCTCCAGGGATACTCTGTGGTGGTTTAGGAGAGCAAAGATGAATGTGGCGCTCGCAGCACACACTGCAGTGGGGATTTTTTTTTTGTTTGAGAGAGGTGAATGAAGAGAGTCAGTTCCTGTTCCTGAATGAACAGCTTCCATCTCCTGTCAGGAAGGATTAAAACAGTATTTATATAGAATAGTTGCTTAATTTGAGCCCAGTCACTCTGAAATGTCAGTATTAATTAACCGTATATGTAAATGAATACTGTCTTATGAATTAGTTTATTATTATATTTTTCTGTGGTTTGACATCATGTCTTCTCAGGGAGCAGGATGTGTAGGAGTCTGACCTTATTTAAATATTAATGAGAGTGTAAAAGTAGATTGACATTCACATGCCCTCTTCTTAGCTACATTACTGCTGCCAGGATCAAAGTTGACCTGAGTTTTATATGATGGCAGAGGATGGCAGAGGTTAGCTGAGTTTTCCCAAAATCCAGAACCACATTTTATTTGGAGAAATTTCATCACTCAGTAAAATTCAACCCTTTTGTGAAAATGTACAAATGTATTTACAAAACTGCTCTTTTAAAACATGTGTTTGCTCTCAGAGCTGCAACTTAGAATTATTTTTTATTATTGATTGATCTGTTGATTTTTTTTTAAAGATTTTAGATCTTTAGACAGTTTATTATTTGGTCTGTAAAATGTCAAAAGATATCCTATCCTTAACTTTAAATGTCTTGTTTTGTCCACACCCTAGAGATCTTTCATTTACAACGATATGAAACAGAGAAGCAGCAAACACTCACATTGGAGAAGCTGAAATCAGAGAATGAAAGGTGTATTTCTTGAAAGAAACACAATTAATTTGATTGTTTAATCAGGGAATCGATTATTGAAATAGTTTTTTTCCCTGGTCTTTTATCTAATTGATTATTTTGCATGTCACATAGGCCTGAAACGAAAAGGGACAACGAAGAAATCCCTTTTGGGACTGAAAAGTGCTGCAGCCTTACTCATCATTGGCTCTCTTCCCAGGTCTGCACATGGGGGCAGGCAAGAGCAAGCCCAAGGAGCCGGGCCAGCGCTCCATGAGCGTGGACGGCACCATCGGCACGGGCTCGGACAGCGGGCACTTCCACCACCTGGGCCCCGCCCAGCAGAGACCCAAACCCCCAACAGGAGCCCCGCTGTCGGGACGGGAAGACGGGGGCATCAAGGGCACCAGCACGCCCCGACCAACACTCCTGAGCTGGCTCTCTTTGGAGGGGTGGACCACACAGGCGCCATCACCTCGCCTCAGAGAGGACCTCTGTCAGGTAGGCAACACTTTGAGGCATTGGTTACTGGAGACAATTTATATAATTAACAAATTCTTCTAAATATTTTTTTTTGTTACGTTTGTGTGACCTAGTATAATTTGCATTGTGTCTTTAAAATGTTTTTTAAAGTTTGGAAAAGTAGAGAATAAATGAAATACGCTTATTTGCTTTCTCGTCAAGACTTGGATCAGAAGATTGATACCACTCTCATGCTTGTAAGTTAAATATGATATACCACAGCTTACAAATGGTTATAGTTGCTTATCATAAAGACCAGAAACAATGGGAAACGACTAGCTTGCTTCTGTCCATTTGTAACAAAGTCTACCGACCAGCACCTCTTAAGTTTGTGGTTTTATGGGGGATTATGTGTAGGACTTTTTTTTTTTGTCAGGAGTCTGTGCTGGTCGCATCACAGTAACAGGAACCCAGGATGTCACTTATCTTGGACAAGAAATAGTCGTACACATAATTCCTGTATAATCAGAGAGTTTTACAGGTGATGGTTGACAGATTTTGTTAATCCCACCTGTTTCCAGTCTTTGTGCTAATGACATGAGAACGGTATCAATCTTTCCAACTAACCTGTGGCAAGAAAGTAAATTAATGTCTTTTTCAAAGTGTCTATGTATCAAACAAATTGCAGTGAAACTAATCTTGTATCAGCAGAGATTGCACAAAACTATTTTAAATTTAAATAAAATTGTCAAGCAAAACACATTTAATAAGACACAATGAGACCTTTGACTTATCTCTGAGTCACCCCACAGACTTGCTCTCAATTTGAGATCACAAGTCCCATGAAAAAACACATATCTAAAAACTGATTCAGAGTGAGTCATTGTTACACAGAAAAAATATTTGAAAACTGTTTCCTTTTCCCACCATCATCTGTCAAACAGACTTGAAACCATCTCTTTGACTTTGAACCAGCCCAGCCACACTGTCCAGATTCCACTTGACATTAAGCAGTAATGTGTCTAGACCGGCCAGATGGTTCGATTCACGTTGCTGCATCCAGTGAGCAGAGGGGCTGCTGCTGTATCAGTGCTCCGCCGGCCGCCTCCTCCCATGCGTCTAATGAGTCAATCGATGATTGGCTGGAGAGTCCCCAGGTTTAGATCACAGGTTTATTAAAAGGAAGGGGCGGAAAGCTGCACAGAAAATAGAAAGCCATCCATATGATGGCTTTGTCCTTCATGGACAATCAGTCACGCAGCCCAAATGTCGATATTTCTCATTAGGCCATGGTGAATTGTTTTATACAGATAGGGAGCAGCAGTGAAATAACTTTTGATTTATAGCTTTCCTGTGGATAAAACAAATTGTCATCAAGGGCTGGACCTGTACTATTGATGTCAGATTATGGAAGTGAATGTGAATGGGGACCAAAGGGGAAGTACCATGTCTTTAGTTATCTTGTTCCCTAAATGTCTAATTCTATGTGTGTTTCTTGTAGGAGGTGTCACTACATTTGTGGCACTGTATGACTATGAGTCACGGACAGCGTCTGATCTGACCTTTAGGAAGGGCGACAGGCTTCAGATTGTCAACAACACGTAAGAATCAACAATCATCCCCCTGTCTGTCTCTCTCACTCGCTGTCTCTTTCTCTCTCTCTCTGACTCTCTCTCTCTCTCTCTCTGACTCTCTCTCTCTCTCTCTCTGACTCTCTCTCTCTCTCTCTCTCTCTCTCTCTCTCTCTCTGATGCCACAACACAAAAAAAATCTAAATGAACAGATTTGTAGACGCGTATGTGAGCATGAGTGCCCACAAACGGTGTGTGTGAGTGTGAATGAACACGGTCGGAGCTGGTAACCGCCGAGCGATGCAGACAACAGAGTCTGATGCTCTCCATCTGTTGACTAAAACGGAGCAGAACTGCACGTTACTAAAGCATCCTGTTCCTGCTGAGTGACTCTCATCGTCATCATCTTTTTCAGGCTCTTTACAGAGAGCCTCTCATGGCGAGCTCTTCACCCACATTCCTTTCCTCAGCACAGATAACGTCTAAAAAATGTGTTTGTCTGTGTTGTGGTGTCATTTTAGAATTAAAGAACAGTAAGTGAAAAATTGTCTGTATTTAAAAACATGTGGAGTATAATTCCTGCGCAGGTGTTTAAAATCAGAACAATCATGTTGGGATTTTTTTTTTTTTTTTTCCTATGAGCTCTCTTCAGAACTTCCTGCCATAAGTCTGGTCTGCTGTTCTTTTATTTATAGTCTGGCACTACATAGTAGGGCTGAAAAGTCTGATTTATTCATATTTATTCAGTATTATACAATGAAACAGTTCCAGTATCAACATTACAAAGCTGTACATGGCATTTTCTATGAACATTTTTCATGCAAATTCTGAATTTCAAAGAAATGAGACTACAAAGTGAGTCTGGAAATCCCACATGAAATGAGGATGTAATCATTTTTGGGTAATAAATTGGAGATATTTCCGCAATCCTCCATCGTAAAAGTTTACAAACTGCACTAACATAGAAAGTGGAACTCTAAAAACTTCGAAAACAGCTCGTACCAGCCCCGCTGTGAAGTTCCCACAGCATATTCTGCTCCTCTGCTATCTGTCTGTGCTGTGCTGCTTTGCCTTGCTGTGTCTTCTTACTGTGTTTTGATGTGTCTGCTGTGTCTGTTATCTCTCCCTCTCTCTTCCTTTCTCATGCTTCATGGTTTCTCCTAGGAAAAAGTACAGCTTCAGGTCAGTAATACTTAATGCAATAAAAATCTCACACAACCTTTTATTCACAGTCCCTTTGCTGCTGAGCGGATTTGTGTGATCAAGCTCGCGGTGTAGCTCCAAATTAATTAGTAAACATCAGAGATGTGGAGTCATTTGATGCTCTGAATTGCTTAGTAGGAAACATGTTTTATGTTCCTGGATATAGAGCAACACAGAGGTCTAAAATGTAAACGGAGGGGCTACAAGTGGAACAAAAGGTTGTCTGCGTCTGTCTATTTTCTCTCTTAACAATGTGTTTTTCCTTCACATTTTTCTGTGCACTTTAGTGTGGGATGAGATGTGTATTATTTAAAACCTCCATCTCGAGGTGTTCTTTGTTTTGCAACAAACTTTTTGTGACATCAGTTGTTTCAACTTGTATCAAAAGTAAATTTTCTTTTAAAGGCACAATCTGAAGCATCCTGGAGTGTATGTACTGTGTAATGTATTTTAATGGACACATCGGGTAATTTTCTATATTTTTCTAATTGGCAACAAATCCCATGAAAAGATGAAAAACCAAAACTAAATGTATCCAGTATAACATGTATTGTCCGCGTGGCCAAAGCCTAATTTTAACTTACTCCTCTATACTATAGACCTTAATTGGTGTCCAGAAGCTACTGAAAACCCATAAATGAGCCACAGTACACTTAGTGACATTATGATGAACACTGTAGTTTATTTTGAGTCGATCACACATACACCTTCCTTGAGGCCTAAATATCCTCCAGCATACAAAAAGGTATTCGTCCACAGGAAAAATAGTCCTTAGCAAATGCATAATTCACTACTGTTAAACTCTTGCAGAAAACCAGAGCTGCTTTAGGAAATCATTTAGGCTTGAATCTATATTTTCGTGACTCTATTTGAAAGATCTTCAGCAGAAAGGCTTTGGACCGAGAGCCACAGACAATGTGGGGGAGTCGCATCATGTGATGTGTTCGATCTTTTCTTGACATTTTTTGACAATAAGAAAAATAAAGACGAACACCTTATTCTTTTAAGTGCCCTTCCTCCATCAAATATAATCTCTCTTAATTAGGAATAAAATAACAAGACCATTAAACCAAGAAATGTTGTGGTTGCCACTGTCAGTTTTCCCTTTATCTTTGACTCTTGCTCTCTCTCTCTCTCTCTCCCTGTGTCTGTCTCTCTCTCCATCACAGAGAAGGGGACTGGTGGCTCGCTCGCTCCCTGACAACAGGAGAAAGTGGTTATATCCCCAGCAACTATGTGGCTCCGTCCGACTCCATCCAAGCAGAAGAGTAAATTATCCTCTCATTGTTTCACTCTTGTGGTTTCTTCTTTTCTTGCAGAGATTTAAGGCATTATTTCATGCGTGCAAAGCCTGAATGTAGCTTTATCCTCTATATACTATATCTGCCTCTACAAGCAAACGTAAAACGCATAGAGACAATATTTTCTGGTATACCCTCCAGCACAGCCTTCTATATTTCCAGTCAAAGAGTATTTCTGCCTGCCTGCTCCAGACGCTCAGTAGTAGCTTCTCACTGATCTCATTCTCTGTGGCCCACTTTGGCAGGTGGTATTTTGGGAAGATCACTCGGCGTGACTCAGAGAGGCTCCTTTTGAACTTGCAGAACAGACGAGGAACCTTCTTGGTGAGGGAGAGCGAGACCACTAAAGGTGAGAGCGCAGACGTTTGCGTCACTCCAAAGGCCACAGTCATTAACAAGCTGGTCCAATTAGCTCTGCCGCTTTTCTCAGTGTGTTTTTATAGCGACCTTTATTAAATCTGGGTCTCTCAGGCCATGTTGAGAAGTATTTAATGTATGAAATGGTTGTAAATGGTTGTGGATTTAACTTTACCACATTATTTTTTTTTAAATGAGCTATCTTACCTAGAATAAGCCTTAAGACGTAATTTAGGTTTAATCGTTTGAAGTTATCTTTTGAGGAAAAATGCCCAAAATACACTGGTTTCAGATGTTCAAATGTAAATATTGTTTTTCCTTTTTGTAACAGTTTAGCCTATCACACATTCCTTTTTCCAAGAGGAAAATTGAGCATCAGAAAACATCTGACATGACAATATTGAGGAGATTAATCAATAAGGAAAAAAATTGTAGCCCTACTTTCTTAAGATAAAGACAGTTGCTTAAAAAAATTAAACACAGCAGTGAAATGGTCTGTTTGAGATCTGTCATGAGACATAATGAAAATACGCTGAGAAATCTAAATCTTTCTGCAGTCGTTTAAAAAGACAAACATAAGTTTCAGAATGACCAAAGATTGTATTCCAAGAACTGTTTTCTGGTGCTGCCCTGTGGTGTGTGTGCGTGCGTGCGTGTGTGTGTGTGTGAGAGGAACTTCAGGCCTTACCTTAAAAATTTCTGACAGCAAAGCATGTTTCATAAAACCTTCATCCTCATTTGCTCTTACTGGGTTTTCAAAATGTGCGAAAAAGGAAATGATGACGCCTTCTTCGTATCCCTGGAGGTTACTCCGCACAGCAGCTCTGAAATAAGTAGATCTTCAGGGACTCAATTTGAAAGAGCCAGAACCTCGTAATTAAGTCATTTGTTAACTTTCGCACGAGCCCATGGCTCAATATCTAGATGTCTGGGATTGTGGAAGAGTTTTGCCTCTCTTTCTAAAACTCTGCTGTCAAATGAAGTCCCTGTGACGTCGGTGGGCTCTTTAGGGGGTTATTTTGGAGGAAGTGGGGAGGAAAAGAAAAGAGCACAGTGGAGTGGATTGGGGCTTGTGAATGGATAAGGGTGAATCACTCTGCCAGAATTAGGTCAACCTCGGAGGGTGCTGGATCTCCCCGTGGCTATAAGTCTCTGTTCTCCCAACATACACACACTACACACACTGAAGGAGAGAGAGGGGAGGAGAGGCATAAAGGGGGGGGAAGACTTGTAGGAAAGGGGGAGGATCAGGGAGAGAGCGGGGGGGGTGGTGGTGGTGGGGGTGGGGGTCTCTGGCAGGAGGTGTGTTGGCCTCTGGGTGAGTTCTGTATTAGATGTCAGACGTGAGGATCACAGTGTGACACAGAAGCAGAAGCGAGCCTCTCATATGTTGTAAAAGGTATAAATCATGTCAGACTGTTCGTGGTACAGTTAGAAGGTGTAACCCACTTCAGATTTGTAAACTTGGGAGCTTTTCTTTTAGAGGTGTTTGTCCCCCTGATCTTACATATGAGTAGGAAAATTATATGAAATGGGTTAAATTTTGTGTGGAAGCCTATAAAACACGGGAAATAACTTTAGGTTGTAGTATCTGTAGTTACAGTTTAATTCAGGTACGTCCTCAACATGGAGGTTACCACGGGTTAAGATGCTGACATAGTCCTGCAATGAGTCAAGAGACTGTCAGTTCTGTCATTGTGTGGATGATATATTTTTTGCGTTTTTACTGCTCGAGACTTTCTTTCACTTTCTTTCCGACAAGGGAAGAAGAGTGAACATCAGTTGGAAAAATGGCTCCAGATCAAAGTGGATTGATTTTTCTTTTCCTTTTTTTTTTTTTTCTGTGGAGAACCTCCCTGTAGAGTTTAGGTTGCTTAAGTCCTTTTGTAAGTCTAATTCCTGTCAAAATTGTAAGGTCTTAATTCTTTTATTGTTAATCTTAGCACAATGAATAAATGTTTAATATTTTGTAATGTTTTTTTGAAAGGGGGCTGTTTAAAAACATGTCACTTTAGGTCGTGGTCCATGGACAAGGACATAAAGGCTTAGTTGAATTTCCAGGGCCCTTTGAGGGGGCCAACAGGGACTCGCCCTGCACAGCTGCTAGGAAACTCCACAGAGCAGCTGTCACACAGGCCCAGATACGCCTGGTTTTATTGTTCTAACCTGTCTCTGTCTGTTGTTTTGTCTTGTTCACAGGGGCATATTGCCTGTCAGTGCTGGATTATGATAACACCAAAGGCCTGAATGTTAAACATTATAAGATCAGGAAGCTGGATAGCGGCGGATTCTACATCACCTCCCGCACCCAGTTCACCAGCCTACAGCAGCTAGTCTTCCACTACCGCAGTGAGTACTGAGCCACATGTGCTCTCTGGTGGTAAAGAAATGCCAGTGGCACTGATAATGAACCTTTTTATATTCCTGTTGCCCTTAACTTGCCCTTTTTCACTTTTCCCCCCTCCTCCCTCTTTTCAGAGCACTCTGATGGGCTGTGCCACGCTCTAACAGACGTGTGTCCTGTGGCCAAACCTCAGACCCAGGGACTGGCTCGGGACGCCTGGGAGATTCCCAGAGAGTCCCTCCGCCTCGACCTTAAACTGGGACAGGGCTGCTTTGGAGAGGTCTGGATGGGTAAGAACTACACGCCGCGCCTTTTTAGTGGAACTGATTATATTCCTCTTATACCACTGAAAACAGACAGTACTCTTATTAAAGAAGTAATATAATGATGTTGTGTTTTCTGATAGGTACGTGGAACGGTACAACACGTGTAGCCATTAAGACGCTGAAGCCTGGCACCATGTCTCCAGAGGCTTTTCTTCAGGAAGCACAGGTTATGAAGAAGTTGAGGCACGAGAAGCTGGTCCAGCTGTATGCTGTTGTGTCAGAGGAACCCATCTACATCGTGACAGAATATATGAGTCAAGGTAATGCAGGACACAAACTGTAACAAGTGCTGGGTATTAATCTTCAGTACTTTTTTTGTGATACTGACTGACATGTATCTGCATTTCTAAACATGTTTTATCATTCACTCACAGGTAGCTTACTGGATTTCCTCAAAGGGGAAGCAGGAAAGATGCTTCGTCTACCTCAGCTAGTAGACATGGCCGCTCAGGTAAAAATACCTACACATCAGCCACACTAAAAACTGTGCAATATTTCTATTTATTATAAAATCCCTGTCCCCTCGTCCTCACTTCCTCCAGATTGCAGCAGGCATGGCCTACGTGGAGAGGATGAACTACGTCCACAGAGACCTGCGAGCTGCCAACATCCTGGTGGGAGACAACCTGGTGTGTAAAGTGGCCGACTTTGGTCTGGCAAGACTCATTGAAGACAATGAATACACTGCAAGACAGGGTAAGTCCGCACTTCCACCTGAACAGACATTGTGTTGGTGCTACAATTCTCAAAGGAGCTACAGATTATAGATTATAGATTTATTAACTACTGAAAAGGGACAACTGAAGAAATGAAAGACATGTTATTCATATATTTGTTTGTGACAGTTTTAGAAATTTCCTTGTTTTCTCAGGCGCCAAGTTCCCAATCAAATGGACGGCGCCGGAGGCTGCTCTGTACGGTCGTTTCACCATCAAGTCTGATGTCTGGTCCTTTGGTGTGCTGCTCACAGAGCTGGCAACTAAAGGCAGAGTCCCCTATCCAGGTGAGGACTCCACTAAACAACAAAGACTCACATAATGTATCAGCACCTGAACAGTTCCCCAGTCTTTTTCTTTAACAAGGTGTCCTTAAACTATAATCCTGTTGTTTTACCTTAAACAATTAAATGATTAATTGATCAGACAATTGGCAGATAATAAATCAGCAACTATTTTGATAATTCAGTAATTGTTTATGCAGTTTTATTTTTTAAATATCGTGATCCGGCTTCTCAGATGTGAGGCTTTGGTGCTATTCTTGTCTTGCGTGACACTTGACTGTCTTTGGGTTTTGGACTATTAATTGAACAATCAAGCTATAAGAGGACATTTAGTTTTTTCTGACAATTTAAAGACAATTAAAAGTTATTAATCAATTATGAATATAACTGTTAGTTGTAAAATAGATTATTTAATATTTTAGGAATAGAAATGATAAACATTATGCACTAATGAATAAATGGTGAATTCTATAGTATTAAAATGACAGATTTTATTTTAAGGACGATTATGCATCGTTCCCTTAATCTAACTTCCTGGTTCTCTCCGCAGGTATGGTTAATCGTGAGGTGCTCGACCAGGTGGAGCGCGGCTACAGGATGCCCTGCCCGGCAGAGTGCCCCAGCTCCTTGCACGAGCTCATGCTTTCCTGCTGGAGGAAGGACCCAGAGGAGAGGCCTACGTTTGAGTACCTGCAGGGCTTCCTAGAGGACTACTTCACCTCCACAGAACCCCAGTATCAACCTGGGGAGAACCTATAGAACCACACACTGAACCGAACCTGGGGGGGGGGAGGGGGAGAACCTCAACACAGAACGATCTGCACTAACCGACCTCAGAGGACTACCTGTGGGAGGATCTGAGCCTGTGAAACTCATCTGGGAGGAACTTGAGATTCTTCTGTGGAAGTAAAACTGAGATAGAAACCTGCAGGGGTCCCAACATGTGCCATAAAGGAACTGCTACAGAAGAACCTGGAGAACCTCCTTTCTGCAAGCACTCACTGTTTACTCTAGGTCTCCCTGCAGAAGCGAGGTTCAAGGCTGTGAAGGGGAACTCCTGCCGGGCAGACTCTGGCTCTGACTCAAACGAGGGACTACACGTTAAATGTTTTTGAGAGGTGCGACTGATGTGGGAGGAAGCGAATCAGGATCCACAGACGGAGCAAGGGATGGGGTGGGGGGGTGGGGGTAAACCTCCTGTCAAAGAGAGAAGGTCGAGGGAGGGTGTTTCAATCGGACATGAGCTGTTTAGCGGCACCTCCCTCTTTTCCCTCTTCTGTCGTGTCTCTTTACCCTCGTCCGGTACATTTTTTTTTTCCCGCCCACAGAAGAGCACTGCCACTGTGGCTCAGGTGCCAAAGGAAAGTCTGTCTCTCTTTATGTCCCTTCTGCCTCTCTCCTCTCTTCCTCTATTTCTGTCTGACTTTCAGTATCTCTCCAGTTTTCTCAAGTGCTGCTTCTTCAAAGTGTCTCCAAATAACTCAGCTCTGAAACTTTTCTTTGCATCTGTATTTATGTTTACTCGGACAATAAGCGTCCTGTGGATTAAGGTTTTGTTCAGTGGCAGACGGAGGCTCCTGATATATCTTTTATTTTTTTCTAATTATCAATAGACAAGATTGTTAGAACCACTATCGTGGTAGTGCCAGGGTAAAAGTACTCAACAGGCAGGTTCTGTAACACTGAAAATTAGGTACATTGACAAAAAAAATAAGAGGCCTTTCTCTCTTCTTTTTCTTCTTTCCTAGCTGTATTTCTTGACATACAGCCAGCTGGATGCAACCTGGATGATTAAAAGTGATTTTGATGCAGGTAGTGTTTGGACACTCATTGGTTTGGTTGACCTTGACTTTAACTGGAAGGTTGCATTGGAAATAATCAGCACAGTTTTGGCGGCACTAAAGAGCAGTTTTCGTAGTCAGCAGCTCATTTCCTCTGAGGCATAAATGGGGCAACTTCCATTAAACATTTATGTGACCCACTAAGAGGCTGATACGGCTACCAAACTAATCAGATTACTGTTTTAATATCCGACTCGGCTCAAGATGTGAAAACCCAGAGTGTGAAAGCTGTTGTGTGCCAAACAAATCACGTTTCTTTACTGGTGTCCATGTATATAATATTTTATTATCAAGGGGCTTAATGTTTTTTTTTTTTTTTTTTAGTTCTAAACAGCAACAGTTTTCTCACAATTTACAATAAAACTTTGCACCAATTTCCCAGTAAACATCAGAATAAACGAGACAGATAAACCTGTTCCTGTTTGCAGAAGATTTTCATTCACCTCACAGCTGTTGTGTCCATAAAAAAAAAAATATGCAACCAGGCGGCCCTAATGAAACTGTAAAACTCTGATCAGGTAACCCTAATAAAACTGTGTTTATGACTTTCCTATAAGAGTTGATTTTTGAAACCAGTTAGCATGCTTTTGTGCCGTTCTTTTCTTGACCATTGGCTGGGTTTGTAATTTTGCTGTACTGTACATCAACACGTGTATGTTTACTTTACTCCAGGTTCAGGCGAGGCGAATCATAATCAGATTTCTGAACAACAACCTATAATTAATTTTTTTAATATATATCTTACCCACTGTTGCCAACTCCCACTGTCATACTGTACATAATGTAGCTCTTTAGAGTTGTTTTTTTGTATCATGTAAGCCACTTTCAGATGGCAGGTATTTATGTGTTGGGTGTCACACATTTCACAGTGGTTTGGTTTATGACATAGTCGATGCAGCAACAGTAGATATGAAGTTATAGATTATTGCCAACAAATCCTATGAAACCAGTCACAACATCAGCCATGCAGCCATGAAAGAGATGGTCCGTGCCCACTAACACCATGAAATCCTGATGGCTATTTTAATCAATAATGTTGATGAATCTGAAACCACAATGGGGAAAAAATGAGTTTGGGTTGTGATACGATATGAAAAATGAGGTCAAAGATGTAAATAGTATCTTAAACAAATGACTGTGACTATCATGTAATTTGTTTTTTTGTGTCGTTTTTCTTGAATTGCTCCTCCATGTTGAGGTTTTTACAGTGACGCACGCCTGCTCCCAAAATGTTTTACTAAGATGCTACTGTAAATGGGGCTTAAGGAATGTTTTCTTTTTTAATATTGGACTCAATATAAAATCATATCTGCAAAAGACTATTTAAAATTGGGCTTGACATATATAAATATATATATTTCCGAGAACATATCAGTGCTTTCCTCTTTTAGAAAGGGAAATACCGTTCTGACGCAGTGAACTGCCTGAAAGTCAATGTGGAAGTTGATGGGCTCATGACAAGTATGAGTAATGCCACGGTCTGATTGGATTTTCTGTGCCATATTAAAGAAGTGTCTCAGTCATGTTTTTTTTTTTTCTTTTTTTTTTTTTATGTTTTTATTTTTTATAAATCTATGCAGTTTTGGACTGGCATTCCTTCAACTTCATGGCCATTTTGTTCTAAAGTAAAAAACGATCACAAACAGAAGAAGGTGTGAGCATTTTGTAAGGACTTCTTTTGTCTTTTTTTTTTTTGTTTGTTTCCGATGTAACAGGATTGAAATGGGTATCGTGCCACTTTATGTTGATCTTTAAATGTGCAATAAATTATATTTCAAATGTGTTTTGATAAGAGTGTGTGCTGGTGTGTGTGCTGTCCTTCGACCTGGAAACATTCTGCTGTTCGGGCGTGATTCAGTCACTTCTTAATAAAGAGACTAAATTTTTAGAGAAGTGCATGTGATGTGAGGGTCATTGGGTCAAGTTCCCAAAATTCAGGGAATGTTTAGGCCGAGTATAGAGAATTTCATGAATGAAATTCAGTGTAAACAGAAAAGGAAAATGTTTACTAGAGAATATGTATGTGTACTTGCTGAAAATTTGCATTTGAAAAAATATGTCAGTCGAAGTGGCAGATTAAAAAAAAACAAGTTAGTGCAGACAAGTGAAAGTCCTGAGAGGTGAAATGTTAAGTGAAAGTGGAGGTCCTAAAGATATCAGTGCCTGTTCAAGTGCATAAACTTGCATAAAGATGTTCTTTTGTTGTTTAAATATGAAGACATTAGTACTGAAAGAGCTTGAAGTGTCAGTTGCGATGTAAGTCTTTAAAGGAACAGTAAGCATGTGATGTTGCCTGTAAAATGGTATCCAGGCAGCGTGTAGCTAAACACTGTAATTAACTCCAGTTGACCCCCAAAAAAGCAATTGTTACTTTGCTCCCAAAATAACTTTAAGGTTTATATTAAGATAAAATTATTGTTGAGTCAAAGAAACAGTACACTGATTCTATTTGTCTCCTTTTTTTACCTAAAAAATATCAGATATGAAAATACTCTTTTTAATACATTAATTTAATGTGTCTTGTAGGCCAAAAAGCCACCTATGAAGCAACACAAATACTCAATACTCATGTAAGCATGACAATGCTGTAAAATGAATGCAGGGAAGCTTTTCAGCACTGCAGCACTTCTTTTGACACTGCTTGTCTGCTTTCTGGAAAGATTCAGTCAATTTGTTATATGTTTCAGTTCAGGCTGCATCTTTAGGTCTTATTTTCGCTTATTTTATAATACATTCTGATGTCAGACATTAAACTGTCCAAACAAAAGGGACAGTGATGGAAAGGACTCTGAGACGTTATTGTTAGATCCCTGAAACAGTCCAGCATGTTGAACTTTTATAAGTATAAATGAACAAAAAGAGCCTCAGCTGAACCTGGTTTATCAGACTCACCTTCATACTGGACCTGTTTAAAGGACAGTAGGTGAGGAGCATGTGGGCTGAGCGTCTGGCTCAGGTTCCTCTTGGGCGTGACGGTCGACCCCTGCTATGCTCAAAGTGTTTTTGTCCACACGGGGGCAGCATTTGTCAGGAGTTTCAAGGACACTCGGTGGCCGTGGAGCAGCAGGCCACACTGAGCTGCGGACCGGCAGATTGTAACCCACCTGCTGTGGTAGCCTCCACTAAACAACATTAACCTTTGGTAGCCGTTTATAGGCAGCGTGATGGAGGACAGCCAGTGGCACATTTTTCAGAAAATCTCATTCGTGGCACCACACTGTAGTTCCAAATTCATCACATATGGGAAGACCTCACTGGCACAGCGTTCACTTTTCTCTCCCGTTTGCTTTATGCCAAAATCCCCTGAAACTAACTGTTAATTGATTACAGATGAGCTCTTCCCTATATTCGCTTAAATCAGCGGCTACATTGAGCCAATCGGCAGCTGACGTTTCACCACTAATGAGTAGCTACTCTTTCCTGCGGCTTTCTGCTTCGCTGTGATTAAGAGCAAAAATATATCAGTTGATAAAGTGCTTAGTTTCTAACATACAGTCTATCTGTGTGTGTGTGTGAGTGTGTGGTGAGTGGCTGTTGTTTTTCCCATCTGCTGAGCCGGAGTGCAAGTCATTTATCTCAGTTATCCAGACAGTGTCAGAGCTCCATCTGTGAAAACAGTAAACACACTGACTCACACTCTCTAAGTGACTGCCATTGATACCAGACAAGAGAAGACTGCAGATACACACAAGCATATAGCATGTCTGCACACACACACACACACACACACAGACACGGCTACAGTTACTGTTTGTTTTCATCTCATTACAGTGACAGGAGCATGGCAACCCGCTGGATAATAGTGGTGTTTTGTTTTTCTTTTTTTCCCCCCACTAATGGTCCAGGTTAAATGATCCCTGGTTTGTCTGCATACAGTAAGCGTAGATGAAGACATCAAAGCCCTTTGTTGCTTTGATGATCCATTACAATGAAATGACACCCGAACTGTGGCGTACTAAGTACGTTTACTCTGTACTGGAACCCAAACTACAGTACACAAGTACAAATTTGAGGCGAATATTGAACTTTTTACTCCTCTTTATTTATTGGACAGCCTCAGTTGCGTTTCAGATTATTTCTCATACCCTTCCTGTCCAGTGAAAACTATGCATCTCTAAATTTGGTGATAAACTGAAGACTTAACTCTTCCTTTTATGGGTTAATAGGTAAAAATCCCCCTACTTCTTCACGTAAATGTGGAAAATGTATCAGCTGAAATCAGGCTGTCTGTCTGAGTCATAAAGGCAGATTGTTCTTGGAGATACATGGTTTTCACTGAACAGCAACTCTACAAACATAAGATGACGACCCAACAGTATATAAAGTAGTTAAAAAAACTGAAATCATCAATAAAATTGCAATATACAAATTAATGCACCAGTAATATTAATCCAAAAGTATCAGATATAACCATTTTACTGCACAGTGCGTACTTTTACTTTTGGTACTTTCAGTACATTTTGCTGATAAATATTAGTATAGCAGTAAAAATAACACACAGTTAACAGTCGTCCTATTCATTGATGAAACAGTATTCAATATTGATGCTATAAAATGTTGCACGAAAATTCGTTAGAAAATTATAATTAAATGCAAACAGACTGTGGAGATCACACGTCCCAAAAACTTCCAGGTGCTGGATTAAAAAAAGAGAGCTCACAGTCATTTTAATTTAATAGAGCAACGTTTATATCTCACAGAAATCATCTTTTGTCTGACATCTGCCCTCAGAAATATCTACAGGATATCTAGTGGAGACGGACACAGGCAGACTGGCAAATGGTTTTAATAATAAAACTCTTGCTGGACTAAGAGTAATATTGGGTTTGTAAGCACCACAGCCACAGCTTCCAAAAACAAGATGAGATAGTAAAGACTGCAGGCTCAGGAGTGTACACTGGAGATACGACTTTATAACTCTGCTACAGCAAATTTACTTCATTACTATTTACAACTGTGCTTAGTATTTCTATGAGGTACTTGTATTTTACTTGAGTATTTCCCGTTTCTTCCACTCTATACTTCCGCTCCAACAGGTTTCAGAGAGAAACACTGTTCTTTTATGTCACTTTGACAGCTGTAGTTACTTTTCAGAATTACTTTACATTCAAAACATTTGATCAGAAAATGTTACATAAAAGATGAAACTATCCAATAGTAGGTTAAGCTGATAAAAATGACTCCACCTCAACCAACTACAACATTAAATACTAGAGAAATGTACCACTTTCTGTATAATGAGCCCTTTTACTTTTGTTGTGCACTAAAATACTGTGGGGCAAATGGATTTAAACAAGAGCAACTATGATAGTCTGTTTTTGATGAATTTTTAACTGTGACATCATCTGTTTTTGTTTTTAATTTCACTTTGACTCTTTTTTTTCCACTTCCCACTCTGATTTCTCATGTTTGTCTCCAACTTGTTCCCCTTGTTCCTTCTTCTTCTTCTTCTCTTTGCGCACTTAGATATTCTGTTTGAAGGTAAGACTCCAGGAGGTGGAAACTGACCCACATGTTCGCATTCAACTAACTTCAAACGCTGGGAAGATCACTCTGCTCCGTGTACGAACAATCCATTTAGTTTCCTGTGTGCTCGACTGCTCCTAATGACTCTCGCAGACTCCGACGGATATACGGCGTACAGCTTGAGAATAGAGACAACAGATTCCTTTTGATATCAGGAGATGAACAGGTGTGCAGACGCCCCCCGAACTTTAATCAGTCTTCCTTTGTTGTGAGGTGTCGTGCGGCGTTGACAGAGCTGTTTGGAGCCCAACCTGCATGACTGCCTTACAAGTTGGCTGCCAAGCTGCCACAGGGTTGCGCAGCTCTTTGTGGCATCAAGTTGGGCCCTGTAGCTATTACTAATATCAGTCGCCTTGGCAGGAGGAATTACGCTTGCAGCTCAGTTCTGACTTGCCGGCGAGAGCTGCATCGGGACAGTTTTGATACGCATGGAAACCTGTGTACACATCTTCAAGAGACCTGAAAATATGCATTTCGTTTCCACATCAAAAAAAGTGAAAAACGAGCAGAGGATTTAAAGCTTTTTTTTTTTTCATGGGCTAATCTCACACTGCCGTCGCTTTTCATTGGTGTGTTTTTAAGGGGTTTTAGGTCCTTGGATGAACAAAGAACAGCCTTTTTTTGTTTGCAATAATCTGTTTGCAGGGTTGCCAGGCAAATTTGACACATATATTTCATGGTATTCTTTGCAGCATGTCGGTGGCATCACGGCATACAGTAGATGATTTGTACGCACACACGCTTCAATGAATAACTAAAATAATGTGCTCAATGCAGCATCCCACCACCACCCTCTCCTTTGTTTTTTGTTTTTTCTTTTTATTACCCACACCTGCTGCATATCTAGGGATGCCAGCGTTGGTATTTCATAATTTATTAAACCCTCAACTTTTAATCTCTCATAACATCACAACAAAATTTCACTATTTCAGATACTTTACTCTGTGACAACATGCTCACAAAACTAATTTCTCTTCAGCCTCAGGTGTGTTTTGTGTTTTTTTTCTACTCTGCAAATAATGCGCTGACACGCTAAATTGGGAAGGTGAAGATGATGAATGATACACTTGCTAAACCTCAACATGTCTGCGCTCTCTTGACTTGTCATAGCGGGAAGAGCACAGGTTAAACCGATTTCGCTGATGATTGATCAGTTCCAGCAAGCGTCCCAGGTAAGCGGTGACAGGCATGACACGATGCACAACACCAGGACCCTGAAAACCAGCTCACCTAAATGCAACACAGTTGTTTTCATGCAATGACGAGCCAAGATCTCAGTCTGCAGTGAAAAAGGTCATTTTTTAAAGCACGATGGCATGCCGATGTTAGTATCAAGCTTGAAGCCTCGCTGCATCTCGGTTCGGCCTCGCAGAGCCGCTTACACTGCTGTGCACTCTTTCTGTTTTTATGTCTCCCTCTGTTTATTTCTTTCCACTCTCTCTGTCCACTCGTCTCCCTTGCTCATAAATCCTCCCTCCCTTTGTCAGCTCTTCTCCTCTTGCTAACACTTTGTCACATTGCTCTTTCCCACTCTCACTCCTTTTCCCTCCCTTCACTTATCACTGCACACACACACTCCCTCTACCTGTCTCTTCTATCTTTCTTTATCGCTCTCCCTTCCTCTCTCTCTCTTTTCCCCTTGATTTTAACATCTCGCTGCTACATTTGTGTTTCGGGCCTCTCTGAGCCCGTCCGCTTCTCGCCTGCTCCCTCCACTGTTATCCATCATCCTCTATTGGTCCATTCATCACGTAGCCGGGACCCTATTGGTTCATTCATCAACCGGCCGGCAGCCCCGCAGCTGCAGACAGCAACCAGCACACAGGCCCAGGAATGTACAGGCTCAGAGTTTGGTCCCTAATGTTGCACGGCACTTGAAGCTGTGCAGTAAGAATCCCGGGAAATTTCTCAGAGGCGAGGCTCTTTCGATGGAGTCTATTATAAAGTACTCAATATTTTGAAGCAGTAGTCTGATAAAGAAAACAATTGTGTAACTTCAGAAGTTCTGACACAGCAGAACCTGTTTTCCAAGGAAACTGTGAGACACGTGGCTGATTAGTTTGTCAGACAGAAAGAACCCTTACATACATTTTCCCTGAAGCCAACATGAATGTGAGTGTAACACTGGGTGGTGTGAATTTATCTGTATTCAAACTGTGCACGCCAGGACTACTTGTGATTGGCTGCCAGGCATCTGTTAAAATCATGTTACAGAACACCACAAACACACGCTGCCTTCAAATCCAGCTAGCAAGGTTGAATTTTTGACACGCAGAAATGAATACACAATACATCGTTCAAGTGGTTTAAGTCACTGCTGATTTATGACACCGGTGTAAGGTATTACTGTACGACTAAAAAGATTTTCATTTCTGTTTCCCAAAGTTAAAGCTCCAGCTCCCGCCCCGAATAACGACAGCAGATAGAAAAGACAGATGTCCGTGCTCATTTTATGCTAAACAAGATGGAAAGTAACTTTTAATAAAACTGATAACAAAACTTTTTCTTCTGGTTTGCATTGTGTAAATCACTTATTTATTGTACAGCAGATTTAATGGTTTTCATCTTTCATTAAATTCAGATGTTTTTTGATGATTCTGGAGATACACTGAAGACAGTAATAAGAGTTGTTAAACAACCTGCTGAGTTTTTCAAGGACTTATCTCTCAGAAAAACAGATGTGTACCACAGACTCAAATGGTACAGCAGCAGTGCAGCAGAGACGTGAGCTGGGAGCAAGAAAGGACAAATGTAGTTTTAAATTAGAAAATAAAGGCATATCCTCAAAGTTGTTACGTTCATTTCTTTGTCTCTTGTGGCACCTATGGCGATAAATACAAATTGCAGGTGGGTTTTTTTTGTTGTTTTTTTACTTTTCTTCCTAAATTTTCTAAATCTTTTTGTTGCTTGTTCGGCCATAGTAACCGTTTACCTGCAACACGATCGGAGACCGGAAAAATTAGTACAGTGCATCACACAGGTGAGTTGAAGACTTCTGTGTCTTTTGTGTTGTGATTATTCCTAGTAAGGTGTCACCAACATTTGGCACGTAATACTGCAAATGCTGCAGGCTTTTCGTACGTGTCTCATAGACTCAATCACCACTGAGATAGGCAGGTACTGAACAGACATTTATTTAAATGAAAATCTTTGACATTATATCATTAAAGGGCTACGACACTTCAAACAAGAGTCAGCCACACTAGTGCCCCTAAGAGGCTGTACTTGAGCACAGTGGTACTTTGAGTTAAATGCAAATGTCAACATGATAACACACTCACAATGAGAATCTAAACTAACACCAGTATGATAGCAATGAATGGAAACAAGCATTAATTCACATTTTCTTTTGCAAATTTTCTAAACTGTGTGCTATATTTGGCTGGATAGCTAGCCACTGGTCAAATGGACCTAACTACAGTTTAGAATAATGAACTCACCTTCACCTACTTTATTGCTTTAAGTATCACCTAATCTTGTATTATCACTTAAATAAACTAACTTTGCCCACAGAGAAGTTATACTGATTTATCATCACTGAAAACATCAGATTACAAACACAACACACACAACACACGCTCACACAAACACACAAACACCAATGTGACAGGAGCAGTAAAGCAGACCTCTGAACGAGGCACAGCTGCATTCCTCTGGTAACAGATAAATGTTTGCACGTGTTGAGACCAAACACAAAAACACACATGTACAAATACAGGGGTTAAGGGCCTTCCTTTTACACACACACAACAAATGAAACTGTTAGACGGGTTGAACGGAGCTCCTAACAAGCGGCCCAGTTTCATATGCTGCACACAGAAACAGAACGTAAACTATCCTAATATACCTCCAGGTGATATTAATTAAAGCGTGAACATTTTCATGCATCTATTAACACCACTCGCCGCTCTCTGAGGACGAGCTGTTGGAGGCTCTGACAAATTGGCTCGTTTGCCAGTCGCTGTCCTCTCCTCATTCCCACCAGAGAAACCCTCTGCCCCCCGAGAGCGTGAACGACAGACAGACAGAGAAATATACACTCACATATGTGAATGTATAGTTTAGATACAGTATCTGTCAACAGAAATGTGTTGTTCTGGAAATTGGGTTCATATCATCACCATCAGCTGCAAAGCTCCTCACCTTCTCATGACCTCATTTTGATGATTTTATACTGTTTACCTTCAGTTAAAGCTGGTGCTTAATGGCCGAAACTCTTCAACTCCCGGGTTTATCAAACCTTTTCATGACCAATTAGATTTAATATAAATGTGTGAACGTCAAGCTGAACCACTTTAATTTTTCTCTGTAGACTTTTTTTTTTCCTCCAGTGACAGTGATGTGTTTCTGTTATTACCAAATGGGGCCGCAGCTGTCAACTCCATGAATGAAATATTAATATTTACAAAGTTTCAGCTCTCTGAGTAATGTCTTTGGGCTTAAAGGGTCGGTTCACCCAAACTACAAGAAAGCTTATGTGGGCACAAATTCCACAAACCATACATTCCTGAGCTTTTGATTTGTATCACATGATCTTCCTCAGCAGATGGAGTTGTCTGGTTGTCATTTAATAGTAGATCTGTTTTTTTTCTTTTGCAGTACTTTATAGTTATAATTTTGATTTTCCTTTAGTTTTCTTTTGTGGCACCTGTGGCGATAAGCTGAAATTGCAGATGTGTTTTTGGACCCCACTCATAAGTTTCTAGATTCATCGTCTGTAGTCATTGGTCTTTTCTTAGTTTATGTTTATGTATGTTTGATCATAGTGACCATTTACTTGCAAGGATAGCAGAAATGAGAAAAAACAGTATGCCTGTTCACACATAGGTGAGTGTGAACAGCAAGTCTGTTGAGGTTTTTCTGAGAAAGCTGCCACCAACACCCAGGCTGTAATACTGCAAATGCAAAGGCTTTCATCAGTGGATCTCTCGTTTGCTCATTCATGACACATAATGACTTAACAGACATTTAACTGAATGAAAATCTTGAATTATATCTTTAAGGACTTTTTGTCCATGTCGGTATAAACCTGCTGGACCCATGTGGTGAGGAAGATTGTGTGATTTGATCAAAAGATACAGCCACTAAACAACAGGGACTCATTCTTTGAAATCATTTGCAGCCTGCTATTGCTTGGTTAAGAATGACCTTTAAATCTCAAGTGGTACAACAGTAAAAGGATGATTCTCTCAAATCACAATTACATTTTAAAAATTCAACAGCGACATCTACTTTTTTTCTGGAAACCCTGACCCCTTTATTTTGGAGAATCCCCAGACCTCGCTGTGACCATTTTTATCTGGAACTACTTTGTACTGCAGAAACGGTCCCTGTGAAAATTGTTCATTGCGTGTTTTGTGGTGCTCGCGGCAATAAAAACTTTAATGAGCGGCAGCATCTCTTTCCAGAAACAGTTTCCCTTGGTACTTGAGACAATCCACATCGAGCAGGAGGCAGAAAGCTCTCTGCATGTCTGAATACCAGGGTGAAGTGACCCTTTAACTCTGTCTCTGGATAATTAATAGGTCAAATATTCGGAATACGGTGACATATCGGGGTCAGTTCTTTCTTTTGACACTTGGACAGAGTACAGAGTTTGTCTGTGCTCGCTCTCGGCACCGTTACTCTACAGTGACTGAATATGATGGCGTGTCTGCTCCTATACGGCGGCCCATATATCAGCCGGTGACCACACAGCCTCCAGTGGTGCGACAGGACACAGCTGAGGGTCAGGTGCCAACGATAACAAGGGCCTCCTTCAGTGCCACGTAGTCTCCTGCAGCGCCGCACCTGTCGCCATGCGTGTGCACATGCGTGTGTGTGTGTGTGTGAGAGAGTGGAAAGCATGTAACTGAAAAGACATGTGGTACTCATACACATTCCTTCCACCCCGCTCATGAATCACTCTGCCCCCACCTCTGCAGCCACCGGCCCGGGGTCCTGGGAGAGAGAGAGAGAGAGAGAGAGAGGGAGAGATGGAGGGCGAATGAGGAGTAGTATAGGAGGCTGAAGTATCTGGAGGGTTATGGCCGTGCTTTATGTATGTTTAGTATGTCTGCTATCTGCTTATCTGGGTGTAGGTTCACCGCTTTGATACGACTTACACGCGTCTTTACACAGGTTTTTATTAGAGGAAAGAAGGATGGAGAGAGAACAATCTGATTGGGGAGGGTGTATGAAAACACACAAGCACACCTATAGCATGTTTGAGCCTCTCGGAGCTGTGTTTACTGTGGACAGATGAACTCCAGCTGGCTGTGACGCTGCCTGAGAGGGTAATGAAAGCTACATGTTATGATATGCACAGTTGAATCCCCTAACATTCATTTTCAAGTAGCTTTAAGGTCGTTAAAAGGCCTCTTATTCCATTCTGTGCGACAATAATATATCGTGCAGACGCTTGTTCCAGCTTCACAAAAATAGTTTTCATGCTTGGCTGAACTGGAAAAGTTGGTGTATTGATAAAGTAAAATGCGACAAAGTGACTTACTAAATGATGATATACATGAAACGTGATCAGACTGGAGATACAGCCGCACCAGCTGCAGCTCCAAATAGCCGTGTAACAGCAGTGGTTGGAAACGTACTGCGCTAGTTTTTGCAGATTTTCTCCAAATTCTGTCAACATTTGCACTATATTTAGATAGAAACTTGGCTACTGTGTGAAATATTCAAACCCAACACCTTGCATGGCGCATTGTACTAAAAACCATGATGAACTATTACACCTTTACAGGATTATAGCTTTCTAACTTTACTGGACTGAAACAGGAGACATTTTAACCTTACTAGGCCCTCAATTACATTATGGGATAGACTGGCTAGAAAATCATGATAAAGGGAGAAGAAATCCTGCAAAAATTGATAAAACATAACTACTCTACAGGTTCAGGATGACTATTAGTTGCTTCACTATTTGTTTTGTTCATAATGTAGAGACTCAAACTTTAGAGGACAAATTGTAGATTGCTGATCATGATGTCTGCAACTTTTTTATCTTCATTTACAAATCCCTTCAAAGGCAAAAAAAAAAGTTTATCCAACAAAAATCTAAAATAAAAACTGTCTTCTGGATGAAAAACATTGTTTTCAGGGGATTTACTCCTTTATTACAGTGTAATTCAGGACTACTTCCCTCATGTTTTGATCTTTATTGAGATTTGTTGATAATGATTAATGATTCAATGGCAGCTTTAGCCTTTAAACTCATCCAGCTCACTCTGGTAAACCCCGACTCTGACTGTCTCCCGTCCACTCACACTCTCCCACCAGGGGCCCGACATGCCACAGGACACAATGTCGAATTCCACATGGCTGAGCTACCTGGGCAGGCTATTATTGGACCACATGCCTGACAGGACTGCAGCGGCCGGGCGGGGAGGAGACGAACAGCTACTGTGAAGCTGATTAGCAAGGTGCTGGAGACAAACGGGAGGACGGGAAGCTCTCTGACAGGGACGATTAATAGACTGAAACTGATACTGGAGCCACGAAACTGACAAAATTTAGAGGGCTGTCAAGCACTTGTCCAAAGAAGGCCTTCACACACTAACACTGATGCAAATAGACAAAACAAAACTACAAATAATTTGGAGGAGAATATTGATGCATCATTTTTAATATTCACGTGAAGCCTGACATGATTTTGTGAATTATTAAGATTCTAATAAAAATTACGGCTACTTGTCATTTTGTGACAGAAAACAGACTGACATTTGAAAATGTGACATGTACGTTGTTTAAGTTGTTCATGTTACTTGGTCCTTGATGAAGACTAGAGTTACGCATGTGAAGGTCATTTTAAGTTAGCGTTAGAAAGGTAACTGGTAAGCTAGTGCTCGGTTTGTTAAGCTCCTAGTGTAGAAACATTTCTACTGCTTTAAAGGGTAGGCACAGAGATATAAAAACATATCTATATCTATGTTTCTGTGCAGTTTTTCTCAAGTGGGAAGACGACTGGAAATGTGGTGAGGAAATAAAGTAATGATTAAAAGGGTGCCAGACCATAAAATCTAAAATAAAACAAGAAATTGAAGAGTAAATTAAGTTTTAATTCACTTTATCGATTGATTTGTGAACAAGCAAAAACCAAATTTTTTACGCTTTCTCCCCTGCAGATATATAAAGGTCCCACAAGAACCAAATAAGGATCTTTTAAAGTTGTCATATAGCAGAAATTGTCGAGTTCTTGCGGCAGTTCAGATATGCCTAAATATACAGTTATTAACAATTAAGCTGACCGCAATCATTTAATATTCCACAAGGAAAGTATTTCCATAAAAGCCCTATTTACGCACTTTTCAAATGTTTTCACTGGACAGACAGTTAATTTCTCTGTGCTTCATGTGTCCAGAAAAACAAGAATCTGAGATGCCGTTTAGGACGTCTGGAAGATAATCTACTGCCAGAGGAGCATGAGATCATCTCTGAATCAGCAAAGCTACGATCCATAATAACCACACATTACAGCCAGGCGCTGTTGTGTTTGGAGAAATATGTGACGATTCAATGCTCTCGTTTCCGCGGAGCAGCCTCTTCTCACAGAGGAGCTCATATATTTGTCACCTCCTCCTCGTGCTCAGGCCTCCTCTTCATCCTCCACCCAAGTCGAGGATGTAGCGTATGCGAGAGACGGATAAAACCTTGTCGTGGGAGGCAGAGTCGAAATGGTTTGTCAGAGAGGTCGGCTGAGGGGGAGAGGAGCGGTGGGAAGGCGGCGGCCGCCAAACACAACAGATGTTCTGCTGCGGACGTTTGGTTTCAGCTGCAGTGGGGTGTGAAACAGAGAGATCTCAGAGTGATTTACATCCAGCGCTCCTCTCCTCCTCCTCCACCTCTTCCTCCTCTACTCCCTTCCTTTCATTTCCTTGGCTTGCCTTCCTCTTCCTCTCCTCCTCTCATTTTCTTTCTTCCTCTCTCTTTCTCCTCTTCCACACTCCTTTCCTTTCTTTCTTCCTCATCCTTCTTCTTCTCTCTACCTCCGCCTCTACTCCTCTCCTCCTCCTCTTTCCTTTCCTTTCCTCTCCTCTTCTCCTCTCCCTTTCTTTTGCTCTCTCTTCCTCATCTCTCCTTTTCTCCTCCTCTCCTCTTCTTCCTTCTCGTATCCTTGACCTCTCTCCTTCCCTTTCCTTTCTTTCTTCCTCACCCTTCTTCTTCTCTATACCTCCCCTTCTACTCATCTCCTTTCATTTCCTTTCCTTTCCTCCCTCCTCGTCTCTTCTCTTCCTGTCCTCTTCTTCCTCCTCTTATTCTCTAGTTCTATCCTTTCTTTTCCTTTCTTCCTACTCCACCTCCTCCCCTCTTCTTTTACTCCTCCTCTTCCTCCTCTCCTCTTCATCCACCTCTCTTCTTCTTTCTTCTCCTTCTCTTCCTCCTCTTCTCTCCTTCCTTTATCTCCCTCTACTCCCTTCTTACTCATCCTCCTCCTCTTCTTTTCCTTTCTTCCTCCTCTTCCCTCCTCTCGTTCTCCCCTGTGATCTTTCATTAGCAGCTGCAGACATTAGGCGTGTATCGCTGATCTTAGTTGTGGTGTGAAAGCTGAAACAACTGCACTTTACACGAACATTTCTGGGCTGTAACCCGGCTCCAAACATCTTGTTTACTTATTGATGCAGAGCCAGAAAAAGAAGAAAGTCTTGGACCAGTAATCACTGAATTGAGAGGACTTAAGTTATTTCGGGTTCAGTCCAGGGGAAGGAGTTGTGTTGAGATAGACAGAAATTCTCCTTCTTCGCCTGCAGCTAGCAAATGGAAATCATTATGTGTGATTGGAGGGTTTGGCTGCCGGAGAAAAGCCCGACTGTCTCTGAGACTGACACTCTGGACTACCCACCGGCTCTCAGATGGAATCTGTGATAAAGCAATCCTCCCTGAGGGGCATAAAGGCCTCCGCACTCTCCATATCAACCTGGATCGCTGTTAAGTTTCAGTGCTGTGTTTGGCGGAGATTTATCTGTATTTATCCCAAACGCAGCGATGCCTTGTGCTCACGCCGAAGATTCCCATCGAGTAGACAGTAATGGCCACATGCCGGAGTCTGATAAGGTCTGGAGGAGAGATAATTAGCTCAGACCTGTTGTTTTCTTGTCATGCTGTCCATGCGGCCCCCGCTCCTGACCTATACTTTCTCCCGTTCCCCTCCTTCAGCCTAATCTCTGTGTCCCCTCTCTCCTCACCCCTCCTCCCTCCCTCTTTGCTTTGATGTTCCTTGTCAGCATCACCCCTCCCTGTCCACCCCCCCTCACCCAAATCCCCCTCCACTCCTCAACGCCAGACACCCAGGTTAGCCCAGATTACAGGGTGGTGGAGGGAAGCAGCCACACAAAACAATTATTTTTCCACTGTTGCCAATACATGAAAAGTCAGACAGAAGTGTTTTTTTCTGTGTTTAAAGGGTTCATTCTCCAAATGACAAGAAAACATATTATCTCATTTACCTTTGATAGCCGTGCAGATAGTTTTATTTGCCGAAGTTATGAGATATCCATCTCGGAGATTTCACCCAAACACAATGGAGGTGAATGGAATTTTTTTGTGTGCCGCTCACTTGACTGAAAAATTACATTCAAAATATTAACATCTCTCTCCAATAACAATGTCCTGTTTGCTCTGGATAATCTGCCGGACATTGAGAACATGCCTCACGTTCTACGGAAGAAATAGTTCCTTCAAACAGTGGTGATAAATGATGCGGAGGCGGTGGTGTATGGCTGCTAACAAAGACTCACTGCTTTAGGGTGAAAAGGTCGCACAGGGTGAGATTCAGGAGCAAGTGGGACAGGAAGTGGAGCTGACTCACTCAGCTGTTTGTGTTTTACTAATGTTGTTATTGAGTTATATTGATTGCTTATATGTCTGCCTCCTACAGAAATGTATTACTCGTTTGGGACTGGTGTCATTTCTGCCATTTAAGGAATGAAAAGCTTTTCATGGTAAATACAAGGCGTACACAAAATAACTTACAAGAGAGGGGTTTCAAAGGAGCTGTCTGTTGTTATTTTTGCTTCTTATTGACAAATCCCATCACAGACCACGATGACTGAGCATATAACAAGTATTGTCTGCATATCCTCTGTGCCTGTGACCTCCATTTTTGTCCAAAAACTATGAATAACTCATTCAGGAGTCACACAATTACACTTGCTGACACATCCCTTCATTAAGATGAACATGGGCACTGTTTATTTTAATTTGACACTTTTAGGAAACTGTTCAACCTTTTAAAACAATGAAAAATATGCTTGTGAGCCATTTCTGATGATATCTTCAGTTGGAACAAGTGGGGTAAAAAAATATATGAAATATTGAAAGATACTTCATTATGTTGTTGCTTTAGGTCTTCTAAGAAACAACTTTAGGTCTACAAAGAAACAACTACAAATAAATACATTATGATTTATATAAGTTTATCATTAACTATGAAAGAGGCAACACAGTCAACACTTTTTATTGGTGTTTCGTGAGAAATGTCAGAGCTGCAAAAAGCCTGAATCATCTGTCCTCAGCATGCAGGTGCATCAAACCCATAATGTAATACATATCAAACATACATACATAAAAAAAAAAAGCTTCACTGGAAAAAACAAATTAAAACCAGCCCCAAAATATGATAAATGCATGGTGACCAGATGCAGTTAAATGGCATTAAACGCTCACATTCACCTTCAAAGTAACGTTTGCAAAGATGGTCTTGGTATTTAAAAGTCCTGAAGTGTTTACCTCATTTAGACTTCCCCTATATGTGGTTTTGTTAATGAAATTCCTCAAATGAGGCCTCCTGCATCCTCCACAGAAACCCTTGTTCCCCCAAATCCGCTTGTAATAATGTAAAGACTTGTAAAAGAACAAGTGGGATTTCTTCAGTGGTAAGACTGCTACTATGGAGCCTTATCCTCCTAAAACCCCACAAAAATCTCCTTATCTCGAGCGGCCCCCACCCCCGCCCAACCCCACCTCGTCTACATCGTCCAACACCCTAATCTTGACCCCGGCCCGCTCTGCCCCACTCCCCTAATCCTGACCTCCCTCCCTCCCTCTAAACCCCCCTCCTCAGCCATGTCAGTATAACGAATGCACACCCATCCTTAAACCCAGCATGCCGCCGGGCCGTGATGGATGTGCACATCACAGCCACAGTTTACAAAGCCTCCGTGAATACAGTGCAGCCACCCCAGATCCTGTCAGCTCAGTCCCCCGCGCTCGGCCCTTAACGCTGCACGCAGCTTGTAACAACTCTTAAAACCTGATAGTAGAGATGGTGGAGAACCTCATCCATAAATGTCAACCCCCTTCTCCCTCCCGCCCCCACTGCTAACACCAACAGCAACCACAGAGAGTTTTAGTTCACTCAGGCACTTTATGGGGGTCTAACGCGGGGAAACTGCGGTGTGAAATTGAAGATGAATTGTCGTCACTGAAGAATGTGCTGCAGAGAGGTGGGGAAAGTGATTGTTTATTTTGTTTGTGTTGTAAAATTCTTCTTTTTTTTTTTCCTCCCTACTTTTTCTTCTGTAATGGCGTTATTCATTTCTCCAGCAACAGGCCGTTAAATTGTAAATCAAGCAGGAATCCTGAGGCGGTCAGACATATCCCTCAAACAACAAAGCCCCCATCAATAACCCCTCACCTCTGCACGAACTGGCAGAATATTACATTGACTATCTATTTCATCCCATTCCTAACTCTCCACAACCCAGAGCAGTGCACCCGGACAGTAACCTGAGCCCTGCCACGATATTGCAACTCCCCGTACAGAGCTTGTGTTTGTGTAGCTGTGTGTGTATGTGTGTGTGTGTACAGAATAGGAAGTGGTGGATCGAGGGACAGCGTCAGACCCTAAGCCCCAAGATCAGCCACCTGTGTGTTATCAAGGGCAGCCTGATAATCCTCCCTGCCCTGTATCTGCCCTCTTTGCCTCCACGCACACACACACACACACACACACACAGGCGTACGTGCTGTTCGAGCTCACGTCACCGGTTTACTCCTCAACACACTCCTGCACAAAACATCACTATAACTCAGCCCTGGAAACACACTGCAGATGATGAAACGTGATTATCTTCGCAGTCAGGAGGTGCGGAGTCTCCTTTTGTGATCCATTTATTTCGCAGGGTGTTATTAGCGAGTGCAATCAAAACATTTCTCATGTGTGAATTTGCTGGAGTTCAAAAACCTCTAACTCCTCCAGGCGGCAGGGAAAATAAACCCACTTCACGTCTGATGAGGGGGAATTTCTCCCCGAGAAGCATGGGAGCAGGTGAAGGCCTCAAGATGCAAATCAAGAGAACGCAAGCCCCGCTGCAGACTATAATTTCCTCATCAAGAAGAAAGACACACTGTCACTGAAGCCGCTTCAGTCCAAACCACATCTCAACAGGTAATTAGACGTCAGCCGTTCCCTCTTTAACCGAACCAACAGCAGGGTCTTTTTGAGCCCAAAACACAGGAGCCAACATGTCAACCGCACGCTGCACCCGCAAACCACCTCGACACTTAATTTGGAATTTTTCACTTGCTCCCTCCGACCTGTTTTTGCCATTTACTCCTGCAGACGTTTCCAAAGGGGGAACTCCATTGCCGAAACATAGGTAAACCTATCCAACAAGGGAGCCCTTTCTTTTGAAGGATCACTAAATTTCGGGTGTAATTTAATTCCCGCATGCCTCCCTGTCCCGTATCACGGCTGCGTGTCTCCGAGGTACAACACCACAGTAAATAATGGCCGGGGGCTCCACCTCTACTTGCCAGGCTGTTATTCCTTTACAGTAGAGAAATCATAAAGGGACTGCAGTCATAAATACACATCGTTCAGCAGCACTATAAAGGCTCCACAGATGGGAGTTATGGCCGCGCAGAGGCGTCTGCATAAATTAAATACCATAAAACCTTACAATGGGATGCCTATTGTTCTTGTAAAATATAAGAGTACACAGTAGGAACAACTTAGTGAAGACTAGACAACTAAAATAACCATGTGTTGGAGAAAACCGCATTAGTGGATAAAGCAATGGACACACTTGCTTCCATTCTGAACTTGCAGGGAATCCTCAAAGTAAAGTGGAAACAAGACGGAGCTTTGGGAGATGATTTCCACCCTAAACCTTGACAATAATGATAAATTATTGAAAAGTTACTTTAGGATACATTCAAACAAACACGAGTGTAGACAGTTTGAGTTTTATTGCCCCAAATCATACTTTTGTGTTTAAGGATTTACAATCTGAATAATATATGACACCCTCCATCCTAATACCATAAGGAAAAACTCCACAAAAACTATTAAACAGAAATAAAACATACGAAGCTCAACTTGAAAGTTGGGGGCAAGTCATTCAAGGCAAGTCATTCATAGCAGATCCAAGCAGCTTTTGAAGACACTACTTTGAAGCTGTGTCTTGGACAGTGAATGAACAATCATGTTATAGCAATACAGATACTGTGAGACTGTACTTACAGGCACAGCAGTGCTCTGAGATAAGTAACAACATCAGCATGCAACAGCAACAATGACGGTGCTTACATGGTGATGTTTAGCACGTATAATTTTCACCTTCCCAGTTTACTGTGTTCGTCTGCTAACGATTGCTGATTAGCATTAAATACAAAGTACAAATGAGGCTGATGAGACTTATATTTTGTTTTGTCATAAATTGAAGTATTTAACTAATTTTGATCATGGATCATCGTAGTTATAACAAATCATCCTGAGGGGAACATGAATGTTTATTTAAAAAATTTTATGCTAATTCACCCAGCCAGACCGGACTGGCCGACTGATCGACGTTGCCACCCCTCAAGGCATTCTGTAAAACAATTCAGGCTTCTATTTAATTTTCATATAAAAGATGGCACCAAGTTCCTTAAATATATTTTTTAACAAATAATGAATAAAAGTCCCTGAATTCAGTCTTGAATTATAAAGAAACACTGCATTTAAATCTTTTCGTGGTGTTCGCTGGAGTTGAGGAACTCTTTATTATGTAGTTTATTATTTAACAGACAGTAAATTCATCTCCTGCTCTGCAAACATGACATCTCTCACATTTTGAGTGTCGTGAACATCCAAACGAGTCCTGCATTTTGGTCTTAGTTCCACCTCATCTCTTTGGGACGCGCCCTGGTAATCTGACACCACTTCCCCTCTTCAGCAGCGAAAGCAGGAATGAAATCTATCGTTTCCAGATCAGTGGAGGAGGGAGAGTGTGAGGGTGGAGGCAGGGGGGAGGAATAGCGCGACCTTCTTTGATCCCCTCCGAAGGTCTTCCTCTTTCCCACCCTCCCTCCGCCCGCCTCCTCCGCCTCTTTCGTGCACGTTCTGCCCTGCCAAGCACCTGTCTGCAGGTATGAAATGAGAGAGAAAGAGGTTCGGGGCTCTTGCCTGCACACAATGTCTCCTCTGGTCTCACCTGCCTGTCCTCATCCTTGCCTCTGCTTATCGCTCCATCCTTATCTGCTCTCACCACATCTGTCAGCATCAGTATCTCAAACTAAATTACAGACTCGGATTGGCACAAAATGGAGGCAATGATGATTACAATCAGACAAGGGGATCTGCAATTCGGAGGTGCTTAAGACCAAACACACACCGCTTCTCCCCTCTCTGCTGTGGCTCTAAAATGAAAAGAATTAACGACCTTCTCTCCTGAAAATGAGTCGGTATGTTCAACAAAACTCTTTCTTCCGATCCTTATCACCTGCTGAGCCTGACAAAAATCCAGAGGATGGAGAGACTTTGTTTTGCAGACTCAGAAAACTCATTCGCTCAAACAGTCAGCTGAATAATTACTGCGGGTTGGCGCTGAGAGAGAGAAGAAAGCTGCTGATTTCAACAAGGAATTGTGTAAGTGGGATGCGGACTGGAGTTCCTCAAGCAAAAATTGTCAGCGTTAATATCAACATAAAGCCGCGCCTGTGTTAAGGCAAATCCTGACATATCAGAGGTCGTTTATCACATTTCGACACTGCTGATGTTTGGGTTAATTAAAGCCAAAATATGACTCCATCACTGACACTCAGTATCAGGGCAAATCCACGCTTCACTGGAAAATGTTCCTTTGTAAACAATTCCTGATTGTTCAGTGACTTCTTGTTGGAACTGATGTGGAATTCTTGTCCAGTCCTTGAATAATTTGACTCTGATGGGTTTTGGCTACTTGGGGGCATACACACCACATATTATCCACTACAGCATTTCACAAAACTGTCTTTCAGGACATTATTACAAAGTGATATGGCAACATCATAACCTCCCCGCAGCTGCAGAGAAACAGAGCGCTCATGGGGCCTCTCTTTCATAAATACATGCTGTACAATACCATGAACAGAGTCACAAAATGCGTCACATTAACCACCGTGGTCACAACAGTACATACGAGAGCTACACAGCAGCCCATCAATGCAACCCTCTGCTCCCATCAACTCATTTATGCATGAAAATAAATCAAACTTAAACCTCAAAATGTTGAAATACCAGTACGTTTCGTTTTAAACTAGTGGCATCTACTTCTCATATTTGCAAAAACATAAAAAGGGGGAGGAATTTGTAGCAACCTTTCCGGGGAAACATCCAGAAACAATAACGGTGAACCTTAAATAAAATAAAGAATATGCAAAAATGTCCACCAAATCCACATAGGGTACTACAGGACATAACATATACACAACTATATTAGTAACACTTGTCTATTCACACTCTGCCAATCAGCATGCAGTAAAGACCTTTCTGCCCTTCCCAATCACACACCTTTGTGTGTTTGCAGGTTTTCTCTTTCGCGTCAGCCACAAAACCAAGATTTCAGTCCCTTATCGGTTATTCCACATAATGATAAATTAGGTATGAAAGAAGTCAGTCATGAATCTATAAACAGAGCTAAATTTCTCATTATGTGGTGATTTTTTTTAATTTTATTTATAGCCTGATTTATAATATTTGGTCGATAGATCAATTAAGTCTCTTTCTCTCCCTTCTTGAGGCTGTCCGTGGTTCTAATAACTGATGAATCACCTCTGAATTTCAGTAAAATGTTATATTTATTCATTATTTTTTTATTTATTTATTTTTTTTTTAAATCAATGCTAAACCTCCAACCCCACCCAACACACGAAAGAAACCCTTTCACAGTGACATCACAGCTGTAAAACCAAAACAAAGAGCTGAAAGATGCCTAAACTTTGAGGGGCTTCTTTAATGAAATACTAATGATTTCCAAAGATAGTGAACACCTCCTGAAGCTTCCCAACAGACCACCACCATTGCGGGGAGTGAAACTGCTGTTGCTGCCCCCAGAGGTGATATCTGTGGTCGGGATCAGCTCTCACCTCAGCCAGCCTTCCTATGTCTTTCTCTAATCTCCCATACTGGGACCAGGAGCCCCCCACAGAGACCCCCACTGGAATGTGACAATTCATGAGACCGCCACTGCTGCATCCCTCCCTCCGTCTCTCTTTCTCCCTCTTTCATGCACAGACTGTGGAGTGCAGCTATAAACTGGAGGATATGAGACACAATGGTCGCTGACCTGGGTCACTCGAAATACCCGAGGTGTGTTTGATTTACCACACAAGGCACAATGGCAGTGCTGTAAAACTTGAAAAGTCTGTGTGCCAGGCAGGATAACTCAAGAGAGCGTCACGTGCCGTAAATCGAAACACATGTTCGATTCAGGAATGGGAATATTTTTAAAATCTAAAAATGTGCTGCACACATTACATAATGATCTACTTCTGCGATTTCATGGGAGGTTGATGCAAAAAGAATGTGATGATTACGTGTTACGTCGCTCATAAATCATCTGTGGCAGAGGGTGGGTGGTGTCAACATCTCAAGTTGGGCTGTAAAAAGGCCTGTGGATTAAATCCAACATGACTTTTGCATGTCAGGATCCCATTTGCAGCCCAGGACGAAATCTCTTCTGCTGGCTGAGGTTGAGTAAAATAATATGTGGACAGATTTGGGAAGGCAACTGATATGGATCCAAATGGCAGATGACAGCGGCAACAGAACTGAGCGCTAATGTGTGCAAGTGTGTGTGTGTGTGTGTGTCAAGAGAGAGCGTGTTTGTTCAAGTGTTTCCTTAATACGTGTCCATGTACCCGCACATTCCCTGTGGCAGGAGATCCATCATCTGGGTCATATTACAAAGCAGTGGGGATCCTCGGTCAATTCCGGCTGACGGATGAAAAGAAGACCAGAGATGGCAGCTATGTCAATAACAGGCGTGGCCTCTGCTGACATCTGCCAGCCTCAAACCCTCACCCTCTCACCCCATTAGCTCCATTTTGTACGCTATACCAACCAGATGTGGCTCCTGCCCACATCTGTCACAGCCTTGACCCTTCACCCTCACCGGAGTTTGTCGGTCAAAATATAATTCACTTATTTTGTTAAGTTACCTCTAAAATGAGACTACTTTAAGCTCTTTAAAGATTGGTATAGTCATTCATTGCTTGCAAAATACACCCGCTGCTTATCTCTTAACACGTACACATTCAAGTCCCCTGCCAAACGAGCCCCTAAAACAGCAGCAGTGCACCGTACAGAATATTGCCGTAATTAAATTCCTTTAGCTGAAATGCTTTCTCTAAATGCGCCTCATGAAAGTGTCTGCGCACAACTTGACTCGATTTTTTTCATTTTGAGGGGGACGATGACATTGCAAAAGCGTTTGCTGCACAAAGCAGCATAAATCAAGAAAATCCTCACATAGCATAAATTGAAACACATGTTCAATCCAGGCTCGGGCTCATTTAAACATTAAACTAACAAGAAACACTTGTATTCAGTAACACAACGCTGCATACGTGATAATGTATCTCAGCTATTTCACAGGGGCCTAATGCAACTTGAGATATGATGATTACATGTGGAAGAGCAGCGACCTAGAAGGCTCTGGAGAGAGAACTTAAAAGAGGGGTGGTCACTTTTTTTTTTTTTGGTAGCACATTCTTTGTACAAGAGGGCGACTTTGCTATCTATCATCTGCCATCTCTCCTCCGACTGAGAAGATACGAGAAGTAAAACCAGAGATATGTCACATGCCACAACATCATCCAGCTCTCGAGAAGTGAAGATAGCGATAGATCAAGTAATGTGTAAAGTTTCCACCTCCTCATCCTCTCTATACTGTCATTACATGCTGTTATAGATTTACTCCTATAGTTGTTATTTCTGGTCATGAAACAATAACACAGCCAGTGGTTGGAGCTTCAGTTTCCACTGTGGCCACCCGCACTGAACATCTATGAGTCCAAACTGTCAAGTGCTTTTGATAAAAGTTATATATTGACCCATTAAGTTGTTTCTGGAAGTACTACTCAAAGAAGGTTTCACTTACTAAGCCACAGCAAGATGGCCTAATGAGACCGAACTGAGTCACACAAGATATTCATAAATAATCATGATGAGATAATTACACAGTTTGTGTCCTTTTAAGTCATTTCTAAATTTTAAACTACCAGCTAGTGTACAAAATCATATTGCACCCTTACAGCTTAAGAAGTGTCAACGCTGATTAAGGCTAATTAGGAAAACACACGCAAAGAGACAAAGTAAAAGCAGATGCATAAAATATCTTAACCACTCACACCACTGAAATTTACTGGGAGTTGTGTTTGGCCGATTTAAGCATATAAGTCTTATATTTACCCTCCCTTGTGATCAGTTTTATCTTTATGTGGGTATTTATGACTGCTAGAGGCTCAACTATGTTCAGCAGCCAGTTGCTGACTTTGTCTGCTGTAGCTATGTCTGCTTTTCTTGGTGGAACTAGCTGCTGACAGTGGTTGAGGACTGAAACTCGAGTAAATTTGTGGGTGATAAAACCAAAGCAAGCTCTGTGGATCTGCAGGATCAGATGATTGTTCTCTGAGGGTTTGTCAACCATTTTCAGATTAACCCGATTTCACGGTTAATATAAAACATATTGATGAATGCAGGTTTGTTATCTGCTAATATTACAGTTGGTGTTTAAGGTGTCCTGTTTGCTGACACGTTGCTTCCAACCAAAAACAAGTATCTTCCAGGGTCATGGTGAAAATCGGACAACCTTTTCCTCTATAACAGCCTTAATAACACACACAGACTCAAACAGATGGAAAAACAAACAATTATTTTCTGTTACGCATCCCTGACAGGCTTTCCAGGTCACATAGTGCAGATGCAGATTTACTCTGCACCCATAAATGTGCAGCAATTTTCCACACAAAAGTAAACAAAGGCAGGCTTCACATTTCAAGTTGACAATTGTGGAGTTTGTCAGCTGAGGTTAGCAGCTGGCTAATGCTAAAGGCAAAACTCTAAATTGGCTATAAACTCCATCTCCAGCTGTTTTGTTTTAAAAAGATGAGTCCTCTAAGAGGAGTCTTAAATGTGGATGTGATGTCTATATGATTTTCTGATGAATTCTATAAGACCGAGGCTAAAGTTCAAGTCCCTGGCAAAACCTCAGCATCGTCACCATTTCGTAAACCAGTCATACTAATGATCTCAGCTCACTTTGGAGCAGGTAAATAAGCACTTTAATCCAATTCTCTAACTTGTTTTGGGTAAATGAGATGACAAGATCCAAAGTCCACTAAAGCTTGACGGTTACAGTTGCTAAGATCTACAATTTGAACTCTGTGTGGAGTTTAGTGAACTGTCATTCATTCAATCATTCTGCTGTTAGTTCAGATTTTTTCGACATACAAACCATGTAAAGTTATTCTGACATGCTTCATTTCACTAATGGAGATGGAAACTTTGCAGAATTGCAGTGACAGTGAGGCAGTTGTGGCAACCTGCAGCCGGGGAATAAATAAGCCTGTGGCTGATCATCATCTGTAAGCGATCAGCGCTTCTGAATATTTGCTCAACTTTTCCCCGGGTGTAAATATCTGCCAGAGAGTCTCCATCTGGCTCATACTGTCAGTGTCATGAGACACTTTGCTCCAACATGCAGACACTTAACCACCCTATCTGTGTCTCAGCTGCCAGTGCGCCTCTTTGAATCAGTGTTTGTGGTGTGTGTGTGTGTGTGTATGTGTGTATGAACTCTTGTGAAACTGACCTCTATTTACGCATGAGAGTCTGAATGCATTTCTGGATGTTTCTGTTCCTCTTTCATACCTAAACGGACTTCACCAACTAAGTATTTTGCAGATGAACCTCGAGGAGTCCAGTTCACCAGTTAGTTGAGTCTGACTGTGAACCTCCAGATCTATGTGATGACAAATCAGTGTGTAAACCAACTCACCGCTCTCACAGCTGCTCCACTTGCCAGCCTCTGGAGACCCAGTGGTGTATATTTGTATTCGTGTGAGTGAAGGGTGATTGTTTGGCAGGACTGTAGCACAAAGACCAACTCTGCCACAAACAAACTTCTTGTCAGAAACTGAATATCTGACAGCACTTGAAATTCAGATTGAATCACTATGTGTGATTATAATGACAATCAAGGAGCCAAAGCAACCATCAAAATTGAACAAGCAGGAGTCTGGAGGGTTTTTAATTACAGTTTCTTGCTAGCTCATTCTTTTGATCTGTTGCAAACCAAAGAAAGAGCTTCATAATATCAATAATGTCTATAGAGGCTGATGTAACTTCATACATGTGGTTTTATACAAGTTGAGTCTTTTTGTTTTAGTCACATAATTGTTACTTGCTGAGATCTGGGAGGGCGATGACTTTGCTAAAATTAAATCAGACGGAGCAACAGACACGAGCAGTCAGACAATCACACAGGTTTTAAACAAACCCTTTGGCCAGCTAAAAAAAATGAACTGGAAACATCCATCACGGTTTACCGAGCCCCCGGGAGCAGCGCTCGGCTGTGTGAGGCAATTTTGGCCTTATCACATGACACACACTCGCCAAAAAAAAGACAAAATCCCACACACACACAATCATTACAAAAGAAATGACTGTACAACGGTAAATGATTTGTTACAAACAACCGGAAATGATTGTGTTGTATTGTAATGTCAAACTAAACATATTAGGTCTGATAAAATGTAAAAAGTTGTCTTGAGTGATATCAGTAAATTATTTTCATGCAATTCAAGTGAGCAGAGCGCCAACTGTAAGTTAGTCCAGATCATCCTGAGGAAAGTTTTAGCAATGGCAGCATGTTTCTAGATCTTACGTAATACTTTAATCACAACTGATGGCGAAAACTATTGCTGGAAGAAAAAAATTGCAACAAAACAAAATGATCCTTTAAAGAACAGATATATCACAGATGTTTATACCCAACAAAACTACAGTACTATCACAGTACACTAGATTCAGCATGAAAGCTCCCTCTTTTGTGCCTGAAACAGCAGCTTCATCAGAGTTTTTTATGTGCTCCCAGGTTGCAGCAATGATGGCAGAAATGTCGGCACTCCTCCTCTTGCTCGCGCTGTAACGTGTTTAGACATCTGCAGCGGTGTGGGATTACAACATCAGACTCAGGCACGGTGCCTATCTTTTCATCAGCACATTTAGGAAACATCAAAACATCACAGTATCTCAGACCTCACCTGGTTACACCACCCAGCACTGTCAACAAACCCAGAGTCCCTGAATGTGATCTGCATTGTTACGCTCTGGGTGACGGCAGGAGCAAAACCCTAGCACCACTGCTCTCTGGTTTAGCTTCTCTGGCAGAGTGAAATTTTATGGACAAAAGGCGAAGAATAACGTGCAAATGATGTGGGTCTCTCTCTTTTTCCTGGCTGCATGTTTGGAGTTATGCATCTTGCAGATAAGAGGCAGGGATGTGAATGTGTGATGATTAAAGAGCGGGGTCCTATCTGCAGCCGGCTCAGCTTGTGAGTCGGAAAGGCGGGCATGTATCCTGTTTGGTAAACCCGACACACACACACACAAAGACATACCAAACCACAATCCAACAGCAGAAGAAGCAGAAGGCAGGCTGTTCTGTAGGATTAGATTTTATTAGGCCAGAAGAGGAGAGCATGCAGCTTTGTGTGGAGAACTGAAGACTGGTCTGTAGAGGTAGCCTGAAATTCAATCTTAGATTAATCTAAAACAAATTAGACAGTTTCACTAAAAAAAAAAAAGGCTTATTTTAAGATGAAAAAAGTTACCCTACCCCTAGGTTAACCCAGAACTAAGACCAAGAACCCTGCTGCTGGGCTGACTAGCTATTTTGGCATAGCAGCTGCACGGAGCTCTACAGCTTCCAGGATCATCATGTGACACACACTGGCCCAAAAAACATTTTCCCATATCGAATACCCAGTCTATGAAAAAGAAGTGGCAATAAAATTTTGTTATTTTTCTGAGTGTTACAAATGGACCCAAAATGGCTGTTTCACTACCAGGGTTTGATCCATTCAGTCCAATAACATTTAGAAAGTCAGGAAGAGTCGTGTGATTCAATAATTTCATCCCACTTATGTGAATGGGGAGTAAACTGAAAGTCAGCCGGTTCAGCCGGCAGAAGTCTCTCCACCAGCTCAGCTCTGTGGGCCAACAATTGGGGAAGCTGTTCGCAGCGATCGTGGTGCCATCTTTGAATGCAGGATCCAATTCTCCTTAATACACCCACGACTGAGATCCACGTTTCCATAGTGATCAATCAGTGGCATCTTATGACCAGCAGCATCAACTAACAAAAGAGATCGTTTGCTTGAAATGTACAGCAGTGAGGACGACATCAGTAGTTTTCATTAGGCCAAAGAAACTGTCCTAAACTTGACTGGCAGAAGTGCTGAGCCTTGCAACATTAGGCGACCACAGCATCTCTGCTCTACTCAAGATCTGCGAGCTTTTATGAGACTAGAAGTTTTTTGTATCTGTCTTCTCATGTCTTCTTCTTCTTCTTCTTCTTAGGTCTGTTAATTCTTGTTCTCTCATCCTCTCTGTCCTCCCTCAGTTGTTGGTTGGTGCACGTTGACTTTCAGCCCTACTGGGGGCGCTATTAGCTCGTAGAGGGACCAGAAACGAGCTCGCACCAACCACCCAGGACACAAAATGACCGGCATGAATGAACCCAGTCTAAAGTTCTGTGTGAATATACAGTCCATGTGTATGTATGTGTGATTATTCAAGTCAGCGTGTGTGTTGGCGTGTAGGACACGTGCCCAAACAAACACACACCACACACTTAGCCCACCATAGTTGATAGCTCATGCTTGGTGGAGGGTTTTTAGTTACAGGATTGAGAAATTATTTGATTATAAAATAGCGTTGACTGTGTGTTCTTAGGCAACTCGTGCCAGCTCCTGTATGTGTGTGCCAGCAGGGCGGGCCCTGTAGTTTGTGTGGGGGTGTGTGTGTGGTGTGTGTGTGTGTGTGTGTGAATGTATGAGTCTGTGTATTAGAAACAGGAAAGGGAAGTGTGAAAAAAAAGGGAGTGAGGGAGAGATTAAAAAATTGTGTATGGATGCATTTACATACACATTTGAATGCATTCAATGGTGTATGTGTGTGTGTGCATTCCTGAGAGGACCCTGAGTGGATCAAAGGCGCTGGCACCCCAGGCAGTGTCCTCCTGAGGGAGCCAGCTGTCAGATCTGGGATCAGAGATCAGCGGCGTCTGTCCTCCCTCCTCTTGGCTCTCTGTGGGGTCTGTCACAGCAAGTTAGCATTTAGCCAGAGGCACCGATCAACAATCAGATTAGACTCTCCCGACATAATAGCTGTGACGACTGGCGGAGAGGATTGGATCGTCCAAAGAAAGAGAGAGAAAGGAGGGAGTGCGTCAGTTTCTTGTTTTCAGCATTAAAGGATAACAGAGGAAGAGACAATCAGCCAGACAATTAGACTTTAACCAGATTATCTAAACAAGAACTTTATTCTTTAATACGTCAACCTTACCTATCAAACCTTTCCATCACTTACTCTGACCACTAACCTTTTCCTAGAAATGGAAAGTCACTGTCACAAGTGCAGCATTACTGCATATATTTTTATGGGTTTGTAATAAGTAAATACTGCCTTGTACTTATGCTATCCTGTCTCTATAATGAAGTAAAATGTTTTTCTACAATGTCAACGCATTGCAACTTATTAAACTTTTTTTTATTTTTGTGGCGAGGCGCTCACAGCAATTGGTTAAGGTTTGGTGCAGATTGCGGTCTCGGTTGAATACAGAAATGACCCACAGTGACATAAAGCTTGAGATACGATGTGTTTACTGTATTGACATTTAACTGAAACCACAATCTTTCCCTAAACTTAACCAAAGTGCTTTTGCTGCCCAAGGGCTCTTTCTCATTTCGACCAGACTTCGCTCAGATTGATCCGAAGCAAAATTACAGCTTGATAATTGAAGCTTGGTCCAACGAAAAACAGGCGTTCTCAAATGGTCAAACTAAACCATGGTTCGGTTAGTTTCTTGTGTGAAAACATCAGAGGAAGTTCTGTCAGGCTCTCATCAGAAACAGAACAAAGGAAGAAAAACCACAACAAAACAACTTCAGCTGGAGTAACACGTGGGGAGACGAGAGGATGGAGGTACGTCATGTATAATTCTTAACACGCTCACATATTTGCAATGTCAAACTAACTGGAATAAATGCATACAGTGTAAGAAAAAAATGCAAACCTTGGTTAGAACTTTCAGGTGTGGAAAGGCCCTGAACCTCAGAATAAAACTTTAATATTAAAGTTGGGCACTTTGTACACCAACCATCCACCCCTAACTTCTTCCCAAAATTTCCGTGTGGTATAAAAATGAAGAACTTCCTTCACTTGAAACGCTGCCAGTGGACATAATTTAGGAAGCAGTGACATAACTGTAGAAACAAATTAATGTGTGTAGACATAGTTTGTTGGAGACATAGTTGATTTTTTTGGTTAACCTTAATTTAAAAGGTTGAATGAAAAAAAAATGGAAATGAAAAATGAAAAGACCCCATGTTGGTAACCTCTGATCGAAACCACTCATAAAAACTGACGGTGAGCGCACTTCAAATGTCCGTTAGATTTCCTCATTGCACAAGAAAACCGTCTATGTCCACTTCTAGGATTCACATGTTATGATAAAGCAGGAGGTCAGTCTGTAAACTGCGTTGGTAATAAGTTTACCTTTATCTCGACTTGTCAGACAGATCTAGCCGTCTCCCCAGATGTCAGCAATTAACTTGGAGACTGCAATGTTTTTATTACAGATAGAAATGACGGCAAAAACTACTACAAAATAAAACTGAATCATCCTTTAATATGCACGTAGCGTCTCATGACCTTGAGCACGTGGCATGAAGGCTGTGAGAAACTGCGCGCGAGTGCTTTGAACATACGCAGATTTAGGCGAACTGACAATTGGCAAAGAAATGTTAATATAAGCAAGATGTTGCATGACAGATCTGCCATATAAAACACAGTACTGGCGGTAAAATTACTCAGCCCAATTGCACTGGCCATCGGCTGTGTGTGTAATGGTGTCGGGAGCGTACGCGGCCCTGACTGCGGGCCAGGGCTCTGGTCAGCCCACCCGTTGTAGATGTGCTGCCAGCTCTCGCTTGGCAGGCGCTTAGAAACCCATCTTTACCTCGGCAGTGGTCAACAGTGTCAACAGCTCCGTTAGACCACATGTATACGCAGAGCCGATGAATCAGTGTGACTGGAGCATTTGTGTGTGTACGCGAGCCTTTTTAATGGGGTGTGATACGGGTTTGAGCAAGCTGTGTGTGTGTGCAGCTGTTTGAGTTCAGACATTTCTTGCTGCTGAATCTCTGTCAGTTTAAAGGGTCAGTTCACCCAGGCGACAAAAAAACATATTTCCCCGCTTACCGTCAGCGACATCCAGCTGTTGAAATAGTTTTATGATATTTGTCTATGAGATTTCTGCCTCATCTCCAGTAAAATAGAGGTGAATGGAATTTCATTTGTGGTTCTGACAGCATTAAAAAATGATGTTTAAAGAATCAACAGCAGCATCTGTTCCCAGAAACAGTTTTCCCATTACTCTCAATAAGCCACAGACCTCACTGTCAACAGTTTTCATTGGGAATATTTCTTTGGGTGGACATAGTTCCAATGAAAACTCTCCATAGTGAGGTCTGTGGATTATCCAGTAAAACTACGACATTTAGACCACTGACTTCTTTTTAACTTTTTTAACAGCTCCAAGGCCTCCACACCAACATGCAACGTACTCATGACATGAGGGTTAATGAGCAGATCCAGGTGAGTCCTGGATGAAGCATCTACCAGTGCATAATGTCAGCAGGCCAGCTAGTTAAGGACACACAAAATGTAACTTTGGAGTCACTGTGAGTCACATTTCTGCTCTTTTTAATTGAGGCTGACAAACTCCTCACATCCCCAGCTCCTCCAATCTAACACCTCCCGGACCAGTCCATCCACTGAACACAGCAAACTGGTATCAGATCTCACAGTAAGACAGCAGACAAGCTGACCTGAACTGACTAAATAAAGTAGTTATTTCTCCATAACTATTGTTCTAGAAGTTTCAGTGTGAACTAAGGAGAGGGAGCTTCTGTGAATGTTTTTTTTGGAGAAGAAGATGACCGTAAAGTTTTGTGCACACAATATTTATGGCGATACGTGATCACATGACAGACCAAGATAAGATAAGATAAGATAAGATAAGATAAGATAATCTTTTATTGATCCCACAGTGGGGAAATTACACTATTACAATAGTGCAAAAGACAACAATTAAAGACAGAGATTAAATCTTAGAGAGAACATAAACACATAAACCATATGTACAATGAATAGTAAAACAGTAATAGTAATAATAACAAGCAACAGTAAGATGTTACATATAATGAACAGCAGAAACAGCCTCAGGGACCAACTTGATGAAGGCAAGACAGACGAAAATGTTCGGTGAAAAAAAACAGCAGTGTGTGATGTATTTTATAACTTTGATGGACTTGAATTGAGAAAGAGTAAGAGACTGAATAAAGTAATTACACACTCATTAAGGTTTTACTGCTTAATACTGTCAATAAATAGAGTTTTTTTAATGCTTTTAGCACAACAAAAGAGAGGCCATTTACCATTCACCTCCATTTTGTTGGGGTGGAGGAAGAATTCTCAAAATCTTATTTATACTACTGAGCTGTAGGCAAAAAAATGTGTTTTTATAATTTGGGTTGTTGTAATTTGGGTGCACCATCAGATGCGGCGTAACCTTGCGGCCGCTGTGTTAAGTCCTAGTCACCACTGCCCTTTTGCACCTTGCTCTAAAAGCTCCCCAGAGTATTCACTTTAGGAAGTTTGAAGCTTAAACCCCCCTCCTTCACACTCACTCACTCACACACACACACACACAGAAACTTTTCTCTCTCTCTCTCTCTCTCTCTCTCTCTCTCTCACGCAGCTCAAAACTATAAGAGCCAGACAGGACTGCACACATACACAAAACACTCCTGCCTTGCATGCAGACACACACACTCGCTGCACAGATCCACGGGGCTGCACAGTAGTGAGGCAACAGTGTGTGATTGAGGGAGGGGGGTTGGAGAGGGAGAGAGAGAGAGAGGGGAAGAGAAAGCATTTACTCTCCCTCTCACCAACCAAAGGAAAGCAACAGTGTGGAGAAGTTGCATGAAGCGTGTGGTTCCAACTGAGGACTTTCTTATCAGACCATGGAAGCCAAGAAGTGGAGGTAGAAGAATAAAAGAAAGAAGAAGAGGAGAAAAAAAAAGCTCTCTGCTGGCTGAACAGGAGAGCAGAGTTTCATGTGAGGGATTACTGGAGTCTTCATATGAGCGCTCGTGTCATGGTGATATCCTACATGATCGTCTCTTGTTGACAGGAGCCTCTCTGTGTCTTGGATTTCCCGGGGATCAAAGTTTGTTTTTTTGAGCAGAGTGTGTGAATGAAGTGTGCAGAAGGGGGAAACATGTCAAACGGACGTTTCAGTCACCTGTTGAGGGGACTCTGGCTGCTGTGGCTGTGGCAAGGTGAGTCCAGGTTTCTTTCTGGTCTTTCAGCTGTCTAAACAGCTCTTCTGAATACACAGTTTGTCTTAAATTACTTCTGCAAATCCACAGAGCCACATGCACTATCCATTTCTCTCCAGGGATATTGTGCATATTTAAACTAATTGAATTAATAAAAAGCCTCATTCTCAGCCTGATTGTGATCAAACTTTTAAAGATAAATGTTTTAAAAGATTTTTTTAAATAGCTTAAACTGATGCTGGTGTTTCATAATCACATGGCCTGTGGATTATCAAAGGATTATCAAAATTGCTTTTTACTTTTGAAGTTATTACTCCAAAGTATCACTTTTTTGTGGCGTAAATCTGAATCTGATTTTAAAAGACTGAAGCAGATTTCCTCCTTTAATCCAAAGTGTTTCCAGGGTGGAAAAAAAAACTGAGATAAATGCTCTCTCATGTGAGAAATCAGCTGAACACTTGTGGATTTAGCTTAAAGAACACATGGCAGGACACAAAGACAAAAAGGAAGGGATTACACAGAACAAACCTGTAATTACAAGGAAGTTATTACACAATTTGTCACAATTCAAACAGTTTGCAAAGTTCAACATGTGGATCGGCACTTTGACAAACAAAAACACTACCTACGCTGACGTTAGACTCATGAATAGCCTGTCTGTGTTCCCCCTCTCCTGTGTCTCTTCAAAGCGTCAGTGGGATCTGTGGCCGGTGGAGGAGTCTTAAAAAACAGCTCTGGCTGGTGCCTTTAAACAATGGTTCCCTAGGAGCAGGGAAGCATGGCCCTGGAACTAATGTTGCCATTATGTTAATGGTTAGAATAACAGGAGACAGCCATTACTGACCTTACCTCAGGCTGCTGCGCTGAGCCGAGTGTCCTGCCGCCGCAGCCTCAATCGCGGAAACGCAGCATTTTGGCCATCAGGGCTGGTTAGGGTGACGAGCAGCGGGAGACAAACAGGAGGAGGCATCTGCCCAGTTATAATCATCATCCAGCAACCCAACGCCAACCCCCCCACTTCTTTCCCTACACCTCTAGCAGTGGTAGACTGGCAGACTAGTATCTGTGAAGTGTTTTCTTTTTCACAGCTCAAGTCTAGCAGAGGAGACAGGCGAGGTTGAATCGCTCGCCCTCAACAGACGCCGCAAGGAGCTGAGCGGCTCTTCAGCCGAAACAGAAATTAATTTGAGGAGCCATATGGGAGGGGAAATGCTTGGACCATGAAATGGTATTCAGATTAATTTTGACAGGTGTAATGTCATTTCTGTCTTTCTTGACTTATGAGCAACTCTTTCCTTGAAATTTACTAAGCAGCCTTTGAACTCAACCTTGACTTTAAAAGCTACAAACACTCTCTCTCTTGGAGTTCTGCCTCACTTGATGAAGTGTTTGAGAAAGATAAAAGTGCCTGATGTTCTGTATGGAAGAGACCACAGTGAATATTTGGATCTGGTCTGGTGGATGCTTGGATGAAAGAATTTCCTGTTTTTTTTTTTCTTGTGTTTCTTAACCTGAACTGAACTGGACTGGACTGCATGGGAACATGTTGCGATCCCACCCTTTGCTTGTCTCATTTTAGCCTGCAGAAAAACCCCTTCATCATATTCATATAAATTAAACCTTGGATGCAGTGTTTCGGCCTGTAATGGTCCCGTTCCAACTTGAAAACTCTCCAAGTGTGTGAAACAGCCACCGACCGGATCCCCAGAAACATCTCCAAACCGAGATTTTGGATTAAGGTGAGCCCAGTGTAATCTCAGCTCGAAAACATCAACGGACCATCAACTTCCCTCGTCCACTATCTACGTCTCAGCTTCCCAACACAAAGAGACACCACAATGCACGTCAGGTGCGATTATAATCAAGACTCCTCTCCTCTGTCTAATAGCGCAATATCCAATTTACAAGTAACACAGCGCATGAGAAGTTGAGAAAATGGTGGAGGAGGTGGACGTGTTGGCTTGATGCAGCAGCTGTTTTATCCGTGGGTGTGAGATGCAGCAGGACGACATGTGTGTTGTTGCCAGAGCTCGCTAACCACAGTGGAACTGGCAGCAGCGTCCGCTGGGCAAACCCCTGTAGATCCCTTGTTTAAATAAACGAGGCCGCCGGATTAACCAGCTTAGGCCGTGATGAAAAGACAACAGTAGTCATCCATGCGCTGCCCCGGGGACAGAGCGATACTCCTGGTCCAGGAGACCACTGTGAGATGCTGGGGTTCAGGCCCAAAAAAGGAAGGGGGACTCAGGGTTAGAACAACACAACAGACCTCGTGATCTCTGAAAAACCCCTAAATCAACCTGACCTTCGCCTGACTTTGGTGACACGGGTGGAGGGAAGGGAGAGAGACAGAAAAAGGGGAGTGCAGCAAGAAGGCCATTTAGAAATGCCTCGCATGGTTTCTGTTAGCCCTCCTCAGTCCTTGACATTGGGCAGTTGGGCAGTGACACAATACTTAGTAACTTAGTTAATGTAATAATGAGTAGTGTAATTCAATGAGTATATCACAGTTACAAATCCCAATAACACTCAGATAGTTTGACAATTTGGGGTCAGCATGTCTGCTTTCTTCCCAGCAACAACTGTGAGATGAGTGGAGTAAACTCCAGGTCACAGTATTGTCAGACTGTGTGTCTGTGCGGTGAATCATGACATTACGATGTTGATAGAAAAAAATAGCAAAGACCCGTCAGGGTCAGCTGCCACATACTTGGAGTTCAACAAACATCTTTTCATTTTGCCTCACTTGATTTGGTGTAGGTGTGTGCATGCATTTTTTTCTTCACATTTTATCCAAAAGTGTCTCTCCAAACAATGCATTCTGCATTGTTTCATGTTGTATTCTAATCTGTTGGTTTGTAGTTTGTTGCATTTTCAACTTTTGTCTCAGGCAGCCCAAAATCACACAGCGTAAAGAGGCCTTTACAGGGAGTTTGCTGGAGGGTTGATATCAATTTCTACTGCTGTGAGACGTGTTGGTTTACTGGAGGAGTTGCATTTTAAGCATAGCATTTATTTTTCATTTTCAATTAGTATTATGTGATGGCTTAAATATTTACCCATGACTGGTTCTGGACAGGTTTTTTTCTTTTTTCTTTTTTTTTTTACAATCTAGGACAACAAAACAGGTCCTGAAGTGTTATACAATTAAAAAGAAGGGAAAATTGAATATATATATAACACAGTAAATCTTCAATAGAAGAATTTTTCAATTTTCAAATTTTAGTGTTCAGTTTGAAGTAGGAGAGGTGCAGTGTGGCTGGACATCTAAAATGTTTTCCACTGTATGAATGAAGAATAAAAGACTTGTTGCTCACTGTGGTCAGTGAGATATTTACATCCTGTGTTTGTGCAGGCTGACCCTCTCTGAGATTTAAAGACAATTCATTTATCTATATTTTGTGTTTTTTTTATTTGGCCTTTAATTGGAATTTGTTTCTTGCAAAATGTTGCGTAGTTTTGACCTTTTGACCTTTAGCAATAACTGAAATGAAACAATTGGACATGATTAGAGGGGTAATTCTCTCTTTGGCACTCACTCCTCACAATTTATGAGTAAGACATATGCAACTCATGATGAGGGGATACAAGTAGACATTTCACATCGTAAGGGGTCAGCCAAAAAAAAAAAAAGTTGGGAATCACCATCTTCTAATATTTAACCAAAGATCTGCAGGACAGCTCAGCAACTCAGAGAGCCTGAAAAAGCAGCTGTGAGATGTGAGTAATGTGCAGCAGTCACCTAAATATGTGGAATGAGCAGGATCTCTGAGCTACTGTAGCACTGCGCACAGAAAAACGCACACATGCACCTCACTAATCTTGTCATTCCAGCTCACGGAGAAGTCTCACCCCCACCCCTCGTCCAACCCCTCATCCTCCTGACCAACTTCGCTCACCTCATCAAACACCGACAGACAGAGAGAGAGAGAGAGAGAACAAAACAATGACGAAAAGAATAGGAGGAATCTGAAATCCATCCAGGAGAAATGAGCCGTAAACATCACAGCTTTTTTTCAGCAGAGGAGAGGGGGGGTGCAGCAATCAGTGGAGGGGGAAGTAGGGGCAGGAGGGCATGGGCACTTTTCAGGGGCACTTTTGAGGTCCCTGCAGCACTGAGGCAGAGAGAGATGGGAGAGTGGCTTTACAGGACACTGGGGGTAACCACACTGAACGAAATGCAGTGAGGAGGTAGTAAAAAAAAAAAAAAAAAAAGGCAGGAAACACATGAGGAAGTAGTTAAAATACTGGAACATGGAAGGATTGGTTCTGCTCTCCCATCACTTCAGTGCACTGTTTTTTTCAGGGACAAAAAAAGATATTTTCTTTCTCTTTCACTGCTTCAACGTTTGATGATTCTCCGTTAAAAGCCTCTCTCTAATGAACAAGGCAGAGGGTTGACTTGAGCGTCAAGCACTTGATTCTCGCTGCAGGCCCTGAATCAAAAGTGCCTGGATCTGGTTCTTGTTTTAACAGGATGGCTCCAAATAAAGAAGTACATTAAAAACTGTATTTTGACTTTGGCGCTGCAGATGAGACATGAGAGAGGAGAGCAAAGGCTGCCAAACCGTAATCACAAATGCAAACAAACAAACAGAGTGCAGCTTGGAGGTCTTTTATAAATGGTGTCCCTTCTGCAGTATACCGTAATTCAATGTGCACAGTGTGTTTTTGTGAGCGCGCGTGCATGCATCTGTGTGTGTGTGGAAACATGATGAATATGGGAGCTCAAAGACAGGTAGATTATTTTGGCAGGTCATCAGTCGGCCGACGTGAAGGCCAGTGGCAGCAGCAGTGTTGGTGGTGATGACAGACTGACCGTCCAGACCACACGCAGGTCGCAGGCTGCTGCGCTGACCCCTTGTGGGAGAATTGCACCACTGCAGGAGGACACACGGGGATGAGCGTTGTCTCTGACTGTTGCTCAAGATCCACAGTGTGCTGTCCAGCTGCTCTTCACAGTGAGATCAGGTTTTAATTAGAGAAATAGAAAGGGTTCCTCTCATCATGTGTTGTGCCGGAAATCCAAGCGGTATGTGAAGCACATCATTTTGACTGTGTCTCATTTTCTCTAAAGGATAGGTTCACATTCAAAACATCAGAAAGGTCCCCATATGAACATTGAAACAGGTTTTGCAGGAATCATCCCTCATGCTAATACTGGTCATCACAACATCCATATTTAATGCGCTTCAAATGTAAGAGATGTTATAAGAAGCTTAAGCGGCAGAGTTAAACTAATCAAATGAGTCTAAATTGACCTCTTTGTGTTTCCCAGACTGTTTCTCTGTTGAGGTACAGCAGAGGTAGCGTAACACAAAGAGGGAATTTTATTTTATTTTTAAAAACTTTATCTTTGGAAGACTGATTTGATTAACTCAGACATCTGAAGCCTCCAGAGACCAGCTCCAGAAAAACATTTTTAACAAATCTTTGCACAAAACATTGACTGTTCTTACATTATAAGCACATTAGATATGGATGTTCTAACAGAGGGGTGATTACAGCAGACAAAACCTGTTTCAGTATTTATATAGGAACCTGACTGATGTTTTGAGACTGATTTACATGAATATATCTTGTTGAAGTCACTGGCTTGACTTCAGCAGAACTTGAGTCAAAGTTAATCGGAGTAAATGTTTGTTATTGCACTTCAATGTTCTGCGTTTTGTTACGAGGCTGTATGAAGGCCATAGTTGCACAGATGTCACTGATTAGTTGGTTTGCTGTTGTGTAATGAGCTTTCATATCTGACACCAACACAGCTCAAATAAAAAGCATTTTGCAACACATTTCTTCCAGGCGACAGGAGTTCTGCAAATGTATATGCATACTCCAGTTTATGAAGAACACCTTGCTAAAACTAATTCAGTCAAATGAAATCCAAGAGTATTGCTGCAATACATTCCAGCTCCATGAGGCTTATAATATTCAGGATTTTCTTTGTTTTAGAAGGTGTTGGTTCAACTCTGTCGTCATTTTGGAGGCTGCAGTTTGTGGTTCTCTTAAATTAATTATCTGGCCTATCCTCACTGATTTAAACGAGGTGGGCTAAAAAATCTAAACACTTGTCAGTATGGCGCAACATGATAAACAAACTGACAACCGAGTGAATAATCCAACATAAACCATGAATGTAACAATTCAAATCAGAGTTAAATCAGTCTAATGTGGTTTTTATTGGTAAAAACACATGAAATCTGTTTCTGGAAGATTCACCGACACTGTGCCGCGTCAGGGAGGTGCAGACTGCATCGAGGGGAAGTTTTAGGGCCCATAGTGGAAAAATAAATCAGTGGGAACCATTGTAGGTTAAAACTAATGATATCTGACTGCCTGTGTAGGAAGTGAATCAACTCAAATGGTCCCCCATCTCCTCCAAATTGAGATGGGGGTTGGATATTATCATACATATTACAACATCGCCTCACTTGTGGTTGGAATAGGCTCTTTTGTAGAAGAATACTTTAAAAACCCCACGATGAGCAATTTTGTTTTACTAAGCTCTTGCTTTTATGAGTGCTCTTTGAGTAAATGCAACCATATGCCCAACTGGAATGAGATCCGAGAAAGGGAAAGGGGCTGAATGACAAGTGACCTCAAGAAACACTATAGAAATGCTTTGGCAAAAACAGGGACTCAAATATAGCAACCCAAATGACTCCACATCACATACAGTGCCTCTTGCCTCTCTGTCCATTCATTGCGCTGTGTGTGAGTAACCACTTAGACAACATGTTGCATGCAGCTACAAAGGGTGGATAACATAAAACAGACCAAATGGATGACTTGCAAGGAGCAGTGGAAATTAATTAATCCTGATTAGTATTTCTGCCGTGGGAGCGCAGCTGGGTCCGACTGACCGGGTTCCCTTTCCAGCTGCAGTGACATGGAGCATAAACAAACACATCACCACACGGGGAAAATTGCAAACATGTTTCAATGTCTGTGACAGGGAAAAAAAAAGAAATATTAATCATTTCAACAAATTGACAGGCTGCTCGAAGGAGGAGAAATGTGCCTTGAGCTTAAATCTGGTTTTGTGGTCTGCGACTGTACAGTTCAAATGTGTGTGTGTCAGGTGGAAGGATGCTAGGAAATGACTGGGCTGCACACATGTCTGTGGTTGTGGTCAGCACGTGGGAAAGCGTCCAAGAGCGAGGGGAACAAAAAATATCCTCCCCCTGACACCAACAACTTTAATAAACGCCGATCACTCAGCCGCCATCTTGGAGCCCTTTACAGAAAAAAATCCGTCAGCAAGTCAACATCGCACACTTTCCATCCAAGGTCCCCATTTTCCTTCAGCTCCATCTGCTCGGCCATAAGAGAACAAACCGATCTTCCCAGCTCGACCGGGGGCTCGACAGGTGATGTTCTCCCAGAGCGCATCTAAAGTCAAATGAGAGAAAAGCGGGCTGAGATTACACCCATAAAGCTGTCTAACCACAGATGACCCTGAGGAAAGTTGAGAAAGTGAGAGGAAGAATGCGAGAGCTGCAAGGATGAAGGGAAGCAAGGGGGAATACGAGAAGGGAAAAAGGAAATAGAGGAAAAGGCAAGCTGGATACGCTGGATACACTTAAAGGAAAAGTTTGACATTTTTCTGAACACTCTTATGGCAGAGGGATACATGAGAAGATTGATACCACTCTCATATATCTCTGTGAAATATAAGGCAGTAAGCAGCTTAGCTTAGCGTAAAGACTGGAAGCAGGGGAAAACAGATAGCCTGGCTCTGTTCAGCGTAACAAAATCAACCTCTAAAGCGCACAAATTAACATGTTACATTCAAGTTCTTTAATCTGTACGAGAACCAAAGTGTAAATACAACAATTCACCATGAAGAATAAAAGCGAGTGGATGGGGGAAAACGAGAGAGGGGAAAAGTCAGAGAGAAAACAGGAGATGGAGGGGCGTCTGTGAGAACTCATCCCTCTTGCTTTTTGACATTTGTTTTGGGAGGATGAAACCCGAACCATCATTTTCACACACACAAAAATGCGCACGCTGCCAGGACAGACCCCAGTGGGTTTCCTCACGTTGCAACCATGAGGGTGTAATCAGGAAAAGGCCCCGTGCTGCACACACAGCAACCGGCGGATAGAGCAGAAAGCGCGTAACGTATGGCCAATGACGGGCAGACAGATTGCAGATGTGCATGTGTCAGATCAATAAATGTTATGGAGTGAAAAATGCACTCATTTGGGTTAACTTGACTGCCAGCGTTTGGGAAAACTCAACTCAAACATCCATCGCTGTAAGTGTTTTTTTGAATCATATTATCAACAGATGTGTTTGGCTGGGCTGACCCGCGGCTGTCAGTGGCCCACTGTTTGCACTCACTTGATGATAGAAATGTATATATACAAAGAGCACACACTTATGCAGGTGCTGATGTGCACGCAAACATAAAATCACCTAATACACACACACACCTCCGGGAAAGCACAAAAACGAGGCCCGAGTGTTGCAGCTGCAGCCTGATTGGAGTGACAAGCCAAAGCTGTCTGCGCCGTGGCCAACCTCCTGATTCACAGCTACGTATGCTTTCTATAGCACCCGCTCTCCACTCATTACATGGAAAATTGACCAAAATTACACCTCCGAAACAGCTTGAAGTCAACCAGAATTGTATTTAAATGTAACTGAGAGACGATGCGAGTATTCCCTTGTGACTATTATCTGTTCCCTTCATTTTCTGATGAAGGAGGCCGATAATCATCATTTCAGCGTTCTCATTTCCTACATCAACCCAAAGTCGGCCTGGAAATTTAAAATAAGTGTAATGGAGCATCTGTGTTTATCTGATTGGATGGCTGAGATTATTTACTCACTGTGCTCTGACTTTCCCTTCCTCTGTAGCTGTGTTTGTGGCTGGAACTGGGAGTAAGCTCTGGGAGGTGCCCGGCGCCTCCTTCACTTCCTCCTCCAACCTCAGTGAGAGCCTGCAGCGGGGGCAGCACTGCCCGTACCGCCACCTACAGGACAGAGCGAGAGTCACAGCAGACATACCCCCGAGACTGGACGGCACATGGGTGTCAATCAGGTGAATTTTTGTTCTTTTAAAGTTAAGTTATTGTAGTAACCAAGATGCTACGACCTTTACTGTCACCAGTTTTCCATCCAATTGTGCACCTATGAGAGATTTTAGACAGTATATCAGACAGCGTTCCCCAAAACCATCATCAAACCACCACATGAGGAAGAACAGAAAACCAATGGTGTTCATTCTTCCAGAAGAGTCACATATTCACCTCGTCTTTCCGTGTACTGTACGGGCCTAATTGTTCTACACATTGTAGATTGGTGGTGTTTGTAAGAGACAATAGCCATCATTTTCCAGAATTTTAATCAAAGGACAAATGAGCAGGAAAAATCCCTGGGGCGCAACTAAAAAAGGCAGGGTGACCTTGCATAGAAGAACAGAATACGCAATCAACAGCTGTGAAAATGTTCAGATACCTGAAATATTTACTTGATATTTTTCTTATGAAGACCTGGAACTCAACTTGCCTACAAGGACTTGAATTTTGCCCCAAAAAACATGACATATATGACACAACTAATCTCTAAACTTAACTGATATTAACTATTTCAGGTGTGAAGTTCGGCCCGGTCCAGAGTTCCTCACACGTTCCTACACCTTCCACCCCACCCGTCACTTCCAGGCCCTGCAGCACTACTACACAGACAGCAGCTGCGAGGATCCAGCCTACTCCCTCTTGATCAGGGGGAAGCTTCGTCTGCGTCAGGCCTCTTGGATCACCCGCGGGGGCACCGAAGCCGAGCACCATCTCAGCAAGGTGGGCATTGTGGTCCACAGCCTGGCAGCCAAGCAGAGGCTGGCCTCCAGGCTGCCTCCGGCCTGTGTGGGTCTGACCCTGAGTCGAGCGGTGCCAGGGAAGCTGTATGAGCTGTACAACACCCGGGCAGGGAGGGGATGTCTGGCGGCGCTGGGCTTCTCCATGATGGAGATGGGACTGATACGGGTGGAGACGCAGCATCACAGCCATGGAGGGAAGGTCCAGGAACTGCTCTTAGGGGACATTCACACTGACTGGACACAGAGGACTCAGTACAGACCTACAGGGTACCAACAGCCACTGCAGAACGCCATGGTGAGACTTTACTGTGGATTTATCAGTTTTTATTCACCAGAGAGAGCCGATGTAAGCAAGTGGAGGATTAATTGTGATGGAAGGCAGAAGTTCATGTTCGCTGCAGCAGTCAAGGTTTCAGTGCCTTGCTAAGGGGCAGTTTAACTGTTGTTTCAGGGAGTGTGAGGGACTTTTATGTCACATATGCTTGCACAAGGTACAGGATAATAGTGCAAAGGATTTAAGGATTACTTAAATACACTGATTGTTCAGCTAAAACAGAAAATAAAGTGAAGCGGTTAATAGGAAACCATTTTGATAATAGATAAATTGTTGTATTTTCTGTCTTTATGAATGAAATTAGGGCTTTGTTTCTTATCAGTTACCTTGGCGATTATTTTCCTGTCTTAGTTTCTGAAATGTAAAAGAAAAAGTGAAAAATGCCCATTGCAAATTCTCAAGACCTGGGGTCGGAAAATCGGAAAATATTCAGTTTACGATCATTATGACAAATGAAAGCAGCATATCGCCATATTTGAAACACTTAACACTTGGCATTTTTGCTTTTAAAAAAGACATAAATGATCAATCAATTATCAAGATTCTGTCTGATAAATTTTCTGTTGGTTAACATATTGATCAACTGAATAATTATTTCAGCTTTGAATAAAATACTTGTGAGTTTTTGGCCTGTTTCCTGAACACAACAAGCTATCTAAGGACATTCTCTTTGACTGTAAACATTTTAAATGATTAAGCAATTAATAAAAATTAAATAAAATTAATTAAATTAATTATTTTAAAAAAATACTTAACCGATAAAGAAAATAATCATTAGGTGCAAAAGCACATTGTCTCATGTGTCCCTTAATCTTTGCAGCATCACATCCACCCCTGCCCTGTGTGCGCCCTGGTGTACCGCTCCTCAGAGCAGCGCCCCCCGGTGTTGCCCCGCAGTCCTTCTGCAGCTCTTCTGTCTCTGGCCGGCCACTGGGTCAGCCAGCGCTGCGAAACCCGCCCCAACGTCCTCTTCCTCACCCGGGACTTCACCTTTGATCCTGATCAGCATGCGTGGGAGGGCATCTATCGGCACTACTCAGACCCCATGTGCTCTCAGCCCACTTTCACCCTGAGAGCCTCGGGCCACTATGCTCAGGGAAACCCCTCCGCCAAAGTCTCAGGAGCCACTGAGTTTGTCTTTAAGGTCATCCAAGTGAGAGTCACAGCCGCAGAGGAGACCACAGCGAAGTTGCTGAATGGGACGAGGCCGGGAAAATGTGGTCGGGCAGGAGGCTGGGAGGTCGGGGTGGAGCAGGACTTGACCCCCACAGACGGGTGCACCCTGCTGGGCATCAAGCTGCCGCATAAGGAGTACGAGCTCTTCAAGACTGAGCTGGACCACAGGAAACACCCGCTGCTGTTCACCGGAGAGAGGCCGAATGACGGGTCCAGCCCAGACCGACTGCAGAGGAGGCCCACCTCCTTCCAGGCGCCCATGGTGCTGTGCAGCGGGGGGCAGACACAGCCCTCACAGCGCTACAGCCTTAACAGCAAGCAGGTCCAGTTAGCAGCCAGTGGGACAGAGAGACTGGCTCAGCTGGTGTTACTGGTGCTGGGATCTGTGCTGTGCAGCTGCTTCTGTGTTTATTAGAGACACTGTTCACGAATCAAGCCTGTTACACAGCTGAAGTCATTGACGGACATTCTTTTCTGGCAGCTTTCTTTCACTCTTCCTCCGTATGATGATGACCACATGTGTGATGGACAAGAAAAATCATGAGACACTCAGAAGAGCTGAATAATGTTTGATATCTGGCTTTCAGACGCTGCCTGTAGGTTCACTTTAATGACTCTTAACTTCAGCTGCATTTCTACCTAAAACTAATCTGTATATAAACCACAAATATATACAAGTGCCCTCATTTCAGTATGTAAAAATATACTCTTTTAAACCAATTCCTTTTGTATCAGATGTTCCCACTTCACCTTTTTATTGCTTTTTGCATATTTTTGGGTAAATGCAGTTTTATTGCCATGTTATTATTACAAAGCTAGACTGCAGTGTTGAAACGTGGATCGCTTATTTCCAAAGCCATGGACATTCCAGCAAACTTCACTCAAGAGCTCATTTTCATCCTAGATGCAGTATAACTAATGCACTTTGTTCTAAACATCTTTTTCCCAACTTACCAAAGAGAAAAGAAGCTGGAAAGTAGAAAGAATTGTAATCAGCTCTCTAATGACTACCATCTTCATTGGTCTAATGCCACTGTGGTGTGAAATGTTTCTTTATCTCTGCCCTCTCATGTATTAGTCTGCTTTCCTGTCAGCAGTCAGTCTAAACAAATCAAATGAATATTTATTTTAACCATTTATACTGTACTTTTTGATAAGAGGAAGACTTTTGGTATAATATTATACTTAGTTTTTGCCATTTAAGAAGTAATTATTTTCAATGTGTATTAAAAGTGGCTTTTCATAACATCTCGTGTTCAAGTACAGTATTTAAAACAAGAGTCATACTAGACACATCAGCATGCTAACATGATCAAAATTATCTTTAGCTTCACCAGGTTTACCATCTTATTTTAGTGTGTTATCATGTTAAGATTTGCTAATAGGCACAAAACACAAACTGGAACTGAGGCTGATGGGGATATTGTTGGTTTTACATGTATTTGGTCTTAAACTCAAAGTATTACACCATTTATAACTTGATGATGATGACAAATGATGATAGGCAAGTGAAGGTCTGTACCAAATTTAAAGGCAATGCATCCAGTGCTTGTTGAGATATGTCTCAAAACCACAAACATGAACATTATGGTGGCTCTAATGCAAAAGCTATTGGATCACCAAAGTCATTAAGAGTCATCCTCTGGGAACCATGAATGTCTTTACAAAATGTCACGGCAATTCTTTGAATAGCTTGTTGAAATATTTCAATCTGGAACAAAGTGGTGGACCGACTGACACACAAAAAAATGAAAGTTTACTTGTGGTGTGTCCCAAAGCTGCTGTTTTATTTCACAAACCAAGGAGAAAATTGGGACTGTAGCATCGGCTGGGTTATGTCCTCTCTCTGGTGTTTCGTACTGTGGTCTGATTCAAAGCCCAGATAGTGGGTGAGCGTTCTGCCGTTTGATAAATAACTGTCATATGGCTCACACATTACACAAGACATTCCAGTGCAGGTCCAACTGCTGAAAACTCACAGACGGATATCAGATTGGATGCACAGCGTTTCAAGAAAACACGCAGCCAAATACGCATGCAGCAAAATAGATTTCGCAGTCGCTCTGACAATAAATGAGCCGAGAGGAGCAGCGGTTAGGAGACAGCAGAGGAATATATATAGAGCTCCAGATTTTCTGTGTTATGACTGAAGCAAGTGAAGCATCCCGCTCCACTGAGAGATATCCTCCATTTGTAAAATCCTGATACCTGCCTCCACAAAATGTTCAACACATGATACTGTACATACAAAATATTTGTAATTTACATGCCAGTAATCTGAGGAATAAAAACAAAATCCTGAAAGTGTTTCTTTAATTTTTCTAAACATACACATTTCATACAGGAATATGTATAATATATTCCTAATGTATATATAATATAACATATATAACTGTAATATATATATATATATATATATATATATATATACACACATATAAAGTGCATTACAAAGACATTAAAAAAATAAAATACCACTAAATAAAGACCAACATCATAAATAATAAATAAAAGTAGAATTGATAAAGTAATAATGAGTTATGAATTATTAAAACACAGTAAACACAAGTAAAGTTAATAAAACAGAAGAATAAATTATTCAAGAGAAAGCAATTCTGAAAAAGTATGTTTTCAAGAGCGATTAGAAAGAAAAAACAGATTTAACCTGCTTGATTTTCCCTCCTGTTCAAGAATCGTGGGGGGCCTGACTCCACATGCTGGTTTTTAGGAATTAATAATAGACATCTGACATAAATCTCAGGCTGCAATCAGGCTTGTAATCAGTCAGTCAGTGATATAATCAAGGGCCAATCCCAAACATGTTTAAAAGGTACTCATTCAAATCAGTATAAAGGTAACTGGTGCAGAGATGCTAAAACAGACATTATGTGCACTCTTCTGTCAGATTTTCGAGTAGTCTTGCTGCAGCCTTTTGAACTAGTTGAAGTTTGGAGGGGCTGCACTGAGTGAGGCAGGAATACAGAAAGTTACATTAGTCTAAGATGGATGTGATGAAAGCGTAGAAGACAGTTTCCAGATTCTTGATGGATAAAAAAACCTCAAATAATGAACTTGTAAAAAGCATTCATCCCTGCACTGGGTTTTGATACAATCTGATAAAGAACTTATGTGAGAGGAGAAGTGCTGGAGAGATCCGGACCTGTGATAATGGCCTTTTAAGTGTTGAACTGATGAAAGTTTTGAGAGTGCCAATTTGACATCTGTAAGACAGGACTGTATTATAAAATGCTTTAAAGGCCCTGAAGGCATACTTTTTCAATCAGTTTCCTACTGTTAGCAAAAGGATCCAACATGAACATACAATTATCTGTCAAAGTTAGGAGAGTTTTTAGATATTTCACATAGCAGATTTCTGTATTGCCTCTGGTTTTCTTCTTCTGCCCTTCTCTCAGATAAGCTCGAATAGGTTTTTGAGCAGTCAAAGGCAACTAAGGATATTTCTTTCTGAATTTTAACTTTAATTGTTACTCATCAACATCCAAAAGTGACAGAGCTCTCGATGAAAGTCCAAATTTCTTTTAGCTCTGTGTTTGGTCTCCACCAGTTCTTCAGGGAAATACCTGACTCTTTACCTGCTAAATGTGTTTATGTGCTATCCGCTAACTTTATCTATGAGCTGTTTGGTGATGGGCGGCCTGCTGCAGCTGGAAACAACACTATGAGAGGGATGAGACCGAAACAAACAACTGGCAAACCAAGACAGTGAGCTGAAAGACACTTATAAAGGCCAACAAAAATAAGAACATCTGACTCATGTGATGATTCTCTGTGTGTTAGTACAAAAATATTGATTTGAAACTTTGCAGGCTATTATATTACATAATTCTTGCAGCTTAGGATTTCGTCCGTGATGCAGCGGTAAAATGAGAAAATGAGGGGGGAGAAGAAAACTGTGGTTTCTGTGAAGAGTGAAAAATACATGAACAAATAATGAAGTCAAAATCATGTTAGCTGACGCTTGCATTCAAATAGTGGGGACAGAGAAAGAAAGAAAGAAAGAAAGAAAGAAAGAAAGAAAGAAAGAAGTCGTCCTTTCCAGAGGCTACATGCTGTTCCTATTAACTCCTGTGAGAATGGTGATGGCAGCTGCGAGCCCCATGAGGTCATCCTTCAGGCTTGGATGGAGAATATAGGTCCATAACACAGAGTCAGACAAAGAGCTCAGTGAGAGTGAATGAGTGGCATTTAATCGTGCATGTACATGTGCAGAATCTGTCATTAAGTGGACCTGGATAAATCTTCGCTCTCTACCAGCAGCAGCCTCACAGATCCACCCGGTGTTGTTCTGCGCTGGAGACAGCGGCGGCGACTGAGAGGAGGGCCGGGGGCAGCGCAGTTTTTCATAGTCTGTTTGTGGTTTCTGCTGCGTGCCATAAAGTAGAGAGACCGTCAAGGCGGAGTGGAGTGCAGGGCCAACCTGTTAGTAATCAGGCCTGGTGGCTTTATTGAATGCATCCATTGAACAACAACAAAAAAAACACCCCAGAAGTACAAAGATAAAACACTGAGCTCATTTAGGAAAAAAACTAGCTTGATTGCATTCTGGACGGGTTTACACCAGTTCAACAGTCTCATAGTTTGAGTCACTATCTACCCTTGTGTAATTCCTTCATTTTTTGCATAGAGTTGCATAAAAATATCAATAAAACTCTAAAAAGAAAGACTGGAGACAGGGGGAAAGGTAGCCAAATCTGCCTAACCACACCTTTAAACCTCACTAATCAGCTATATCTTTTTGTTTATTAAAAACTTAAGCGTAAAACCCAGGCCAAGCTAGCTGTCTCCCTTTATTTCCAGTCTTTATGCTAACTGAAATACGCCTGTTCACTCTCTGATGGAGAGCTGATTTGGGGTCATAGATCAGTGCTGAGAAGATCAATACCACTTTTATCTGTATGCTAAATGTAATTAGCTTCTTGGTTTAGTTTAGTTATGAGAAAATAAGCCTACTTCTCACTTGATTTATTACCTCAGTAAACATTTTACTGAGTTTATGTTCTCTTTCATAAAAAAAAAGTCTTTTTCAGTACAGTGTACATTTAGTAAATGATGGTCCAATTTTAGAGTAAAAAAGACATTAAGGTAGCGTAGGCTTTAGGACGAGGCTACCTTGTGACTGACAAGTTGCCTGTTCCAAGCCTTTATGCTAAGCTAAGCTTGTTTAACACACAAATATCTGAGTGGTATTGTCTCTCATCTAACTCAGAAAGTACATTTCCGAAAGTGTATTTTCCAAAATATTGAACTACTCCTTTATGACAATAAACTTCTCTGCCACTTATGTTTTCCTGGTATTAAAACCAAGTGAAAGCAACACAAGAATTAAAAATTCCTTCACTGAACAAGCAGCTGAAATCCTCCAGACTGGAAGTTTTGTCCAGAATTATGTTATTCCAACTACAAATGTAATGAGAAGTCTTTTAAGGGCCACTGGTAAAAGTGGGAAAGCAAAAATGGCAAAGCCGTCCTCATGGGCCAATGTATAACCTGTAACGTTTTTAAAAAATAAATCTCTTGACTTTGCTCTTTGACTTTCTGAACCAGAACCATAAAAGACCGAACCTCTTCATATGACTTTAGGAAGAATGTTCCTATAGATGGTTAAAAAAAAAAAAGAAAAAAAAAGAAAACAAAACAAGCTCTAAAGAGTTTCCTTTCAGTTAAACTGAGTTTCCAAACCACAAACAGTTTGGTGGTTTAGTCTGACAAATGTTCTGGTAAAAGAAAGACACAGTGCTGCTTTTGGACAGAGACTCAATAGAAAATACAGCAGAGGTCCCATCTCCTGCCTTCCCATAAAAATCTTGCATATGCAGTTAATGCACACACACACACACACACACACCGTTGAGATGACATCACTGCAGTAGTACAGTAACCTCCAGCGTCTCTCACTCATTCAAATTTCAGGCTCTGTTAAGAAAATCCCATTATTTCTATAAGAATATGAGCTGCAGCTGCCCCATAAAAGATAACATCGGCCATAAATTGGCTGGCTCAGTTGAAACAAATGAGTTTCTATTGAAAAATGTGTCCTCTTGGCCGTGAGACAAATGAACAAAGCGCTGTGTTTTGCCCACAGAGCTGCAGCACGGGGCAGCGACTGCACTTTCCTGCTTGATCTCATGCCAAACAAAAAACGGGCTCCTTTCTGTCATGACCTCATGCTCATATACTTAACCAACTACTGAACACATCCCGCCTGTCCAACTCCACATTCCAGCCCCTAATTTTCTTTTCCTTCAAAAGTGGTGGAATAAGTATTCACATCTTTTACTTTGGTAAAATTACCAGTACAACTAAATAACAGAAAAATCCAGTATGGGTTAAAATCCTGCAATACAGTCAAGTTAAAAAATATATAAACAAAACACACTTTAAGTCTAGAGCTTGGCATTTACACTTCAAGCTGAAGCTTAAAGAGTAGCAGGGAGTTTTGCTTTGCTCTTCGTTTTATATCTCAGGAGGTTGAACGCAGCCTGAGATGGAAAGTGTTGGTACCACTGTTGACTGAAAAGAGTATTTTCTCTCTCTGCATGTTCTGCATGGCTATTTAAGCAGTAAATGTTTCCCTGAAAGGATGTTGTAATTGAACATCAAAGATAGAGCAGAACAGGACAGTGCTGTTTGTTGTAAAATAATGAAATACTACACACACACACACACACACACACATTATCAGCTAAATGTATTAGTGTCAAAAGTAAAAGTATTCATAATGCAGGAAAATGGATCTTGAAAGTGTTGTACAGGGTATTATATTACTAAATTATAATATTTTACTGTAATAGTTACTAAAGGTGGAGCTAATTGTACCTATTTTACACTGTTACAAACTTTTATCTAAAGTAATGCATCATATTTTATAAGCTTATCATATGTGTTGTCTGCAAAAGTAAAGAAGTAAACTACAGCTGTTAAATAAATGTAGTAGAGTACACAGTATAAAATGGAAACTCAAGTGAGATACAAGTACCTCAATTTTGCCCTACAGTTCAGTGTTTAAGTAGATGTACTTACGTTCCAGTGTGTAAGCGGTGGAGCTAGTTTATAACTTTATGTACAGTTTGATCGTTTAATCGAGTGGTTTCCAGCTAAGGGGTCAGGTCCTATCTAAAGGGGTCACAAGATAAATCCGAGAGTCGGTGAGGGGATCAATGGTGCAGGAAAGAGGAAAGAACAATGTTATGATATTGAAATCTTTATGAATTTTTTTGACTTTTTGCTAATATGGGAAATATTTAATCATTTGACCTCTTTTGAGCCTGTAACAGTTATTTAAATTAAACCATCTGCAAGGTTTAGATCGCTCACTTTGTCAAATGGCTAAGAACCTGAAGACATCTGAAAACTACTTTAATGTGAAGGGGCCAAATGTCATAAACGCCGGGAAGCACTGGTTTAATTTATAACAATGTATGCGCATCTTTTCATATGTTTCATGTAAACTCTGAAGTCTGTAGTGGAGTAAAAAGTACAGATTTCCCTGTTAAACGAGGTGGGGAAGAAGTGAAATGTATATAAAATGCAAATACACAAGTAAAATACAAGTACTTCAAAACTGTACTTAGGTGTAGTAAATGTAAGTAAATGTACTTAGTTACTGCAGGCCACAACATAAAACCACATAAAAACATAACAGATGAACAGTAACGTGCATCATCCAGTATGAGACAACCCCTCTAACATATTTGTTGCCTTTGGGACTCATTTTGACAGAAGCATCCCCCTAAGAGCTATCCGTCAGTTCTGGTGGCTTGTTAAATCAGGTCATGTTTCTGTTTGAAGGTTAAGATCACACAAATGATTGAAAAGGCTTTCGCTGGAGGGATCTGCCACAGGCCTCCGTCGCTCGCTGCCAGTTGTCCTGCCTCCAACCTCTCTGGCACGCTGCGACGCCTTTTTAAAACTCTTACAGGGACCTCTTGTAAGTAGAAAATTTGCATGAAATTTGGCTTATCTGCGTGCCAAATAGTTGTGCCGTGCGGAGGATTTTGTTTCACTTTGTGCAACTCTGAGAAGGAAAATAAATTAAGGGTATATGTAAACATGCCAAATATGTAAAAACCTGTACACGAAGCAGGAGATGGACTGTTTTCCCAGTGTACTTTAACAACAGTGTTAAACAATACTCATCACATTGCCAGAGGTAATTATGGCACACAGTTAACACCAAGAATAGAAGTGTGTCAGGCTGATGCATAATTAAATGTTTTATATGTTTTACAGTGTTGAAGCCCGGCCAGACATCAGGTTTATTGTACAGACCTCAATGAAGACCAGATTCGCGGAAACAGGGCGGGAGTCAGGCAGACTCTGGATGTAGGTCAAAACAAACTGTGGCCTATAGAAGACGTGCAGGAACAGGGGTCAGAGGTCAGCGTCTGATGTGCACAGTATGATAATAAAAACCACCAGGTCAGGGTAGTGCAGGCATCTTCTACAGCACATTTTAGCTTTGACACTTGAATTTTCCTTCCTAAGATATAAAATTTTTGAGTTACGATCCTTGATTACTTGGACTGGTTTTCCAAAACAATGGCTGTTTGCCGTCATCTGAACATCTTTTCCTTTGGATTTGTACTTGTATCATCGTCTATTGCCATCAACCTTTTCTTCCGCCATAGTAACCATTTACTCATAACACTAGCAGAGACCAGAAAAAAATATCCACCCACCTCACAGGGGATTGAAAACACATGTACACTGTACGTGATTTTCCCGGTCACAACAGACACCTGGGTCATAATCCTGCAAATGCATAGGCTTTAGTGGTGAGCAATAGGCTCAATCACCATTGTGTTACCTCATTCAGTGATAGTGAGTTGACATCTATTTTAATAAAAATATCAGAGATTATATCTTATTAGAAACTTTACTGTATCAAACTCAGTAAAGTATAGCATCATATTAAATCATGTCCTTTTTTGTCAAAATTAACTAGCTAAACTAAAAGTGAGGTAAAAAGTACAATTTAGTACAAAATGAGATTACTAAAGTTAAGTACAAATAGGGCCCTTGTAAAAGTTTGTTCATAAGACCCTTAAAAGGGAGAGCCTGGCTCTGTCCAAGTACAATAAAATTTCCCTAACAGCACCTTTAAAGCTCTTTAATTAACATGCACCTTGTAAATAAAAAGTATTTCCATATTCTTTTGTACAGTATCCTTAGTGTTATATTTAATTTAGTTGTATTATTTATATTTTATGTTTATATTTCATTGTATTACTAAGTTTATTATTTATTTTAGTATCTATAGTATCTATATCTATTTTTCTTCTTGCATGTGTGGTCTGTCTTTCCAAAGTACTTTGAGCATTGTTTAAGGGAGCCAGAGACTCAAGAGTTTCAGTGCCAGCCAGCGACTACTCCGTGTAATTGTGTGCACAAATAAAATCCTGAATCTTGTTATGTTGTTTGTTTAATCCGTACATAAAAACAAAACAGTAAAATGAGAATTTTTAGTTTCATGGGGGAGATTAGTGCCGGACTATTTTTTGGCCGGGAGCAGTGACTTCCTGGAGTCTTTGCTGGTTACCTGGCAACCTCACAGTCAAGACGCTAATGCCCGTTGCTTTGACCTTTTCTTCAGGTGAGGCACAAACCTTAAGACCTCTTGTAATTTTCATCTTTTCAGTATTTTGAAACATTCCTGCCTGATTTACCTTGGAAATGGATTATTTCCCCACAGAAATGTAAAAATGTAAATTAATATTGGGTTGGTTTCCACCATTGAGTACGCAGCTGTGCCTTGCTGCCGCCAAGCCAAACAGCTGAGGAGCTACCGGGCCCAGGTGCACACCGGGGGGTTCCTGACACAAACTCCGCTCTGCTGCCTGCGACCACGAGGCGCAGACAGAAACACTGTCTGGTTGTTACTGATACAATAACACTGGATGAATCACCAGGATTTTATTTTACCTGACACCACAACTGCACAAGTAGGAATCCAAGGGGTAATTAATTTCCTCACAGCTATATATTTTAACACTCTTATCCCACTGCAAATTGTGGTGCTGCCAAATCAAGCACAGTGGTAGCAGCTAACAGACCAGGCTGGCAGTTTTATTGTTTTTGTGATGGTTGTGTGCTATCCTTACTGTGTCTTCCACTGGTTATCAATCTGACACTCTGCGCTGTGTGAATAGAGAAAACTGAGCGGTCATGGTTAGTGGCATTGTTCTGACATATTGGAAGGTGTTTCTAAGTCTGCCTCCCTCATGTTTAAGTTGAAATGATAAAACATTACAAACACCTCTCAGAGTAATGTAGTCTAGTACACGACATTTAACTATAATTAAGTGAATAAATGAATTGACACATTTACAACAATGTCAACAAAATTTGAACATTATAGACTTTGTCATGTTGGCTTGAATTATTTAAGATAGTACAAGTGTACATAATAAATTGGCAACTGAGTGTCCAGTTTAGATTTGCAAGCAATTATATTGGGGTCAAACCACCGAGATAATGAACAAATGATATTGTGGAGCAAAGCGCATGGCAGAATAAAGACCCAGTTTGTGCCTCTCATGAGTGAGCGTTACACTCGAGTGGTAATCTGTTTCTCTTAAGACACAAATGGGCAGCAATGATTTAAAGTTATACTATTTCTAGAAACAGCCTGTTACAATCTTATCTAGAACAGTTTGTTCATCTTTGAAGAGGACCTGTGCCCCCATCAGAGCACACACAGCTTTAACTTCACAAAAAGAAAATGACACATTTAAAGTAAAGCATTAATGGACCTGAAATATAAGCAGAGCAGCGACATTGTCACCAAAATGAGAAAAAGTATTTCCACTCAGAAATGAGATCTCACTTTTCTGCCATGATTCTTGGGGGCACCTTTTTTTTTTTTTTTTTTCTTCTGTGATTTCATACACAAGTATAAATGTGCGCCTTGTAGCCTGTGTGCAGGAAATGATTTCACACAGTTGGATTGGGGCTTTATTCATTTAATTTATTAAGATGCTACATAGTCCAACCAGGTTGGGTTGTTTTATACACCAGAGAGACTACTTGACTAGGAATATTAATCTTCTTCTCAGATAGACTTATTTATTTATTTATATACATACAAAACAGTTTGCCGACTGCTTACATTGATCACGGTGATGGTCAGAGACTCCAGAACAGGTCAGTGTAGTGCGTTTTACAACCGGGCCTGGATCAGTTAGTATTTACATGTAATTATTATTGTTTGTTTAATCCTACTTGGAGTGCCACACTGGTGGAGTTTACGGTGGCAAATTCTTAATCACATAATGGTGTAATCTGTGTGTTTAATGTTCAAAAACTCCAACAAGGATTCATTGAACAAGAAGAATTTTCTGTAAGTACTACGTGACCCAGGTCTGAAAACCCAAGATGGGACTGTAGCTCAAGTCTGCTCCGCCCTCCCTCTAAGCAGCAAGTCATCCTCAACCCAACGACTTTACAGGGATACAGTAGAACCACAAGCTTATGTCTATTTAAATCTTTTACCCACCCGTCCGATCCATCTTCTTAATTTAACATGAAAACATGGTGGCTTTTTGTCTTTTTTTTTTTTTTTTTTAAAGTTAAGCAAAGGAAGATACACTCCTGTTTACACATCTTATGTGGATAAAAACATGACAAATGATTTTTTCCTTCAAATACTGCAAAGCAGAATGACGCTCTCCACTGCTGTTTTTCCTCATGCAAATTTGTAGATGAAATAATTTGATGGGATGGGATTTTTTTTTTTTTCTTGTCTTAGTTTATTTTTGACAAAAAAATAACCATCGGCTCTGGAACAGTACAACGTCATCATGTGGTCCCCCTCAAGGCTATATGCTAGGCTGTATGCTTTTTTTTTTCTTCTTCTCGCTTAAGAAAAAAAAGTAAGCTGTGCAGGAAGATCAAAAGGAGAAACGCTCTTAATCTTGGTGCATTAACAAATGAACACAACTTCAAACGCAGTGAGGGTATAACATTAATAAGCTACAGATAAATGCTGAACAAACAACCCCAAAAACCGAACACGGGCCTGTGAGGGAAAAAAAAAAAAAAAAGTAAAGAGCTAAATCACCAGCAGTGGAGAGCTGGAGCAGGCAGCTTAAAACACTCAGTTGATCTCTGACATACATTTGCTCCAAAAAAACAGAACGACAACAAATGTATGGCTCAGTAGGAAAATATGACAAAAAGAAAAAGACCAAGGTCGCTTTGTTAGAATACCGTAACACAGCCTTGGTGCTGTTGATGTTGTCTAGGAAACACAAACTTTCACCTCTACATGCACCTTCTGTCCATTTGTGGTTTCTCATTATATGTATGCATGCTTTCTTTGTATGCCTGCGTGTGTGCGTGCGTGTGTGTGTATATATGTTATATGTACTGTATATGTACCTCCTTCTTGGCCTGAGAATAACTTGCCCAAACAGGTCACAAGGCAAGGCTTTCATCTGGAGAACATTTACAGAAATGATCTAATCCTACAAATCTGGAGCTCATTTCTGGTAGCTGCAATATTCTTTAAATGCTTCAACCCTTACAACAACAACGAAAAGTAAATCATAAAAATGCAACAGAACACAAAATAAGAAGAGAAAAAGAAAAGAAAAAATCAGAAATTGTAGTTGTGCAAACCTACAGCCAAATGACATATTATTATCACCTTTATAAAAGCAATTAAATAAGATTCAAAAGTCCAGATGCAACACTCTGTGTGAACGCATGCAATCAAACATCCCCCTCTGACAACTGGGGATGTGGTGAGCACTGAGTGATAGGTGACGGGAGTAAGGTAGAGTGAAAATAAAAAGGACACGAGGAAAGAAAACACCTATGGTATAGTGTTTCATACACTGAAGAGGGGTTGCTCTACAATCAAAGACGAGCCGTTTTGACGAAGCCTCTGATTGGAGGAGTCAGTTTGATAGCCCTGTGTGTAACCCCGACTGTGTGGATCAACTCTCCGGTAAATCCCTTCCTTAAAGGGGGTTTAGCTGGAAGGAACACCTGGATTTACTGTACAGTGAGCAGGTGTGGGGGGTTACGTATACATATACATAGGCTCTGGCCTCCGTCACTTAGAAAAAGAAACAACAATACACTAAAATGACATTCACACAATTGCAAACTGACTCAATCGCACCAACACTACCTCGCCGGTGTTAGAAAATCCATTGGTCTGGATCACGAGCATTAAATCATGTTTCCTTTACCCCCCCCGGCCCCACCCACAGACCAGTCATCTGTATACATGAAACTTCGGGGAGAGGGCCAGAATGAGTATGTGATGATTACGTAGAGGCAAGACCTGTAACAGTAGGTTTGTTTCATAAGATGAATAGTTTTTTCTTCTTTTTTTCCCCCCATACATTAATTTTGAATTTTTTTTACATAAATAAGACTGAATCAAAACTAGTACCACCCACCCCCAACACAACAGATATGGCATTTCTGATCAAAAATCCCAGATCCCGTGTTTTATTTTCATCCCCTAGAAAGCATGCTGCGGCCGACCGAACTGCACTGTCGTCTGTCTACAACACCAACTTGCCCACAATGACGCCCACCACAAAGAAGAGCATGATGAGGGCCACCGTGCGGGCGCTCAAGCCCTCCTCCTTTTTCATGCTGACTGGGGAGTGCTGAGATGACATCATGTTGCTCTTCCTCATCCGCAGACCGTCGTCCTCCTGAAACGGGAGGGAGCGGAGGAAAACAAGAAGAGAGGAGGGGAGAGGAAGAGAGGGGTGAAATAAAGAAAGTGAATGTCGAAAAGAAACAGACAGTTTGTCAATCAGTCAATAAGATAAGACTATTTATTTACTAGTTCAAAGAAATAGGATCTGCTTAAATCTTCATCTGACCCAATCCCCAGAGGGCCGCAGAAGGCGCCAGGCTTTAACACACTTCATTTCCCAGCAGCGGGTGGGGGGCTCTCTGTTAGTTTAATCCCGCAGGAGCAGCCAACAGTCGTTCTGCCTCTGGCAAGAAGTTGAAGGGGAGGAGATGGTGCTGGTGTTTGAGGGGGGGACGATTTTCTCTTAGCTGTCTGTGGAGTGTGTGTGTGTCTCAATTCCAACCAAACCTTAAGAAAACCCAGTTTTAAAGCTTACTTCACTGATCGTTGTGATTGATGTCACTGATTTTTGCAAAACCGCCTCACAAGCTTCGAAGCCTGAGGTCTGCCACTGATTATGGATATGAGAGGTTACACTCAACACAAACTTCAATCTTGACTTACGGCCTCTGTTCAAACACAGCACAGGGTGGAGGACGCCGCAGCGAAAACTTCCTTAATGTGCTTATCTTGATTGTGAGCATTAATCAGCGCAAAAAAAAAATTAACAAGAAACAAAAAAAGTGATGTTCAGTGATGTCATCAGTTCATTTTGTTGATTGAGAGGAGTTTTTTTTCTTTATTTGCTCATTTGCTCATTTGTGGAATTAGACTCTCTCTCTGCTCATCTTCAGTTGAAGCCTGAAGATCGCCTGGCTGTTTGAACTAAACTGTGTGTTACCAATTTCAAAGTACAAAACTTACTAAGGGTGACTAATCAATTACTTCATTGACAGCATTTGGTGGTTTTCTGGACTTCTCCGACAGAAAACTAAATACGTTTAGGTTCTGAGCTGTTAAATGTGTCAACTTCATCTCTGGGGGGGATTCACATCACGCAGCGCCTACAGTGACACCTGTGTCTTCACAAACATTGCAAAGTGACAAAAGAAAGAATGAACTGGCTGTGGTCCTCAGGTCGTCTCACTCACCCTGATCTGTTTGTTTTCTTCCCGTAGCCTCTGAGCCTCCATCTGCAGCCTCTTACACTCCTCCATGATCTTCTTTACCTCGCCGTCATCGAGGGTGGAGCTCATTGACTTCGTCTGCAGGGAGGAGGACTCTGACTTCAGCAAGCTGGACGACATCATCTTGTTGGACTCCATGTCGTGCTGTAAGTGGGTTAGAGGGCGACAAGTTATAAAGTTGTCTGTTGCTGCTACAGTGTTTCCATGGCGATTGTGGCCGATGACTTGGCGGCACACTGGTGCAATTTTACGTTCATATTTGGAGGCTTGTAGACTTTCATATGCAGGATGTATGTGCACACACAGAGCCTCCTATCTCTGTGTTTGTGGGAAAGTTCACTCAGGAGTGTCTTTCATAAGTGGATCAAGCTGGTTTCTATCAGCATTATCTCTAACGGACTCTGTGGTGCACAGTGCTGACTGGGAGCCGTGTGTGTGTACCGCACAGCTCATAATGAATTCAAAACAGCTACCATGGGTCCTTTTTCCTCCTGGTGTTCATGAAGCCGGCAGACTCGGCTCATATCAATACGGGACAGTGTCTCTACAGCTGTGTGGGGTCTGAGAAGAATCACAACAATAATAAACTGCATGTGAGAATGAACAAAGTGGCCCTCTGAGGGGTTGTTGATGCCCGTGAGTGCGGCTGAGGCAGGGCGGGAGAGCGGTGGAGGTGAAGGAAACGTGGGACATGATGGAGAGAAATGAAAAGGGTAGGCAAGCTGTAATAGATTTAGAAAGAGAAGAAAAGGAAAGAAGGCCAGCAGCCCGAACTATTAAAAATACATTGTGGCACCCTGCTGAGGCTAATTATTGTAATTTTGAAAATAATGGACGGAGGCAATGAGACGTATCATTCGCTGTAGTTTCTTTCACATCAAATCTGTAGTGACAACAAAAAAGTGACTGTGTGTTGAGGCGAGTAGCAAAGTGAAGCAACAGCATGGGCTTACCGTTTTTTCGTTCTCCACTGGCATCTCAAAAACACACCTCAGCTTGGAGTCCATCAGGTCTTCGGGTTTAGCCTCCTTCCACTGGAGCAACAGAAAAAATATAAAGAAATATATCTCATTAAGTTAAAATAAAATAAAGCTGAATGTATACATTTTTCTATGTTACATGTTCTCACACATTACAGTGACTGATCAGCTGTTTGCTATAAACTATTTCAAATAAGTATGTTAAGACAAACATAAGTACGTTGAGTGTGATTAATTTAAATTCTTGATTTAAGCATACAGTATGTTGAGTTTGACAAAAACCGTTTTAGATATGATTTTTCTTCAAATCATAGGAGTGTGAGACATAATTTAACAGTTTATATATGTATGACAGTGTCTCCCTACTAAACTAAGTTTCTGTGAAATTAGAGATAATTATGCCGTAAAGTGCTATGAATCTATTTTTTTTTCCAAGGTATGACAACGTATCTGTGTTCTTAGTCAACTTGCATTTTTAACATTTTCATCATCACTGGCTGGACTGTTATCAGGCAGATCTGTTCTGCATTGTTGTTTCTCACAAGATGAGGAAATGGGGAACAATGGACACACATTTACAGCCAGGAGGCATGCAGTCTATCTCTGTTGTGTTCTTTCTACAAAACCTGCACCTCAGAAATCTGCTTTCAACTTCTGCTCAATTCACAGGCTCGAATAATAACCCACTAGGATTCAGGATCTGTCTCAGTGTCTCTTTTGTAACCACCACTCAGGTTTATCATGTGTGTTGTTATACGAGGGTAAGGCATTATATCAGACCAAATTCTCAAAACACTTGTTGGCATTTAATGATGATTTACTGTACATATGTTGGCCAAGACGACTTTCAGACCACACACAGTGTTACGACCAAACTGTGCTCATTGTGTTTTTTATTGCTGTGTGTCAGCACTGCGACAAAGCAGCTCATCCAGACTGCGAGTCGACTGCCTCTTTCCTCACTGTTAAATTCAAGAGATGTATTTCCTCTTCTGTTAAGGGGTAGTTCTTCTGCATCTGCTGTATGAGGGACTGAGCTATATCTTTGTGTAGAGCATTTTTGTTTTTCAGCATCTGCAAACACTTAGGGAGAAAGAATATTTTAGGAAGGAGATACACTCACCACTCCCTCCATGTCGGTCATGTCAGGAGGTGCTAACATGGACTGGACCATGAACTTGTGTTTGCTCTTCTCATTGGGGTCATAGTCAAAAGGCTGCAGCATAACTGAAACAAAAAACAGACAGTGACAGTCAGTGTCAGCATAGGAAGAAAAACATGAGGTAAAGATTTAACAATGTTTTATCTCACCTTCTATGGAAATAAAGTATAATGTAAAATCTGTAGGACTGTTAAAATGACTAAGAAGTAGCATTTTGGAGTTGGGAGGAGCTAACAATATAATGTGAGAAAATAAAAATATTGTTCTACAGCAATCACTTTGGTGGCACTGCTCACAATTCACGGATACAAATATGGAAGCAGTGAAAGCCTACAACATTTTGAATCTTGTAAGAAACTAAATATGCAATTGAAAAATTTGGCCACTACTAATTTTATCGTATCTTAAGATATGTGCCTTATCTTTGTGGCATTTTATGCCTTGATTAGACAGTAGAGATTATTGAACATTTTTCTTTGAAGACCATCGATCTTAATAAATGTGATTTGAATTTTTTTTTTTTTTCCCTTTTAAGATGTGATGAGGGGGCACTTCATTTAAGGATGTAACAACCCAAAAAGGAAGGGAGCCATGGCTCTCACGTATAATACTACTATAACAGACACAGATTATACATACCAACGTATCATAAAATTATTTATTTCCCTTTAGTTAACAACTGAAAATTAGGATTAACAGTAACCATGGGGAGACAAAGACAAGGAAGATAAGTGACAAAAAGTACACCTCATCACCTGTGAACAGGTGAACCTGTGAAGTCCCCACAGAGGAATATTATAATCATTTTATTTTGTTATGACTCCGTGTTTCTCATCCTCACTCAGGAGACTCAGAAAAACTTGTCACACAAAGCATCTTGTTAGTATCTTTCAAACTGCGGCAGACACACACAGGAACATAATATGATTTGTGGGTAAAATCCGCCGCCCCAAATACGAAACGACTTGTGGAACGGCAGTCATTAAGCCTTTACTTCTCTTTGTCAGCAACTTTCCATCTCTCTTGCTTTCTCAACTCTGCGTCCACTCCTCGGATTAAAGGGGAATTAGTAAGTATCAAATACCCACGTATTTGTCAAACAGTAAACTAGCGCCTCCACGTCTTTGAGTCTCCAGGCTTGCCCCTGCTGCTCGGAAAAAGTGGTGGAGATGATTTATTTCTAAGTTCGTGTTACCATGACGGCGAAACACTGACGGATCTACAAATACCCCTGGGGGTAATCTTTATAACAGCTTCCAAACCTCGACTTTTTCTTTCTTAACATTACATATCGCTCTAACAAAAAGCAGGTGTGGGGTTGGAATACTACTTTAACCCATCACCACATCAGTCCTCTCAGCCAGTGGTGTGTTATTTGATGTCATTCCAATGAATGAGAGGGTATTTTAAAGCTGTAACGATGATTTACAATGATTAGTTTCTTATGTCGGTATTCAAGTGCAGAGTTGATGAAGATGGCTATTGATTGGTGATCTTTTTCTCCTTTGACTTCAGTTTTTAAATGCGGGTGTAATTGAAAGGCGTATTTTGACCTCAGCACCAAGAACATCCACAGCGCCTGTGTGACTCTTTGGCTTTCACTCGAAAACAAATGACCTCCTAATTTCAAAGCCGGTGTAGCTATCAGGATGGTTTTCATATATGGCACATGCCAATTCTCCCTAGAGTGGAAAACCTCAGAGATGTAGTGCACCATTACAGCAATCAGGGCAGTTCAATATTGCAAACCAGAAACAGACGGCGCGAACAGATTGAGAGCATCCTGTTTGAGTCAGACCCAATTTGCACGGCCACCTTTGGTCCAAGGGGACAATACTAGAGAATGGAGGCAGGAAAGCGTGTAAGTTCTTTGAACAGTGAATAACATAAAAAAGAAGCCAAAGCCTGAGATGTAGAGAAAAAAAAAACATAGCCACATAAGAGGAAAAAGTGATTTAAATCCCCTTTGATCTACAGTCTTTGAACACACATTCACAAAAAGCTATGTGATTTTGCAATCTTACTTCACGTCGGGTGATCGTTTATAAACCTCACAGAGGCTAACTAAAGTCAACATGGTCAACAAGATGGTAATCGTCTGCCTGCTTGTTGATGATGAATGGAAACATTAGAGGGGGAGGGAGGGAGGCAAGAAAACGTTCCTTTTCTGTCGCTAATTAATTGCGTCCCCTGAGAGGAGCTGTGCTCACTAACTATTTACCTTGAAGTGCTTGCAGGGGTCTGTGGTTCCTGTTCCTTGACAATGACAACAAAATACTGAGTATAATCATTACAGGGTCTGCTGTACGGAAGCAGCTAATGATTATTTTCATCATCATTCAAGTATTTAATTGTTTTCTCGATGAATCAATTAATGTCTTGGACTATGAAATGTTTATAAATGCATCAGCAAATCACAGCATTTAGGGAGCTACTACAACAGAGAGTTTGACTTGAATGACTTACAATGTTAACTAATTTTTAAAATAGTAAATTGCAAATTCACTGATTAACTAAATGCATCAGCAAATCATAGCATTTAGGGAGCTACTACAACAGAGAGTTTGACTTGAATGACTTACAATGTTAACTAATTTTTAAAATAGTAAATTGCAAATAAATTAATTGTTTCAACTCTCTATAGCTTTGGTGTAACGACTGTAATGATTGTCTACCAATAAAAGTATAAAACTTTAGACTTCTGCGTTTTCCTGACCCATTTAATGTGAATTCTCAGCAGCATAGCCTAATCTAAAAGCTGTGTTTGACAATATAACAAACAGATGTTGTGCCAAAACAATGCGCTGCACTAATTGACAAAATCGGAACAAGATACAAGGTGAATTCACTCTGAACGTTACATAATGTGATGCAACATGAGATGACACACGATACCACGCAGCTCACAGTGACACCCCTATCTATAACTGTAACCTTTTTCCACACATATTCAGAGAGGCTACACTTGTAAAAGGGTGCTCCAGGTCGACTTTGTTCAATATTACTCAACAGAAAAACCTGGTCAAAGATCAGCAAACCCGCCGAGACTCAAGAGCGTGGGAGTGAGGAACAGAGTGGAGGGAGAGCTCACCAGGATGTGAGGGCTAAATCTCGTAAAACATGTTCGTATTCAGGCTTCCCAGGGTAGTAGGATCTCACACTTCTGATTGTACTCTCCTGGGTCCATCTAATTCAATATAATTCAAAAGGGGGAAAGATACACCAGCAAACCTATTTTAGGGTGGGAAATAACCCAAGAGTTAACAGCTTTCAATCCACCACACTATGCAGAACGTTTCTAGTTGGTTGGTTAAATAGTGACATGGCATTTAAATATTAGCAACTGTTTTATGAATATGGATGTTAATTAAGACAAAGGCGAACTAGAAATGAGCATAAGGCCAAGCTAATGAAGCTTATCAAAATAACTGCAACAGGAGAATTGTTATTTTTTTTATTGAGGTATGTTCTTTTGCTTTCTGCCTCCCTTGGAATGATAACATGTCTCGAGTATATGCCAGACGAACTTCTGACATATTCCCAGAAGAAGCTCAGTATTTGTGGACACATTTTTGAAACATTCACGCCACATATTTTTCCACTGGACGCTGCTGCACAACATCGAGCTCGGAGCAACATTCCTGCGGTCGTGGCTGCATCAAACGTATACAGTTACAGCTGATTTGAGCTTCAAAAGTACTGCGAGATCCTCAGTTAAGCCAGGAGATGACACGTCTCGGGTTTGTAGGTATCCTGTGGCAGACTGCGCCCTTTTGCCCCGACGTAAGTGGATGTCTCTGTAGCTTTTGTGCTGCTTTGTTAAAAGTCACAGACCAGAAATACTAGACAAACTGGACTGCAACACCTATGCAAACTAGAATGGACATTAAACAATACTTATTCATTATTTTCCTAAAACATTGTACAGTGTATGATGTGATGTTTTTTTTGTGAATGATTATTTGTGCTCTTAGTGTACCTTTACATAAGAACAAAAAAAACGAGCCGTATTCAGAGATTCTTTTCAATTAACTGTAAGAAATCAGGAGAAAAAAACCTCAAAATCTGCCCTGTTAAGACTTCTTGTAAACAAACAAATGTTTACTTTCAACACATTGTATATTGTGTATGTCAAATGATAAACTTTAATGCATTTCATTCAGCACAACACAGTTTAATTTTTAAACCTAAATTGTTCATGTTTATTTGCTTGCTGTCTTTTTTGTCACTACTTTTAGTTGCTGCATTTCTTGGTGCCTTACATAGATGGCAAACAATTGGCTCCATATCGCTATTAGCTGCCAAAACTTTCACAGGGTGCCCTGGAGCTATACAGTCAGCCAGCATTTGTTTCTACATCACATTACTGATACAGTACAGCGAACATTTCTTAAGAAAATCTTGCCATGATTTGAAGCCCCTATACAGGTGGTTTCAGTCCTTTTGGCCGATCCGACCTCAGATTGAATCTGGTAAGACAAACATGGCTGCGCTCCACTTGGCCATGACAGTGTCCTATTTGTTACGTAGCAGCAAGATTGGGAAACCCAGACAAATGGGGTGCAGGAGTTATGTGAGGGCAGGTACAACACTGAACAGATGATAACAGAACAGCAACATGTAGTGGCAATACTGTAGTTTAATTAATTTACTTGTTTTATATCTTTTAAGACAGTACAGAATATTTACAGCCACGCCATGTGAAAGATATTAATTAGTCTGTATTGTTTGCAATGTTGTTGGTGGTATTTTATTTATGTGCCACACATACCCCTCGATTCTAAGTTGCATGTGCCTGCACCGGGTCTGGAGCACACCCACTGATAAAGGTGTATTTTGTCACACCTTATTGGGCGCAGCAAAGTTAACAGAGTCATGAGTATCTTGTTCAGTACTGTACGCACCCACGCACTTCTGAGAAGAGTAATATACCTGTGTGAGTTTACCATGGGTGTGCAGAGCCTTTAATAACCGTACTTGTTTCGTCAAAGAGACTTAAGTTGTGTTAGATTAAAAGCACTCAATGTCTGAATTATAAGACCCCAGAAACCCTTGTTATCCTATTAAGTACATTGCTTTGTGATTTCTCCCTGAAGACGAACAACAGAAAGAGTTTAAAGACCATGCTGTGTGTTTGCCTATAGTGACTACATTCTCAGAAAACCAATCTCCTTTTGGGACTCAAACTCGTGACCTTTCTCAGCCAAATAAGCGTGTAAAATGATGGCAACTGACAGGGAGGACTGTGCTGATTTGTCGCCCACTGCTGACAGCAGGCCCCGGTGACACAGTTTGCAGTTGTTGACATCAGATAGGGGAGGTTGTAAAATGAGTCTGTGGCTGTAAATGGCAGAGGTGGCATAGTGTGGAAACATTAGCCTGTACCTGTCTCCCTGAAATTGCATGACTGGGAATGAGGCCCGCCAGGAGGGACTGTGTCGAGAGGACCGGGAAATACTGGAGAAGTGTGTGTTTATGTAAAAAGAGCAATCCCATTTTGCAAACTAGAGAAATAATACTCAGCCTTCCTTCCCTTGCCTTACATAGAGCCATTCTCACAGATGTTTGGTCTTACACGAGTCAATCAATACACGAGTAAAACAAAGTCAAAGATATTTAAATGGTCTCACAAGTCACTGCTATGGTGACTAGGGCAATAACTAATTACCAGTTGCATTATCAATTATGAAGTGTATGAAATTTCCCACAGACCAACAAAAACCTATAACACCTTACCAGAAAAAATACCTTCAAGTTGCTTACTTTTTCTGACCAAGAACAAAACAAGCAAATGCATAAAGATAAAGTAAAAAAAAGTCACATTATATTTTAGATTAGCAGTGACATTATAAAGAAGCCGTAAGTAAATAAGTAACTGAATAAAATTAATAAAAGTAGGCAGCCTTAAAGTCCCACTTCCTTGATCATCACCTGAGACGTTGATTGAGGTGCCTGCGTCGATGATTCCACTGTTTGGCCGCACGCAGTACCGGCGCGGCGCTGTCGTCTTAACCTTGAAACACACATTCCTGTCTGTAGGGTTGGAGAGCTTGAGATTCGTGGTGACCACGTCTGAGAATGGACCTGTGAAGAATGATGATAAGATGGCAACTTAAAACAATGAGACTGTCTTTGGGTACTTTGGGAAAAACATCTTCAAGTTCTATAATACAAAAAAATACAAAGACAAAAAATAAATTGCATCAGATAGTAACATGAATTGAAACTGGACGGAGATACGTTTTAATTTTGGCTACACCTGTTAATTTCAAAACACTATTTGTGGGTTAAATTGCTTAAATGCCACATGTACACAGATTGATGGAGAATAAAACTGCCACTGGCACACACTTAAAGACACTCGTAATGTGTGTGAGCCGTCAGAAATTGACATAATCAAAGCAAATGAGTGTCTCTTCTTCAGCTGATCAAAACACATCAAAATGCAAATCCATCATCCGCTGCTGCAGAAAAAGCACCAGTTTGAATTAAAAGAAACCTGACAAAGGGAAAAATAAACAGCCGAGCTCAGAGACACACAGCTCTTTACATAAAATAAAAATATGGAAATTTTATTCTGTCGTAATGCTGCAGGAAGAAAGTAGAGTGAGAGCTTCTTTTGACTCAGTAGGTGTGTGGAAATTATATTTATGATGTTTCAATATATGGTGTCATTAATGTTGAAACACTGTCACAATAGAGAAACAAATTTAAGGGAATTTTGTCAAATATTTAACACTGATTTTAGCGCAAAAAAAAAAAGAAAAAAAGAAAAAAAAAAAAAGACTACGCTGTATATACGCAGAAGAAACAGGCGGATCTGAGCTTTTTCAAACCAATGTTGAAGTAAATAAGATAACTGAAATACCAGTGAGTAAAGCCTATTAAAGCTATGTGACATGTATGTTAACGCATGTTAAATGTGGACCCGTCAAAACCAAACTGGATCTGACTTTAATTGCGACCCACTCAATCTGCTGCCCACAATTTGGAGCTTCTGCTGCATATTTTTTTGATTTGACCCGACATTTGAATAAACAGAGTTCTACTGCCAAGGCAGCTAATGCAGGTTTTTAATGTCTGACTGGAAGACGTCTTCAAGATAAACAATTCCAATCTGTTTCTCACATTAAAACCAAAATTACTGCATCTCGGTAACAACTGAAGATATGTCAAGGATGCAAACTTTTTCTTTCAGCTTTACTCTCTAGATTGATGTCGACTGCTGATGTCTCCTCTTGATTAAGAAAAACAATTCTGGTATCAATTTACCAAACTCTTTAAAGAGCAAACTGCATGTATGTATCTATAAATCACAGGCTTCTGCTACCCCGCTGTCATGATGAGAGTAGCTGATGCTTCGACTAATTACAGCTCTTGTTGTGGATGCAGGCCACATCTCTCCGACGCTCTCACAAGGCCAGATGCATTAAGCTGCACAGATTTGTCAATAATGCAGAAAACCCTTACAACAAAAGCCACAGTGAAATAACACTGTGCAAAATCTAAAAAGGTGAGCGAAGGTTAAGTAAGTTATCCATCCAGACTGCAGCACTAAATTGTCAGTTTTTTTTTTTTTTTTTTTTTTTACAGCTTAAGTCTGGTTTATGTTCCTTTTAAAAAGGCACTTCGTTTCTCTTATTTCTTGCACATGTATAAAATGCTATTTTAATGTAAGTAGTAAATTGTATAGTAAAATAGTAGTAGTAGTAAATAGTAAATTGGCTAATTTAATTTAGTTAATTCATTTTTTAAATTTTTCTCTGATCTTAACCTCTTTAAAAAAAAAAACAGGTGGACAGCAGTTACATCCAACCAGTGTCTAATAATTTCTATTGATTATGAAATTATGTCATGATCAATGTGATATCTGGCCTCCAATCATGTTGAGGGAGAAATGAGAGCATGAAGAAGGGGAAAGGTAGGAGAGGCATGGGAATAACCAGCCGTGTGAAATCACCCCGTCTAGCTTTTCTATTCATAACTATAATACAGTCCCAGAAATACATATTTGTTCATGCTCTATCTGGGGCCCAGTTTTGATAATGTCAATAATTTGATATCTGTAAAAGCTAAACGAGAGAGTATCAGCCAGGGGGGTTGAACGTGTGACCAGACAGAAAACTCTGGAAATCCCCTCAGTGACTTCTGTTGTGTTTGTGCACCCGACGCTAAACCCCCCCAAATTCCCTTCAGCCTCAGCAGTACCCTTTGATTACTGCCAAGCAACTGTATGTTATCGTCACATTACCGTGACAAGTCATACACAAACAGTTGGATGATCAAGAAACACGCGGAAAATAACAGACTCTGGGCAGGAGCAGGATTTATGGTAGCAATAAATCAACTACCTATCTCGCAAAACATTATCCAAGCGGCCTAACCACCCTGTTTCCATATTACACCGGCTCAATCTTCTGTATATTCCTGATTGGATAAATTGTTTGTGATTTCTTTCCGTGTCCAGATTGTTACAGTGACCATGTCAACCTGGGTTGTGGAAATCTTATATTAGATTATATCTTAGATAACACAGGAGGCCGACCCCTTATTATTTTTCTGGATCAGATTTCTTTGCAACAATATATTCTCAATATCAGCTTGCGTTGACGTCTGTTCCATTATGATACTGCAGCCTCACTGACGTCAGAGCAGATAGATATACTAGTGACTGGTGAAAATCAAATCCTCCTCCCAAGAAAATTATCTAGTGAGGAGGTAATATAGAAGGTAAGAAGGTAATGTAGAAGGTAACATATTGGCAGTGCAGTCTAAACATCAGGCTTACTGTGTCTAGTTTGAATGAATCAGTCCTATAACATAATTATTGGCAATTTTCAAGACAGGTGGATTCAGAGCAGACAGATAATCAGAGTGAAATGCCATTTCTATTAACTTCATTATTCAGGGAAAGAGCCACCAATGAGTACAACACCCAACCTAAACTGCTTTAAAAAAGAAAGAAAGAAAGAAAGAAAGAAAGAAAAATACATTTTGAGTTGTGGCAAGCCATTCAGGGGTAAGTATATTTATTGCGTTCACATTTAATACCACAAGAGCGAGCAGCACCTAACACTGTGATTCATCCTCAAATGACGAATGAAGTGAAGTAAAGTTTTCTTTTTATTTCAGCGGTAATGACATTAACAGAAAAGTAAAAATCGGTAGGATATGAGAGCACTCGCATGAGCACAGCGAGAGAAGTCCCAAAATGTGCTAAACTAATCTGGCTAATGCGTTGAATCTGGAGAAGGTCCAGAGTCTAATGAGTCGTCTTTGATATTATCGGCACATTATTGTAGGGGGGGGGGGCGCACTCGCTGGTATCCCCGGTTTAATTCCAACAAATCTCATTTTGTGTTTTTACCTAAGTGCTCCCTCATAAAACCACAGTTACATGTCATCAATTTATTCTTGTTATTTTTGGCAACAGTTCCTTTATTGATGGGACGCTACAGAAACTGCATAGAAAAATATATCCAGATAGCTAACTGGCAGCCGTTAGTCACTCCTGTGTTTTTCCAGTACCTCTAGTGAGCACAGAGCTAATTCACAGTAGTAAGGGGGAATGACGAATGAAGGTATGACTTCCCAAACTTTCGATACTGTGCCAACACCACACACACAGACTCACATCAATCAGACTCACGGACACTAAGTTTCATTTTGAAACTTAATAGAATCGTTAAAAACCGTATAAACCAAATATTATTCATGAATTATTATATTTCTATAAAAGACCAAAAGTATTCGCCACTTTGCTGCTGTATGTGTTCATATCATAGACATCATAGCTAAAAGCTCACAGTAGTAGTATTTAGCTATATTTTTATAATATTCCACTCAAAGTAAAAGTACGGCATTCAAAACCTTACATGAGTAAAAGTGTGTAAGTATTTCCAGCTGGATTTAAAATAGTAAAGTATAAGTACTCATTGTGCAGTAAAACTGCCCTGGACAGTGTTTTACTATATCTGATTTTTTTTTTTTTTTTAATACTATAGCTAGATTAATGTGTAGGTTGCACTTTACTGCTGTAGAGAACCACATATCTTAAAGTTTGGGCAGGATGGGTGTTAAAAGCTGTGATTTGAAAAGTAACTAAAGCTATGACACAAATGTAGGGGAGTAAAAGTATAAAGTTGCATAAAAATTGAAATACATAAGTAAAGCTTTTGAATCTGTAGTTATGTACAGTACTTTTAGTAAATGTATTTACTTCTAGACATATATATTGGTTGATTTTGGGTTTTGAGACATACGATGGTCTGATGATTTTTTTTAAGTTGAGCCGGTGGAAATACACTTAATAAAAACACAACTCACGACTCCTGTTGACAGTAAACCCAGCGTTTCTTGACCGACTTCCCGGATATCCAAATAACATTTTAACTTGCGATTTTATGCAACTATAACAACCGCCAAAACTCAGCTTTGCCAACTTTTCTCATTGTATAGTTTTCAAATACAATAACAAATTAGGCCGCTACAGTAGCTGTTCTTGTGAGCAAAACCTTTGCAGTTGAGAGAGGCATGCTCGCTGTGCACGAAAACATGGAGCTCGTTCAGAATTAGTACATACACCAGATTCGAGATAAAGTTTCAGCTCAGCAAACATTCAGAGCAACTGACACTTCCCTTCTCCTCTGAGCAAAGACAGAGAGGAAATTCAGACCCTCACAAGCTTGGCTCCACTTCTGAAGGCTTTTAATGAAAGGGACTCACGCCACCGACTACTGTACACCTGATCTACTACTTCCTGAAAGTTTCTCGGGATGGTGTCCAACTCACGAAAACCTCAAACAGCAGTTAAAAACTATTACGAAGAGCCGATATTTGAAGCTGTCGTCTCTCAAGGTTAGATTTTGTTAATAGCAGAGAAAAAATTGGAGGCTGGAAGCTTTTTTGTAAAGATTTGTTAATGGTACCCCTGACGAAGATGAAAAAGTCCAGTCTCTAAGACTTCACAGTATTTGGCCCACAGTTGGTCTGAGCACTAACTGGCTACTACGAACAGACCTTCTCTTCATTTCCTTTCCAAGTCCAACACTGCAGCACTACAGATTACTTGAGGCCTGAGTACTGGCATGTGATTTGTGGTATTGTCGAGTATACTGAGAAGGGTCTGTTTGGTTATCCCTCATACATTAACACATAGTCATACTCGTTTCCGATTGGCTATTTCAATCATAGGATGGTTTCGCCACAGTTATAAATCAAGGTATATTAAACTACAGGTAACCATGGCAACAGCGTGTCTGCTTCATGCTTTTAAGTTCGATCTCTTTGTTATTGTAAACAAATCCCATGAAAACACCAAAACCAACAACAAACTTATGCTATTATCAAGTACTGCCTGCAGAGCAAACATCTCATAAAATTTATAAATATGCCACGTTACACTGAAACGGACCTACCCAGAGGTTAAACTTACGACAAACAAACTTGACAAAAAAGTTGATAACCATTTGAATGCAGCTTCGCTTTTTGTCATTTGGTAAGGTGGCCTAAAACACAATCAGAGGTGTGTTACAGAGGGGAATGAGACTTCGTGGTGAAAACTGTACAGTGGCATTTTTCATCTCTGCTTTGTTGCATTATTTCCACATAACAGGGCACTTTGTTTTGTAATATTGCCTCTGTAAATTTACAGACTCAGAGAGGGCTCCAACACTGTGAGCTTGATACCAGACAACTTATAACTTGTGGTGGAGGAAGTATTCAGATCCTGAAGTAAAAGTACTGATCCCACTCTGTAAAAATACTCCACTACAAGTAAAAGTCCTTACTGAAAGTTATGAATACGAAGATTTCCGTTGTGTTACCTTTCATAGCAGTTATGGCGATAATATATAATTGCATTGCTGGACCTCACTTCAGTTTCGGTTTTGTCATATGTGGTCATCAGTCTTTCTTTCTTTTCTTTCATTAAAAGCCTCAATAAAAGCCTCACTGTATGCCACTTGTGATTGTTCTGGGAAAGTCGCCACCAACACCCATGTAGTAACACTGAAAATGCTGCAGGCTTTCATGAGTGGGTTATAGGCTCAATCACCACTGTGTTACGTCATGCAGCTATAGAAAGTGATTTAAAAGATGTTTATTTAAATTAAAATCTTCGAAACTATGACTGAGTAAAAATATGTAAGCAGTAGAATTTATTTTAATTATCAAAAGTAGTCACTGTGCAGCGAAATGGTCCTTGTCAGTGTTTTACTATATCTGATGTCTGTGGATTAATATTACTGCTGCACTAGTGTGTGTTGCGTTTTACTGCTATGGATGCTTATGGTTGAGTAGTTTAATCTACAGCAATGCATCAAGGTCTCAAAGACCATAATATGTTTGTAGTGTTGCTTTCCTGTGAGAACCATGTATCTCTAAGAAAGTATGCATGAGCTCAGCTAAACAACAATTGCAATAATGTATTTTCCAGATAATCCAAGGAGGGTTTAAAATGCTTTTTTTTAAAGCTCAAGTAGTCAAGAAGTAGAAGAATGTTCTCAATACATGAAGGAACATTTAATCCTCCAGTTCAACACAAAATTCAAATTCAAAATCACCACTGAACAGGAAGGGTCTGAAAAACTGTATCTAAGTATCTAAAGCTGTCAGACAAATGTAGTGCAGTAAAAAGAACAATATTTCCCTCTAATGTTAAGTATAAGATGGAAATACTATAAAAAATAACACAGGTTAACAAAGTAATGTCGTGGCTGCACATTTTAAGCGAAAGATGAAATATGTCACTTTAAACTTGACAGCATTTAAGCAACTTATCTTATCCATACTGTGGTCTATCAAATCAGTTTGGTGAAGATTGCCTGTCACTGTGACAAGACTCACAGGCTTTAAGGGCAAACAGTGCTTGTGTTTATTTTGGAACACCTAGAGCTGATATCTACAAAGCTCACTGCTGATAAGAGGAAAAGTTTGACTGTAATTTGAGGCTAGCTGTGCTTTGAACAGCAAAATAAAACAAACTCTGTGGCACCTTGCTCCAGACAGAGGACGGGCTGCAGCATCTCAACCAGTGTAATCTGTTGCAGCACAGATACATCAGGTCCATATGTGTTTATGTAACATTATTTGGGCCTAAAGCAACGTGACATGTTGCAGCCAAATATCGAGCTTCACTTAGACGTTTAAAAGCCAGAAAAACGATCAAATAAAAAAAAGAGGGAGGATTTGTTTTATGCACGATAATGACCTGCAGCTACAACATTAAGAAACAGCAGTAGTCGGCATGATATTTGACCCTGAGAGCTGTCAAGTTAATAAATGAAGTCAAGACAGCGAGCTAACGTTAGCCGGCTACACCTGCTAAGGATGCTGCGAGCTTGTGTGCGCTGAGGAAGGTGTGAATTTAAAAGATAATATTGCTGTTATTTATTTATGACTGTGGTTATTTTTCTCTATTTCTCCACCCCAGCAGCCACACATACGCACCACACATGTTTCGTCTCTTAAACCTGTGTGCTGACATAGAAAATGTGTGGCAGGGCCCGGCTAGCTTAGCTTAGCCGCAGGAGGCTAATCCAAGCCGGCTAGCACAAGCTGTCAGTTGACCCGCCGTCCTTTCGGAGCAGCCTCAAACACAGAGGAGGGGGTGTGGGGAGGTAATGTTAAAACGTGTGGCAGCTTCCCCCTGGTTTGGTTCCCCTCCCTCCCCTCCTGACCCCGCAGACAGAAGCGCCCCCCCCACCCCTCTCCAGTCCACACCGGGCCCCCCTCCCGTCTCACCTCTGAATTTCAGTTCGTGCTGCGGCTCCAGGAGCAGAGCCTGTTCCGGCCTGGCCATGTCCCAACAGCTGCTGATCGAGCCTCAAAACCGGTTCCTGTCGTGTCGTCCCCCCCCCCGTGTCGGCAGGACGCTGTCGACGAGTGCCGCGGCGCAAAAACGGACGGGTGTTTCGTAGCTTTTTTCTGTTTCGTGTCGCTGTCGGTGGATGTCCCCCCGTCTCCCGCCGCCCGCCGCTGCTAGACCTACCAACGGCTGTTGTGATGCAGCAGGAAGGGACCGAGAGACGGCCCGGTGACGTCACTGCCTCTGCATAGGGGAGGGGGGGGGGCAAGGTGCACCCAGGGACGGTGTGTGTGTGTGTGTGTGTGTGTGTGTGTAAGTTTGTAAGGAGGGGCACCACCTCAATGCAGGCATCAGTCCGGTGGAGTGAACAGGCTCAGACATGGTCAGCCCATGAAATTATTTAACACTAACTACAGTTAATAATAATAATAATAATAATAATAATGATGGGGAAGTTGAAAATATCATATAGCACTGTATGAGAAGGATTTTGGATATGTTGGCTAGTACACCAATAAATGAATATACTATGATGGTTCAACAGGTTGTGAACAGGTTGTAAAATATTTATAACACAGATGTATACAAGTAGTAATCTGTAATAAAAGTGGTGATGCCATTGTGCACCCAGGGATGGTGTGTGTGTGTGTGTGTGTGTAAGTGGAGGGGGCACCACCTCAATGCAGGCATCAGTCCGGTGGAGTGAACAGGCTCAAACATGGTCAGCCCATGAAATTATTTATTATATGCACACTAACTACAGTTAATAATAATAATAATAATAATAATGATGGGGAAGTTGAAAATATCATATAGCACTGTATGAGAAGGATTTTGGATATGTTGGCTAGTACACCAATAAATGAATATACTATGATGGTTCAACAGGTTGTGAACAGGTTGTAAAATATTTATAACACAGATGTATACAAGTAGTAATCTGTAATAAAAGTGGTGATGCCATTGTGCACCCAGGGATGGTGTGTGTGTGTGTGTGTGTGTGTGTGTGTAAGGAGAGGGCACCACCTCAATGCAGGCAGGCATCAACCAGCAGAAGTGAAGAGGCTCAAACATGGTCAGCTCATGAACTTATTTATTATGTGCATAATAATTACAATTAATAATGAGGAAGTTCATATGTATAATATACTGCTATATGAGAAGGATTTTGTAGGCAAGTACACCAATAAACAAACGTACTATTATGGTTCAACAGGGTGTGAACAGGTTGTAAAATATTTATAACACAGATGTATAAAAGTAGTAATCTGTAATAAAAGTGGTGATGCCATAGTGCACCCAGGGATAGTGTGTGTAGTGTAGAGTGTGTGTGTGTGTGTGTGTGTGTGTGTGAGCTCATGAACTTATTTATTATATGCACAATAATTACAGTTAATAATGATAATGAGGAAGTTACAATGTATAATATACTGCTATATGAGAAGGATTTGGGATGTGTAAGCTAGTATACCAATAAATAGATATACTATGATGGTTCAACAGGTTGTGAACAGGTAGTTAAATGTAAAATCCATATAAGGCACATGTATACAAGTAGAGATCAGTAATAAAAAGTTAACAAGGTGATGCCAGGTGTGTGTGTGTGTGTGTGTGTGTGTGTGTGTGATCTTATCACTTATAAGGAGGTTATGAGGAGACATCAACCAGGTGAAATGACGAGGCTGAAAAGAAGTCCACCATGTCAAGGTCTTTATCTATCATATGCACGGTAATCACAATGGATAGTGCAAAAATATCAAATATGTATGTGTAGCATAAAAAGAATAAAATAAAATAGAATGATGTGTTAGGCAGGTGTACTGTAATGATAAAATCAATAAACATACATTTAGAGAGTAAACATGTACTAAAATAGATATAACACAGATGCAAATAAGTTGTAATCAGTGTTAATAATGAAGGGTGCACAAAGGGTGACAACGCGATTCCAGGGTGCAACTGGTATTAAATATAATACTACAAAATGAAATATAATGCTGTAGGAATGAATAAAGTGTCATTTAGACAGTTGATGTTAAAACAGCTTGTAAACTGGTTGTAAAATAGATATAATGGAGTACAGAGGTTGTAACTAGGAAGTGTTAGTAGAATAAAGGTTAAGTGACTTTTATGTGACCCATTTATCACCCTTTTGCCTGAATGTGGAACAATAATGAAGAGCACAATAAACGACTGAGGCTGTCTCCAGTGCACACTTCTGTTTTAATTCACATCCCCGTAGTAACAATAATACATAACTCTTTTTAAAAAATATGTTATTACAACACAGTAATCTCTGCTTGGGTCACTTTGTGGACAACTTGGCATGCAAAAAGACTTGGCTCTTACTTAATTGTTGTTTGATGACTGACAAAAGGTTTCTTTCAAACTTAATTCACCCATCTTTAAATATATACAAAAATGTTTTGTGAGGGAATAATGAAATGAGAGAAAAACTCTAACTGTCAAGAGGATGTGTATGCATATTAAAAAATAATCGTTTTGTGTTTTATCAACAGCCATATTAATTATCATTTTGTATTGCCTTTGGAAAAATGTACTTTTGGCAGCCTTTAAAATTCTAAATTTAATCTAAATCTTTAAATGTTATTAGATAAATTTCACAGTAATAAAAAGTTGAACTTATTGGTTTTCACAAAGGAGATAAACAAAATACTCATCAATGACTCAGTTTGTTTTCTTTATTAATCTAAATGCTGTAAATTTCAGACTAATTTTTAGTTTAACACCTGGATATTAAATGTAACTCCTTTTTTCTGTACATTAGATGTGGTCTGTCTATGTTTATGTCACACAGAATTTAATTTGAGTATTTTTAGTAATTGTGCATCTTAATGACGAAGAAAAAGGGCTGACAGAGGTGCAGTATGAATCCTCTCACCATCATTTTTTTTATTATTACACAACACAAACATAGGTGTATGTAATAACACCAATGATGGCTCCATTCCAGGTAAGTGGATCAATGAGCCAGTATGCACCATGTGAATGCTCTGGCACACCTGAGCATCTAATAAGCAGCCATGATTAATGTTAGTAGTTATACCTGTGTTTGACAGTTTAAAATTATGGCAACAGCATAAAGTGAGACATTGCGAAACTCCCTCATGTTTTCCTGCACAAAAAGCAGCCTGATGGCTCATAGAATCATGAAACTGGAACTATAAAAGTGTGTTGGTGTAATTAAATTCATAAATCAGTTTATTTTTCATCTGTCAAGTTAGCTTTAGCATTTACACAAGCTGCCATTCACCCTGTTACATGATGATTCATTACAACACTGATGCCTCAAAGAAAGATGAGCCCTTAAATATTACAGGTGTAATAGTTTATAGACATTTTCTTCATTTTTCTACATTAACCACATAGTTTCCATCCAAAAAATCCAAACAAAAAATATGTCGACTCAAACTGCTCAAACACTGGATAATTTTAGCTGTAAACCTATTGGGGTGCAGTAGGAGATTGGGAGGTGGTTAGACAAGATGTTCTGCCCTCTCAGCACTATTCAAAGTGCAGCGAAAAGCCCTCTGCCAGTCAAACACGCATCTCAAGTGTCATATTTATATATATATAGCCAGGCGGCTGGCTGCCAACCAGACAACACAACCAATCACTAACAACACTGTCACTGAATCCCTAAGGAACAAGTTAATGCACACATCTCTTTTAGGCGTAACACAAGAGAGTGAGAAACTTCACACACAGATAGCATATATGGCTTGCACACTTTCTTCCTCTCTTTCACACACACACACACACAACACGAAGGGAAAAGGTATTTCTGTCAATCTTTTATTAGTAAACAAATTGACAATTCCCTTTTTACACATTTGGAAATACACTGCAAACAACAGTTTTCAGGCATTTTGTTACAATCAATATGAAACATAGTAAAAAGCTAAATATGGTAACTACAATGCTGATGGAATTACTGCAAATGGTGTACAAGTGTATTGTGGTCATACAACTGGCTTAGAATAGAATATAGTCATTGATTTGTGTGCAATTTGATGGTATACACTGAAAAATATACATAATATAGATTAATCACATTCCCAGGGCCAGCCCAAGACTAATGCTATTTTTCAATGCAAAACCTCACATATAATTTCTATCCATGCCTCCTGTTTTCAGATAAGGTAAGAAAACCTGTGCCATTATGAAACGTCAAATATTCTTAAGCATTTATGCGATTAGCACTTTAAATCAGCATATTACATTGACAATAAAAAAAAAAGAAAAGGTTAATTATGTGTGGTGTCGTAAAATGGATTTGACCTTAAGAGGCACCATGTCCTTCATAGCAAAACTGAGCATACAGTCAAAATCTAAAACAACACCATGGGACATTAAGAGGTCTGACATCTTTACAAGAATCAGCCTGCAAGGTGGTAGTTAGTAATAAAGGCCCAATTAATATAAAGAGTCAAAGTGCAGCTTTCGAAGTACCAGAGTGATTCCCTTTTTTATCTCATTGCTGAAGCTATGTTATATTACTAGCTGGTGTTAGCATTACAATGACGTGCAAGGCGAATTATCAAACACAGCAAAATTTCATCAGTTAAGACTTGACCTAGAATGCTACTCTGGGTTTTCAAGGGATTTGGATGCTCAGCTCATTGATGATCAACTACGTATGAGCAAGACTGTTATTCAATCAGCATAAAATGAGGTTAATATGACCCTGTTGTTACCATCTGTTGGTGACTGAGGGAACAAGATCACATTTTTTGCATTTTGAGTGATTGCGCTACATCTGACTCTGTTACTGATCTCTTAGATTAGGTCACACTTCACCTTTGTCATAATAACTATTGCACTCTAGTGGAAAATCCTGGAGGAAAATAGGCAGTGCTGCTGTGCACACAACTCATCAGTAACAGGTACATTTAGGACGCTTAAAGGCAAATAAAGTGCCGTGCGCTGACAGAAAAGCACAAAATCCAAATTTTTTATATGCAGTCTAATCAAGCCCACATCTGTAATTTTTTGGCAACTTTGAAAAGAGGTTATTGGGCTAAAGGGCTCAAGAGATACAGGCAAGCACGAAATTACACAGAATTAATAAATCTGTGGGGGCTCATGAGTCAACTGCTACTGAAGTCCAATTAAGTCACTATAAGAGGTAATGGAAACTACCTCAACATGAGGATCACAGAGAAGTAATGATTTTAAAGGATGTATGAGGGGATTGTAGAGCTCTGTGAAAGATGTATAGTGATGAATAGTCAACCATACTTGTTTGAAACAAAATGAAACCTGGACCTCCAGTAAATGCCTGGGATTTAGAGGAATGAGTCGAAAGAAGTTGGGAGAAAGGAAAATCAGAAGGCAGAGCTTGGAACAAAGCACATACAGTAATTCAGAGCAGAACGGAGACTAAGGTTCATTAAGGGGTCAGCATGTCGACACGGTGCCACGTCTGACTCTGCACCTATAACCTTCTGCTGAGGGGAGATTTAAGCTTTAAAATCTGAGTTTCCTCTGAGGTCTCGTTTCCAGATTTCGCTGTTTTCATCGCGGGCCAGGTAGTAAAACAACTTTGCATGTGTGAGCCAGTGCTGATTATGTGAAAAAAAAGGAAAGATGAAAAATGTTTATGGGACAATTAAAGAATCTGGATAGAACTCACAAATATCAGCCTTCCCAGTAAAAAAAAAAAAAAAAAAAAAAAAAAATTACAGCTCAAGTAACTTGGTGAGACAACTGGCAGTATACTGCGTGCACTATGGGGAATTTCATGTACAGGATTCACATAATACCTGCTCAGTAATTACAAGTGGAAGTGTTGAGCACATGTGAGCAGCTGGAAGTGTTTTCATATAATAATAAACTCGAGGACTGCAACAAAGTCAGAAATGTCTTCTCTGATTAGAGCACCACCATTGGGAGATGTGGATTGTACAGTTGTTCTCATCACGGAGAGGAGATTTTACATCAGTTTATCATTCTCAGGGGCAACTTATGATTACAAACCAAAGAGAGGAGAATTACAAAAGTTTCATATTAGAATAGAAATAGTTTGTTTTGGGAAATATGCTTACTGGCTTTCTGTCAGACAGATAGATGAGAAGATACTATTCTCATATTTGTATTTGTACATTTTCAACGTAAAGGAAGAAGGCTCCCATACACCTTTAATTTATGCTTTTTTTTACCGTGTGATTGCAATTTACAACACAACACCCGCTGTATTTCCTGGTGTCACTTTGATCAAAACAGCAATCACACAATAAAACTAAAAAGTGTGCACAATGCATATTGCTGCGCTGTGAATCACCAATATCTCTGTAAATGTCCTTCCAAAAAGCAAAAATTTAGATGAGAGGTTGTTACTGATGGTCAAAATTTTATGATAAATTAATGATTACACACATTAAATGTATAGACTGAACATTCATCCTTAAAAAAAAAAAAACTAACAACAACTTATAATAACTTAAGTACTTTCAAAATAATTTGGTGAATTTGACCATGTTCGGTCCAGGTTTGGTTGAAAGACAAATTTACAATTCCTTCTGAATCCATGAATTTGTCACTGTAAAGTTCCTCTGATCAACCTAAAGCTACAATACACCAAAGAGAGACTGATGTCCACAACAGAAGTAGCCAGTAAAATGATATATATATCGGGGTCTTTCACTTATACATGAATGTATTAATGCAGGCGTTCTTGTCAAACGTTCAGAAAACTTGAAGCATTTCTCCTGCCAGTAATCTTCAGACGATATATGACGATTTTCTGTTGTTGAGTGCCGCAAAAATGCGCTTGCTACGGCCGTCAGTTTGGCAATGCTGCACCCTGGTATCGGTGATGGCAGGAGTGTTTGAGTGTGTGTGGCGGCTGTAAGCTGAAGCAGGCCGGGGACACAGAGGGTAAAAGCAAAGGTCAGGTCACAGGTCATGTGGGTACAGTCACCGGCATCATCAGCAGCACGTCCTGCGAGACTCTGAGGCCTGCCGTCCCAGTTTGAAACCTTTTCCTGAAGTCGATCCAGCTGCCTCTGCAACGGGGATGCGCTTACCTTTGAGAAGACACACACACATGTACACAAGGTCTCAGCATCTCTCTCTCTATTGCCACACACACTTCTTTACTGTGTAATAATATTTAGATTATTTATATTCATGGTAAAAATATATACATTTTGTGACCCAGTTTACGTTAGCATACGATTCCAAGCAAGTTTTGTGGCTAAATGTGTTCACACTAGAAAAATGACTAACTAAGTCTGTACGCGTCCTAAAAACACTTTTTGAGTGTGTTGTTGATGCACATTATTGACAATGTAATGCACAAAGAAAATGTCTCGCATACGAAAAAAATCAAATAAATTGTTAAAGATGAGAAAATTCAGAAAGATCAAATATATATGTATAAATATTTAGCTTTTCTTTGTGATTTGAATTATACTAGCATACACTATAAATAAACTGTAGTATATAAACTTATACTACAGTGTATGACAGTGAAGTATCTTAGCTTATATAAACTTATGTATACTGAGTTCAAAACCAGTATATTATGCACATTAGAATATACATTAAAATATAGTACATACTGGACTCAGTTAGTATGGAATTGGAAAAGAAGTTGTGTCCCCATAATTTTATTAAACAAGGTTGTGCATGTAGGACTATATGTCAATCAAAATTTTAGTTTGCAAAAAGACAAATTTATACTTAATTTTTATACTTTTCCTGTATGAACACACTACATGATCAAAACCTGCTTAGCGTTCATAACATGGTGTTTGTACACATCTATTGAGTTTATCTTAAGCTTATTTTCAGTTGCCCTTCAGAACTGTATCAACTGCTCCCTCTTGTATCTGCAAATCTGTGTTTCAAAATTAACTGTCAAGATGTCCTGATTAAGTGGATTCTGCTTTACTTCCAACATGGCATTATCTCGCTTATTCTGAAGTAGCTCATCACTGTCAGGAGCCTGATGCAAACACAGAAATGAATGATAACACCTGTGATGATCAAAACATAGTCTACCTGCTTTCAAAAACCAAAAGGGAGACGAGATAACTATCTTAACCCTGTAGAACCATTCATTTGTCACAGCTTAATGAGGATGTGCAGGCCAGTGGCACCCGATGCTCAAGAAACACACTCACTTATCTCTATAAACACCTCGTTGATGTTAATGGCGTTCTTGGCACTGGTTTCTACAAAGATGGCATGGATGGAGTCAGCATAGTCCTTGGCATCCTTTTCTGGCACTTCCCTGTAAACACAAGAGGTATGTCAAGATTATCATGTCGCAATATGCAAGCAGATTCTCCAATTTCACGCCTTACCTGATAACCATCTAACGTACTTCTACAGCTATTATGTGTAAGATTTCCCAATTTCACGGATGATCTTATTACCAAAAGCAAATACGTATTTGAATCTGGGAGAATAAGAACAATAATATCTTCAACTACTTCTCAAATACTGAAATGTGGAGGATTATATAGTCTGGTATAACCGATCACAACTTCCCAAACAGAAAGCTATGATCAAGGTGAACAACAAAGACAAAAAGAGAGGAGCATTGCATCACCTCATATTCCACAATGGGTCACTTACACAAAATACTCCCAAATATTCAAATATTCGCCCTTGCAGAGCAGAGTGCTCCTTAAATATACACACAGTAAATTCCACTGGCGTTTCTAAGCCAAACACAAAATATTATTCTAGCACTAAAAGGTCATAATATTTCCCAACAAGATTTTAAATCTAAGCCAGACAACTGAAATCCCATCTTCACTCATCAAGGTGTAAATGAGGAGAAATCATCACACAAAACACCAGCAGCGCTCATGTCACATGCAGATTTATCTTTAATTCGGGTTCACCTGGCATCTGACAGGTCACATTTGTTGCCGGCGATGGCGACCACTATATTGGGAGGACCATGCTGGCGAAGTTCCTTCACCCAGTTCTTCAGTGTTTGGAAGGATTCCTATTGATACAGGTGGATAACGTGTTATATTGAGTAAAACCAATAAGCAAACAAGACTGAGCAAATGAAAGTTTACTTTAGCTTAGCATAAAGACTGGAAACAAGGGGGAAAAGTTCACAAAGTCCTCTACACCTCTAAAGCTCACCAATGGACACAATATATGTTGTTTAATCTGTACAATGACCAAATGTGTCATTTCACAGGGGGATCGGTAACTGCCTGGAGTCCCTACAGGCTGCCTACCATCTGTTCTCGGCCAAGTAGCATAGCATATAACCACTGTTTCTCCCTGTTTCCAGCCTTTATGCTAAGATAAGCTACCCGCTACAGCTCTGTATTAAGCTTGCAGACACAAGAGTGGTGTCGATCTTCTCATCTAACTCTTGGCAAGAAAGCGAATGTATATATTTCTGTAAAACGCTCAGCTATTCCTTTTAATAGGCATATGAATTAAACAAAACACATGGAAACTATACAGTAAGAGCTTGGTGGATTAGTGGTTGAGAAGAAAAAGTAAATCATACCTCTTTTGTGATGTCATAAACAATGATGGCCGCAGCTGAACCTCTGTAGTACATCGGGGCTAGAGCACGAAACTATGGGAAGACAAAGAAAGTGAGCAATGATGAGTAATGCCCGCCACAGGACACTGTTAGACGGGGAGGAGGCTGGTATGTTTTTTAGCCTCTGAATGATTATCCACCTAAATTGTATTGTATGATCTCATCCTGAAGTCTGCGTGTAGCTTTGAAACCATGAGAAACTGAACATGATGATCAGAGCACAAAGAATTTATAAGACCCTGTTCAGAGACAATCAATCCTCATCTTTGAATTCCTTCCAATTTTTCTTTTTTGGATATGAAAAGGGTACTAAAAATATCATTGCAGTATAATTGTACTATTATGTGTTTTCACACCCCATAGATCAAGGCACAGCATCTGGGCTTTTCATAGACTATGGCTAATCCTTTACACAGGCACAGAGCATGGCGATTACATCACTGTGAGTTTCATTAGACTCAATAATACTGATAGTAACAAACTTAAAACAGAGGTTAAGAATGAGCAAAAAAAAAAAAGAAAAAAAAAACACACCAAATACCATTTCACTAAACCACTGTAAGCCAAGTGACTTTATTTAAAGGGGAAGTAGGGCAAATCTTCCCACCAAGAACCTCACATGTGGTAACCATCAAGAGAAAGATGAGCAGAATGTGTCTGCTGTTAGCGTTGTGATATTTATGGAAGAATATACATTTGATCTTAACCCAATAGATCACAAAGCCCTGCATAATCAAAACGACATGCATTTCTAAATCCATAGCTGCCTCGGAGGCTGGAGGTTCTCCTTTGTGCCAGGTTTGGTGTTTTTCCGGTAAAATACTTTCCAGTGATCTTTGAAACCTGGCTTCAACAATTAGCCTTCTGTCATAATATTTTAAAACTTATTATTTTGGCCCAGGAGATGGCAATGTCAGTCCGTCCTGTCTGTCTGTCTGTCTGTCGGTTGGTCCACCACTTTGGATCGGACTAAAATATCGCAAACACTACTGGATGGATTGCCAAAAACTTTAGTTTACTTTGGTGTTACCCTGCCTTTCACCATCAGGTTAATTATTTTAATTTCTTCAATACTTTGGCTGCTGACCAAATACTTGCTTACATCAGGGGTGTTACACAGGCAAAATTTTTCTACTAGGGAACTGATGATGGTGCTGTACTAAATAGACAGTACAAGGCCAATTTGATATTGCACATAATCTGGAAATAATGTGTTTTCCATCTTCAAGTTCAAACAGGGGTCAATGGTGCCCATAGAAATTTAGCAGCTCGGGTTTAAAATCAGCTCATTTGATGTATTGGCACACCACTTGCTAGCTGAAAGCACCTAACATAAAAGTGGAGTATGAATCCATTCACTCACTCTTTAAATAATTTTTCTACCGCAATAAATTAATTGAAAATGCTAGCAATGGCTTCTACATGATTTTGAAGTTGTAACTGTTTAAACATTTCTGTTAATAAAACAAACCTACATTATATTTCAAGATGTGTAAGTTAAAAAAGGATTATTTTCCCTCTCCGACTCATATGCCTTCTTGCAATATATGCTGGTCTGGGGCTTTTAACAGACTAATAAAACCATGTGTCATGTATTAACTAATGATATTTATTTTAAAAGAAACAACCCATGTCAGAAAAAGACCTTCACTTGGAATGACCCTGCGTTCCCGCCAATTCTATTTTCCTTTACAATACGATGGAATAAACTATCCATCTTGGAGTGACACTGTTACCTCAGGAAAGCACACATTCCACATAATTATAGTTGTTACTGGCCCCAAGTCCACCAACGGGAATCCAACTCGGGATATTTGGCAGAGGCACTGAGGAGAGTGCTGTCTGTTTCATTGGCTAGCGTTGAGCCGCACCACCACCAGTCCTGTGTGGTCTATCTATGCTTTAACCGAAAGAGCAATCACAGCGAGGCCAGACGTCTGGCCACACAGCAGCTCAGAAAACAGCCCCAGTGATGCCTGGTGAGTGCTGATTAATTGCTGTAACCACAAACCCGGTGCATAATGAAAGAAATCCCCCATTTCCAGTAGGAAGCAAGGCTCCTCTCGCTTGTTTTCTACGAGAGGGAACGGCCAGAGGAGGAGGCCTCGATGGGCCGTTGACAGCTGGGCTCAGACATCCTCGTAAGGCCTCATCTGGTCCCGAGATATGGACTGTGGATTGTCGAAATCACTGAGCTTTCCCTTTTTGCCCTGGTCTCTCCTTTCACGTGCATTGGCTGGCTTTATGTTCCCCTTTCTCAACTCAATGGATTTTGATAGAAAGTGCCACAGAAGTTGGGAAAACAAGCCCTGAAAGGCTTCAAAATACCACAGCAGCTTTGTATGAAAACACAGACACATGCAGAGCCTACCAAAGGAATGTACCAAAGGAATTGCTGCTTTTTCCCCTCACAGATGTGAACCTCTTGGGAGACTGAGAGGCCACATGGGAGTGAAAATGTGGATTTGCAGGAATGAAAAGGTGGAGAAAATGGAAAAGAACACAAAAGAATCACAGAAAAATAGAATGTCGCCAAGAAAAGAAATAAAAAGGAAATATATTCCATGGGAGAAAAACACAAAAGGGAAGGTAAAAAAAAAGAGGACACTGATGTGGAGTTGCAATGACTCTCAGATAAGACACAGTAGCAGCACACGCCAGTGGGCTGAGACAGCTTGGGTTTCATCCTCTCGCCTTATCTTAAACCGAACTGCATTGATGTCCCCTCAAGGCCACGAAGAAGCAGAGGCCCCCGGGGGGAAAGGAGGATAAAGGACAAACAGCATCTTATCTCACCTCTCTGGAGAGGACAGCAGCGAGGATAAGACATTACAACAGCAGGGGATTGTGCATGAGAAAAAAAGAAGGGCACGTGCGGAAAAAAAGGAAGTGACGTGGAGAGCTAATTCGATGAAATGTGGGATGCAGGGCGTGAGTCAAAAGAGAAAGCAGCTCCTTACGCTATAACTGTCTGGGGCTTGTTGTTGTTTGGACGTGCTTGGATACTAAAATTGCACAAAAACACCAAGATGTATCCTGTTTCTCATATCACAAATCATCTGTAAGTGGTTTCAGCCCTGAACTGTGCGTGGGTGACAAGGCATTTCAAATATTGCTGCTATGGACACACAGGAGGGTAGATTACATAAGAAGTGGCACCTGGATATGAGGACACGTTTCAGATGCGTATCCAACATGAAATGACACAAAAGTAAAGCAATGGCACTCCTTTATCCGCATCTTGAAACGTACAGATGCAATGAGGGAGGAGGAGTGAGAGGGGAGGGTAAGGCAAGGCAAAGATTAAAGGTGACAAAAGGGAAAAATCATGACAGACTTACTTATGATCCTACTTAAATAAACAATTGTCATTCACCGATCTAAAGAATAAAAATCCGTTATACCACACATGATTTAAACTGTGGAGAAAGGGGACTCCCTCCCAAAAAATCGGTTAGGGAGAAGAAGTCTATAGAAAGGTAAATGTTGCCCTCTATCAGAAGTAATGACTAACTGCACTCTTCACTTTCCCCCAAGGCTAGTTCAGGGAGTGGTACGTGCACATGTGGGCAGCTTTCTCACTTCCTTTAAAGGCACGTGGGAGGAATCGGCACGTTTTTTAATAAGCCAATTCAAACTGATCGATTACAACATCAAAACTGTGGGCTGTTGTGGTGCTCTGGCTGCGTAAAACCAAAGTACATGTGAATCTTGCTCATGTTTAGTATACACCAGGCCATTTAAAAAAGAAAAAAATACAGATTATAGATGTTACTAACCCGCTCCTGTCCTGCCGTGTCCCAGATCAGGAACTTGTGCAGCTCGTTTTGGTATTGCACTGTCTTGGTCATGAAGGAAGCCCTGTTGAAGAGAAATAGCTTTGTGATTGATGTACTCTCTCACGTTACAACAGTATTAATTGGTCTTTTACAAAACATAGAAAAATACAAATAGTTGTAGTAATAGTAACAAGACAAAGAATAGTGCTGCAGCTGAAGAGCACGGGTTTTATCCAAACTCATTTTCAAGTGTGTGAGAAAGAAATACAACCACACATCTTCATTTTGATCATCAGTTGGTTTAAGATATCTTAAATTTTCTGCCAGCATTAGTAAAACTCCCAAATGGAAAACATTCATTAGGACTTACATTCTATCATGTCCAAATAATTGTGTTTTCGAAGCTGACAAAAACATTAACATTTGGTTTCAATTCCAAAATAAGGTTTTGATTTTGTTAGAAAAATTCAATAACAATTTATCTGCCAATGTTCTGCAAATAAATCACAGTTGGGAAATAAATTTGTGTTTGGCTGTTTGCAATTTACCTTGAACACATCTGGCATTTGTGCACAGCAATTTCTTGTTATTATCGGCTGACATGCTGACACAGATATATCTTGGATAAGCTAAAATGAAAAATGAAATAATACTGCTGATCTATTGGTCGGGCTCTGAACAATGACTTATTGTTCATACTGTCTATAAAATGTCAAAAATGATGACAAATGCCTGTCACATGTTGATATAATAATGTCTTAAAATTGCTTGCTTGAGTTGAACTGAGCCACAATATAATGTCATGAAACAGAAAAGCAAGTGACTTTGTGAATTTGTGAAGAAGGAAACAGCATATATTGTGTATTTTTAATTAATGACTGAGTTGGGAGTTGGAATTAAGCCTGCAATAAACATCAACAGCTTCTACTCTGAATTAAGTGCAATTTATTTTAATTTCTGATCACTAAATTTTTCCCCAAAGCCCTGTATGATGTATTGGAATAGCTTGTTTGGTCGGACTAACAGTCAAAACCTAAAGACAATCAGTTTTCTATCATATCAGATAAAGAAAAGCAGCAGCTCATCGCATGTGAGAATAGAATTTTTGGCATTTCTCCTTGAAAAATTATTAATTAAAATTATTAAACCATTAATTAATATTCAAAATGATTACTGATTACTTTTCTAATTATTTCAGCTCCACAAAACCTTAGCACAAACAGTGAATAAAATAACTTCTACCGTGGGCGACAGCAGAAACTCACCCAATTGTTGGGTTGATGTTTGGGTCAAAGCTGTCCTCCACAAATCTCCAAACAATACTTGACTTTCCAACACCAGTGTCCTGCAGAGACAAAATACAGACGATGCTTACTAAACACAGACCAGAAACCGTTACATTACGTATAATCACAACTATAAAAACACATTTTCTGGCTTTATGCCCAGACATTATTGCTCTTTCAAGGCATCTTCTTCCTTCCTGCTCCACTCGCAACTTTGAGATCATTTAACAGGACAGTCAAAGTTAAACTGACTTTTTTTTTATATGTATTAGTTGATGAAGAAGAGAAGTTGTGAATTTTTCTTCATTACTGTGTTGATGAGACACTGGTAGAGAAAATAAAAACTTATGCTGTTGTTATAAGCAGTCTAGACATGCAAGCCATTGTTATTTGGGAAAGTCATAAAATGATTAGGGCTTTTTTCATATCTATTAAGCACTCTGACTTCTTTTATAATCAATTAATCTTTAGTATATTTATAAAACAAAAAAAAGTCCAAGTCCAAGGTAACAACTACAAATGTTGTGTTTTATCTGACAAGCAGTCAAAAAAATCCACAGAAAGGCTGCCAATTTAAATCTCAAATTAGGAAAGGTGGAAAATAATAAACATTGGACTTTAGGGCTCTAGAAATTATTTGGACAATCAATTGATTGTCAATATTTATATTTATTAATGATCTGTACAACAGACTAATCAATTAATCGACTAATTGTTTCAACTCTGTTTTAATCTTATTAACATTTAAAGATGTGAGGAGATGAATTTAGGAATGTATTAATGGGATGTAAAGAAAATGATACCTGTTATTGTCTGAACATTCATGTGTTTCCTGTAACTCATATTTAAATACTGAAGGCAACAAAGACCTGAAAGATACATATAATGATCGACATAAGATTAACCTTTATTGAGCCACAGGAGGGAAATTTGGTTGTTGTAGCAGCACATTGGCAAGTCCAGAGGTAAAAGAATAAACACAAAGGGTATATAAAAACTAGAATAAGAAAATAGAAAACAGAAACTATACACAGGCAAGGTGAAGTGTCAGCGGTGTGATTAATAGCAGCAACAATATGTCTTTGTAAACAGCAAAAATATGAAGCAGGTCGATGTAATCTGAACATGATATAGCACAATATAATACAATGATAACATATGAGCTATAGTAAGGCGATATTATGCGAATTGGTATAACATATTGTCTAGTATAGTGGAGCAATATAAAATACAGGAGTATTATTATATTAAAAAGTATAAAATATAAAAAAAAGAGATGGAGAGGTGAGTGTATGTGTGATCGCTGTGCGTTATTACAGACTGTCATCACCAGGATCTATAATACAGGACTGCAAATGACGATTTTTTACATTATCTGTACTTTTTACATTTTTTTTAGTTTATTGTTTAGTGTATGAAATGTGAAAAATACTTTAAAAAATGCCCAGCACTAGGCCCCACTGGTCCAAGGTGACTTTTTATTATTTGTCTGACAAATTATATAAATCTAGAAATCCTCACATTTAAAAGCCTGGACCCAGAAAATGTTTGGGATCTTGGCTTTAAAAACAACTCAAACTATTTTCCTTTTTTTAACAAAGTTGCTGATTAATCACACATTTATCGAAAAACAGTCATTTCCTCTTCCTGTTACTTCAGAGACTTCAGTGTTAATGGGATTCTGGTTTTAAAGCTGCTTTTATATGCGGTTTACACGTGTACAAATGCTGCTCCTGTGTCTGATTTCAACATAAAGTGCAGAAAAGACGGTGATTGTGTTAAGACAATAACACACATGTACTGTCACCCGAGCTGATCTCAGGTATGATCACATTTAAGTGAGGTCAACAGAGATGAGCACCATCAGTCTGCTGTAAGCTGATGGAGGAGCAGTGAGCCTCATTTGATCCCACAAATACTTTTAAATACAAGGGAAAAAAACAACAACTTACCCCCAGGAGGCAAACTTTTAACTCTCTCAGCGCCATTTCTCACTCAAAATAAGTTTACAATGTAGACCATTGGCAGTTTTTCTTTCCCTCTTTATCTTGAATGCTCTTTAGGTTTGCTCACTAACAACTTTCACTTTCATCGCGGTCATAAAGCTGCTGAAACCTCAAGCTTTATCTCGACTCTTCAGCAGCGGCGGGACGTCGCGTTTGCCATTTTTTGTTGTTATTATTATTAATAATCATAGTAAACAACCAGCTAGTTCACAGTGAAGCCACCACATCGCTCCGCATCCATCTTGAATTACGGAGCGCGATCACGTGACTGCGCTTTTGTTTTTTTCAAATTTTTATTTATGATTTATTTTTTATTTAAACACACAGAGAGACCGCGTTTTTTTAACGCTCGGGTATGTCCAGTTTTAGCCAGAGTTTGAGGCGAGGTCGTCGGGTCGAGCTGCGCGTTTAAACCCCCGGTGAATATTAGCTCCAGGAAGTACCGGGAGGAAGTAGTTTCCCTCCCCGGTTTGAGTGACAGCTGAGCGGCAGTGACAGCCCACACCGGACGGCAGCCCGCAGAGCCGAGCCGACACTCAAGATGGCAGGTAATGGCACTTTGTAAACTGCTTTCTTTCGCACTTTAAAGCCGCTTGTGCCCTCAAAATGTGTACTGTCTGCTTCGAAGTGGACACACTTTTTTAAAATAAATGTCTGCTTATTGTATATTTCACCTTTTTTTTTTTTTTTTATTACCCCGGGTGAAGTAACGAGCCGAGCCGAAAAGGGCTGGACGAGCCGCGCTAGCTGCACTTAGCCACAAAGCTAATGACTCCCAAAGAAGGGGGTCGAAATGTGTGGCTTTTTCAGGCCGCATTAACACCCGCAGCTGCTCAGTATGTGTGGGTTACTTGTTAAATCAGTCCTCTTTTCTGTATTATTATTAGGGAGAGACATCGGCGGTGTTTATTGTCGAACTGTTGCCATAGCAAAGGCGAGCGAGTTGACCGAGCTAACGTTAGCCGCGCTGCTAAAGTCATCTAAGCTGACCAAATCCTCCTTTTGCACCACAACAAAGGGGAGATGTTGTGACTTACCGACGTGCTTTATTATCATTGATTATTTGTTTTTTATTATTTTGAGATGGGGGTCGTTAAACTGGTCGTAACTTCATCCGATCTTCGCATTAAAACGCCGGATTTAAAGCGTGTTTTTGTGTTTTTAAGGGAGAGAGACGAGTTGTTTTTGCTCGCACAGCTGTAAACACTGAGCCCAACACATGCTCCTCTTTCCCGGCTCTTCTGTTTTACTACAATACTTTGAGTGTTTGTTGTCCTACTGTTTAGTGCTGACTGATTTCGGAAACAAATCATAAAAGGGAAAAGTCTTCTTGAAGTCTCTTTTTGTTGGAAATAATCTGTTTGGCGTTTCATGTCTAGTTTGTGCTCATGGCATTGGACTGTGTGGTAATGGGAAGACATATTGGGATTAGACATGACTGCATAAGAAGTAGGATTTAACACCTGGTTTGTTGTTCAGTTAAAGCAGCAAAAATTGACCAAAACAAATCTGAATGAGTTTGTTAGGATGTTTGTGGCATCTTTAAACATCAATTTGATCTGACAGTAGTTAATAAATGTGTGTTTGTTTTGGTTTCTTGTTTAAAAAAAAAATAATCCTCCTGTGGTAAAACATCCAGGCGACACAGTTTGGAATATGTGTTCGTGATTTGATCCACTAAACGTGACACACAAAAACATAATCAGGAAAATTATCACTTAGCACTTGTTTGTAGTTTAGTTAAAGCATAAAAATTTGAGCAAACCACTCTGAAAGAGTTTATTAGAATGTCTGTGATATCTTTAAACATTCATTTAAACTGACAGTAGTTATTCATCGGTGAAATCCTTGTGTAGGATCCAGGAAAAAACATCACATTGGACTACATGATAGTAGAAAAACAAATTGGATATGTAATTATCAGCCACATGCTTCGGAAATTATTCCATGATTTTTCTGATTCTAGCATTTGTGTTCCTAGTATTTGATTTGTAGTTTTAATTCAGGCGACACAACCATATAAATGATCCAGCAAAGTCTGTGGAGTTAAGTCGTCATGTTTGTGATTTAATTATCAAATATAATTAGGAGAATTATGACTTAGGACCTGCTTTGTAGGTCAGTTAAAGCATTAAAATATGACCACACCACCTCTGAATGAGTCTATTAGGATGTTTGTGATGTCTTTAAACTGACAGTAGTTAATATCTGTGTTTTTTGTTTTTTTTCTTGGCAAAATCCTTGTGTGGGATCCAGGAAAAAACATCACATTGGACTGCGTGATAGTAGAAAAAGACCCTGGATATGTAAATACCAGCCACATGCTTCAGACATTATTCCATGATTTTTCTGATTTTTAGTACCGATTTATAGGTGTAATTCAGGTGATACGGCTGTATAAATGATCCAACAAAGTCTCAGGCGTTCAGTCAGTATGTTGGATTTGATCTAAAGAAAAGTTGATGAGATAAGACCATGTTAATTGATCTCATGCAGGGAAATTGAAGCGTCACAGCAACAGAAATGCTATAACAGATGAATGGTATACATAAGAAACTATAAGGGAAACTGTATTACAGTATAAGCATTTAAGAGACTCAAAAAAGAAGCATAAAAAAACAAAAATTAAAGGTACAAATTACAACATACCAAACTTAAATAGCAGCAAAGATGACCCCAAATAAACCATCTTTGTACCCCAAAAAATTAAAAATTACACCCTATGGGCGAAGGAGTCATGTGGTGGGTAAACTGTGTCTGCAAAATACGCATACAAGATTGGATAGAAAAAAACCCACACACTAAAATTAGGACTTCCTTGAGTTTTTATTAGCAATGTTTGGTCCTCTTCACACCCACATGAAGGTGTGTCTGTGTGTGTATGTGTGTGTGTGTGTGTGTGTGTGTGTGTGTGTATTTATTTATTTTATATATATATATATATATATATATATATATATATATATATATATATATATATATATATATATATATATATAAAAAAATATAAAAATAAATAAATACAGTACATAAATGGGATCCAGCACCTACACTTTCAGTTTTGTTATCGCTTGTGTATTTTTAAAGAATCAACTTGCTTTGATTTCTTCCTTTTCACCTTTTTGAAAACGTCACGTGACTGCACAGCATTTTCAATTTTTGCATAGTGAAAAATTCAGTGACGCCACAGTGATTAATAGTGAATCTTACTGAAGGAGACTTTGTCCCCTCTCAGTAATTGGTGTCCTGTAAACCTGCCAACCCAGAACTCCTTTCATTTTGTTGGGGGAGTGTTGTATAGTGTGATGGTATGTTGATGGCATGTTTGCCCCCATGGATCCCCCCCTCTAATTGCCTCTTCCTTGCAGGTCTATCTTTATACTTTGAAGATGGCCATGACGATCTGGATGACTGTGAGTACTCTGATTACTTTTATTTAACAAAACCACCTTTACAAAAGTAAAATGATGGTTTAATTTCTTGTATATATGTGGGACATTGTTTTCCCTCCCTTCAGCAGGGAGATGCACAGAAGTGTCATCTTTCTGGGCAACCCCATTCACCCATTTGACATTCAAAGCTGTCAACAGTATTTCAGGGTTTTACGCCCCGCTATTATTAGCAGTTATACAGACCAGCAGTCCCTGTTGCCTGCATTAGCAAGGGTAATGAAACAGCGTTTAGATTCAACTGCAAAGCCAGTGTGTATTTGTGGCTGGAACACTAAATGGAATAATCAGTTAGACTTGAGCCCTTCTTTTTATTCACACATAATTCCTGACATTTGGTCTGACTCAGTATCTTCAACACGATGTTGCGGCTACTGTGGCGCATCTGTCAGTCATCTCCTTCAAACGCTGTGTTTTTGTAGGGACTAACTGGGTGCTTCACAGATGGTTCTGATAGTGGCTCGACCATAAAGCGATCTTTATTTCCATCCCGCAGTTGGTTTCGATGACTATGGTTCAGAGTGTGACGGCATCCGTATCACAGCCTTCCTCGATGCCGGACAGGACAACCTAACTCCTCTCGGGAGGCTAGAGAAGTATGCCTTCAGTGAGAACGTGTTCAACAGGTAAGTGGAGCCCTGTGGTCAGGCTGGTAACTCAACAGACAATGGGATGTTCATGGGTAGTTTCTGGGTTGTAAGGAGACATTGTCAAACTCGTGTAGTGTGACGTAAACACACGCCGATGCGTATTGTAGGGCAGGAAACATTGGTTTTACCACTTTTAAGTTTGACCTGCTTCAAAAGTTTTGACCTGAACTCTGATTACACTTCATTAGTGTGTTCGACTGGTAGATGCTGGTAACTTGCTTTCAGAGGCAGAGGTTGAAAGAAAACGTATATCCATAAAGCCTAGATTGTAAAAGTTACCACACCCCCAAATGAGCAAGAATCCAGCTATTATTTCCTTATGTCTTGTCCACACAGATGTCAATTAATGTGAAATGCATCTACACTGTGACTTTCTGTCAACCCTAAGCCCACTTGATTTCTCTCTGAACACTCATTTTTATGTGTTTTATTGAGCATAAAGTAGTGATTGATCCAGATAAATTGCATAACAAAATACATTTTTAATTTCTCCACCTGGAAGAGGATAGAGACATTTTTGTTTTAGCATTTTAGTGTGAAAAACCAAACCTGTGGAAAACGAGAAAACTGTTAATGTGGGGAAAAAAAGCCTGTTTTGACGCAAAAATCGTGATTTCAAGTACATCTGCGGTTGGGTATTCATGTCCTCCGTGTTGACAGTGTAATGCCTGTCTAAGGAAGGAAATGTCTAACCTAGTGGATCTTTGTATCAAGGAAACACCTGGCACATCGCACAGAGGTGTCACTTCTTGTAGAAAAAGTGATGAGAAGATGTAGCCACATATTCAAATGAACTTCTCATGTTTTAGAGAAGTTCAACTCAACCTTGAAACTTACCCTGGAAATTAATTACATTTCCTCATCTGTTGTAGTTTATACTGTACAAATAAGACATTTTGATATTTGTGCAATTAAAAAGACGCCTTAGATTGTTCACTTATTGTTTGCTGATTGCAGTCATTGCCCAAAGGTTTTATGGCTCAATTACGTAATGGCATAATGTTGCACAACAATACATTGGTATCATTTGACGCTCTGTTCTTAATGTTTGTTGTACGAATTGTATTGGATAAGAGCTCCACTGTAAATACACCCCGCATCGAAAAAGTGTGATGTGAGATTAACATGTGGTCTGATCTCAAGCGTTCTCTATATGTGTTTTTATATAATCATCTGAACAACTGTCTGCATTCCTATGTATTTACTAATGACATACCTGCTTTAACTCTGTAGTGCAGGAATGCCAAATGACTTAATGTCGAGCCGTGGGTGGGAGGTGTCTGTCGTAACACGGAACAGTACTAGTCCTAGTTTCGACATGTTTCCAACTAAAGACATACTTTTGTTGATTTATATTTTATGCGATATTTAGGATGTATTTTTCATTTTTAAAAGCCTGCGGGTGCTTGTAAAATCCTGAGCATGTGCTTTTTGATGACTTTAACCACAACGCCTCTGCAAACATTTAATATTGCTCTATTGTTCCCCCACAAACATGTTTAGTTCCTGTCCTCATGCTTTTCATGCTCAGTTTTGTGGGGTTCAAGCCCTCCTGTCATTTCCACGTACGTGTGTGTAATGTCCTTGACAGCTCTGTCGGTGGTGTGTGTCACGCTGTGTGCATTCAGCACATAGGTATTGGCAGGCAGTCCACTAACCTGAGGCTCCTGTTGCTTTCTAGGCAGATCGTGGCTCGTGGCCTGCTTGATGTGCTTCGAGAGTTCAGTGACAATGAAAATGACTTTATCAGTGTCATGGAGACAGTTGCCAGAATGTCAGAAGATGGAGGTAGATGCATTTTCCTTTTCATCTATTACATCCTACTGTATCTAGATAATTCTACACTTTTTGACCTTTTTTGACTTCCTTTTCTTCTTTATTAAACACAGTTAAACTCTCTCAGGAATGAATATTTACATGGCAGCAAGCACACTGTACTTGTTGCACTGTATTGCATACATTTTTATATTTGTACACTAAGCGTTGACTTTAATGTGTGTACTCAGAGCCCACAGTGCGAGCTGAACTGATGGAGCAGGTCCCCAACATTGCCATGTTCTTACACGAGAGTCGGCCCAACTTCCCAGCAGCTTTCTCGAGATACTTGGTACCCATTGTAGTCCGATATCTTACAGATCCAAATAACCAGGTAGGTTTCAAGTGTACCCTTTTTTTTTTTTTTTTTTTTTTTTTTTTTTTTTTTTTTTTGTCAGATTTTTACAATGAAAACAACAATCACTACTGGTCAAGAAGGCGAAGTAGTGCTGTCCAGGTTGTAGATAGAATAAGTTCACTGGTCAGATTGATTCACACGAAGAGTTTTAAAAATGTTTTTCAACTTCCTCCCGTCTTCTCCAGGTGCGGAAGACCAGCCAGGCAGCGCTGCTTGTTCTGTTGGAGCAGGGCCTCATCTCTAAAGCTGATATGGAGACCAAAGTTTGTCCAGTGCTGCTCGAACTCACTGAACCCAGCAGTGATGATGACTACAAAATCGAGGCAGTTGCTGTAAGATTTAAGAGAGATTTAATAAAAATTGTTTGGTATTGATTATCAGGGAAATGGGCTTGAATGACAAACGCTACAGGTGTAGATGGTGGCTCAACACAAGTTCACTACAAGCAGAGACACACTGTGGGTCCCTGTTTTTATTAATTTACTGTGATCAGTCATTGCCTTTATCTAATCCAGTCATCAGTCTAAAATGGAAAACGGCTTTTGTTTTGATGGAACATGATTGATGTCAGCAGAGATCGTAATTTTTCATGTGTTATTAAGCTGTCGAAGTAAAAAAACAAAACAAAAAAAACAGTTGTTAAATTAATAACTTGAAAAATGGAATTTGCATTGACTGATTTCAAATTTAATGCTAGGACTCAAAGCTGAATGTGGTTTTTATTTATTTTGTTTTATTTGTATTTGTGTTTGCTTGTTGGCTCTTCGCTTTACCCAGTTCAAATCAGGTCGAGCCTCACACACACACTCCTCATAATGCTGCTCTATTTGTCTCCTCTGACAGATCATGTGTAAAGTTGTCACAATGTTGAGCAAAGACACAGTGGAGCATCTGTTGTTGCCACGCTTCTGTGACCTGTGCAGTGATGCCAGACTCTTCCAAGTTCGCAAGGTAACGACCTCCAAACCACTTTCATCTCCTCCAAAGGTCAGGATACTTTTAATGGCCTGAAACTATGATTTCTGAACGTATAAGATATCCTGTTTCAGATTGCAGTCTCAACTGAGCCAACAGTAACTGGAGTTAGGGTTTAATTGTGTTTCGGGTGTTCCCTCAGGATAAATTCAATAACACTGCGAGTCAGCCTTAATTCTGTTTTGCGCATCACTTTAGCGTACACTACGTTGTTGTTTTCTGTGAGGAATGTTAATTCTCTGGTGTAACTGGTGCCAGTTGGGCAACTGTATTTGGGAGCTGCAAAGGTGGTCAAACATTGTGAATTTATTTGAGCTATTTTGTAATTTTGAGGCTAGGGTATATAAATCATGTTTATTTTGTTGCAAAGTATACCAATGAAACTATAATCTTTTTTGGTACAAATTTGATCTTGCTTCCAAACTTTTGGCTTGTAGTGTATATGATGCTTGAATTGCAACATAATTAAAGGAAGTTTTTTTTTTTTTTTTAAGTTTTATACCAAACTTGCGTTTTGATCAGTTAATGGTTTAGAATCAAGGTTGGGGATTTTTCTTATTTAGATAGAAATTGAATTTACACAGTCGTTCAAGTATTGCATGAAAAAGTACAAACTTTCCCTTAAGGCATCACACAAAAACAAATGCACATGGCTCATGTTGCTAAGTGACTATAGCATACAGCAGCGAAGGTAATAGAAGAATACTACAGAGATACTGAATGATCGAGCAATAGGAGATTAGTAACTTGAATGGTCCATGCAGGGAAAATGTTATTAGAATTAGTAATATTCCTGTTAGTGTTACTGGAGTTGGCGTCCTTTTGAGACATTGTACAAAACAGTAAGCTTTTGTGAATTGTGTCTCATGGTTTAAAATAGAGAGCGTCTATTATGTGTTTGGCATCTTTGCTTGTTGTTCATTATTATGTTTTCATTATGCATTTCAGGTCTGTGCAGCCAATTTTGGAGAGTTTTGTTCTATTGTGGGTCAGGAGGCCACAGAAAAACTACTGGTAAGAAGCTCCAAGAACTCTTTTGTTTTCCGTCATTTTCTAAAACCATGTTTACTATGCAATGTGAAAGTTTAATCTTGAAGAATTTCCTGAGGGAAGTCATGTACAATGGATCCACTTAGCTCTGTGTGCGACTGCAGCGTAGTTAAAGTAACTTCACATTGTCCTTTACTCTAATGGGTCCCTATTTACTTTGCACCCTGGCTTTTGACAAATACTTTCACAGTTCAAAAACACTCAATAGAAGTTATGCTGACATGTTTTGTTTTTGTTTATTTTTAACATAGATGCCCAAGTTCTTCGACCTGTGCTCAGACAGCCTGTGGGGCATCAGGAAAGCCTGTGCTGAGTGCTTCATGATGGTTTCCAACTCCACGTCTCCTGAGGTGCGACGTGCAAAACTGTCCCCCCTGTTCATCAGCCTCATCAGTGACCAGTCTCGCTGGGTAAGATTTGCATGCAGAGGAAACAAAAATCAAATTCATATACTTGCATAAAAGTACAAGCGCACACACACGTGTAACTTCCTCTCTACAATGATGAAAGTAGAAGCTGCTTTAAAGTAGAAGTATTTTTTTCACCATCGCTGTACGCATGTTCTTGTTCTTGATTTTGAGCCTTATCTTCATTTGGATTACCATATTTGTTTTTTCAAACCGTTAAGTAAAGTATAAAAATAAGGAACAAGCTTTCTGAAATTCTAAAATGGGCACATTCATAGAGAGAAAACATCTTTATCTGTTTAAAACAAGTGGTAGGCAGCTGATGAAACAGTGAAGAATCTCTGGAAATGTTTAACCACTTCACTTTTTCAATTTTTCATACCTTTTAAATTGGGTAAAAAAGATGTTTGCCAATGGGGCTTGAAGCTTTTAGGTTGTCAGTGTTTTGGTCTTAAAGGGTCTGCAGACTACAGCTTAATCTGTACTTTCTGGGTGTGTGAGGATCCACATGACAGACATTTTTGCATCTACCCATGTCTGAGAGTTCACATGGAGCCCAAGATTTACGACCGCAAGAACTGTCTGCTTCGATGAACATGTGGGATCTTGTCTGTGCATGCAGACATCCAGTGGACTGTATCTGGTCTCGTGCGCATGATCCTGTCGATTAAAAGGTTATGAAAAACCCCTTGTCATGATGAAGCTGACACATTCTCCCTCTGCTGACTTTCAGGTGCGACAGGCTGCCTTTCAGTCTCTGGGGCGTTTCATCTCCACCTTTGCCAATCCCTCCAGCACAGGCCTTCACTTCAGAGAGGACGGCGCACTACTAGAGGTGCCCAGGTGTACATTGGACAAGTAAGACCACCTGGCTAAACTGTTCTCTCTTTTTTTTTTTTCAGTTTGTTCAAATAAAACACAGTTTACAGTGTTGTTCAACTTCTGGTCAAAGTTCGGAGAAAAATGTATTTTCATTTACTGAGTTTTACTTTTATGTTCAGACAGTAATGATTTGTTTGTACAGCTTAAAATTTTTCATCATTTGTCCGATAAGTGCTTGTCATAATTCAGTGGGTGTGATCAGGTCAGACCAGTTTTTCCAGTTGTTTAAGGGTTTATATGCAGAAACAAAGAGAGAAAGGAACTGAAGTTGACACAGATGTGTTTTCCCTGAATCCTTTTATAGCTTTATATAAGTACTTTTTGAGTGTAAAATTATGTCCTGATGCCTCAATTTACATTTTGATATCCTCTGATCAATTATAAATCAGGATTCAGTCGAATCTTAACAGTGGTGTGAGTATTTTTCTTCCATATAAGGATTCAGAGGAGACTTTATATACATTTTGTTACTCTCATTTCAGCGACTGCTCCCTAAACACTCTGAACTGCTCCGACATTAGCGGCTGTCACACGGGAAGAACCATCACTCACACGCCTCCCAATCAGGACGGCCGTGCCACACCGTCCCCAGAGCATGTGTCGACAGCTGACAGCGAGGAAATGCACAACTTCGACGACAGCCACACTTCTGATCCCAGAGAGATGCGCGGCAGCTTCACCCACACGGTCTCAAACAGCAACGGCAGCCCCATGACTACAAACAACGCTAAGAACGCAAAAGAAACAGAGCAGACAGACGAGAACTTTAATTCTTTCCACTACTGGAGATCTCCTTTACCAGACATCAGCGGGGAACTGGAGATGCTAAATTGTCAAACATCAGGTGAAGTGATAAAGACGGAGGGAAAAAAAGAAGAGGAGGAGGAAGAGGAGAAGGAGCCTGAAGATTGTCCTGATTCCAAGTCCAGCCATGGCAAAGCTACCAGCGACCAGATCCAGAAGGTCTTGGACTGTTTGCAGCCGCACATGGACGACCCTGATGTACAAGGTGGGTATACAGAGTAGAATATGTATGATTAGATGTCGACTTTTGGCAGTGTTTTGGCTCGTAGATTGAGCTGTCAATTTGAATTTACGTCCAGCTCAAGTCCAGGTGTTGTCAGCAGCTCTGAAGGCAGCCCAGCTCGACAGCCCGACAGACGACACCCCGGCCGAACCCCAACCAGAAGAGCAGCCAGAGAGCAACACCGACAACCCGTCTGTGGAGAGTAAATCTGTGGAGGTTCAGTCAGAGAGCGAAGAGAGCCCCATAGAAGAGGAGAAAACGATGGAAGAGTCACCAGCCTCAGAGTCAAGCCCGGTCCAGGAGCAGGGAGATGAAGAGACGCAGACGGAGCCCCTGGAGGATCAGGAGGACCAGGAAGCGTTTCCTCTCGAGTCCCCCGTTCTAGTATGAAACAATTCAAATCTGTGCACTGTGTAAAGTCAAGTGTTGCATACTGTGTATATTCTGGGCTTCAGCTTGATTTATTCTTGATGCACCAGGATTAGATACCTGCAGTCTGATTTGATTTCCCATTGATAGCACCACTGCAGCACTAGACAGATGTATTGTACGTGATCAGGCTTTAAAGACCCTGAAAACCTGGTTTCAAAACTTTTGAAAAAAATTTTATTTCTATATGTTCAAGACTAAATCAACAACCAGGAAGGTTAGTTTATAACAGAAACATTTATTATTATTATTTAACAGTGAAACCTTTTACCTCAACTTTTTCAAAACAGTGGAAAGAGAGAAGACATAGAAATTAAAGATACAGAAATCTATCATTTTAAAATAACCAAGATTTTGGCAAAAAAATATGTTCATGTAGGACCCCATCACTCTTTTGTTCTTTCATTCACTGCATTAGAGAGGGGATTGCAGTGAGAAGGCGTCTCAGTTTAGATTGCATTGTTTGATGTGTGTCACTTAAAAAAAGACTCCTGAGACTTTCTTCAGCTTCCTTACCACTGACTTAAGACATGACAAACGTGTAGTAAATTTTGTTTTGTTGGTACAAGTCAGCTAGGCGTAGCCCACAGCAAGCAAAAGCTTGTAGCTACGGCATAATTCCTCAACTATGAATCCAGCTCTAGGGCTTGTGCATCGACAGAGAATATCAAGAGCGACAAGAAATTTTAGCTCCTTTTTAATGTGTCGTGCTTGCTTTTTCCCTAATGGTGTGGATTTGTATTTTCCTCAGGAGTCTGAACTAATTGAGAGTGTGGAGGAGGAGGAAAAGGAAGACTCAGCTCACAGCCCAGTGTTTGAGGAGAAGCCTAAAATCCAGGTCAGTCAGCACTTCTTTTATACATCCCTGAAATATTGATCAGACCCTTACAGCCCGTATTGATTGGCACAGAAGCGGATGATTAAATACCTTCTCCCCCGTGCATCCGCATTCCTGTTTGATCATCGAACTCTTCAATCTCTTGCCACGTCTCCAGAATGTCATCCCCCAGCAGCTGTTGGATCAGTACCTCTCTATGACGGACCCGGCCCGGGCCCAGACGGTTGATACAGAGATCGCCAAACACTGTGCCTTCAGCCTGCCGGGGGTCGCGCTCACTCTGGGACGACAGAACTGGCACTGCCTCAAGGACACATATGAAACCCTCGCTACTGATGTGCAGGTAGGCAGAGATTTCTGGAAATGATGAAGGTTGTGTGGAATTAAATGTGCTGTTTCACTTGAAAATGTGTGATTATATATGACCTTGAACTAGAACTGCTGAACAGTGTTGTAATGATGGAAAATCAAACCCAAAACACCCACGATAAACAAACAGTGCTGTGGTGGCAGAGGTTTGTGCTTTACTGAAGATCCTGCAGTAAATTATACATGAATGTTTTTAAGCACTTAACACCAGATAGCCTTTTAATTCCTTAAAGAAACAGCATTTTGAATGGATGATGAAAATATGTTAATTGACTCGTTTGTTTTTACACATCTTTTTGGGTTTGGGTCTTTATTAAAAATCTGACGCAGGGTCATTCTTTGTGAGCTTTATTTACTTACTCAAACAAGCTTAACCGGCATGAATGTTAACGTTTATACAGTTGCCAAAGTTAAATTACATATCATTTAATAGTTCTCTCTTATGGAGGAAACCAGTATAGGTAGGCAAAAGAACAGATAAAACTCAGTGCGTTGTATACACGCTCAAAAAATGATGGAACAAAGGCGAATGAACGAGTCGACCCGTGTGTTTCCTCTTTGGTTGTGACAAAGAGACACATTTTAGAAAACTTTTGCTCTGAGATGTATGAAGGTTTTCTCATCAGTGTGGTGGAGTATTTCTGGACACATGCTGGCTTTGTTGCTGAAAGAAATGGTCAGCATCTCGTATTTGAGAATACTGGGGGCACTCAGTGAAGCAATGTCTCAAAATGTCTCTGTCTGCCTGTGGTCGGAGTCTGAACATCATCTTCAGCTTTGTATCACCTATACTGTTGACACACGTTAGTACAAAGCTGCCTTTTAGGGCTGATTATCAATTGTCGTGTTTTGGAAATTCATAGGTAGGTCGGGTATTGTCTGTTTGGACAGTGTATAATTTGGTTGTGTCGTGATATTAGTCGCAGTTTGGTGTTGTCCTGATGCTCCTTAGTGTTATCACTGAGTCTTAGCGCTTTTTTTTTTTTTTTTTTTTTAAGCAATGTCCTTTGCTTGACTTGAGTAACAGCACTTGTTATGACTGTTGTGTGCTTCAGGATGTGAGTAGCAACGGGAAATGTACAGAGGGGAGATGTTGCTTCACTTCACAGCAGCAGAGACAGTGTGACAGCACTCATTACTTAATCACAGCACTGAATGTGACTGTTAGCCTGACAGCACTGTACTGTAGAGCTGCGGGTTTGTTGCTGGAGGGGGTCAGATAAATTGCTTTTTTTTGTTTACGGTTTTCCCGCATTATCAATTTACATAAATAAACCAGTAAGTCATTGTTTTCCTATTTAAGAAGCAAACTAAAAGGGTTTCCTCACAAAGACACTTTCTTGTTCATGTCTGTCTCTGTAATCCTTCTGTTTATTTTCTCCCTTCTCAGTGGAAGGTGCGGCGCACGCTGGCTTTCTCCATCCACGAGCTGGCAGTTATCCTGGGAGACCAGCTGACTGCCGCTGACCTGGTGCCCATCTTCAACGGTTTCCTCAAAGACCTGGACGAGGTCCGCATTGGCGTGCTCAAACACCTCTACGACTTCCTCAAGGTGAGATTATGCATCTATGATAAGATGAGAAAGTTGGGTCGTGTTTCAAACTGTTGGAGCACTGTTTTTCAGCAGTTTTGGTTGACGGTTAAAGTAGAAAGACGTAGTTAGATCTGTTGCTTTACTCGATGACTAAGTTTGTTCATGTGCGTCTTCTTGTTGCAGCTGCTGCATGCAGACAAGAGGAGAGAATATCTCTACCAGCTGCAGGAGTTCATGGTGACGGACAACAGTCGCAACTGGAGATTCAGATACGAGCTGGCAGAGTACGTATCCTTTCCTTCATCCAATTAGGGAAATAATTACACATTTTAACAGACTCTTATCCAGACTGGCTTCAAATCACTGTCTTGTTCATAGACACATTGGCAGGAATAGAATTATGCTTTTGTATAACAGTTTATATATTTAGTTAGTTATATATTTATGGGTCAGATTTAATTCTCTGGTGAATTTCTTAATTTAGATCCATAACAGAATACAATTACTGAGTTATATTTATTATATTGTATTACTGTTTACACAAATGTTTGCCTGACTGAAGTGCTCTCTCTCTCTCCGTCCCCCTCCAGGCAACTAATCTTGATCATAGAGCTGTACAGCCACTACGATGTGTATGACTACCTCAGACAGATAGCGCTCACACTCTGCTCTGACAAAGTCTCAGAGGTGAGGTGGATCTCTTACAAACTGGTAAGTGTACAGGTTTATTTATTTTTTTATTTTTGGTGGCTATGGGAACGTCTGGTGTGGGGGGGGGGGAAAGCATTGGGAACTTGTTATAGAAGGTTCAGTCAGCAAAAACACTGGAAAATCTAAGACAAAGGGGAAATGAGTCACACTGATAGTGATGTTCAGTGTTGTGTGAATGTGATGAAGCCTGATGATTATATGTGATCATCTGAGCAGGAGACGGGAGACCAATTAACACGCTATATTTAACGACTAAGGAAGTTACGGCGACCTTTCGAGAAATGGGGTGGCACAACGGTGAAACCACAAAATGTCCAACACTTCGATTTGTGCAGATAAAAAAATAGACAAGATTTAATGTGTTAAATGTGGAGTCGATGATACTGAAAACAAGTTTTTTTCAGTTGCATGAAATGTGTTATTTGTTCAGAGCATGAAACTACTTTACTAGTTGGCATCACAGTTTTGTTTTTTGGCACACCAACTATGCATCCTGTGGTCAAACTTCGCACACATACAGAATAGACAGCTAGCTCCGTGAGGAGATATTCACTTAATTTGACACAGTGTATTGTATTAGAATTACATCTTTTTATATTAGAGAGCTTCAGAGGTGTTGGTAAGTGGATTTTGTTACCTCTCTCCCTCTATTTACGGTCTTTATGCTTTAAGTGGCAGCTGGCTCTTGCTTCATATTGAATGGACATACATAAGTGGTATCGATTTTCTCCAGCGAGTTTTTCCTTTAATATACAAATGGAAGTTGTTAATTTTGTGCAACAATCGTTGAAGCTGCTGTAGAACACTAATTTTTTTTGCTCATATTGTGTTACCCTTTTCATGGAACGCAGATTAGCATTTTTTTGCAGATTAAGTGCCATTTTAAACCCTAAATATTAAAATTTGTCATCAGGTTGTAGAGATCCTCCAGAAGCTGTATGCGTGTCGGGCCGACGATCTGGGCCTGAACTTCATCAACGAGCTCACCGTCAGGTTCTGCCACTGCCCCAAGTGGGTGGGGCGGCAGGCCTTTGCCTTCATCTGCCAGGTATGCAGCTCTTATCTCACATTACTCGTCATAAAATGGTGGAACAGCAACTCTCTTTACCTGTTTTTCACCTCCAGAGAGTGCTGTGTGCCTGTTTGATGTTTGTCTGTCACATTTATGGTTATTCAAACTTTAACAGCATTTACTTTTGAATTTCTCAAAGGTTCTACATTTAAAATTGTCATAAGTTCGTGTTTGACAATCTGATGACAGATAAGGAAGTGTCTAACTCCAGCTATGTATTATAGTAACACTATAGTGGAAACTCTTTGTTCCTGAGCCTGTTTGTCAGCTTCTGTCCGGATAGATGTGCTTGATGTGCTTTATCTGCTGGATCTTGTGACAGAGATTCATCCTCAAGAACGCCCCTCGACTCCCTTCCTCCTGCATTTGACTCTGTCTTAATGTGTATTTGTGTTTTCTGCAGGCCATAGTGGAGGAAGACTGCATGCCCATGGAGCAGTTCAGCCAGCATCTCCTGCCCAGCCTGCTCAGCCTCTCCTCAGACCCGGTGGCCAATGTCCGCGTGCTGGTGGCCAAGGCTCTACGACAGAGTGTTATGGAGAAAGGTAAAATACAAACTAACTACATGGTTCATGTTGTAAATGGTCCTTGTAAAGACCAAAACCAATAACATGGCAACTGTTATTGTAAGTTTCTCAATTCTTCTCCAACTCTCCCAGCATGTGGCTACTAACATCTGTTGTTGTTTAATGAAGTTGTAAAATCCTTTAAAAGAGGTAACAAATAAATAATTACATGTTTTAAAAAAGGTTTAGTAAATTCCCAAAACAGCTGAGAAGTGAGATGGTTTGTGTGGGATCATCTCAAATAATCTGCATTATAGTATATCACACACACCCAGTGTAACAGCGTGGCTCACTGTTGTGTTTATTATTTTTTTACAACAATGGAGGTGTATGGTACACATGAATAAGATATGTCAGGGTTTGGATAATAATATTAGGTTGTATAATTAAATATCAAATATTACCAGGCTTATCCTCTGACACATGCACTAACTGTTCTCTCTATTGCACACAACCATTTTCTGATTTTCACTTGAACTAAGTGAGTCTTGTTTTGCGTGCAGCCTACTTCAAGGAGCCCGGCTGCGCCTACTCCGATGAGCTGGAGGAGACAGTGATGGCTCTGCAGTCCGACAAAGACCGGGACGTCCGCTTCTTCGCCAGCCTGGACCCCAACAAAGGCTTGATGGACACGGCTCCCTTGATTTAGCCCCAGCTCCTGAGTCCCATCAGAGCCCATCTGCCTGTCTTACCTACCTGTCTGTCTGACTGACGTGCAGTCAGCCTAACCCGCAACACCAGCACCTGACCAGACCCCCGACCACTCGCCTGCTGGGCAGACCTGCACCAACGACCACTTGAGAGTCGTGTCAGACGGCTCAGAGTTCAGTAGATAAGTGTGAGCATGCTCAAACAACACAACCCAGGCTCTGGTTGGGCACTACATAGCGCACATTGCATTCACAACACAAAATGCATCCTTCTCTCAGAGTTTTCAGAAAATGAGCAGGACTCAGAGGTCAGCTGCACCACGTTGTGGGAGCTGCCTGAACTTTTCCTCACCCTCCTACTCCGCACTAACATCGACCCCCCCATGACAGACTTGTAAAACTACGACGGGCTCTCTCTCTCTCTCTCTCTCTCTCTCTCCCTCTCTCCAAAGCTAATTGTAAGCTTGATATTAAATTGCTGAATTGATTTTTTTTTTTTTTTTTTTTCCCCTTCCCTTAATGCTACTTTTTGTGGATTTCTTAACGAACAAGCGGGCGAGGCCTGCCTGACTCTGACGACGTGTGCACTAACTCAGGGGGACTCATCTGAACCTAAACAGCATTATTATCTTAAGCAGCAGCTCCTGGATCCCTGGTGAAAAAACAAACCTCCAGCTGTCTGAGCAACAGACCAGCCAAACCAAGTAGCTCTGCTGGTGTCTCGCCTCATTTCCTCCTAAACGCCTCTGTTGTCCTGGACTTTTTTTTTTTTGTCCTCTGAGATGTTCTCTGGGTTGTCTTGTTTCTCTCCCACCTTCTCTCATTCACTCTTTTTCTCTGCATTTCTCCACCTGGTCTTCATGGGCCAATGAAACCACTACTGCACAGAAGGAACCATGATTCTGCCACTCAGCATAACTCTTAATTAAAACCATATCAACTTTTTTTTTTTCTTTTTTTTAAAAGAACACCTAAGTAAATTCCCCCTGTTTGTGTCTGTTTACCAAAAATGTGACACAACGCGTCTTTCAAACATCAGGAGACTCATGAAATACCTCTGTGTGGACATGACTGGCCAGTGTGTCGTACATGTAGAGGGACATCCGTGGTTTGAACGTGCTCTGAATGTCCCCGATGGGTGATTCCTTTTTTTTTTTTTTTTTTTTTTTTTTTGAGCAATTCTGTGGTGTTGAGTAAAAACATCTTAACAAGGGCTCATGATGACATGACACAGGGTGACGTAAATCTCAGAAAGAAGAGGAAGAAAGCAAGCACACTGTTGGAATATGCATGTTTCCCCTCCTCCTCCTCCTTTGTGTATAGTCTATTCCAGTTCCTTAAGGTTGACCCTCCTGATGTTGAATTATGTGACCATGGTAGCTTTCAGTGGATCTGACTGACCAGTTTGTACAGTAGGATGTAGGAATGGCTGTGTTCTGAAACTGAAAGACGACTCATCGTTATTTTTCCCCTTCTTGGCGGAATGACTTTTAAGTATGAGGTTTCTCAAAACTCTTTGTACAGCTTAAACCTGTGGATAAACAGTATGTGTTTATGGAACAAAGGCCAGTTTAGTCGGGTTTTTCGCCCACCGAGATGTGTGTGAGTATTGGGAGCAGCCACCAAGTCACTTTTTTGTAGTCTTTCGAGCTTTTTGGGTTTTCCTCTGTTGTAAATGGTAACCCCCCCCCCTTCCTTTTTTTTTTGTTTTTGAACATAGACATAACTTAAGAACTTAAGCTGATTGTGGTGTGTGCTGTGCATCTCAAGTCTTTCTTCCTTCGAAAGGAGAGCTCACTGCGGTAATGGCGGTGTCTACTCATCTCGTCTGTCTGCAATTTGTGTCCATCTCATTTTTTATGTAGTAGAACAGTTAATATATACATTTTATGAAAATTATTTTTCTTTTTCAATTATGCACCACTGTTCAAAGATTTTATATCCTAACTTTACAAAATTTACAACCTTTGTAATATTCAATGGTTTCTTTTAAAAAGACATTTTATGTAATGTTATTTTTAGTATTCTGTAATTAAAATGATGAAAATTAACATGTTGTGGTTACATTTTGTTTTACAGCTTCACATTATTGATCACAGTCAGCTCTGATACAGAAAGAAGGAGCTGCTTGATACTGTTCATTGATCAATTAATCTGCACCGTTATGATTTAATACACAAAGTAAACAGTTTTATAGTTTGGTTATCCCTGGCAAACTTTTCATTAATAAACATCAGTGTGGAGGCAAATCATTTAGAGCAGAAAACCTTTTTGGAAATTAATGACAAAAAGAGCACAAACTACTTATTTTATCCCCAAAATGTCAATGTAAAATATGCAACAAACAGAAACAATATTTTTCTTGAAGTATTTAATGTTGTGGGTTTTTTTTTTTTTTTTTTTTTTTCAAAATTTCCAAATATTCAGTTTTTCATCATTTGTGAACTGAACATTTGGTTTTTGGACTGTTGGTGGGACAAGATATCTGAAGACGACACCTCAGGCTCTGGATAAAAGAAATTTTCACTATTTCACAGTAATCAGAGATTTCAGCCCTGAACAGATTAATCTGACAATTCTCTCCATTCATTGATGGTTTGGTCTACGACATGTCAGAACACCGGAGCCCAAGGCGGCTTCAGTTTGCTTGTTTTGTCTGACCAAGGAAAATAAAACTTTTTTAGTCTATTATAATTTAAAACAAGCATCTTGACGCTTGAAAAGCTGGAACCAGAAATTTTTGGCCATTTTTGTTTTAAAAGTGACCTGAATGATAATCTGTCCTGATCGCTGCTGACGATGTCGATCAAGTTGACCTTCCTCTCAGTCCCCTCATTTGTTTCTCTGGTGTCTCCATGATCTTGTCCATCACTGTCTTTCAGTCTCACCTCCTCTTGAAAAGCAGCAGCTTGCGGTCCCACGTCGTGCTGCCGAAGCTCTGGATGAGCTTCATGCCGCAGTGTCTCTCCAGGTGCTCCCTGGCGTGTTCTGCTACGTCCCCGCGGATCTCCAGGGTCTTGAAGTGGTCAAAGTCAGAGCGGCCCAGCTTCCTCAGCCGCCGGGCCGCAGAGCGGTAACACTTCCAGGGCTGTGCCTCCAGCAGCAGGTGCTGGCTGATGGAGGCCAGGCGAGACAGCACCTGCAGCAGGCCCGAGTCCCCGTGGTTGAGGTGGACCCACATAGTGACGGCCAGGCACAGACACAGGTGGAAGTGCGAGCAGCCGTGCTGGTTGAGGTAGTCCTGCAGCCGGTCGGCGTCTTTGGTGACGTCCAGAGGGATGAAGGAGATGCTGTCGGGCAGAGGGTTGCTCTGCTGAGCTCGCTGAATGAGGCCCTCGTCCAAGTCGAAGCCCAGGAGTTGAACTTTCCTCCTGCCTGACTCCTCTTCACACGCCGGCTCCTGCACCAGGTGTTTGTAAAAGGCCACGCTCAGTTCCTGCAGTTCAGAGAGAAGAAAAGAGAGGACAGCTTTCATCACAAAAACTATTAAGATGAGTTCCAAAGACGCCGGGAGTCAAGCTGGATCACCATAAACATCATGGGCACAAAAGGACACACATGTTCCTGCCAGAACTGCAACAATCAGGTGATTAATCTATTAGCTGGTTAACTTTTTAATGAAATGACACCTATTTTGACAGACGATTGATCATTGAGTCTTTTTTGTATATATAGGAAAAATGTCAAACTTTGCTGATTCCCGTAACTCAAATGTAAATTGAGCAGAATTGAACATTGTCTTAGTGACAAACCTCTGTGAATATATATATTTACATATCCCATATTGGATTTTTCTTATATAATTTCTTCTGTGTATCTCAATTGGCCTTCAGTAATACTGAAGCAAAACTTGACGCCTCACATCAGTCTAAACAGCCGTCTTTCTAGATAACTAAACCCAAATTGATCACATATAGTGTTATATGGTGGAAGTTAGAGGTGCAAAGGTTAGTTGTTTAATCAATAAGTTGTCAACTATTATATTAATTACCAAATATTTTATAATTGATTAATTGTTTTGAGTCATCTGAGTCTGAAAAAGTGTCCAAATTCTGATTTCAGCTTCTCAGATGTGAATATTTTCTGGTTTTCTTCAGTCCTCTGTGACAGTAAACTCAATATCTTCAGGTTTTAGACAAAAACAAAATATCTGAGCAGGCCACTTTTGGGCTTCAGGAAACGGATCACGATTCACGATTTTCTGACCAACGGCTAATCGATTAATCAATAAAATGATCGTCAGATTAATCGATAATAAACAGCGCAGGTTCCTGCAGAGACATTTGATTCACGCAGCTCAACATAAACGTGACAAAGTGTTAAAAGCAGGTTTATAAATGACATAGTTTGTTGTCATCACCCACCCCGGAGTTACAGCCCACGTCCAGGATCAGTGTGGTCCGATGATCCGGGCTGTTTAGGTCCAGGTCCTGCAGGAGTGAGGCCGGGATCAGACCCAGCCGGTTCTCCGGAGGATTGAAGGTGTAATAGTTAATAAAGTTTCCATAAGGAGCAGCTCCGGGATCATTTATTTCATCAGCAGCGTCGCTCCTCTGCTCACATGTTGCCATCGCGATGTGTGCGCCTCCAAAATATGACCGGGTGGAAACCATGATCCACATAGTGATTGTTATTTGGCATGTGCACAACAAGTAGACGGAGCAGAGGTTTGCAGTGAAAATGTTTTAAATCACAGACTCACTCTAACAATGCTGAAATATTCATACACACACACACACTTAAATTCAAGATATAAAATGAGGGGTTTGTTTTGATGTTTTTGATGCTAGAAACCTAGAGGGAGTAAAAGTAAGTGCTGCTTTTGTCAAGAAATGCAAATAAAAATCTGTATAGTATTTATCTGTTTTTAGACACTAACAGCTGTGCAGGTTTGCGCAGGAATGTGTAAGATATACACTGGGAAATGTGCAAATAATTACAGTAAGAAGTGCTGAGAGGAAAAAAAAAACCTCACTTCTTGACTTTTTCCTCTGATGTTTTTAAGATTCAGCTTTCTAAGTCACAGGCTCCTTTTAACAATGCTCAAAAAATATGTACAAGACAAAATCCCACAAGTAAAACTGACCAAAACTTGAGATATAACTCATTTGGAGACAGTAAGTCATTGTTTTGAGATAAATAAGTCATTTTGAGATACTAACTCTTTTTGAGAAAGTTTCTTATTATTATGATTTACAGGATCTTTTATTTTCCCAATTACATTGGAAAATGTCTGTCCACATATTATTATAAATGTGGTGGAGTAAAAATAAAAATATTTATTTTGAAATTAAAGCCAGATGGAAATACTCAAGGAGCATTCATGTACAGGAACCTGAAAACAGTCATCTATGTAAGTCCATTTGCTTCAGTAAATTTAGGAGCATGAAACTTTTAAAATGAAGCTACAGTGTACTAATAAAGTAAGAATAGTAAGTAAGAATAAAGTAAGTAAGAATTTGTGAAGAATACTGTAAATATAAAAATATGTTCTCCGGGTCGATAGGGGGCGCTCTGTAAGTTTGCTCGCAGTTTTGGCAGGAGATGAGAAATGTGCCCTCTGAGCTCCCGTACCTTACGAAAGCAAAGGTGAATTAGCTTGAGCGCTAACTGGGCATGTTGGCGTGCTGACATTGAGGACAACTAGATATTTCTGCGCGTTCTCTCGCCTTTTACAATTAAAGGTAAGAAAACACAGATATTTTACTTCCGATAGGAGACGTGAGAAAGACGTGAGCTTATTAAAAGTAGATTAAACGGTGTGTGGAGACATCTGACGGACTGCTCGATAGTTTTTAGTGATTCTGTGCGTATCTTTGATTTCTAAGAGGCAACAGAGTGTTTAAGTTTCATTAAATCAAACCTACCAGACTGATGAGACTGAGAGTTAAACATGTTAGATATCTGCCACTGTGATTTATGTCAGAGCCAACATCCTCATGTCATTGTGTAACAGTAAGATGATACTTTAAAAATCACTTTATATACACTATATATTATTGAAATTTCACTGCGTACTTGCCAATAGTGACAACATGTAACTATATGCACAATAGACGACAAACTACTCTATCACTTTAAATACACTTTAAGTGACTAAAACATCTGTATTCTTTCATTCATTTTGTTCTGATATTTTCTTATAGGCTCATGTCAGTGTTTGTTTTTCATATATTTTAATTTCCAGTCTAGTCTGTTTGTGTATGAGTATGTAGGTACTGTGCAGCAGTGGTGCAAAAAAGTATTCAGACTTCTGTCATGATACAAAAGCACTCAGTTACAAGTCAAAATCTTCCATTCAAATTTCATTTAAGTATATATTTATCAGCAAAATGTACTTAAAATGATCAGTTTCAGAGCTGTCACATAAATTACTGTATAACAATGAATTATAATTACTGATTATTTCATTTTAAGTAACGTTTCAGTATGGCGCCTGGTTTAAACTGGCTTGTGCTTTATAATCTGATGTGTTTTACATTAATCTGTAAATCTATTAAGTGACCACAGCTGTCAGATTAATGTGTTAAATAAAAACACCACACAGATATAATCCTAGCTGTGGGCAAAGTTAATATAATCCTTTGTAATGGTATTTACAATTTTATGATATCACAATCAGTAAAATTAAATCTTTAATGGAGGGAAGTGAGAGAAACTGTGTTTTGGCTCATCCTGCAGGTTTATCACAATTACACACTTAATATAAAATCATATAAAAAGCTGATATGGCCATAAATTAATCCTGCAGTGATGTGCAATAATTGGTTAATTTTATACACTCATGGCTACAGTATAAAGGTGTAGAAAAAATACCTCTCATGTATCATTTGAGTTAACATAACTGTTGCTGCTGAACCCGCTGACTTCCTGTTCCCGGTTCCCTCAGGATCCTCATCATGGTGTCTGGGAAGCGCTTGGCTGACATCGGCTATCGGACCTTTTCCGCCTCGATGATGCTGCTGACGGTCTACGGAGGCTACCTGTGTGCGATGCGAGGGTACCGCTACATGCAGAGGCAGAAACAGCTGAAACTGGCAGCAGAGAACCAGGATCCCGAAGTCATCAAAGACTGACTTCATTTGGACTGCTTTTGTTTTTGCACAGATGTGGACATTTCCCATTCCTCCTCCTTTTTTGTTGTCCATTGCTAAATCATGAAGAAGTTTATTCTTCTCAGGACAATTACGTGAATTCATTGCGAGGGCGTTGTGCCCTCAAGAGAAAGATTAACTAAGAACATATTATTTGCATCGGTGGCCTCTTTAAAATCCATGTTGTGAGCGGCCTGTTTCAGGAGCGAAGATGGCTGTAATTGTTTATATAATATTATATTAAATGCCTTTGACCACACAGTGCAATGTAGTCCTTATAAATAGGACCGCAACAAAAAAAGACATAGTTCAACAACTGAATATATTTGGAAATATATTTTACAAGGCACTCAAGTGAGAACTGGATACCAGACCTTTAGTCTTGTCCTCATACCTGGATTCTTCTATAGGCAGTGACATCAAACTATTTCATAAACATTTGGTCTCAGAAGGAGTAGTAAAAAACAGTAAAACAGAAATAAACAAATCACAAACAATGTGGTTTAAGGGTAATTCCACAATTAATCACAAAGAGCAAAAAAGTGATGGTTTAACTTTGAAGTGTGTCATTTCACACACACACACAGCAGGTGCCCTTTAAAGAGCTGATAAAACCACAGCTATAACAAAACACTCATTTATACGTATAATACCTGCTGTTACATCACTAATCGGACGTGCAACACTCTTCAAAGTTTGAACGCTCAGAGCAGCTTTTTTTTCTGCCCATGATGTGATCCGGTGATAATTGACCCTTAAAAACAAAAATAATCAAGTTCATCTGACCAATAAAACTGGGAGAGAACGTTGAAACATCTGCAGCCAAACTCAGCACAAAATAAATCCCATCACTTGAAAAATAAGGCTATGCAAATCACTTGCTTCAACTGATTTCCATATCTTTTCAGCTTTTGGAGTCGTACACGTCGTTGCAGGGCCCTTCGAAGCAGATGTCAGTGTCTGTATATCCGTTATCAGTTCAACAGTGTCAGTGTAATGTGTGATAATGGTGTGTGTGTGCGGATGAGTGTGTGTGCGTGAGCCTTGCACTTCAAGGGAATGTCATCTGACAAACAAAAGCTCCTGGAGACAAACTGCAGGGGGCTCCCGGCTTCAGGCTGCGTGTCACCAGCTGCTGTGGTTCTGCACCCGGGCCTTGATGGTGGCACAGTGGCCGTTGGTGCCATTTTCTCCTTTGGGAGTGTGAGACGTCTTGAGACTGTCCGTGGGCGTGTCGGCCTCTTCTTCCGAGCTGCTCTCAATGTCGCTGCGGACGTCATTGCACACCTAGAAGGCAGAAGACAGAGGACAGTGCTGATAAACTTTTGCAGGATATTTATTCTTTAATAGACTGTTAATATAAACTTAAGTACAAACTACAGACATTAAAGCAGATGATGAAAACTGTCCATTTGTAGCTGTGTTTTAAATGGTGATTAAGCTAAGTTTTTTTTTTCCAAGACACTTTCTTAATATAATACTCACATGTACACAGACACACATATATACATATAGAAAGAGTAAAGTTGACGTTTTTTAAATTAACATATGGGCATCTGAGTTTCGGTAAAAATGTGAATCTGTCCTTTAATTTGTCTTTTTTTCTCTGGTTTTCTATTATGCGCTTCTTGTTTTTTTTTTTTTTTTAATCGTGTTAAAGTGCTTATTTTCGCACTCTTTATGGCTCTCAAATTAGAATTTTAATTTAAGAAGACTTCCACAAGTCCTTTCCCATCAAATCTTTACATCATTTTCTCTAAATAGCTACAGAAGTCAACATAGGGCGTAGAGCACGTTCATGTTTATAGACCCAGCTTGTTGGTTGTCACTTAATAACACAGTGATAATAGAGGAGAATATTTTAGTTTAATTATTAGTGTCCATCTATCTCACTAACAGCTCTGAAGGTGACAGAGTTTTATCTTTCCTGTGGACAGAAAAGATGAAGCAAGAACTCTGTGAGGAAAAAACTGGGTAAAAGTAGAGTAGAGGTGTTGGGATGCTTTTCTCTTTGTAGCCCCACTTTATAGTTTAGACAAGTGGTTTCCAACCTGGGGGTACAGGGAACAACTACAAAACAAACTATGATGGAGACGGAGACCAGGACGACACAGAGAAGAGCGACTTGTTTCTATTTGCTTACATCCTCTCCTGTTGAGCGTGACAGACTTCACACAGGAGAGATAGTCTTCGTGAAATACGCGATAAGAGTGTTAGACTTTTTGTAACTGGGCGCGAAAAGAGAACAGTGCATTTCTCATACTTGTGTCGATGCGTTGTCCTGAGATGAGTCGATTGATATCCTGATCTGGAGATAAAACTGCTTGCAACATTCAAAGAGCAGCTGATCATGAGCCGTCGCAAGAAGGTGTTGCTTCATATTAATGTGAAGGAAAAAAATAGCAGGGAACCACTGGTTGAGTTTTAATTACAAACGCCTTATTAATGCAAATCCCCCCACGTTGAGATGTGTGGGAAGGAATCACAGCACGAAGGAGTCGACAGAAACTTACAGCCAGAAACAGAGAAGGTGAAAAGATCTCAAGCGGACAGAGCAGACGGAGAGAAGCGAGAGAGCAGCGAAGAATGGAGCTCAGTGGGCAAAGACAGACAGAAAGACAGGATCTCCCTCTCTCATTCCAGAGGGGGAGGAAACAAACGGCGTCTGCAGAGAGAATGAGAGAGTCAGGGACAGCTTGGGGAAAAAAAAAAGTGTAGAGGCAGCAAATTCATCACCAAAAACAGCCATGGTGTTCTGGTTGGGACTAATATGTATTTGGTGTTCTCTGAACACATCTAATCGTTATAACCACATTTAATCCATAAATCATTTGAAAGATTTGGAGGTAATGTTTTGGGGTAAACATGTTTGGGACTTTTTTGTTAATCTTTGCTGACGCAACAGCATTAAAGGAGAGCTCTGAAGGTTTTTTTTTTGTTTTGTTTTGTTTTGTATCTGGGCTTCTTTGGAAAGAGTTTGAGGTTCACTAAACCTTGAGACTTCACTGCAAAGAAATGAAACCAACACATGCTCATACTAGAAAACTGAAGATACTACAGATAACTGATCAGAATATGATTATTTGTATGTGCTAGCTGCTGGGGTTTTTGCTGATTGGCTGATCTGCCACTTATTTCCTCAAATAATTAAAAAAAATAATAATAATTTGGTCAACAAAATGGCAGAGAATATTGCAAAGTAAACATTTAAGTTTCTGAGATATTTAAATATCTTTCTATATCATATCTGTTAGGCTGGAACTACTGGATATTTCATTCATTTCTTTCTTTTAACTTTTTAACTGACTTTTAGAAATAGTATAAATGACTGTCAGAAATCATTTTCAGTCGATCAGTTTTTTTTAGCTCTGCATTACCAGACTTCTCAGTGACCTCCCAGCCTGTGTGGTGGGCACCCACCTTGCCCCGCAGCATGGCTTTCACAGCTATACGGGCTATGAGGTAGAACCAGATGATATGCAGCACTTGGAGGACCAGCAGTAAGAAGTTGAAGAGCCACCACGACGGATACGGCCCGACTATGGCCCAGCTCTCAAACATTGTAGAGTTCAGGATCCTGGGAAGCAAGATGACAAATATTAATTTATTTTATGCTCTCATACACACACACTCATGAACACATGGAATATTTTATCCCAGTTGGGGGGAAAAAGTAGTCAAGCTTTACTTTAATCATAATATCAAGCAGCGCTCTTCTAATGAGGCCTATTGTAACAGTGCAGATTGTCATTCCCGTTTGGATGCCAACAGCAACCAAGCAGGTGGGTCACAGAGATCTGCTGTCATGTTAGGTGAGTGGTTGGTGAGCTCATGTCTTCCTTTAAATCCAGGTGAGTGACAGGCGGTTGTCAACGGACTCACCTCCCCCAGCAGAGGTATGGATTTCAGTCCAGGTAGCTGCACCGGCAACATTAGCTTTATGACTCATCTAAACCAAGACACTGAATATAGCTGCTCGAGTTACTGTCGCCAGTGATAGGTTCCCTATTGTCTGTCTCTCTGGAGGCTGAGCTTCAACATCCAGGTCTCTGTCAAGGAAAAGTGGCCACCTAAACCGGCTCCCTTCAGCCTTAACATGAGCACAGACCTCCGCAGAGCTCCCGTACTGCAGGCGTGCCGGAAACTACTGCCTCACCTGATCTTCAAACTGGTGGCAGTTACATCATTTTATAGTAATTTCCAGTAATTTAATAAACCAAAGCACAGTAGAAGTATAATGTTTTATGTGCAAGTATTTTATGACAAAAACAAAGGTAAAAGACAGCTGACCTCTGCGACCTTCAAAACTAAAGCTAGAATATTATTCTGTAAAAATATAGATATTGCCTTTCTTGGGAAATAATATGCAAGCATTTTATTTGCAACTGACATTGATACCTTGATAAATATTATAGTAAAGTACTTATTCTGAGGTTGCAGGTGTCTCTGAGAACTCACCATACTGGATATATAACGAGCCGCGTGATGAAGAATACCACACTAAACACAATGAAGAGGAAGTCACACAAACGCTGGTATTTAGCGTAGTTTGCCAGCTTGGCAGCCTGTAGGAAGAGAACATGACAGGGGCACATACTAAGTTTTGTGCAGAACATAATTTTCCACCATGCGATCATCTGTGTCTAATTCCTGAGCTCACAACACAAATCTGCTTGGACTTGAGCCAAGAGGAAGTGTCTGGAAACAACAATTGCAATTCATCTCTTTTGTTCAAAGAAACCAAGTGATGTGAGGCAAAAAGGCAACTGAACAATATCCTAAAGCAGACTACTGTACAGTGTGTGAAAGCTGAGTCTTAATTACAGACATAATAATTTTCATGTTTTTCCCTTTTTTTTGTTGTTGAGCATTAGTGTATCAGCATATTGGCCATAATTTCTGTTCAATATCAGAGATGCAAAACACTGTTCTGATTTGAAATCACATCATACACTAAGTGGTCATTTCATTAGACACACCTTCTTTTTTATGCCTTCAGAAATGTATAAATAAGGAGTATGGGTGTGTATAAAATACTAAACATCAATTAAAATATTACAGTACAATGCAAAAAAAGTCCAGTAGTAAAGTGAAGTGCAGTTTATTGGATGCATAGTTAGTTGCTTTAAACAAGCAAGTATAAGGTCAATTCAATACAATTCAATCATCAAAATGTTGCTTCAGGTTTGTGTGTGTGTGTGTGTGTGTGTGAGATCAGTGACGGCAGTGTCAGACAGACCTCGAGCAGGAAGTCAGAGGCATCGTGGACGCACATCACAAGGCTCCCTACTCGTGCCATGTTGTTGACGTAGGAAAAGCTGATCAGGCTCACTGTTGCCAGGTGATGGATGAACATGATCAGGAAGTCCTGGAAGCAAAAGAAAAAAGGGGGGGAGGGGACATTAGCATATATGTGCTCTGGATGTGTACCTGGAAACTTTTCTTGTATTGTTGTGGGTTTTTTTTTTTTTTTTTTTTTTTTTTACAAATCCCACCTCTCCCAAAGGAAATGCAATTAAGATCAAAAGTTGACATGTAAGGGCGTCCTAGTGATCTAGTGGTTAGGACACATACATGTAAACCAAACGCCCAAGATTTGACAAATGCAGGCGCAGACGAACCAAGGTGTTTATTTCACCCACAGCTCACGTGGGGGTCTCTCCTTGAAGAATGTCCCTGGACTGAAATCTTTGGTGTGGTCACTTTCTCATGCTCTTCAGAGTCTGCAATGAGCACATAGGCACTTTGTCCTTTACCTGTCAGCAAAGGGAACAAATTAACTTCCCATTCATCTTTTGGCCATCAACAGACTTGAGCCATTCTTTCAAATGTCGAAAAGTGTTGAATGTCATCTTCAGGAGACGGTGGGAGCAGCTTTGGTTCTCTGCAGATTGGTGGTTCCCTCTGAGGTCTGACATTCATCCAACTTGTCCCCTCATTGAAGTCAAAAACTTCACAACTTCCTCCTTGAGGTTGCTCCTCTTTCAGCTCCATCTGCCCATGTCTGTAATGTTCCTTCATTGCATTTACCTGCAACTGTATCTGCTGAAATTGATGCTGCATGCTCTTCCATCTTTATTCTTGACAAGAGAAGTCTTTGTCCATCTTTGCTGGTCTCTGGCTGCTTGAGACTGGATGATTAGCTCTTGCCACAATGACGCAAATCGTAAGCAACAGATGATGCACGTAGATAGAGAATAAGAAGAACAAGTCAAGAACAATCTAGAGCAGACTGAAGCCATCAGCTATGTCTGAACATTTGTTTTAATCAACTAGATGTAAAAGAAGTCACAGTGGTAGCGAAGCATTTTTATTTTCCAGGTTGGCTCATCCAGAGTTGGGAGTTGTAATAGCAACACTTAATCTTCTAAACAGACATATGGTGTTTACAAAGTCTATGCTGACACCAGGCTTTTAAATGAAAGTAACGAAAATACATCTAAAAACAAATGGTCACTGCTGCAAAAATGTTATGTGCAATATGATCAGTTACGTGTTTTTAAGTGTCCGGCTGCAGCATTTTGTTTGAGCTAAAGACGCATAAGAAATTAATCATCTTCACCACAGCTGATGAGAGAGAGAAAAAAACATGCTCATTTGTATTGAATTTTAAATACTGTTGTTTCTTGACAGCTCACTCCTTTAGAGGAAACGGACAGATAAAACTGAACTAAAATGTGATTTAGTGGAAGTACTCTTTTTGTGCAGACAGATATGGGCAGAGAGAGCAGATATGGGTGAAAGATTAGCAGTGCAGAACAAAGTGAGAAAAAAAAAAAACACACGGGCCAGAACTTGAGCTGAGGATGGGAGACATGTGCATCTGACAGTCAAGTCTTCTGAGCTGACAGCAGCAGACTGCAAGGTTGGATAGACAGACAGACAGATGGAGATCTACACCAGGTTTGACTAAAAGAAAAAAATATATATTTGGTCTTAAATACGTCACAATGAGTTTGGGTTTCGTTTGGAGGCTTTATATTTCCAAACAACTTTCTATAAAGTATATTCGTCTTTCACTTGTTTCAAATGACCATAATTTTTAAATGCTCAGGGTTTACAACAGCAGGGACACTGAAGAGCATTGTGAAAAATGTCACTAACAAGGTCCAGCTACAAAGACTGAGTACATAAAGCCAGCAAAGTGCAACACACATCTTTATAGAATCTCTTTAAAAGATCTTAAAAACCTGACAATCTCCCTCTGCTGACCAGCTATAAACCACCACTGCTTAAATGTCTGAACACCGAATACCTGGAAATGGAATACCTTGGAAATGCCTTTTAATGCACATATTTACTCATTGCCTTTGCGGCTTGGAGCAAACTTTAAAGTAATCACAGTGCCACAGAGCTGAGCAAAGGTTAAAAGGTGAGAATGGCCTTCAGGAGTTTCCTACATGAATGCAGGCTTTTAGCTCGATAAACACAATCTACTGAAATAATCAGCTCATCTCATCTGAACACCCTATCACGAAGGAAATATGTATTACACAGAACGCTTCCTATCATTTGCCTCGACTCTTAGTGCCGTCAAATTAAAACGAGTATCACACTCCAGGCATTTGCTGGATAAAACACCTAAAACAACAAGCCAAGAGTGTGGCTGTAAGTGACTGCCGCTCTTATACAACGGTTTTCTGTGGAATCTCTGTAATTCTAATAGAGTTAGGCCTGCTCCATCCAGTAGTCACATGACAGCGGGAGCCCTCGTGCTGGAAATACAAAGCGTTCACAGACCGAGCAGCACCAGCTGAACCCCGCCCCCCTCCTGAAAAACAAAAACATGTGACCCTCCAAAATGAACTGTAAGAGCTTGTTACAATGCATCTGAACAACTCTGCGTTTCACACGGACACGCATTCACACACACACACACATTCCCAGCCACAGCCAAATGAGGAACAATGGACGTATTAACCAATATTTGACAGGGAGTGGTGACTATGATGTGTCCATCGTGGTTTAACGTAACGGCAGCGGAGGCACCGTTGTTCCTCTTACCTTCCTTTTAATGTCGGTGAACTGGGAGAACATGAGTGACCAGTAGAAGGCCAGTTCTGTCACATAGTAGTGGTAAAGACCTGGAGTCATGGCCTATGGAGACAGAGAGGTGAGACAGGATCAGTTCACATGAGGATTTAAAACAAACTGTGCTGGATATCACAAAGCGCTGAGAGTGAAAGAACAACACGTGATCACCACGGTGCAACAAATAATCACAGCACACATCCTGGCCCAATGATGTCAACAGATAATTAAGCAACCAAGTGTGAGAGGCGTGCTCTCTAGGGAATCGCATCACACATGGCCATCACTCATTTAATAATAAAAGTCAGATGACGGTGGAGAGCCTGCAGGTTTTCGTGTGTGAAATCCTTTGACTGTATGAACATATTTGAATTTTACAGCTGTAATCTGGACAGATCTGAACCTGCAGCCTGAGTTGGTCACCAATGGGTAAACTTAGTCTGTCATAATAATATTGCCATGAATCAAACCTGCCTGTTGATACACAGTAAAGCCTGTAATGGTCTAATGGATACAACCAGAGCTATCGCCACACACTAAATTGTCATCTTGTGATTTACATTACATCGCCCAACACTAATGGTTGATGTTGAATTCATGTCATTTTAAGATGAGGTGATAAAAATACTAACAATGATAATCATAGCCCATCAAAATGGTTGCTAAGCATCACTCAGATGCCTGAAAAAGTGATAATGTTGGTTTGACACGTGTGTTAAAGACATTTTTAAAAGTATTTTAGGTTTGTGAGGGTCAAATATGCAGTGAAGTCAAAGCAAACAGATACTCTCCTACACCGTCACTCACTGTGCCGCTCAAGTGTGAAGCGGCAGCAGGAAGTCAAAACAAGATATTTTACTAGACAGCAGTTAGCTGTGCACCAGTGCATTAGGTACAAAGTCATGCAATCCAATAAGACAGCCCTGCAACAAATGCTGTGCTTAGGACATTGTTGGTTCAGGTCATTTCTGATGGTGTGGTTGTTGTCTTGGATTGCTATATAGGTTATACAGAGAGAGATTGGAACTGCATCATACCTGATAGGGGTAACCGTACCAGCACTGCCGTGTATCCCACATCCAGGGGGACTACAAAAACACACACGTTCACTTCAGCAAACAACTGATAATTCCATTATCTATAGAAATATATCCAGCAAGTCATTTATTTTCTATGAAAGACCAGACTGTGCTAACAGAAAATCTCCCCCTTTATTTGTAAATGTTTACAAGCTTGACCTGAGTGTGAGCTCACCTGCCACAGAAACCGGAATCCATAGGTAAATATGCACAAATAAAATGTAAACCTCCACCTGAAAGCAAAAGAGAAAAAATGATGACACATTAAATATCAAACATATGCACATCTGCGTTCCCCTTCTCTAAGCAATAGCATTACATGTCTAGACACAGTCCTTAGTCCAACATAACCTGATCATAAATTCTTATGTTAAATCTAAATCTAGTCCTTGAAGAAACAAGAGCCAGCATGTTCTCACTCTGATGATCTAAAACATGTCCTCATACAGATCGCAATGCAGCAACATACACACTGCAGCTGCACAGAAAACACAGCCATCGTGTGCTCAAGCCTGCAGAGAAGGTTCAAGGTGAACACAACAGGCATTGACCTACATGCTCTCGCAGAACTTAGTGTGTGTACTGGGTTTGTCTTGGTTCCTGCGGTGTCTGAACCAACGCTGAACCTTTCGCACCTCCCAGTCCAGCTGCTTGGACAGGCCATCCAGATGGCGAGAGTCTGGATTCTGTGTGGAGAAAAAACATCAGTATACAGAACTGAGTGCACGCATTAGCATATTGCAATTTTGCTCACAATTCATTTTTTGAGCTTTAATCTCCGAGACTCTTGAGATAACAGACTCAACGAGGACATGTAAAGTCAGCAAACACAAAAATAATCAGGCGAACGTCTGCACTAAAAGTTTCAGTGAAAACTGCAAGCTGCCACAACAGAAGTGAGACATTTTCTACAAATGTTACCATCAGGACAGAAATGTGCTATTGCATAATTGTTTCATCATTCAGTATGCCGCTGCACTCAAGTTCAGTTCCTTCAAGTCTACCAAACAAAATCCATGTGACCCCCCCCCACATCTCGTTACCGGCAAACATGATTTGATTCATTAACAAGCAATCAGTTTCTCTGCCTGGATCCAGAAAGCCAAGAACAAAAATGTGAATTCAGCATCGTGAAAATTGTATTGCTAAACTCTTGCATCTGATTTCATGACATGGTGATGCTGGCAGACAATTTCCAGTTTCTGAATGTGTAGGGTATATAATCAGTATATTCATTAGTTGCAGCTCTAGTCAAGGCAACGTATTTCTTAACTCTCATATCACAACTCTCGAAACAAACATCTGTCTTGAGCTGTCAGATGATCCGAGTGAAATTAATTAAATTAATCATTCATGATACTCCAGCACATAAAAGCTTCATTAAAAGAGACCAAACCTTTGTGATGGATGTAAACACTTTCTCCAGCACTGCATTGGGCTGAGCTCTTCGTGCAACACCTGGCTGAATGTGGAGAGTCCGGGCACAGGTACTGGCAATAAATCTGTGTCAGCGGTGAGAAAAGGAGAGAGAGAAGAACGGTCACACAGTGCCATTCAAACATGCAAACCAGACCTAGAAGGAAAACTTGTTCATTGCAAATTTTAAAATAGGACTGAATCAGACCCTTCATACATTCAAAACTGAAAGTCTGATATGTGAACATATTTTAATGTGTTAACACGCAAAAATATACTGCAATGCCCCGGCAAAGGGACCCTTACCCTTAGACAAGGATCCTTCGAGGACACACACAATGCATTTTGGGATTAACACTGACTGTAAACATAACTTTTGTTGGTTTACAAGGAAATGCCACAGGAAACATTTAAATAGGACAATATATACAATATGTACAACAGCAGCCACTGTTGCCCTGGAGCTACTACAACGACTACAGCGCAGTACATTACAGGAGCCTCTTATCACCTATCAGAATGTATGAGAGTTAAAGTTTTGCAAACCGACACACCCCACAAGTACCAGGTCCTGGTTAGATTTGGGCACGTTTTGTTTCATACAGCTTCATGCTCAGGCCAAGTTTGGCTATTTTCAAATGTAATTAAAAAACAAAAAAAAACAAAACGTATCTCTCTCAGGTTCTGCGAGTGTCTGTGTGCTTCACACGCAGACAGTGTGATCAATGTGTTGCATTAGCTTATCTAACGCCTAATAACAGATTAAATAAAAAGCGAAAAAATAACTTGATGATGGGAGGGAGGACTTCTCAAAATCCCCAGTGACTTTAGGATGTCTTCTTTATGATGGGAACATTATGACCTTGTGCGACCCCTGCCTGTAGTTCTGCTCTGCATTATGGCTGAACTGAGCTGGGGAAGAAGCTCTTAGTTTACCATAAACGTTTATCAGGCCACAATGTGGGAAAACTGTGCTGTGACTGATAGATGACACAGTTAACAGACAGTTTATAGTGTCACGTATTGACAGCTGACTTCACTCAGCTACTGTTTCTTAAGATGTGCAAAGAAAGGCTTCTTAGCTCTTATGGATAACCTGTGTTTTGTGCTGGTGGATTGCTATGATATGTGGGCTAACATGTACTATGACCATCAATATTATATTGGTTTCTGACAATTTATGGACCAAATCATTGGTGGCATAATTATGATGAAGACAAGCTCAAATGTAGTAGAGAAGATACAAGTGCACATCTAGACGTAACCTGTTAGTCAGGTTGGGAAAGGTGGAGTCCTAAACAGAGGTGTGTGTGGAAGATGACGGTATGATACATGTGCAGATCGTGCAGCGGCAACAATGGCTCTTTGTGCATTGTAATACACTGACCTTCAAAACCATAGCTTCAAAGCATGATTTGAATTTATTACCCGGGGGAAAAAAGTTCGTTTTATATTGTTGGTAGTTAAAAAATGGCATATTGCATGTTTACAGCTACCAAAATAGCTAAATAAGTATGTATAATATCAATTATACTGTCTTATGTGAGAAAATAATATGACCTATTCCTTTAAATGTTTTTTTTAGTCAAGCAGCATAAAAAGAGGCTTAATCAGTCATTTACATGGCTGCTTTTCCTGAAGAAAAACATTCCTGTGGTCTGAACCTGTGAAATCTAGATCTGCAAACATGAAAGGAAATGAAGGAAAAAGAAAAAGGAAACCTTTGTCAGGCAAAAATGCAGAGCAGCTCCACTGAAACTAACTTCACAGTTTTCAGTGGTACTGAGTTAGTAACCATAGTGTTTTGGTCAACAGCTTCCTCTGGTTCAGGCGAGAAGAAGCTGCAATAAAATAATGAAAGCTATTTGGACAAAACGAGCTGCGAGGCTGCAAGGTCTGTTTGTTTGCTTCTGGAAGGCAACTCAAGGTTTAGTCTGTCATGGATTTAGAGTGGAGAGATATTTAGGCTTCCACTACATACACACACAAGGGCCTATAAACAAATATGTCAGTAAATGAATAAAATTCAGTCTTTTCTATTATCTTAATGATAGTAACAGTGTGTAAAAATCGATACCTGATTCTCTCTACATTTCGTTATCTATCAGAAGCTTTCAATAATACTATGCTGCAAATATTTTCTGCTTGTGAATGTCCAGTAAGGTGAATAGTAAGTAACAGTGAGGTAAACAATCACAATTTGATCAGTCCCACAGTATTCCATAAATTCTGACATTCTCACATAATAATAACAACAATAATAAGTTCATGCCTCACAGTGAAAGTGCAGGCTCGTAGAGAAACTTTAAGATCAGTGAGTCAGTATGCAGTGAGGAAAAAAAACAAACAAACAAACGCCCACCTACAACTTGAAATGTTACAGTAGTACTGGCTCATGTGATCACGCAGCTCTCACAAAACAGCATGGCTGCTCGAAGAATTTGAAGCCTGAAGCCTGACGTGAAGACATAAAAGACTTTGAGTTAACAATTCTTTACTCGGTGAACATCAGTGTTGACTTCATTATTCAAAATTCAAAGCTAGAGGCTATGAAGGCTTTGTGTCACTAAATCATACACTGACTTTCCCTCTACATAAAGAACAAATACAAGTGAAAACGTCACTTTAAATCTAAAGCTGCATATGTGGTTTGATTTTAAAATCAACTCATTTTCAGGAAAGTGGATCACTGACAGGATGATTACGCACGATATAACAATGTCTTAATATGATTTTCTAAAGCTCTGGATGTCTTTGGGTTTCCCTTTCATATTCACAAACTTCCCAAAAAAAAGTGAAACACACAAACCACAAATACTAGTAGTGGTCACGGGACTTTGTCGACTAATCATTAAGTTGATGAAAAATGAGTCAAATCGTGCCTCCAGACGCTCTGTGAGGAAACGCAGTCATCAAGAAGAATCTAATGGCATTTAGTAGAGACCCCATTCCTAATTGCATTTGTGAATACTACTGATAGCAGGAAGTGCATGACTATCATTTTCCAGTATAGACTAACAGCTAATTTCCCATAAAAGATTGTGAAATAATTATTTGACTTTCTGGGGGCTCCAAATAGGAAACGTGTCATATCTTGACACTCATAGTTACAAACCTCATCAGCCAGCATCATATCATTTTGTGCCATGTTTTAAAAAATATTTTCATCTTTATAAAACCATTTTTGCAACTATTTCATTTTTAAGAGCCCCTTGTTTTCTGTGTTTATCTACATTTCGATCAGTCAATTGTCACTCCATCAAGACATGTTGCATATTTCATGTTCTTCAGGTATTTGTTCAGAAACACTGAGCCAGTTGTGAACCGTAGCAAAATCATCTATATGATGAAACCTCCATTGTCTAAGTGTTGCATAAGGAGCGGGTTCCTGGTGGTGGGAATCTGACACTCACTACAAAATAGCCTGAGCCATTGTGTTTTATCATGAGCAAAGTAGGAAAAGAAAAAGAAAGAAAAAAAAAAGGACTCAAAAAAAAAAAAACAAAACAACGCCTCTTCTGTCTGACGTAAAAGCACTTGCACTTCCTCTCCTCCCAGTTTTTAATCTTCCTGCGAGAACCAGCTTTACCTCTAATCACTCTGTTAACTTGTCCTGATGTGAACTCAAGTTAATGACAAGTATGTAGATCAAAATGGCTTCAGCTGTACAGTTTTTACACACGCCTCCAAACCAATAAGTGCTTTTAATGTGTACACACAAAGTTTCAAGAATACAACGAGTGATTTCAAACCTACAGGCTATTTATACTTTTTGTAAAATGATGACTCCTGACTTAGTTCTTTAAGTTACCTCTGAGGAGCAGTTTCACTTTACACCTTCAGAGCTGGGGTATAAATGAATTAAACCAGACACATTCTGCACATTCTGTTAGACTGGATAGAGCAGTTTCATTTGACACCACATGCACAAAATACTTTCAATTACCCAGCACACAGCAATCATCATTTGGCACCAGTGATCGCCCGAGAGCTCTTAAGTCTGATGCAGCCTGCGAGTGTGACAACAACCTCTCTACTAAGCTATCACCCAATCAGAGGGTAAAAGATGAGCTGATGTGGCACGGATATGGGCAGCGCTCTAGGTTCTCTCGAGAGCACGGGCTTTCAAATTTATGACGAAAGGGAGGATGAGTTGGCAGAAATAGCCTGAGCAAGTCTGAGCCTGCAGTGCGAATTGCCGGACAGCAGCAGCAGCAGCAGCAGCAGGAGCAGCTGGGGGGGTGTGAGAGACGCGAGCTAATCTATTTATGTAAAACGTCCAAACATCCCTGGTCCTCCTCAGAACCCGACCACTCCGACATACACAAAGGCTGTTACCAAGAGACAGACAGGCTCAGTGTGGTCTGTGTACAAGGACGCTTGCAGCCCGGCCAGCTACATGCAACCTTGACACTGGGAAAACTTCCCAATCCCGGGGCCCAGGCCGAGGCTCAGGCTCAGGCACGGCTCTATTCATAGCACGGCGCTGGAGGTAATTGTGGCCTTCATTTGACTTGTGAAGTTGCGGCACATTTTAGAAAACAGATTTGACAGTTCAGGGAAGGAAACGGGGAGAGACAATGCCGGATTTATGCAGGTAATAAACAGAGCACTGAACAAGGAGGATGTTTAATGCATCACGTCAACATTCTTGTTTCTGCCATCTGCCCTCACTTGCAGAAGGGATCTGACCGAGAGAATACCTGGTAGTTAGTTTATGAGAAAATCTGAAAATCGGAGGGGCTGCGACGGATTACAGGGCAAGTCTGGCTCCTCGTAATCTCGTGCACATCTCAGTTTGTAGTCAGTAACACTGTTCAACTTGTGACTTGGATTAGAAGGGCCGCACAAAAACAGCCTGACTGCTGCCGTCTACAAAGTCACTGCTCATGCCAAAAGCAGTGATTATGATCAAACAAGAAGAAACTGGTCCGGGAGAGGAAGGGCAGGTTGGGCCGAGGAGAGCCCGTCGGGTTAGTCAGAAAGTGGAACTGCTTGCAGGTAGAGGAGGAATCCTGTAGATGCATATGACGACTGTGTGTACAAAAAATCCTACCCTCAGTGTACATGAAATTTAAGACTTTGATAAGATATATCAGGAAATTAAATGACTGACAGAAGTGAATTATCTCATCTCAAAGGCTTGTTATCGCATGCCACAGGTGTCTGAGTTAAAACAGTAAGACAAAGAGTCAGTAAAATACGCAAGCAGGTTCTGTAAGCACAACTAGAAAACTATAACTTGACAAGTTGTTGGAACACCAAGACAGTTAAAAATGGAAGTGCAGCACAAAGTTAAAGTTTCAGTTTAGGTGGAAGCACTGAAAGTAAATGTCGTGAGTGTGTGTGTGAGCAGAGGACGAAGGTGGAGTTCATTATCAATTAACCTGCCAATTATTTTTTCCATAAAACAATTAATCTTTGGTCTATACAATGTCAGAAATAGTAAAATAAATATTATTTCTCACAGTCTGAGGTAATATATTCATACAGCTGGTTTGGTTTTATTTGACCAAATGTCCAAAAACCAAATATAATCAGTTTAGTATAAGACATGATAAAAACAACAAATCACATTTGGGAAGCTGGATGCACAGAATTGGTTTGGCATTTGTTGCTTGAAATACACAAATAATTGATTCCCAAAATAGTTGCCAATCTATCAATCGACTAAGCACTGCAGCTCTGGCTTGAAGTGTCAAAGCAGAAGCTTTGAGAGGTAAAAAGTCAGTTGAAGAGAGAGAAAAGAAAGCCACTGAAATGTCACTGACTTATAAGAGATGAAAGTAGTCGAACTGTCCTTTAAGGGCGAGAGATGCGTGACTCACAGCTGAAGCAGAAAACAGGCTTTTTGATAAAAAAAAAAAAAAAAAAGCAGAGAGCAGAACAACAATTGTGATATGAATCAAAAGCAGCTTGTGGTAGGACGTGTGTGACTGTGTGTGAACCCGCTCACTGCAGGTGTGTGAGCTCAATGCGTGTGTGTATGTGCACCAACAGCACAGCCTGTGTTGAAGTTGTACAGGAAAAGGAACTCAAGCTGTGGTGTGATGGGCGTTTTTTACTCCTCTGATTAATAAATGAATGAGCCGGTCCGAGTGTTGCGCAGCGGAAGAGTCAAGGCTGTCTGATAACATCGCTGTGGGTCAGAGGACATAACAGAGGGACAGACAGCTAAGAGCGTCCGATCAGTCTTTCTTCAGTGTCTCCTTAGACACCTCCAATATCTGATTGCCCCTTATTTACAGTCACTTGACCGTAAATTAAACAGACAAAGCTGGACATTGAGCTCGGGGCTGCTCCTGTACTGTAGGTGTCAGGTCTATAAACCATGCCTGACTGACGACAAGCCATTTCCTGCTACCAGCCCAATTCAGATTCACAGGAATATTTAATATGACTTGTCAGACAACTACAGAAAGACAGTAAAGGCTACACAGTGTTAATGAGCAATGGTGATTCTTGTACTCTTCTCATTTCATTACGTGTACCTTGATCAAATAACTTTTTATAGCCACGCAATCAGCTAGCAACAGATAACACCCAGGTATGTCAAAGACACTGCGTTATATATTATAATAAAACACAGAGCAATCGCTCTAGCAGCTGTGAAACGAGAGATATACCTGTGTGATACCTGTGTGTTACAGTGGACTCAAAACACTGTCCATTCGATTTAAACATCAACACCTGCAGCACGTCCAATCAAACACAATGGATGAAGTTCTTTATCTGATACAGAGCAAATTTCTGGAAAATCAATTAAGAGCCCCTTCATAGATAAAATTACCCAATGTGAACGCATGTTTCCTTCTTATTCAGTGAATATGTGATAAATCAAATCAAACACAATGATCCTAAACTAGCTAGCCACAAAACTAGCCACTGAGATATCCAACAATTGTATCTCACCTCCATTATTTCTCCACATACTGAAGCCCTACAGCTGACCTCCAACTGGCTTCAGCACTGAGCAAACAAAATACTATAGCAAGTGTTTAATAATGCAGTAATAGAATGACATGCGTTAAGTAATGAATCCAATAAAAAGCTAATGCCTTGTGTTAGCAACCTGTCTGAAATCTGAGTTTAGGGTCATGCATATTGTTTCGCTGTGATGTGCATTTTAATGGGCTCCTCTAATACTTTTATATTGAAGCTGCACAAAACAGGTTTGTCAGGATTTAGAAACAGGAAACAGACAGGGATTATACAAAGACCAAGCTCCCTTCACTTCACTGTATCAGTGGCCAAACAAATACTGAAACTTTGAATAAAGTCTGGTGTGGACGTGGTATAGGGAAAGCGATGCATCAAACCATTCAACACAAAGAATCAAAGTTTCAGACGCGCTGTCTTTCAACAAGAGTCAGACTACGTGCAAATCAAATGAGGAACCTGTCAGCAGGGCCATTTTTTGCCTAATCTGACCTTAATCACCCTTCGCCTTCCCGGACCTAAAAGCTCAATAAAACTTCCTTGAGAGAATCTGCTTTGCGTTTGTTAGATCTTTTGAAGAATCGGTTTCCTGCATCATATGATGACTGGGCTTAGCCTTAAAGAGAGAGGGAGGGTGAGGATCTCAAACATCTCTAGAGAGCCTCTGCTTCTGGCTTGGGGAGAGTGACTGGGGAGAGGGACCATGACAAGGCCCCAGAAAAGCAGTATAAGAACCCTTCTACGAATGCCTACTAGGGCTGAATGATTTGCAAAAGAATCTTGTTGCAATTATTTTGAGATATATTGCAATTGTTATAACAGTCACAGTGTTAGTGGGAACTTTTTTATTTCATTTTCACTGAAAAAATATAGAAAATGTTGATAATGTGATTTTTGCCGTGGTTTGTACTAAACAAGCATACTCCCTTACATCTGGAGAATATGATTTGCCTAATCTCTGTAAGGTCACAATGCTCCATTTAGAATGGGATGTTGTAACATATTTTCCTGTTACTAAAAACTTGAATGGTGGTTTGGATATTGCTCTTTGCCATACTGTGATTGCAATATATCGATTCATTGTTTGGCTCTACTGCCTACACCTACCCTGAAACTGTTTGATGTTTAATTCCACTCTTTCCTCTCTTATCAGACTTATATGAGTATGCTCGGACTTGCCTTATCTTTGTTTGAGGAAGAGGGTCAGATCTGTAATAAGATAACTCCACCACATTGCAACGATGAAGCAACAGTCAAATGAATGAATGTATGGTTTCTTTTTGTTTTCCAAACCAATTGCCTCCAGGCCATCTCCACTTAGTTATGTATTCAGCCCTGCAGCTGCCCTCAACACTGCTACATAACCAGCTTAACCTTCGGCTTGGACTGGGTGGATACCCTGATCATGTATGCACGGTGTCGGACAGGACTGTGGGCTCTGTACTCAGCTGGGTTCTGAGGCCTCCCATGATTTTAAAATTACTATTACAAGCATTCTTCATAGGTCTCTCTACACCTTCATATAAAGATAGATGACATGACAGCTCCCCAGAAGTGAAGTAAAAACATCTGGATCTCCTCCTGCTGGTTGGCTGCAGTGCACTTCATGAATCTCATGTAAGCAGATGGGACAAAACTAAAAAATTAAAGTACACGTCAAATAAATACATTTTTCTCAAAGGTGCTTTTTGTCATTTTAGGTAGTTCTCATCATGTTGGTGTTTGTTAAAGTGTCAATTTTTCTGATAGGTTCGATTTCATTTAGTTATTTAATGCTATAAAAAGGGGATGAGACCTCATGATTGACAGCCATCCATCACAGTGAAGTAGTCACAGAAGCACCTACAGGTGTCTTTTCAGGAACCGAATGTAGATTAAGAATGCAGCTCGCAAGCTAGCAGTTACTATTTATTGATTACCGAATGGAGTTGGGCAGCCCTTTACTCGATCACTACTGCACAGACTCCAAATGATGTCAGTGCATCCAGAATATTTTACCTTCACTTTTGTACAGTGGGAGGAAGTGGAGACACGTCATCCATCTTCATATACAGTCACTGTAAAAATAGTATCATGTGCCCCCCCATCCTTTACCACTGTATGTATGTATGTATGTGACAAGAGGATGTGGCAGTGTAGCAGGCAGGCATGGATCAGCTGAGGGCAGCTTAAGAGGCATTTGCAGATAATTTAACAGTCAGCGATTACACAAACTAGTCTGAAGTTACAAAAACATCAATGACAGGAGTTTTGAGAAGGAGAGAATAGAGAAGTTTGGACCACATATTTGTCTTAGAAAGGAAATACACGTAAAGTTTCAGAGGGTTTTTTAAATAGGTGGAAGTAGTGACACTGTGAGAAAAGTGGTGTTTGACTAATTAGACATTTTGGAATCCCCCAGGTTGATACACATGTGCGTGTAAAGATTTTGCTCCCCCCCCCCCCAACCACACACACACACACACGCCCCACGCCCTACGCCCCTGCATGTGTGTGAGAAGAGGATGTGGCAGTGCAGCAGGCCGGCGTGCATCAGATGTGGGCAACTAAAGACACACAAGTAGGTTAGTTAACAGTCAGTGATTTCACAAACTAGTCTGGAGTTAAAGAAACATCAGTAACAGGAGAGAGTAGTAGTAATGTATTTACATTTTGTTGTTGTTTTAAGGCATTTTAGACCACATTTCTGTCTTTAGAAATAGGGAAGAGAGGGGGGGAAAGTACAATTTAAGAACCCCCTTTTTTTATAGGTGACACTCTGAGGAAGAAAGTGTTTGACAAAATAAAAGTTTTCACACACACTTAAACATATCGGTCTACCGAGCCCATCACTTCGCTAACTTCTTCCTCAGAGGAAGAAAAAGAAAAGGAAAAACCCGCCCAACATGAGCGCCGACCACGAACCTTTCGAAGAGTATCCTGACGGCGAATATCCCCAAAGCCAGCGGCAAGGCAGTGAACAAGTGTCCCGCTTTGGGGTACTCCACCCCGGCAGCTGTGTCCGCCAGGTCCGCCCAGGTTACGTTGTGCGGCAGCCAGAACCTCTCGCTCCAGAACCAGGCTGAAAGAGCAGCCATGTTTCTTTTTTTTTTCTTTTTTTTCTTTTTTTTAACGGCGTTCCTGTGCCCGGACGATGAGAATAAGTCGGTCCGAAATAAGAAAAGGATGTGTGAAAGTGGTCGGACGCCTCCTCTCCTCCCCCCTGAGGGTTAGCCGTAGAGATGACTTGCTTCTTCTTCTACTTCGGCGGAGTGAAGAAGGACGGCAGAGGATGAGAGAAGCTTCCGGTGTCGCTTTTCACAATAAGACTCCCCAACGGCTTAACGGTCGAGTTGCGGCGGCCGTTTTAAGCGACATCACTATTATTATTCATTTAAACACCGACTTGTGTTAAATAAATATCGACAGTTTTGCCAAGTTGCTTCATTTATAATATTAATTTCCTCTTATTATCTTGCATCTGCATGCTTGCGGGTAAGTCAAGTCCAGCATCAAGCCAACATGAACGGGAATAATTACAGAAAAGTACTTCACACTTTACTTCCACTATAGACAACATATAAAGACACACAGCCTATGACTTGCACCAAAAAGAGTTATCTCCTCTTAATACTGTATTTCCCGTTTAACGTTTTTTTTTATTATTATTATCTAACTTTAATTCTGAAGCTTAAACGGCCTCATTTCCTGTGTTTCGCGGCTGCCTCCGGTTGCCTTGACAGTTTTAAGGATTGAGGAAGTGAGGCGGCTCCCTCCTCCCTCACAGATGGGAAGGCTGCCATGCGTGTATGGCATCTGTTAGACTGAAGTCACAAACTTTTGAATCGGAGTTATTACACTTTATTATGGTAATTTGATATTTTTGGCTCAGCAGTCCCACAGATATTTTACTCTTATGGTGCCGTGTCAAAGTTGATATTACTGATTGGATTGTGATTGATGTGATGGCACACCCACGTGGTCGATGGGTGAAGTGCAACTACTAATTGTGAGGGAATAACATCTTGGCCTATCTAAGTATATGAGGAATATAATTTTATGTTTGTTAGATATACATTACAGCCCTCAAAAAGTCATAATAAATATTTTTATTCATTTAAAATATACATGCTTTGAAATGGAGCTCAAATGATCTGATATATAACAGTCCAACTGTGATTTTTTTATGTTGTTAAGCAGGGATGAGGCAGCTGCAGCGCTGTCCGCCGTCTAATTATAGATGGACGCTTGCCCCTTTGGAGCATGTTATTATTAGAAATCTCACAGGGCAGTTGACTCAATAACTATGCAAGAGAGTTCAGCAAAGGGAATCTTATTTTAAAACAAGCAGCAAATGATATAAATTCACAGTCCAGGACATAACTGAGCAACAGAGCTGATAAAAAATTAAAATAAAAACACATTTGTGGGATCAAAGAAGGGTGTACGTGGTCGCTTGAGTCTTTGAACACTGACAAGGCAGGGAATGTATAATACCACTTGCAGGGCCAGAGGAAATAAGCTGCTCCCTTGTTTTTCATGGTGCCTTTAGCTGAAACTCTCATCCACAGTGACTGAGCATTGATGGGCATATGGTGACGGACAGATGGCTGTTAATGAGCGCACACTGATTTCTTGCATTTTAATAGAATCCTGCAAGAGATGTTTGTGAATTTATCAACAAAAAGACATGTTAATCAAGTGAAAAACAAAAGGGAAAGATTGATTACCAAGGCATTTATAATCATACTGAATTAATCACTAACCCAGTGCTGAACATCACACTGAGGCACGACGTGTGCTCAAAGAAAGGTTGAAGTGGACACTCTAGAAAATGGTAAAGGTGAAGAGTTTAGAGTGGCAGCCCGGCTGAGCTTAGGTCAGGTTACAGAAGGGCTGAAGTGTGTGTGAGCGTGAGTGTGTCCTGCAGACAGACTCTGGCAAGTAAAAATAAAATATTAAAATGAAGTATGAAACGTGGGCACAAAGTCAATGAGTTCAATAATTTATTCCAAAATAAATCCTGTTAGGTTATTGGCTACATCTTAAGGAGTCCAGAAGAAAAAACAACACAGTGAGAGCAGTAACTGTTGAGTGCTCAGTGCTTTGATTAACATTGGACATAACATACATGTCAGTGAAAAGGCAAGTTAAGGCACCTTTGACCAAAAGATCATGTAATATTTAATAACATTCAGGTTGGTTCAGGTGTGTCGAGTAAGGCAGAGTAAGTCAAATTCTTTAAACTTTTAAGACTCTGTAGATTTATGTGACAATTTGCGACATGTGTGTGTCTAAATCAGTAAAAACTGCTTCTGTCAGTAATGACACTGAAGCAGGTCAACACATCAGCTCAGGTAAAGAAGGCAACTCCATTTTATTCTCTCTTTTTACAGAGATTAGGCACAGTCTTCACCAAACCTCCCCCCTCCCCCCTCACTACAATCACCTGGGTTATACAGTAGTGTAAAAGTCCTTTCCCAGCGTCCAACCATTCCTCAGCACCCTCACATGTGCTCTGGGTGGTTCTGCAAACACTTGATAAACTCTGCGACTGGGTGACTGTTGAAGCAGATCTGGTAAACAGCAGTGAAAAGAGGAAACCTGGAGAGGCAGAGAGAGAGAGAGTGATCGATGGAAATTATTAAAAGAGATAGTTCAACACTTAAAAAATACGGAGATTTTGGTTATATTCTTCCTCGCCTAGTTAAATGAGGACGCTGGTACCATGTTGCACTTTGCAATAAGAAGCAGCCAGTTAGCTTAGCTTAGCATAAAGACTGGAAACAGGTGGAAACTCCAGCACCTCTGAGGCTCACCAATTAACATGATGACATATCTTGTTATTTTACTCCCCACAGCAAAAAAAAAATGCGTAAAAAAAGACAACTTGTGGTTTTATGAAGACTTTCTGACATGTCCGCCGGTTGCCTGGCAGCCTCATAGCGATGTCAAGACCTCCAGGAAGTCACTGCACCTGGCCAAGATATAATCCAGCGCATAAACCCCTCATAAAACCACACCATTTTTGTGCGTGTGGAGTAAACTAAATGAGATGTAACACATTATTTACGCCTTAGAGGTGCTGGTGGGCAGATTTAGTTGCCTTTGCACAGAAGAAGGCCAGCAGTTCCCTCCAGTTTTCAGTCTTTGTGCTAAGATAAGCTGATTGTAACCTCACATTTATCTTCTACGCTCTGCAAGAAAGTTTAATTCTGCCAAAATCATCATTTTCTAATGATACAAGTTGAATCCTAACCAGTAATTGTAGACCTGATGAATAAGCCGTCTTGTAATTAAGATCAAATTTACAAAACTTACTTTTCCACCATGTTTTTCTGTTTCAAGATTTGGTGGACTTCAGTTGCAGTGGCTGGACCTTGAAGCTTCTGACCGTTCAGCAGCTCGTTCTCCAACTGCTCAATGGTCTGAGCGGAGAGATGTTTTCACGTTACATTATCATGACTTTAATAAGAAGGGAGTGATACACATTATGAAAGTGAAAGAGAGAGGCTAAATCTGGTCCTCTTACTTTGCCCGTCTTGGCGAAAGCTTCCCCAATCTTGCGGTTGCGTCCGCCGTAGCAGGTCGTGATGAGGTCAGCGATGCCGCAGCTCTCCAGGAAGGTGGCGGGGGAGACGGGGCAGTTTGTGCAGAAGACCTTGGCAAAGGCGATCATCTCCATCAGGCCGAGACGGATCACTGCCGCCTTGGTGTTGTCACCGAATCCCAGGCCATCACAGAAACCGGCTCCCACTGCCACAATGTTCTGCAGCGACAATACAGAGGAGCTGCTGCTGTTATCGTATTACATGTTGGGGTTAGGAGGTTTCGGGGTTATGGGTGTTACAGTTAGAACCAATGCCACCACATACATCATTTCCATATATTTTCTGAGAAGTATCCTGTTTTGACTGGTGTCTGTCAGCACATTCTGATAGATCTGACATTTTACTGCCTTTGATGAACTAAATTATGAACCTAAACCTAAATTATGAAAAATGCGATTATTAGTGATAAGTTTGTTATGCATGTGAGCCTTTTTAAAAGACATTTGAATGATTACAGATCAGTTGATGTCTACCAATATTCAAATATAAGCACACGTAAACTAAATTCACTTCTTTTGACCATACGGTTCAGCATTATAACTTTTTGTGCGCTGTTTATTTGTGTAATAAGGTGTTTTTAGGAGCATAAGCGCAGACATGACATTGAAATGTCTGCCAGCACTCAGACAGTTGTGAAAATACGTTTGTTTCAACAGAGCCGACCTTGAGCGCCCCGCAGATCTCAACAACGTCGGACTCCTCCACCACAGTCACACGGAAGTTGGTGGTCTGCATCAGCTCCTTCAGCATGGACCCGTGAGCCTTGTCTTTGCACCCTACATCCAAAAATGACATTTAAATCATCATCACTTCCCAGCGCAGCAGTGAATATCTTTTGAACAAAACGAAACAGATAACACTGTATTGGTCTGTCAAAACTTTTCAAAATACGTTTTAAATATCATTATTTTCTGAGTCAAAGGATTTCATTCCAAATACATCAACATTATTTAAAAGAGTGGTTATACATGAGCTTATAGGCCATGTCATAATGTGTTTTAAACAACGGTTTTAAGCCACAATCTTTCACTTCAAATAAATTATATTGTATTATATACATGATCATAGTGTGGTCAACTTAAAGTGAAAGGCCAAAGTCTACGCTGGCTTGATGATATTCTTGACCAATGTTAATAATTATTTATCAAAAATCATCCAGTCTCGTTCTCCTTAAGCACAGTTGGAGCTAGAAATTTCCGCATAAGCTCTTCAGAAATGTTTTTTTTTTAATACACATGTAATTAATTCAACTATTTCAACTTGTCAAATGTCTATCCATCCTCTGTACCGATGGTTGTTTCACAGAACTTCTCCTCAGCGACCTCATTAGCGATGTTTGCTCCCATGAGGACCGTCATGGTGATGCCCAGCTTCCCCCTGATGACCTCTGAGATCAGCTTCAGACCCTCTGGACCTGCGTCGACACCCTGCAGCACACAGACGACCACGAGACCGACTGAATATCCCCACTGCATCGTAAGAGCGTACTTACCATTCTTCCCATGCAACATAAAGCACCGGTGACTTCCTGTTCCTTTATGGTTCTGTATGAATAAAAATGACTTTGATAAAAAAAAAAAGTCACCTTGATGAGAGACATTCCCACAGCGTCCTTCTTGATGTGGTCTTTAATGGTGTCACACACTCTCACGATGAACTGGTGAGGGACCACAAAGATCAGGATGTCGGCTCCCTTCACAGACTCTGCCAAGTCTGGAACAGCCAACTGATGAGGAGAAAAGACGTAAGGTGAAACCTCAACAGGACGGGAAATACAGTGTGCCTTGACTACTGGTCATCCAAGAGTGCCTTTATGCTCACCACATTGGGGGGCAGCTTGTGACCGGGCAGGTATTTCACATTTTCATGGTCTGTGTTGATGATTTCTGTGAGTTTTCGGCCGTTCACCGTCTCCTCGAACACCCACATGTTCACTGTGGTGTCAAACCTGTCATACTTGGCTGCGTTGGCACCCACAATCTTGGCAATGGCAGAGCCCCTGTGGACACGGAGACACAAATGATGGCTTGTTGTTTCCTCAGAAAGGTTTTTTTTTTCTACTAGAAGAAAATGGAATCAGTTGTTATATATATATATATATATATATATATATATATATATATATATATATATATATATATATATATATATGAGTTTTGATTTAGTTAATCTGAATGTGTTTCTCTGCCCGATTAATGGCACTTAAATCTCCACTACATCACAGGGAGGAAGATTTTTACTACATACTACATATTATAGTTACTTTGTATATTTGTTTCATTCAAAACATTTAAAACTGTGAATTGTTAAGATTAAACTACCTAAATATAAATAACTCTTAAAATAATCACCTTTTCAATCAGATACAGCATTAAAATCCTGCTTTCTAAGAATACATCTTTTTATAAACCAACAAGGACTGCTCTGCTACTTCATGAGTACTTCTAATACTTCACTAATCCTCACTTTTTTCCAGGACTTTCACAAGTAATGGAGTATTTGTACATTGTAGTATAACTGGATACGGTATGTGAGTACTCTGTTCACCACTGACTAGTCTAAATGTCATGCTGGCTGAGGGATATCAACACCACTCAAAGGCTGATTCAGCACAAACTACAGCTGTACAATTAAAGGCAGGAGCTGCTTCTTTAATAAAGACTGCTGAGGAATGAAAGGTCAGAGATTAAACTACAGATGGTGTCACACTCACAAGACCTCTACCCTGCAAAGCAAAACACGGTCCACAGTGAGTTTATTAACTTTATCAGTCATTTATCTGCTGTTAACAAAAGCTAAAGTTGACTTATTTCTTATAAAGTTTGCCAACTTTTAGACAACATTCAAACACATACTCTAAAAAACTTCTCTCTGTGTGAAATCCAACCCAGAGAACAAAACTACAGATATGGTGACTGTAAACTCACTATTGTGCACCACTGACAGGCCCCCCTTGCTCAAAAACTTAACTGATAGACATCCTCAAGTGCACTAAAATCTAAAATCTTCACTCACCAGTTACCAGAGCCAATTACACAGACTTTCTTCGGTGCTGCCATCATGTGTTTGACCTTCCAGACGGAGCTGCTGCTGGTGTGAAGACACGCCGAAGCTGGGACAAAACGTATTTATACCGACACACAGCTGAGGCGCAGGCACTCCCTCTCCTGCTGGTTGGTTGGTCTGCTCTACCTCCTCTCAGGGACAGACTCTCTCTCTATTTCTTCACACACACTCACACACACTCACACTGAGGCAACAGGATAGTTCATGATTTAAATGTCTGGCAGCCTGTTTACAGTGAAGTACTAAACATTCACATTATTCCCCTGCGAGTAATGTCATCAGGGGCGGAGGAAGTGGCCACATCCTTAAGTGAGGGTTCTGTAAAGATACTCCATTACAAGTAAAAGTCCTACATTTACCTTTACATAGACCATCAGGAAACGCATTTGAAGTATTAAGTCAAAGTATTCAATTCAAGTGAAAAATTCACCCTGTGACTATAATTATGTTGTATAATTAGATTATTATCACTCATGCATCAAGGTTAAAACCATTTTACTGTTGGATGAGGTAGGAGATTATTTTCATGATTAATCGATCAGTTGATGAGGAAATATGAGAAACACGGTCACAATTACTCACAACCCAAAGTGTTGTTCTGTTGTTTGTTTTTGTTCTGTCCAGCCAACTTTCTAATATTCAAAGTTATTAAGAATAAATTAAAATTATTGAAACAATTAGCAGCAAATCTTCACATTATGAAGCTGGAACTATGAATTACCGAAAAGATTTTCAACATAGTTGCTGGATAATTTTCTTTCAATCAACAAATTGTTTAAGCTTCATCTTAAAATACTGTTGAGTAGTTTAATTTGTAAGAGAAAATCGTATTTTATAAGCTCTATGTATATTTTATGTGCCAAAATATGTGTTAAGTAACTAAAGCAGTTTCATGAATGTAGTCAAGCAAAAAATACAATATTTCCCTCAACTTGCCTGGACGGATGATTAAATGAGTTTTCAAGGCCCCAAAGGGTAAAATGACCTAATTCGTATATTTTTAAATCCCACAGATATAAAGGTCAGAAGAATGGGAAAGGTTGGGAAACACCGTAAAGTGCTCACTATAACTACAGTAAAATTCTCCTTATGCACAGATAGTAAGTTTATTTACCTTTCAAAATTTAAAGTTAGTTAGTAGCAGCCCAAATGTTTTTCAACACGCAACAAATCACAGGGAGACACATAAACATTTTACATATCCTTTATTATAACATAATAAGAACATACAGAAAAATAGGTTTGGTCCATGAAAAAGTCTGCAGATTCAAATAATACTACAGCCCCCCCTCCCCACCCCAGTGTTTTGTTTTACACCGCAGAGGTTCCCGTCACTTGTTTCAAATCACATCTCCGCCCAAATTAAAAACCCACATTAGTGTATTCTTGGAATCAGTTAATGAAATGCACACACTCAAAAGTTTCAGCCAGGACACTCGTATCTTTACCTTCAACAACAGGGATACAACCATTAAACTTAAAAAAAAAAAAACAAAAACAAAAACAAAAAAAAGGTGTCAGGTCTTCAGCCAGTGTACGAAGAAGCAACGACTGTTCTTGTTCAAGTGTTTATGGCTTCTCTGCACATAATTAAAATACACAAAACTAAAAAAAGCAGAGGACTGAACTTTTCCCAGCGTGCAGGCGACACGAATGCTGCGGAGCGGAGGTTCGTCGAACTGCCGTCTTTACATTACGGAGAGCCGAAACACTGCGCCCCGACAACGAGGGCCAATTAATAATATAAATACTGGTTCAACTATCTGAGCGTAGACAAAGAGTTAAGAAAAAAAACATCCGCCAGGATAAGAGATACAATTTTACTTCACATCCATCTTCAGTTTTTTTTTTCTGCTCAGTATTTACAAAACTATATAGACTAGAGGTACTCATACTAGCTACTTCCTTGATAATCTGTACTAGTTAACAAGACAAGTACTGATATAATACATATTTCAAAACAAGGATCATTGATAATAACAAAAATAAAAGGGAAAAGAAACTTCATACTAAATGCCACCCTTATCAAGAGAGTATATTCTGCCCTGTTTGAGCTTTTAACAGCCTCTTGTACGACAGACTGTGGCACAAACAAACCAGAACTTAAGACAAAGTGACACATCAACAGCCACGTAGCCTGATTGATTACAAACACAATCACAATTAATATCTAACCGATTGGGCAAGCATCTGGAGGGGCCGGGTTGGGAGTGTAAAATGTAAATTTACTTTCTGAAACAGTGGGGAACAAAGAGCCACGGCAGAATCAACGTGTTCCCACTGATTTAAGATATTTTTAGATTTGGGGACGAAATACATTGTAAGTTTTGAGGTGTTTTTCATGAGCGTACAATCTGTACTTTTGTGTGGGCACGGTGTATCAAAATGAAAGGAATGCTTCCAGTAAGGCAGAGACATGCAAGAGAAAATACATTGTGCTCACTGGGCTTTGTTGTGAGGGGGAAAAAAAAAAAAATCATAGAAAAAAAAAAAGAAAGAAAAAAGTGGAAGTAGCAACCACACTGCAATAACAGTTGAGCTGCAGGGTGAAGGTCTCAAAAAAACAAACAAACCAAAGGACATCCTATAATAACGGTAAAGCCACCTAGTATCTATGTCTCTCTACATTTGTCAGAAAACCGTGGGAGGAATTCATTTTGAAGTTCCCATACACGCACACACATTAGTCGCCTCCTCGTTTGCAGCCGGTTGAGAAACTTCTCTAGGTGTTCCTGATGCCGAGCGCCTGCTCCAGCTCCTGTCGCCGCTGCTGGACCTGAGAGAGGTTTTAACAGAGAAAAGATTTAATCACCAGAAGACAATGGCAGTGATAACAGGGGTGTGACAAAGTCTGCAGCTACGCCAGCATTTGGTAGTGTTCAACATCTTAGTTCAGTGTCATCATGTTAACACTGACTACTTAGCAATAGGAATGAAACGATAAATAATTACTATAACTATTCTGATAGTTGATTAATTGTTCTTGTCATTTCACTCAAATGTGAGAATTTTCTATGTTTTTCTTTTTGAGATACAGAACAAAAATGTAATATATTTGTGTTTTGGACTGTTGGCTCTGGAAATAACACTGCATTTATCACCATGTTCTGCCATTTTATAGACAAATACAAAACGAGAAAAAACAACTGATCAAAATGAGAAATAGATAAAGAAGTAATTTATTACAGCTGACACTACTGATGTAAACATTTTGATTTAAAACATCTTAAACAATATTTGTGTTTATTTAGCTTTAACAAAAAATGCAGCACTGGAACGATTATTCAATTAATCGTTTAGTTGTAAACTATTAAATTAAACGAAACTATTTTGAAAATTGATATTTTCTGATTTCTTTAGTCCTCTGTGATAGTAAACTGAATATCAATAAAATGATCAAGAGATGAATATAATGAAAAGAATTGTTAGTTGCAAAAAAAAAAAACTGCTAAAGAAAACGTCCATCCAGTTCTCTTTTATCTGTATATGTTAATGGCAAACAGAAACGCCAATTTGCATCTTTCTGGGCTGCTGTCTTGACATTTGACACAATTAAGCAAGAAAACAACTGGTAGATAAATCAGATGTGGCCCTAATTAGTACTAAACACAAAGTGCAGCTGATCACCAGAGTCATTACAATTCATCCTCTGGGCACCATTATTGTCTGCACCATGGCAACGCATCCAGTAGATGAAATGGTGCCTCATGGTGGCGCTAGAGAAAAAGTCTAAGGATATCCAGGATTCATCCTACGGAGGATATTAATCTTGGCAGAATTTCAGGGCAATTCATTGTATAGTTGTTGGGATAATAAAGCTAGGAGCAAGGTGGTAGGACCTCACTGCTCGCATGACTAAAAATAAAGACGAATAAATATAGCAGAAGAATAAGTTGAGGAAAAACTCATTACCTTGGAGTAGAAGTAGCGACAGACGGCCTCCTGAGCCCAGGGTTGGTAGTAAAACTCTGCTCTTCGCTCCTCTTCTGGGTTTCCCACCACGTCTGTCATGGTCTGTAAACAGAGAGACACAATTAGACACAACTTGAGCGCTCCTGCAGCTGAGAAATTACAGAGCATCGGCCCCTGTGAGGACGACTAACATCTATCAAAGCCCCTGAATCAATCACTGACTGCTGCTATGATGAACATATTGTCACAAGAGAACTTTTTTTGTTTTTGGATAAGGATGACTCAGGGGGTGGGGGGATGCTGTGGAGGCAGCCGGCGAGCTTCGGGTTGAATTTGTTCAATTTCACAGAGACTCGGCTGAATAAACTCTGCAGGTGGGTGACAGCTGGTCAACAGTTAATCGGCTCATGAAGAGAGGGGAGGCGAGCACGCACCCGGTCAGACGTGTTATTTAATGTTTCACGCTCTCTTTTGACTCCTGTGCTGCACCTGAGTGAGCAGCCCTCTGTTTTGAGAGAGCACGATGCCCACGTACTTATGCAATGAAGCCCTCTCTTCCCACGGTTGAACTTTGAATGGAAATCTGCCTCACGGTGCCACAACAACGGCTAAATATTATTTACCTGACACGTGTTTCTCTTTCTGAATGAACTGGACCTTGGCACTTGATATCTGACTCGAGGTGTTAATACATGTCAAGTGGCTGTTGACTGTTTTAAAGAGAGTTTCCTTCGCAGACACTCAGTTATTTATCATCTATTGGTGATTTTCAGAAGTACATTGTTTATTTTACTTGTACGTTATTCAGCCTGATAGTGTTTCTCCACGCCTTAATATCTTGTTGTAACCATTACAGAATGTGTACTTGTAATAAATTGTTACTGTAATAACCCAAATCTGTAAAAATCAGTACAGCATGACATCCTGTAAGTACTGTAGGGATAAGTAGTGACAGATAGAAGTGCTTTATGTTCCCAGAAGATGCGGTCATGGCGGACGGACTCACCTTGAGGTCTCTGCACTGGGACTGCAGCCAGTCGTTGATAAAGCCCTGAGGATCTCTGGCAAAACTCAACATGAACTCTCTCTGGGTCTTCAGTTGGTTAATGGTCTCGATGGTTTCATGGATCTGAATTAAACAGAAGAGGAAAGGGTAATCAACTTATTGTAATTAATGGTGTATTAATTAAATGTGATTAATCAAATTGAATATCACTGACACAGAAAGTCCCATCACAAAGATCAGTGGTTGCAAATCTGTTTTATAAGATGGCAATATGCGAATAAGAGCATCGTTTGAGTGCCATTCACAGTATTAGTGTAGTAGTATTATTCTAAATATCATCACACTTGGCTTGTCATACAAACGGTACGGTATATTTTTTTTAACCTCTAGCAGTTCTGTGTAGTAGTTTTAAATAAATGAACCCCGTTTTGTTTCTCTCATGATGTGATACACTGTCCTTGCAAGTGGCTTCACACGACTACAATGATCTACAGGTGGTGGTAACATACCAGGAAATGTAGTTATGCAGCAACAAAGGCAGGGAAGAAAAAGGCAGCCAGAAAGTGGGTGTAAAAAAATACAGGTTTCAAAAAGTGACTGGTTTATTTGGAAGGAAATTCTTTGTGTGTTCCCTTGAAGTCTAAAGCCCCTTTTCCACTAGTACCTACTCGAAAGCTCGGCTCGACTCAGTTTCGGTCGTTTTCCATTACAATACAGAGTACCACCTCAGCGTGGGTGGGGTCGCGCTGTGGCAACGCGGCCGAAACTCCAGCGACGTCATTTGTTATGCGACACAAACACGAAACGACTGTGGAGCTATGGAGGCCACCAGACGGCAAAGAAATGTCTGCACCTACACCTCGTCAATGCGCTGCTCCGCTGGGGTTGATTTCTGTGCAGCCATCTCTGATCGTGTTCGTTGTTGTTATTGCGTTTTAAAAATGGCGCGGTTGACTCTTATGAACGAGTCGCTCTCCCGACGCATCTAGTGACGTCAGGCCCTGGCCAATCAGTGGCCTGCCGTCGTCACATTTTCGGCTCGACTCAGCTCGCAACCCCTTGGAACCCCGGCCAGTAGGGTACTACGAAAGTACCTGGTACCAGCTACTAAAAGCGACGTAATGAAGCAATGCAAACGCTGCAAAAACCGAGTCGAGAGTCGAGCCGAGCCGAGTTAGGAAATGCCGATTAGGTACTAGTGGAAAAGGGGCATAACATGTTGAAAGTAACAGATTGAAAACCAAACTTTCAGCAGGGACAGCTGTTGTGGGAAGTGTTGTTTTAGATATTTAATAAATTATACAGCATTTCTCACTGGTTTAATATATCTTCAGATTCATTAAGATGGAGAGCAATTGATACTGCTAAGCATTGCCTGACCAACATCTCCTGACACAATGGTACCGCATGTCAGCACAGGTACTGTGTGTAAGAAAGGCACAATGGGAATATCTGTCTTGTCCCTGGTTTTCATGGATCTGATGGGCTCTGGAGTGTTAAAAGAAACTGAACACACAAACTGTTTTTTGATATCAGCCCGGCAGAAACCGGGCGTACAACAGTAATCGTCACAAAACCCAAGATAAAGCGGCGAAAGGGATGGCGCCTGTAAACTATAAACAAGCTCCCTCTGTTAACATTGTTGACTTGTATCAGGACAAAGACTGCACAGGGGGACGTCTTCTAGGGGAATAGCTCCATGCCTTATCAATGTGATTGCAGCCATCTAAGCCAAGGTAATGGCAGCTAGCAGGAGGTCAAGAGGACCTGACTGACCTCAAATCTGGCTGGAGAGCAGGCAATAATTCGGAGGCAACAATGTGGGAGAGCAAATGTGTGTGAAATTGCCCTCAGCAGGCTCACAAAATGGAGGAAAAAAAGATCTACAGAGCAGCTCAATGGAACAGGGACTGAATGAAAAGAACGGCCTTTGATACAGCATTTAAATTGACCGTGCTTAAAACAGCCCTCATACAGCAGATAGAAGTTGTGTGCCATTTCAAACTACTTACCCCAAAAGATATACTTTCTCTCTTTGTGTGACATTTAGTTAGAGTGCAAGATGTTCTGCAGTTGGGAGGAATTTGGTAATTTAACAGATCAAACCCCCCCCCCCCCAAAAAAGGATAAACACTGTGGGAAGCAGGAAACACAGCTCCCTTTCATTGCACAGGCAAAGGATGTGTGTTTAAAACGCTCTGGGACAAAAAAAAAAAAGAAAAGAAAAGAAAAACAGCCAGTGCCAGGGTCAGGTCTGTACCTTATTGTCCAGCCCTGCTATTTCCTGCTGACTGGCTGTGGAGAGCAGGAAGGAGTTCATCTGGGTCTTCAGCGTGTCGTCCACCTCCACGTCAATGTCATAGCAAGCAGTCTTCTTTTGGTCATTGGGGTCCACACTATAAAAGAATACAGCGCATTTACATGAAGTATTATGGTATATTGGAAGCAGGACACGAAACTAAATGAAAATCTAATACTGAACTGGAATGAAGGCTGGAAAAACACAATGTTCAAATTGTGAACCTTCTGGCACATTGTGATGAGGTTACCTGATCACATGGTTGATGATGATGGGCTCTGGAGGCATCAGGAGTGCATGCAAGCGCTGCGGGATCTCAGAGAACTTCATTCGCTGAGTCTCAAAGATCTGAAAAATAAACCAACGCACTTAATACAACAAGTCCTGTTTGGACACAACATCTGGTTTAAAATGAAAGAACAGCCTAACATGTTCCCCCTTTAGAGATCAAAGAGTCGCTTGGACTGCAGCATTGAACAAACTTGAAACTGTTTGACTTACTTTACATTATTCATTTATTTCATCAGGGACAACATACATCAATATAATGTAAATTTTTCAGATCAATTTTCCTCTGTACCTTTCTCTCAGCAAGTTTATGTTCACAGTAAGACTGAGCTGAACTTCCTGTGGACTCACCTTCTGTGTGTATGCTTGTGTTAACTTTAAAGAAACAATGCATTCAAGCTAAATTACTCCTATATTAATCACCAACAATCTAACTTAGTTGCAGCTACCTATGTAATGGTGACAACCGAGTTCTTGCTCTGCACCTCTGCCTCTAATGTGTATTATTTTATTTATTTAATGTTTATTTTTATAGACTTTCTACAATACATTCTTCCTAAGGTGTATCTGATTGTACGGATACAAGAGAAATGAAAAAACAAAAAACAAAAACAAAAAAACTAAATGAACTTTTAAATCATCATCATCATTGTTTTAGTTGCAAGCTAATTTATTTCATATGTCAAAATAGGTTTCCACAATCCTCTGTTTATCTTGGCACCGCAGAAGAAAATGCTCTTGGAAACCAGTCAGTGATCCACAGAGAGCGAGTCTCCATAAAAGGGCGGAGGAAAGCGTAGAGAGAGAGAGACTGCACAACATCAAGAGCGGGAATAACCAGGACAGCTGCGTGACTGTCGATCATTCCAGCTTCATGTTACTGCTTGTAGTCATCAGGCTTAAAGAAAGGGGTCTTTCTGATGCAGTTTTAAAAGTTTAATGTAAATTTTAAGGCGTGTTGAGTTACAGAAAGGACTCCACTCACCTGCTGCAGGTACTTGTCACAGTTTATGAACTCGCGCTCATGAGGGTCTTGGAGTTTGTGGGTCTTGACGTACTGCCACAGGGCCTGAATGATGACAGGTCTGGTCTGGGTGTGAATGCCCAGCATGCGAGCCAGCCGAGGGTCCAGCTTGAACTGAGGTGGCTGTTTGGGACAAGAAAAATGCAAATGTAAAGAGGATTAAAGCAAAGTGAATCTGCCTTTAAGATTAGGGCATCTCTTTTATTTGACTCTCCGCTAAATGTTTGAAGAGCACCTGAAGGCACCATCACTACACGGCCCTCTGAGATGCCGTGAACAGGTAACCCCCAGATCATTTACCTGGTAGTCGAGCATGAGCAGGACGGTGCAACGAACACCAACATCACCGGGCCTCTTCACCTGGAAACCGTCAGTCTCCTGGGTGGTGGCCGTCCTGTGCCACTAAAATGACATGAAAACATATTTTAAATACAAATATTTACTTGATCATCTATAAACTGATTTTCTTCATTTACATATGACATATGGGAGATATTCTTATTTGTTGTTGAAGCCACAGACATCTAATTCATAGCATTAAATTACCATTAAATTAATTTATATTACATTATTAAACTATTGTGGTGATTGATTAATTTCTCAGTTTTTTTTGTTTTCAAAAGTGTTTTTTCTTCGCATTTCTCCATCATTTCCCTGTAATTATATATTAATATATCTTTAGCTTTTGGACTGGTGGAGGGAATAAAAAGGAATCACCGAGGGCTCAATGAAACAGTAATCAGCATTTTCAAAGCTGTGTTCTGATATTCATATTAATCAAGAAAATAATCTGCAGATTAATTCATAACGAAAGTAATAATAAAAGATTTGTGAGCTGCAGGCTTAAATTTAATTAGGAGATTTCAAAAGCAGAGGCAGTGGAAAAAAAAACTGAAAAAAATGGTTCTTTTCATAGAAAGGAAAGAATATGACAACATGAGACAAAAAAAAGCAAAATATCTGTAGATGTATATGCTCAGATATATAAAATAAACTCTTACTTCCACAAGGTGATTATCCGGACCATATAGGTCCTTGTCCAACTCAATCACCAGAGACTTGAAGAAAGAGGAGAACTTCCTCTTCTGTTTCGTGGCTTCATACTTGGACACAGCCGTCTGAAAAACAAAAACAAAAAAATGTTACTGTTATTGGAAAGCAATAGTATTTAAAACCTTAAAATCTAAATAAAACTGTCAATAAAACATTCAAAAATTCAGTTTCATAGTCTTTAAATGATGTAGCTCCACAAAAGACTATTAAGATTAAACAAATATATTACATCTTCAAGCAGACGCCCCTCAACACGCAGCTCCCATGATGCAACGGTGCCTTCTCCATCCTCAGCATCAGGCTTTGCGGGGTTGAAGGTGTTTGATATGAAGATCCGAAGCTTTCTCTTTTGCTGGAAACAATCAGTGGAAAGAAACTTTGGATTGATGTGCCATAATTCAATGTTGACTCGATATCTGCACCGCTATGAAATAGCTCTGCTGCAACTGCGTGTAGCAATATTTAAGATGGGATGAATTTAAGGGTTTGCCAAATGCGGGCACTCAGAGGCCATTCATCATCGTTTTGTCCCCTGCTACATGAAAACTGTCTAAATAAACAATTACCTATAAATAACAACTATAAATATTTTTTTCCATATCAATGAAAACATTACAGCTTAATTTAAATATCCATACAAGTTAAAACCTGGTCAAACAGTTAAATTGACAGAAACACCTTTTACACAAGAACCTGTGAAACATGCGAACTGGGTTAACAAGCCTTTACTGAATTACTTCTCTTTTAAAAGTAGACTTAAAGGGACCCTGGAGTAGGCTTTTCAGGTCTGAACCGCAGCGACAGAAGAAGACTTTCATTGAAACGTACCTTAATGGGTCTCTTCAGGGCCTCCTGAATGTCCAGCCTCTTGCGCATGATGGTCTGGTCCAGCTTCCTCTCAAAAGCCAGCAGATCCATGTAAGCCTGAGACTCTGGGACCAGTTCCCTGATCTGGGACACCGCAAAAAGACAGTGGTGACCACCGGTGCAACATTCAATGCATAATCGAACGGCTTTCAATTTCATGTACATAAAGTGATCTTTAATAACTATTAACTCGCCATTTCTATTCAAACATGCTGTACAAAGCTAAAAAAGTAAACTGCAGTGGATGGTACAGTTAATGTGAACCTCAACAATTCAACAATAGTTCCTCTCTAAGAAGCAGACTTGAAAACACTCAAATATGTAGCTGTGCAGCGCTGTGACATGGAGGTTCAAGAATGCAGCGGCTGCATTGAATGCCAGGTATTATAGGGTTTTTAAAAAAGTCAGCACGACCACAAGCAGAATACATGTCTCATACAGGAATGAGTGAAATTTGAGAGACTTTCTAAAAGATTATTTATACCAGAACAACTGGCGGGGTAATATGGACTAACAGTATGCTGATGTGGGAGAAAATACAAGAAAATTCACTTAAAGAGATAAAGCTTTTTTCCCCCAAATTGCCATCTATCATGGACACCATGACACTGGGAATGTGCAAGTTATCTCAAGCACTCAGTCGGCGCACTTTTGTACTCTAAACAAGGCCTTCTAAAGACCAACTTTCCTTTGTTTGGAACCACCTGAATTAAAATTCAAATGGACGGGCAAATGTAATCTCTCCAACATGATCAAGGCCAGAATTAATGGATTTCCATGGACTGCTGGGTGATTAATACTTACCCTCTGAGGTAGAATTTTGTCAGCCATCTTCTTCTTCTTTGTGCTGTAAAAACAAATTATCAGAACAAGATAAATCTGAGTGTGAGTCAGAGCGGAGCAACACTGCATTAACATAATCATAAACAATAATTCAGTCCCTGATCTAAAGGGCAAGTGGGATCAAAATCAGGTCCAAAAACAATCGGCGTGTTTCTCTCGCTCATCATTTGTATTCTGTCTCCTTTTTTTTTTTAAGACAAGCTGGTAAGTCTGTTGCATAATTACTTTCACAATTCATCTATTAACTGTTTAGTCTATAAAATATCAGAAATTAAATGCTCATCACAATTTTTCCAACCTTAGGATAATGTGCTTTAAGAGGTTGTTTTGACAAATAAACAAAAGATTTTTGACACACAAGTTATAAAAGAGAGAATCAACAATTGGAGGTCAGTTCACATCCATCAAAAAACAAACAACCCAAAAAACAGTTGAGTAATTGTAATAGAATTTCTTTATAATTTTTTTCCCCCCATGAACAAAAGCTACATGCGTTCCCTTTTATCAACCAGGGATGCAGACATCTGACAGGACGGCTGTAATCAAAAGTCTCAACAACAGGAGTGGACAAAGCATCGAGGTGCATCTGAAGGACCCCAACACTTCTACAATAGATGACTGTTAATAACAGAGCACATAATTAAAGTCTGGCTCGAAATATTGATCTTCTGTTTGAAGTGAAGAAGCGCTGCTGCTGCGTGAGAGGGAAGGAAGCCACTTACTGCTGGTTGCGGTTCTGCTGCTGCACCTGTTGAATCTGTTGGGGGGCGGGCCTTTTGCGAGACGGGTCCATCACGCCAGGCATCACAGGGCGAGACACCGGGCTGTTGCCATATCCTGGGGGTCCCATGGCCGGGCCCTGCGGGTCAAATGTCATACGGTTGGATGGAGGCATGCCCGGTCTCTGCACAGGGAGTAACAGGAAAAAAGGCTTTAAAAAACGCTGGAAAAAGGATTTTCTGGGTTTCCTAGTTCACAAGTTGCTTCACAGCCCTAATATGGAGATGATTTGACAACATTGATGGTTTGCAGATGACAAACGGGATTCAGCAGTGTTGACTGTTTTCATTCCTAGGTTTGTTCAGACTGCAGGAATCTATCATATTTGGTGTTTTCTGTGTATGGTTTTAAGTAGTCAAAGTAAACATGCCAGCTTGGGAAGACTAGATTCAGGTTTGTGCAGCTGCTGTGTTGAACATTAATCAGCCTCTACAGAGATAATCAACTGATTGTTTAAATCACTTTACAAGCAAATATACCAAACATTTGGTTATAACTTTTCTTTGTCTTACAAACCATTTACAATATATTACAAAAAATATACACAATTTACAATACTGTGAATGTAACTGTCAGTTGCAGTCCTAAAAATGAAGAATGAAGAATTTAATTTGTCAGTGCATATTAAAGCCTATACAGATCAACATTTAGTAGGCCACTGGGAAATAACCATCACCAGCTTCCCACTAAAAGAGAGCCAATTGTGCTGGAGGTGTGCTACTGGTAATTTAACCTGAGGGTGGCTGAGAATTTACTTCTGGCACCAAAATGGCTTTTTTTTTTGTTCAATGGCAGATCTTTTCTCTTTCTGCTGGCTTTAAATACACTGCACAACATCTTAATCAATGTTCCACTGAATTAAATGCTTCAATAGCCAAGAAGCCGAAAGCCCTGTAGAAAAACATGATTAAAAAACAGAATCAAGCATGTAAAAAAAAAATCATAAAGTCATAATAGATACACATCAGTCACAGATGTGCCTCATAATTGATTACATGGGTTAGATAAGCTGACTGTGGTCGCAGATCAGCAAATAACCAAATAAATAGACATAAAAAAGTAATATAGTTAAACCTTACATTTGTATATATACATGAGCTGTTGTGCATCTAAAAGGCTGCAAATGCTAAAAATGCAAAGCATTCTGATTGCAGTAAAGCAAACTGTATATCCAAGGTCATGTGGACGCGTGTCATAAAAGCTCTGAAACAGCTTTTGAGGCTAACAGCAGATTGAAGTCGACTATCCCGTCATCCTTTCATTTTATTCTCTATGGACATTGTCTTCTGTGCTCTGTCTGTTTGCTATAAGACATTAAATGGAACAAATACCACACAGATCAGAAACATGAGCGGCACGTCACCCGATGTACATGATTCACTCTAAACTACTTAAAACAAATTTTGCATTATGACATTTAAGTACAAGAAAAACGAACAGCTTACCCCATAATCACGTAAGAGCTCTGCACTGTTTACAGAAAATACAAAACCTGCTTTGTATCATTAAATCTACATTACTTTGATGTTTAAGGCATCTGTCAGGTCCTAAAAGAACAGGTAGCATCAATTTGCATGCTGGCTCCTTCAGACAAGCTAATACAGAGCAACCTCCTCTCCCAACTCACCAAGCCATGCGCCAAGAACTCAAACAGGCGGCTTCGTGTATCTAACTGCATGGGTGCAGGTGAGAACGACTGATAAATGATAAATCCCTGATTGCAGCTATCCGTCCAGCAGTCGGTCCGACAAATGAGAGATGAACGCAGAGAGCACCCTCCCCAGCTTGTGGTGGTGGTGGAGGGGTGGAGGGGACTAAAGAGTGACACTGACTTGTCAACAGTACAGGCAGGATGAATGCACTCTGCCTTTTCCACACAGTGCAGTGTGGGCAGGAAGGGACTGCGTGTTGATCATTAAGTGCTCCTTATGCTATACATCGGCACAACCTTGGTTTACTTGAGAACAACTGGAGCACTGCAGCATTCAGAGTATGAAGCCTCTCGGCCAAAGCTGTGTTGTGAAAGGCTGCTTGTGTGAGTGAAAGCAGTCAAGGACGCTGGAGAAAAAAAAAAAAAAAAAAAGATGTAACATCTTTTCACTGAACCATGTTTCAGGTTGTCAGTAGCTAAGCAGCAATCACTACAACTGCTGTGGACCGGTGACGACTGACTGATCACGATTTGAAACACATAAATATGTACCGTACGTGCCACTCTAAAAAACGGCATATTAGGTCGAGATGTCTCAAAGATCTGATTCGATATTATTAATGTGGTAAATTAAATCAATCATCACTAAATCAAGCATTTTAGTCGTCCTGTCACAAGAACACGCCTGTAAAATCGGATTTGGAACGATTAGTTCAACAGGAAAATAATCAACAACTACCTTGATATTTAATTATTCTGTCATTTTTGAAGCATAACCCATTCACCCATTTATCTTTACAACTGTAAGGGTTTGCTGCAGTGTTTGTATTACATGACAGAAAAATGAATATGTTCAGGTTTTGCACAGTCGCTTGGACAAAACAAGTGATGTGAAGGTATGAAAATCTGCATTAACCGAAATTCACACGTTATATAGACACAGGTCAATACAGTTTAAAGATACACAGAGTCTCTGTTAATCCAAAGGTCTTGGGTTATTCCTCTGTGTCTCAATTTTTGTGATAGATGCAAAACCACAGAAATAAGCTTGTTCTGTTTATTTTGAGATTGTCCAATGTTAGATTTATTTTGGTTTAACGTTTCTGACTTGTTTTCAATGCATATAAATGAACAACCCTTCTCCACAGGGGCTTTATTTTTGGATGCTCAGAGGAGACTCCTATCACTTCACTCTCGTATACAAATCAGCTTTGATGAACGCTGTCGGCTAGGGGAAAAAACAAAAAAGATCCCCAATCGCACTTTGTTTGAAAAGACAGTCATAACAATTGATTTCACTTACACGTCTGGATGAAAAACAGGGTGGGGTTTTATTTTTCATTTTCCCTTTCTAAACCCTTCCTTGTTTATTTATACTTATTTCCGGGAGTTTTGTTGCTTTTAATATTATGTCTGCTGATGTCCCCTTGGGCTTTAAAAGCAATAGATGAGTACTGGTCTGTTTCATGACATTTCACAGGCAGATTAATCAATTTTAGCCTCTGTGTCATAATCAAATCATATCAGTAACATATCAATTCTTTCAGTGTGTCACGTAATTTTGACAGAAATCAACATTGTGCTTGTTGGCCACATCTTCCATGGTGAGCTGTAATTTTATGTGAACTGATACTCAAAAGTAAGACAAAAGATCACAACCCAACTTCATACTCGTTTTTCATCATACCACTGTTGCTTTAGCACATTTGAGGTGTAATATTTGTCACGCTGAGCCCACAAATCAAATGCTATTGACCAACACACCATATTTATATCTGAAGCGAGGGTTTGAGTACGTGACACAGATTGTAAAGCTTTTTGAGGGGAACATGTGTTTCTGGGCAACATAAATAAAAAGGACTACAGGAGTGAACTTAATCTGATCTCTTCAAACCTCTGTAATTTATACTGATACGACCAGGATGGACAGAAAAGACCTCAAAGTGAGATTGAACATTATACACAGAAAGTTTTTAACTCACAATTTAAAAAGACAACAGTGTTTACTTTAATTCGATGTAATAATCGATTGCACTTATATCATTTATATTTTAATTTAGTGTAACCGAAGAAGCATTTTTTCCAAATCTGATGTAAAATTAAAGCACATTTCTTTCACAGTAAATCTTGAAAATCTTTAAAAGTCTTCATTTTTCTGGGCAGTACCCATCTTGATCCACTTATTTCGTTGTGTAATACCTCCACCTGCCAGGTGACAGCAAGATTACTAAAACACTGATGTTTGCTTGATGTCTGCAAAGAGTATAAAACAGAAACTATCATGCACACAGGGTGCAGTCCGCTCCTGGTTTGAGCCTCTCCTCTAATTTCTATTTTCACATGTGATAATCTGCAGCCTGTTTTCATTCACAGATTACTCAGAGGCGACTACAACTGTGCAGCTGCTAACTTCTGCATCCAACAAAAGCTTTACGCCTCCTAAAGCACCACCTTGAACACCAAATGCTCACCACGCCACCTCTTTTATAAAACTCCTCAATGTCCTCTTTGTGTTATTTTAACGAGAGAAACTCAGTCGGCAGCTAGCGGCGTTAGCAGGCTAAGCTAGTCGGCTACATTAACGTTAGCAGGCGGGAGGTTTAGCGGATTCAAACAACAAACAAACTCGGATCTTTCTCTCAAAGTGACCCGGTAAATAGTTTCTGACGGGTCCGGGCTCCTCCGCGGGGCTCCCTGCTGCTGTATAAAGCTGCGGCCCGTACCGGTGTCCCTGGTTATCGTTAGCCGGCGGTGACAAAGCGGCGGCGGGAGGCTTTGTTCTAGCGGCTAACGCAGCAAAGATGGAGCGGTGTGTCTCACCGGGTAGCCGGGCCCGGGCATCGGGGAGCGGTACATGTGGTTCTGCGCGGCCGCCGACGGCACCATCCTTCCAGACGGGGTCCCGGGGCCCATGCCTGGTCCTGCGCCTGGCACCGGCGGCCCTGGTCCCATTGCTCCGCCGCCACCGCCCGTCGGTGCCGTCTGAAAGCCCCCTCTGGCCGCCATCTCCTCTCCGAGTGTCGCCGCCGGTGGAGGCACGGAGCTACCGCGAGAGCGAGAGCGGAGCTTTGGGTGGTGAGGCGGCCCCCCGGCGGCCCCTGCTGTCTGAAGGTGGTACTGCAGGTAGTGATGAATGAGGGAGCAATCTGCCAGAGAAGATCAGAGATGGAGACTATTTCCTGTTTTATTGGTGTGAATTCAAAACTATGTTCTTCTACGGGCAAATTCTTTATTTTTATTATTCCGCCCACTTTTTTTGGCACCTAAGTCTTTCCACATTTTTCATCGTAGAAATGCCATTCAAACATCAAAACGTTCAGCTCAATTAGGACATGTGCGCGTCTACTTTTCTCATTCCTAACATTCAAACTTTCCAAAATATTCCAGGTTCTCCAGGATTTTTTTTCACATTCAAAAGAATGGACAGAATGTTCAAAATCTTCCAATTTTCACACTTTTTCTGCTCTTCACCATTCATTCATACTTTCAGCTATTAAGTTCATTTAAACATCAAAATGTTCCACGTCTTTCAGGGATTCAGGATATCATTCAACTTTTCTTTCAAATCCCATTCAAACTTTTCAAAATATTCAACTTTGTTTGAGGTCAAGTTTTGGCAAAATGTTCAAAACTAGAGTGGGTGACATCATCATCAGCTAGAGTGGAGAGGAGCTGTGAAAATCTTGTGAAAAGTATCTCTTCAATTCACTCTCATTCCCACAAGGTTTACTCTACATAGATCATTTTTACACCATTTTACAGGAAAATCTTGTGCTGATCGCAGACATGTGTCAGACTAAGCAAAAGGACTCAGCAAACTGGCTCAGACTTGACAAAATGGAAATGTTTTCAAACTGCTCTCATGACCACATTTTCAGCCACACACACATAAAATCTACATCACTGTGTTGATGAGACTCTTGTCTCTTTGATGGTATGATCATTTTGAGGATAAGACTTATGGTTTGCTCACAGGAGGCAGGAGTTCGAGAGGTGCGCCTCAGCTGAATCTCTGTGAATTCAGCTGTCAGATGAGCTCATTAGTGCAGTTTGACTGTGTGTTTACTTATAAGACGAAATCCCAGCGCACACACACACACACACACACACACACACACACAGTACTCAGACACCTTCCAACTTTGTCAAGCATTTTTAAAGTCTTATTTAATCATTCAAAAAATGAAAAAAACAGGACCTTATTAATGCAGTATCATAGGTATTATTTAACTTTTGAATCCCATTCATGTGAGTTACAGTCTTTTCCACTTTTCCATCTATTCATACTTCCTTCAACTGCTTCTTCATAATAATTCAAAAACCTTAAAATATTCCACATTCCTCATTCATTTTAGGTATCATTCATCTTTATCATTAAACAGTCCAGGTTAGGTTAAGCCTTTCATTCAAAACAACTTTAAATATTCCACATACTTCATACATTTTAGGGATCATTCAACTTCATTATTCATAGGCATAAGCCTTTCATTAAACAAATCTTCGGATATTCCACATCTTTCATATATTTCTTCATAAAAATTAAAAAACCTTCAAATGTTCATTATTTCAAACATTTCAGGACTTATTCAACATTTTACTCAGCTATCCAGTTTAGCGTCAGTCTTTCAGCATTCACACCGCAATTTCATCAGAAATTGCATTCTCTAGTTACACTTCAAGACAAATTTTTGTGAATTTTTAATTTTTATTTTTGATGGATGTGTTTACGAAGGATGTTATAACTATACCACACTACACTGTGCTTTAAATAACATATATATGTAATTAAAGCTTTACTTACTTGTTTGTACGTTTCTGTTCTTCTTCACTCCTCTGTCATTGTTGTTGCTCTGCATGTTTTAAAGTGCCTTTTGTGAAGCACTTTGTTACCATTTGTTACCTTTGTTACTGTACTGAAAAGTGCTGTACACTTATACATGCCTCTGCCTTTTTTGTGCATATATTGGATGTTCACTGCACTTTTATTATATTCTACCTCAGTACTTTATTTTGTTTTATTCTATTTTATAATATTTCATTTGATTATTCCTTCATATGTTATTGTGTTTTTTATGTACCTGGCTGCAATGACAACTTAATTTCCCTCTCGGGATCAGTAAAGTCGTCTGTCTATCGTTATATCTATACAAATTGTCATGATTATTACTATTATTATAAGAAGTATTAAGTAGTTATTATTATAAAGATGTCAAAAAATGAATGTCAGTTATTAACAAAAGTCTGCATCCAATAAAAGCTTTGGACTTTCTTAAGTACGACGTTTAACAATAAAGGCTTCCTTCATCAGCCTCTTTATGCTAACTACTACTCAGACTCCTCTTCATATTATTTCAGTAAGCAAACTACTGTTTGTTGGTGGTACTGCAGGGAAACTGATGAATGAAGTCTGGATTACTGGACGTCATATGTTTGGAACAATCTGCCAGAGAATGTATATTATATATATCTAAATAACATTTTTAGATCTACTTTTTATTGTTGTCTATTTTATATTCAGTTTATACTTCTGATTTGTAGTACTTGCTTTCACCAATATATTTTTCTTCTTACTATGTTTATATATTTGCACCAACATATCAAGACAAATATGTGAAAACCTGCTTGGCAATAAACCCGATTCTGATTCTGATTACATTACATAAACTGTAAAACTGGATTAAAAATGAATAATCAAATAAATGAACATTCAAACATAGTTACCTCACATGTTTTTATTGCTACTTTATAAATATGCATAAGTGAATTTAAACAGTATGTCATATGTTTTTACTCGATATACACACATTATTTGAACATCCTCTTTAAACGTTAATCACACTTGGGTTTGATAGATGGTTCAGAAGTCCAGCAATTCTAAATATCACACAAATCAAGACTAAATGTAGGTTAAACAGAGTCAAAATATGATATATGAAAAATATTACTGCAATTGTAACATAATATTTCCCACTAGTTTTCAGTTTAACAGAGTAAAACACATCACAGAATCAAATATGTAAACTCAAGGAAAATGTAACATTAATGCATATTTGACAAGTAATCACATTCTCCTCGAGAAAGAACCTATTGCCAAAAAATCTCATTTAACGCTGGACCTTAAACCTTACGCTCGTTCCTTGATGTTTTATCCCATTATTCTCATTTGCTTAACACCCAACTAAAATATAAAATGATGTTATATGTGAATGACAGCGTCAAAGTTAGATAATAGGTCTACCACCACAATAGCCATCCTTCCATTATGCATATGCTCTTATCCTCGAGGACCTAAGTACGATTTAACAAAATCTGTTTTTCTTTTGTCATATGGCAAATCTGTTCACTGCCTGATGAGAGCGTGATTTTTGGATGTACGAGTAAAACCAAACCAAACAATCCTGTCTGGGTTTGTCAGCACCAAGATGGTTAACTTCCTTCTGTTTGTACTATCACTTAGCCCATCTGTCTGTCGGGAAACTGGATTAAAACCAAACCAAACCAAACAAACAGCATCTGGAGCTCTGAATGAAAAGTGCAGGAAAAAAAATCTGCACCTCATGTTGAATATATGTGGAATACAAGGAAATCAAAGTGTTTTTGTTGGACCTGTACAATCTTAAAAATGAACAAAAAAAAAAAACATTACAGAGATTGTGTTTTATTCAGTGCTGAAAGATACAACACAAACACACAACCAAACCACAGGTCTTTTTATTTTTTTAATTTTTTTTACTTGAATTCTTAGTCACATGTGCTCCTGCTGAATTTCATCTCTCGGTTTCACAAACATCACAGATATTGTATTTGGGAAAATTCAAATCAAAGCATTTTCTTTCATCGCATCAGGGGTTCATAAATTAATAAATTCACCCCACTTCTTGCTTATTAGCTGATCCGAATCACACCCCCACACTGAGCTGACACTGTGACTTAGGACCTTCTTTGAGTGCGTCTCATCATCGTTGTGTGTCATCCGGAGAGAGACGCAGGCAAAGAGGATGTTAAACCTCTGAAGTGGTTTCTGTATTAACAAGTAAACAACAAGTTAAGAGCAGAGCGGCTCGGGTCCTGAAAGTCAGCCGCCGAATCAAACACTGTCTTGTCTCCAAACTTTGATGTCATTACACTTCCCCCCAATTAGTATGGAGCACAAAACACGGCATCCCATCTGTTGGCATGGCCTGTTTGTGTTTGATCTGAGTGTGCTCCAGGGAGGGGAGGAGGAGGGGGTACATTATGTTTTTTTTTTTGGAACTAGTGGTAGAAAAATGCTCATTCAATGGACAATAAAGATTGATTTGCTGCAAATATTCAGAGAGGATTTTACATCCTCTGTGTGTGTGTGAGGTGGCAGTTGATTAGGTTTATCCTTTACAGGCCACCTGACAGCCTGGATGAGTAAGGGTTCATACTTTAAACAAATGAAAGGACAAATCAGGCAGGACCGAGCCTGAAATCAAATATGGCGTCTTTTAGTGCAGAGAAACTTGACTGTGCTGTAATTATTAATCCTCTTAACGAGTAGAATGTAAAGTGGAGCCCAGAGGAGCCGGCCGCAGCCTTATCTATGACAAACGGCTGAGCATCCTAATTGCATTGAGAGATCTGACAGGATAAATTTATACCAGAAACGTGACTCATCTGACATGCTGGCAGAGGGAAGAGCACAGAGACAAGCTTGAGTGTCAGTTCTGCTTTGAGTGCTCATTTCTGTACTGTAACGCTCAGCCATGTAAAGTAGCATTTTCAAAATCACAATGGATTGTTTTATTTTTTACCCAGTGTTAGTGTTTTTCATATTACTGTTGGGCAGTGATGGAAGAATTCAGAAAGCACCAAAAATAAAAGTACTCATCATGCAAAATGGCCTATTTATATTTTATCATTGGATTGTAAGTATTTACATTCTTACATTCTTGCAGCTGGAAAAGGTGGAGCTAATTTACTTTATATACTGCTGGGTATCTAATTCTATGATAAAACAATATTAGTTATTTGTTTATTATATATTGTATTCATAATCTGAATCTGCAACAGAAGTAGAATAAGATAGAGGTGCTTAAGTAAAGTGCAAATAATTCAAAATTGTACATGTAAATGTACTGCTGTTGGTTTGCATACTGAATGGTACAGTTTTAAACTTACATGTCACTATTTGTTACTGATTGTTCATTAAACAGGCTTTGCAGTTTACATGCACATCATTTAAAAAGAAAAGTTTTAACCTGAGCATACTTGGTCAAAATAAGTGGGTTAAAATAATCATATTTTTGTTGAAAAGAAATACAGGTAATCACTAATATATAAAAATAACATTAACACTTGGTCAGAACTACCTTTTGATTTTTGCTGTGTGTGTGTTCATCTGGTTATTAAAAATGACAAAACGCTGTGCACCACATTAAGAAATTGTAAAACAAGCATGTAATCTCCTTGTTGGTGCAGATGATAATAAGACGTGATAACAGGCTTAGGAGGAAATTACCTCTGATATAAAAAGATCTTGAGTATGAATTCATGTTCAGTGGCTGCAGAAGGCGCGATTAAACTGACAGATGTGGGTGAAGACATGCGCACACTAGGTCTCATTAAAATATAACAACAAACATTAGAAGTTCCCTGTGTGAAAACAGCCTCCCTCCCCTTCTTCATCACATCCAGCTGCCAGGGGCGATTAGCTGAGGGTGTTAAAGCCATTTGAGAAGGGCAGGCAGTTTGGGACAGATTCCATTAGAGGAGCATCTTTCTCTTATACTGTCCACAGATTGGCTGCGTGTCAACCAACAAGGTGAAAGCAAGGAGGGAGCAGTCATCTCTGATCTTTTTATTGGGGAGCTGAATGAGGGCACAAAATGATTTAACCTCATCCCGTGAGGAAAAGACGGGGGTCGCCAAGATTTTTGGATCGGGAGCAGAATGTGAAAAATGAACAATTAAGACCACAAAATGGCAGGAAATTCCTACTAATCCCGAATTTTTGGAGAGATTTACAGGTTGTTCGAACTCCCGCTGGTACTGCCACCTCCCACACACCCCCACCTGCTTTCCCCCAGAGCCTTATCAGGATGCAGACAGCATCTTGTGCAGGATTCCTGTCACTGGCAGGCAGCTCTCCTGTATTCTGACCCTCCCCTGCAATCTTCAGAATCGCAGGCTGTCGCTCAGACAAAGACACAAATGCCAGCAGGAAATGAACAGCATCACCTTTTATTTCTTGATTAATTTGTCTTCTTGGCAGGTACAAACAGAAAATAATAAAACGATCAGGGGGCAAAATCATGTTTCAGACATTCAAAACTGGAGAAATCTTCATCAGATGGTTCCCAGGAGCTTTAACACTCGTATATTAATGCGTGGTCACCAGCTGAGGTTTCTCCTCTGAATTATAAAAAATGAATGCGCGCTCACATTTGATGAACAATGTTGATGTTTGATTTCCCACTAAAAGAACTCCTGAAAAAATTATAAGGCAAAAGTAAACTCCTCGTCCCAGAATAACCCTTAATGTCTGGCAGCAGTGGACTGATGTGCAGCCAGCCGAGCAACAAACATGATTTCTAGGCAGACCATGTTTAAGGGCGTATAACTGGGCTCTAATATTCACACAGTCATGCATCACCAAGCCGGTTTTCTAATATAAGTGTGGCAGTTGGCAGCACCAGATGTACAGTAGAATACGAGCGAAGCCGTCCAGAACGTGTGGCTGCTGGCTGACTGACAATCTTGATAAAAATTGTATTGGCCTGCGCAGGATATTTCTCATCCATCCTTTTGTCAAACAGCAGCTGAAACTGTAATTACATTTCAAGAGTATGGAGCCCCAAAACACCAATGTTGTGGCTTGCAGCTGTTAAACTGCAGCACAAATGAATGGCTGAAGCAGATAAGTAATATCTACTTTAATACCAGGCTCCTGCCCCCAAACCCTTCGTTTAATGCTGATTTAATTTCAAGAAATGGTTATATGAAGCAAAACACAAGATAACGTGTTGATTAAAGAAAATAGAGATGGCAAAAACGCCGCAGATGGAGCGTTGAATGCTTAATCAGATTTTCTAAGTGCTACTCCTGATTAAAAATGAACATTTGCACAGAATCTGGAGTTGAAAAATACATTGCTTAGCCTCTGTTTACCTATTCAACCAAACAAACAAATAAAGGCTAACGGATAAGAATAAAACATCAGAAGAATAACAATTTTCAAAATGATATATACATTTTATTTATGCTTTCATAACTAAATAGACCAGCCCATTTACCTGGAAGTTGGAGACAGGATTATCAGGCAATATCGAGTATGTTTTATATGAAAGAAAAAAACAGCTGAAAAACAGTCGGATAAACACGATATTAATAATATGACAATATATCAAGAAGAATAGTACATTGTCTTTTACATCACCTCTACATACTGGCGGTATTGTGCTTTGATAAGACTTTTGCAACTAGAACACAGATACAGAAAAGAATTTTAACAGCCCCACAAAACTCCAAGGATTTCAGTAATCAACTCTCCTGGGAAAAAAGACAAAAAAAAAGAAGAAGAAAAATTCACCTCACCTCATCCCGCGGTCGAGATAAGAGTAAAAGAAGTTGAATGAAGACTCCTCGACTCATCGGACACACGTGAAAATAAAAAAGAAAAGAAAATTAAAAAAAGAAAATTAGGTGCAGCTCATTCATTTGCACATTTTATCGAACACTCGCTGTACCTGCTTGGGTACTGCTGTTGGCACCCAGGAACATGCACACACACACACACACACTGCTTTTACACACACTGCATAGCTACACACATACTACACACATACGCTGTAATATATGGGATGTATCATCTTCCTTTTCCTGTATATCATTGAGGCAAACTTGGTAATTATAATATATATAACTCAAATTTAGAAATGAAATGAGAAACATGCACTGGACAAATACAAGCATGCATTTACATGATGAGACCTGAAATCATCACCAGTACATTTCGAATGGTAGACGATGCACCTCTACCACTACCACCGCCACCACGAGCCCCTCCCTCCCAATCCCTCCCGCCCCCGAAAAATATCCCTGCACACCCGAATACACTCATCGCGAACATAGATACATTCCCATACAAACTACACAGAGGCCAACTCTTGTTTTATGGAGCGCTGCAACAGCTACAGATGTTGCTACATGTACAGTGGAGTAAGCAGTATGAATATCTGTCCCACCGGCAGGCCGGTGTTGAGTGAAACCATCATGTGTTGCTGTGTTATATAAAGGCAGCATGGAGACTCTTTTTTTGTGATCTGCTGTCTATGGTGAGATAACTGTACATTTTTCCCTTTATTTATTTTTCTTTTACATTTTTCTTTTGTCTTGTCATAAGAGAGGTCCGTGTTGGCAAGGTTTCTCCACGAGCAAACCTTTTGCGGCAGTATTCCAGAGGAAAACACAGAGATAGAAGAGTTTAGAGTGCTGCATGAAATGTTCTCTGGAAAATTTAACAGATACTTCGATATTTGGGATGTCCTCTCTGCTCTGCCCCGGGCGAAAGTTCTCTCTATTGTCTTGTCGTGTTTGATTTGTCTGCTTCACTCCGTTTCTTGGCAAAAAAAGTGCCTCTTTTAGACTTCGAATCAGCTCCCCGTTGGATAGTTCTCGTTGTATGGTTGCCTTTGGTTGCATAACACGCACTTTGATGCTTCAAGTCCGCTCAGCAAGTGAAGTCTTCAAAGTTGGCCTGGCCTGGGTGATGAGGTAGCATGTTGCCAGGATACGTTGATGGCGTACGCAGGTTCTCGCAAGGAGCCTGAGAGGGAAACGAGGAGAAGGAGAAAGAAAACAAGAAAAAAAAAGGAAGGAAGGATAAAGGCAGTGGCGAGAAATGATCAGCAGGAGAGGAAGCACCGAGACGGAGGGAAGGCAAACGCGCAGAGGGGGAGTCATCACACCGAGAATAAAACAGAAAATAAAAACGCATTTGAGAAAACCTTAAAGTCATAAACACGCTCTCAGAAAAACATGACACGAGCAGCAAGCTGGGCCAGGAGGTGAGAGGAAATTGGAAATATTCACAAAAAAGAAATGATGAAAATAATGAAGGTGGATGGAAAGACTGCCAAGTACGTCAGGAGAGCAGATCAGAGGTGGAGCATGTATCTCCCTTTTTTCTCTGCCCCAGTTCAGACTTACAATTAAAGGGAACTGGCTTCATTTACACTTGGAAATAAGTGAGCTGTCACACCTTCCAAAGCTCTAATTCCGACCTGTCCCTGCTGGTCCTGTCCCCCTGCTTTGATTAAATTCAAGCCACTTTCCGCTCTCCTACTTTTCTCTCTCTCACTCTCTCAATTTTCTCTCCCTCTCATCCCAATCACTTTTTCGCTCCGTTTCGTGTCTCTCAAGTCTTTCCCTTTCCCAGCCTCCTCCTCTATCTCTTCACCCACTTGTTTACTCTTCTACCACCGCCGCTGCTGCCGTTTCGCCCTCCTTCACTCCGGCTGCGGCCGAGACCAGGGAAGACAAAGAGGAGTGTGTGCCCCTGTCAAAGCAATGCAGTCTGACACAGTGAAAGTACTTAGCAGCAGCCTACTGACATGGCGTTTCACATCATCCAGGCTCAGCACAGCTCCCCGGTCATTGTTGTTGCGGCCTTTGTGTTTCTTCTTCACGCACCGGCACAGCTTGTACTTGATCACCTGAAAATAGGCAAGGACACCCATTACTGACCTTTCGGGATCCAAACACAACAGACAGCTGTTTTTTTTTGTCTCTGGAGTACAACCAAAAACTTTTTTTTCCCCAACATATTTCAAGCCTATGCATCTTAAAGTTTGAGGGATCAGGCAGATTCACTTTATGCATCTATAAATAAGTTTCCCCATCAATCCTGCACATGGTTATTCTCTATCTGTCTCACCGAGGCACCTAAAAGAGAAGGGATAGAGGAAGCGTGCAAGACAGAGTTACTCTAATGAGAGCGGACAGAGACATCCTGACTAATCTAAAATATAATACATCCAAAATGTTAATGTATTCAGTGTTGCTGCTGCAGAGATGTGTGTGTGTGTGCTGCACAGAGATAGGCTGCAGGGTTGTGAGGGACCAAGCGTTTGTCACGCTCGCTAACACACGTCCTTGTGCGGATGGTAACATTGTGTGAAAAAAAAAAAAACAACAACTCGTGATTTCATTTCGTGAGCAACTAATTCTGTAATCCTGAAGCAGTACAGGAGCAGTGCACATTTCTATCATCAATACATCCCACTGGATGTTACCTCTAAGTGAGAGGATGCCGATGATAATGGGAGGTGTACAAATAAGAGATATTTTACCTCATATAGATAGTCAAAGAGTTCAAGAACAGTGAGGATGCTGGCTCCGATGAAGAGACCCATCTGACCTCCAATGTCACCTGCAAACACAAATAAGAAAGCACAAATTGTACTTTAACAAACACAAACCAAAGAGGGATGTCACTTTGAAACACGCTTTTCTGTTTTATTACAGTCTAAAATGTGAGAAATGTAACAGAAAAACCTAGCTTTTTGCAAAAACTGTAGCTGAAAAGCCACGATAGATTAAAAAGACAGTTTTGTGTCTTCTGGGAACAGAACACCTATTAAAAAACTGCAAGCTTTTGCGTTACTGTCACTTGGGATAAAAAGCATGTGTATTCTTGCATACTACATAATATCTATTCCCAAGAAAACACTTGACAGCCGTTTCCTTACCCAGAAGGCCTGCCAATTCATAGGCTTTCTTTTGTTCAATGGTTTCGTAGTTCAGCGCTTCAAAGTAGATATCCAGAACCAGAATGTTATCACTGTAAACAGAGAGAGAGGCACGCGGTTTTATGTCACATATTCAAATGACTAGGTTTGTATTTTATACACTCCTTAATCAGAGAGTTCTCAGTCTTCCACTTCCTGCAGATAACAGGGTAGATGCATCAAGTTGAGCAAATAACCCGCTGTCACTAACTAATTTCCCATAGGTGGGTCTGGTTGTTGAGGAAAACAAGGGGAATGATGACAGCCATTTGATTTCATGCCGTGTTCACGCCTGAAACTCGTGACTTCAGCAGAAAGAGAAAGAAGTTTAAAGGCCCAGAGCAAGACAGGCTATTATTTTGATTCCTGAATATCCTCTCTGCGGGCCGAATCAGACTCCACACCCCGCCAGACTTGAGATCAAAACCACGACTCGACTTTGTAGTTCCTTTTTTTTTTTTTTTTGGTAATTGCACTATTTTATTACTTAAATCTAAGTCGAGACAAGTGATGATCTGTCTGTCTTAAAAGGAACTCTGGTAAAGCCGTGGGCTGTGTTGAAACGACTAAATTCAAATGAAAGCTGATAATGTAGAGACAGAGATGAACTAATACGAAATGAACACACAGCATCTGCTTGTTTCATGCTATGTGTGGGAGATGCTAATTAATGCTAATTACAGCTGTTCCTTCCCTGCTTTGACAAGCACAAATGTCACAAATGTGTTTGTTTGAATTAATGTCAAACACCATTAATTACATAAAAGTTGATAATGTACAATAACTGGGTTAATTTGATTAAGTTTACTTACCACTTAGTGTCAGCTACTGGATGCTTTTACAGTTACTTTTAGTTTAATACATGACTATCAAAAGGGTAAGGAAAAACCTTTTATATTGATGGCTTCCCGCTTTACTTCAAGAATTGCTATTTTAATATAGATAAAAACATAACTCAGACCCAAAATGTATTATTTACATATGAAATAGTTTGGACCCAAAAGAAGAATGATTCGATTAAATTATTAAATGGTTAAAAATTCCATAGTGTTGTATGACAGATGAGAATGATGTTTCCATTTTTTTCTTCAAAACTCTTTGAAGATTTTGAATTTGTTTCCAAGTACAGACAAATGTAAGTGACCCTCAGTCCTTCTACAACTTTGTAACTGGGCTCTAAATATTCTGAGAGCCTGTTTTTCTTCCGGCCCCCTGCGGTCAGGTCAGTGATTTGTCAGTCCACAGTATGCTCAGCTGATATTCTGTGATCCAATTCCAACAGCGCTGGCCCTACACTAACCAGCTATTATTATCTTTAAATTTTAAAAAAAGCTTAGTTAAAGCAACATGCCTATTTATAACAGGTAATTAGAGGCATGACTGTGCAACAGGAACATGTTCTTGTTTAATTGTGCACAGACTTTGATGCTGAGCTTCCAATTTCTTTGACCAGTGACTGGTGATTCTGATATTCTACATTTAACCATCATTCAGAAGTCTCTTTGTCTCTTCCTGCCCTTTCACTTCTCAATCTGCTTGAACCCTTGTACAACATTTTTCTTTTTGCAAACCTGTCCTATAAAATACCATCTAATTGTAAAGAGGACATTCTACAAACTAAAAGCATAAAAGATGTTCAGATAGTATGAACTCTGTGATGAATCAAGCTTTTGTGGCTGGCGATCCCACACATAGTTATTTTCTGCACTTCATACAATACGTTTAACTAACTATTTCAGTTATGTGTCCAATGCTTTCAGCTATTTGAACTTTTTATCCACTACATTCATCTGCCTATATCAAACATCTACTGTTACTTTTAGCTAACTACAGTATTTCAATTCTCGATTATGTTAACTTGTCAAAATGTTTATTCCTTTGTACTTTTTAGCTTCTTTCAGCTGACTGTCCAGATTTCTCTCTTTGCCTGCTAACTAAGATAAGATTATCTTTTATTAATCCCTCAGCAGGGAAATTTGCAGTGTTACCATAGCAAAGGGGATACAATACCAAGAGGCATGTGTAACAAGATATAATAAATTAAAACAGTAAAGACAATAAAAACAATAAAAAGCTATTATAAAAGCAACAACAACTATTATTTAGCAATTTACATCTTCAGTTAGTACATCGTCAGTACACAGACTTAACGGTTATAATTCACATCATAGCATCAAGCAAAACAGATATGAATTTTAACTGTAAAACACATAGGACACTGATGTTGTACCATCTTTTATAAATTTATATTGCACATGAGTGAATAGTCATTTTTGGTGTGTGTGGTCTGCTGGGAGCAGTGTTGCCTGTAGTAGCCATGCAGTTTTCATGCGAGCAAAACCAAATGTGTTCAGGAGTTACAGCCAATGTAATATGTGGATTTTTTTCTAAATAAAATTGAAGTTCTGACTTTTACAATCAGTTTAGCTTTTTCTCAATCTTTTCACGTGCCCGCTGGCAGCTGCAGAAGTTGTTACCCCCTGGGGTAACAGTAGCCCTGGTTGGGAATCACTGATCTTGGTGGTTTTTATCTAGTTATTACTGACATTTCTGGGTGTTTTCTCCTGATTTGCAGGCCCACCTGTGTGAGGAGTAAGCCTGCAGCTTGAATTACGCTTGCTCACTGTCATGGGTTCTCATTGCTAAGTGAGTAAGTTGCAATACATCGGATCAGAGCTGCTGTCAAACGGCAGATGAAGCCATGTGCCTGTCTCTTTCCGTGTTTGCACTTTCCAGTAGAAAGAAAGACAGACCACTGTCATGCACATCAGTTTCGCACCACTTAACACTGTGCAGCACAGACACCAGAACGCAGCCACATTCATCAGACTGACATTGTTTGGAAATATGGCCAGTCAAAAAATGAACTGGATGGACTCGGATCTATCCACAGGGAATTAAAAAAAGATTCTGAAGGGAAAAGTGAAAGGATTTTGCAGCACTCTGACTACATATGGGGTAATTATCCTGTCCTCAACAGCCCCGCCGGGAATGATAGATAAAAGATTCAACTATTATTGCACCCTCTTCTCATTTCCTTGAACTACTTTTGATCTTTTCAGTAGATTTGGCAAAGAAACACTTTAAACTTGGCTGATTAATCAATTTAAGCTCTGACTGGGAGCTCCTCACTCTATTTCCTCACCTAAATGAAAACATCCAGGTGAACTGGTTGTGTAGCAGTTACTTTGCAGCCTTTGATGAAGTTATTTAAAGGGAAATAGATGTCAAAATGCTTAAATTATTACAATACATAAACGTATATGGAAAAGGTACACAGAATGCAATTTGCTTATTTTCATTGGTTTTCAAAAAATGACATGGTAGCAATGGATTTAGATTTAGTTCATGGTATTTACTGTGGTTTAATCCACTGAAAACAATGGGAAGCTTTTAGTTTCTCACAATTAAGACCACAAGCTATGTTTGAGACTTGAGCAGCATTAGTCATCAATATGATGGAGCCAAAACATTTTGAGTGCAACTTTTGCTGCCTCAGGCCTGGAGAAACCTGCACTTGCCAATTATTTCTCTAATTTCAACTAATAACAAAAAGCTGGAGGAAAAAAAAATCATTCCCTTTTTTCTAGGAGTTTTGAAACTTGTTGGAAATTATAAACAAAAGCGAAAGACAACAGTGACTCAGGATTCGGCTGAAATTAAAATTGTAATGTAAATTCTAATCTTTTTCTGAAACTGATTAGTATGAATTAAAATATTAAGTGTGCAGAGTTTGACATTAGAAGGCTGTTTTAAGATTCATCTGCTGAAAGTGGAAAGTTTCTCTGAGCTCACCTTAAATCTGAGTTTAGAGCGTGTACGTATGAGATTGATTTTATAACATAGCAGAACATAACTAGTTTGGAAGCCAGACATGCTCTGATGTGCAGCTTGCGAAGTGAAAACTTAAAGAATCTGGGTCACATGGACTGAGAACTGACTTTTCAGTGGAGTAGGAGACATTATGTGTACAGCAGTTAAACTAAAATTATTGGTACATTCTCATTGCATGCAGAACATTTTATGTTCTTTAAATGCACTTTAATGCACAAATGCACAACACTGATAAGTAAGATTTTCAGGTGCTTTATGTGCAGCAGCTGAGCAGACTGGTCACACTGAACAGCACCAAGGTGATCATGTGTAAAAATGGAGTAAAAAGCGAAGCAGAGCTGAAAAATCCATGCTCATCCGCGGATAAATGAGACTTACGCTATGTACTGCTCCGTCTTGTTGAATTTCTTGGCAAGGTACTTGGCTGATGCTTTGCTGGGGATCTTGACAAAGGACATCTCTTTACCGTAGCGCGTCAAGTTGCACGGTGTCTCGCACACACAGTAATCATTGTCTCTCTCGACAAGAAAGTCTGAAAAATAAAGACGACCGAAAGAGAGAGAGGGAGAGAGAGAGAGGGAAGACAGAGATTGAGAGAGAGAAGGCACAGGGACAGACAGATAGATAGATAGATTTAGCATCAACTGAGGACGACAAACAAAATGCCAGCAGAGTGAAAGGCGTCAAAGAAAACTTGCAAAAAGGCGCCGAGAGGAGACACCCCCCGAGACCCTTATGAGAAATACAAAAGATACAAGACATGTGCCGACAGAGCCGGAGACACAGCAGCAGTCAGAGGCTGACACGTGAGTCGGCGTCAGGAAAGAGCGAGGGAGATTGCGAGTCAATAAGAAAACAAGTGACAGACATGAAGGGCCTGAAAGGTATCAGCTGATGGAGAGACAGGGGAGTGTGAAAAGGAAAGCATGCCTGAGGTTTGCTATTTGAGAATGTCTATCATCAGGCTGAAGGAACACTATTATCTGTTATCAGCTTGGATCAGGGGCTCCGAACAGTGGGGTATACACACTGGATGGCGTACACACACTCACACACACACCCACGCACACACACACACACACACACACACACAGCATGCTGGGTTATCTCCTCACCCAAGGCAGGATCTGCACACTCCTTGTACTGCTCTGGGGTGCAGTATGGGGCATCTCCTAAGGACAGGCAGAAGAAACATAATGTTCTGAGTCGGAACAAAAAGAGGGCTTGAGGGAAGGAGAGGATTTAGGAGAAGCATAGAGGATGAAGAGATGTGGGCTCATGATTAATTTTGTCTTAGGCTGACATTAAGGTCCTTATCATGACTAGATATTCCTCGCAAGTCTGATCTCATCTGGTAATTGATTTCATTAACTTTTGTTCTGTCGCTGCCTCGCATCACCGCTTTCAGCCTCCATCACTCTCTCCATCTTTCTCATCCTATCAGTTGAACCATCCCACTTCCTTCCTCAGGACAACACAGGAAAAAAAGAAAAACAAACAAACACATGTCCTAGATGTTGAGGAAATTATTTCCCAGTTGATATTATTCATTCACCCCTTTTTTTTAAAAAAAAAAACTGCTCTAATGACAGGAAGATAGGAGAGATGAAGAGCAGCAGAGTTTGATTCACGGGGCAGAGGATTGTAAATGGGGAGCTCTCTGTGGAGTCACATTAATCAGCTGCACAATCACTATAAGATAGCAGCTAATCCTGATTATCACACAGACAGATTGTCTGGCTCTCTATATGCAAACAGGGAGCTGAAAGTGACCCTGATTGAAGAGAGACATTAACAATTATTGGACAGGTGAGTGCGGGTTAACAGAGGCCAAATCCAAATGTTTCCTCTGTGCCAAACTCCTTTTCAATTTGCCGTCTGAGATGCCACGCAGTGATTAAACGTAGGGGGTAGACAGCAAATGCCAGCTGTAATCACTGCACAAACACAAAGTGAAAATAGTTTGAGTTTTCCGATTCACTGGACTGTGAAAGTATCTGATTTTCTGCAGTTGCTGGCAAAAAGCTGTTAGTTCCTCAAGAATTGTTTTTGTCACTACTATTTCAAAGGACAACAGCAGACGCGATAACACCAACATCTTTATAACTAAATATAGATATATTTCTATCCGGCAGTGGGATGATTCCCCTCTGATTCCTACCAGGCATGTGGACCATCCTGCAGTTGCAGTTCTCCACCAGGTATCGAGTCTCGCAGTCGATCCTGCAGGCTGTGATGCTGTAAGTGTTGAAGAAGTCTGAGTCCATCGGCGTGGCCTTGCAGTCCCCCCACGGTGGAGGCAGGTATGTGAGCTGAGAGTGAGCGAGAGAGAGAGGGAGAAGCAACAGCGCAGAACCACTTTAGTTACAAAACATATATACAACATACATCTGTTGAACATATGATAACTTTTACTCTGCCTATATGAGGAGCCATTAGACATTTATTGACTTTGGCACGGAAAAAATGAATCTCGTTCCTACTCCATTGTAAATACATGTGCATAGTGATGCTTATTGAGAGAGCTTCTCTCCTACGCTTCTCCTATTCTGGGTCTTCCTCTGTGCTTTCATTGTACTGCCCACTCTTCACGCAGGAACTGAATGGCATCAGCTGTGTAGTACAGCTGTGATGCCGTACAGCTTTGTAGGAGAAAGTGTGGTGCCATGTTGCTTCTGTTTTGATCCAAAAATGTACATTTTCTATAACGCAACCTGGAGAACCTGTGCAATAAAATATATACTTTATCTTGATGTAAGGACTTGATGTTGACAGTCCAGCATAGAAGGACCTCTGCATGTAGTTGAGTTTGTCTAACACGATGTCTTCTGTTTACTTCTTCTTTTAACACTGCAACTAATGTACAGTTTTCATTTTTATATATTGAAAAATTGCACTGCCCACTTACACTCTGGGCCAATATATACTTGATTTTAATACTTGTATTGCAGATATTTATTTTTCCTTTATATTTTTCTTTTTTTTTATTTTCACTCTTCTTCTAATGACTACTTAATATTGCACAGTCTTTTTAGCAAAGACTCAAGAGTTTGCCTCCTTGTATTTCACTGTATTTTACTGTGCGATTACACCTCAGACTCATGATTATAATCAATTCGTGCTGAGACGTTTTTCCCTATTAACTGTTTTGTATTCAACTCTTCAGAAAGTGGTGAAAAATGCTCATCACAATTTTGTAAATCCAACAGTCTGAAGCCCAGAGCTATTTAGGTAACTACAGAAGGAGACTACAAAACCACATAGTCACATTTGAGAGGTTGCATTTTTGGCATCCTTGCTCAAAGAAGAAATTAAAGCCATAAATAAGATCAACTTATCGATTAACTGACTAAATGCCTCAGGCCTACATGTATGAAATAAAAGCTTTGAATCTTGAAACTTGTGCATACTTTGTTGTGTCCAGTTTTATAAATCTTCGCACAACACAAGTAACACTGAATAAAGAATACAGAAGGCAATTTAAACAGGATATAAGCAGACAATCATGTCTTGGCCAGAAAAAAAAAACATTTCTAATATATGAAAAGAAAAATGAATAAATATAAGATGAGATTACAATAAGCATTTTGCTTGATCAATGGAGAGATTACAACTCTAGGAACCACAAGAACTCTATCATCAGGCCCTTTGAACGTTACAGAATCAAAATAGAAACAATAAAAAATAACATAATCAAGTAAAATAATTAGTCAGCTATATGTCCTGCTCAGTAACAAGACCCGATGACTCCTGCTCATACTTAAGGTTTCACCACATTGTTTATGTAGAAAAGTCACTCCATCAGAGTGCATGTAAGAGATTTTCATATTAAATAAAAAATATCACCAGTATTCATTTACATTTCAGCTGCCTTAAAAAAGACAGGAAAAATCTGATGCATTAAATGAAGTAGGGTGACTTTAACACAGCTCCAGTATGTTTCCGTCTCATCAGTTCAAACAGTGCATCACTGAGTGCTCACACACCAATAAATTAAAGGCCACTGTTATGATTTAGGGACCTGCGTTTTACAATTTGTACCGGAGAGCAAGAGGCAGCCATGTGTGTCGCACACTGGATTTGGTTACTAATAACCCAGGACGATGTTCAACATGCACATACAATATTCACGCACATACACATACAGTACAGCGTGCTCAAGAAAACCAGACAGCTCCGACTAACATCTATAATGACTTGCTTGTTTTTTCATGAAGGACTCACAAAGTCAAATAGAACATAAATACCATCAGAGTCGGGTAAAGTGTGATAATCAATAATAAATGTTTGTCTATTTATTCAGCTCATCACATTGATTAGACATAATGGAGGAGGTATATGAATGGGTAATGGCTCTCTTATGCACAGAAGTTCTGCTATTTTGATTTCTCTGCATTTTCAAAAGCTCTGCTCAGCCTGAACCACCTTGTGGCAACATTACTTCCCACTGGTTAAACCTCTGCAAAAGCTTCATTCCGCAAGTGTGGACAAAAGTGAATCTGGCGTAAGGGATTTCTGGACATGTTAGTGTGCTGTTAGATGTTTAACCACCATGAAAAAGAAGAGAAATCATGTTAAATTTGTGACGTCAATACCCTCCAAAAAGGGCAGGGGTAAAAAAAATAAAATAAGAGGAAAGGCAAGTCAGCAAGACTCAGACAGACATATTGACTCGGACAGCAAAGGAGGGAAATGGAGAAAAGCTGGGAGAAGAAACATTTTTTGAAAAGTTTTAGCTTTTCATGTTAAGTAGGGGGGAAATTACAGATTTTTTTCTTTTGTGGGTTTCATGGTGACTGACAGTTTGGCCGTCTGAAAAGACCCCGACAGTTTTACACTCCAGGACTGCTGAAGCAGGGAGTTGAATGAATATGGGAAAACTGCATTAGATTAATGAAGAGTGAGCCTGCCAGCCAATGAAATAAATAAATAAATAGAGAGAGAGAGAGAGGGGGGTGGGGGGGAGAGAATCATATAAAAGCGAGGGGAACTGTATTAGAGGAATTGTAATGACTGTTGGAGAAGAAAAAGTCAGGGGACTGGTGAGAAATAGAGAAAAACAAAGAGGGACAGTTTCCTGCAGACGCGACATCGACAGCATGCAAAATCCTGCTGCAGCCCGCCGACACTGGAACACACTCTCCGGTAGTGTGGACGTGGAATGACTGAGATCACTCCCAATCCATCCCTTTCTCCCCTCCATTCATTATGCACGGTTCTGTAGCATATTAAGGGCCGAAGTATATGATTTGTCAGGCAGTATTCTCGCCATCACACCCGCAGAATTATTCACACTTCGGTGGAATAAGCTACATACACTTCGTTTCACTCAGCGAAACAGCTCACTGGGAAAGTCTGTGTTTCCATAATAAGGTTGAGGCCACAAGCTTGTAACCATCAGAACTGCACAGGGGCCCAAGGTCTCCAGGGAACAGGCTCTTCATTTGCACTGTGGGATTGCTCAATATGTGGTAAATGTCCGAACACTGAGGGCTCAGCTGTCAGCCTCCAGCTGACAGAGCAGCCTTTTCACCCTCCGTCATATTAAAGGAGAATAAAAAAGTGGCATGTTATTGATGGGTCTTTGGCACAGACTTTTAGCCCTCCATGTGAGATGCAGGACTGATTCCGGGCCAAAATTATTTCTTAACCTCCTTTGTGTCAAAGCCGAATAGCATTTGTCCTTCAAAATGCAGCATACTGCTGATAGTGCAGTGCTTACCATGTAGGATGCCTCATTTCAACTCTCTAGGGCACAACAAAAGCCTTGAACAGGGCCAGTGATAGATGTTACGCTCCCGCGTGGCTCAATTACTGTGGCACATACACAGTGTGACGTGATAACCTTGAATACTCAGAAATACTGTGGAAAAATTGACTATTTAGATCCTTTACTTAGAAGTATCATAAATACTGCTTTACAAGTTAATTCAAGTCTTTTTTATTTTAACATTCAGAGCCTGTAGATGTAGCATTAGAGCGCAGCATCTCAGACCAAAACAAATGGCTGCAAATGGAAACACTTCGTTCAAACTTAACACAAACAAAATAAAACATATAGTATATAATAATAATAATAATAGTAAATATTCAACTTGAGTGTGTATTGCGGGGCTTTGCAGAGTCTCATGTGGGGAGGACCACATAGAGCGGACCAGCAAAAGGACAGAGCCGCTGTTTGCCGACAGATAGCTGCTGAGTGCCGGGGAGCTTTGGAGGAGAAAGCTGAGGGCAGATCCAGAACTTCTGGAGTAATAAACACCCAGAGTCATACTAGATTCTGCTCTGGTCCTGAGCTTTTTACCGGCAGGAGGAAAGCTTGGAGTTTATTTTTAAACTTTTGGGATTAGAAAGTGGATTTATCTTCACTCTCACTTCTCAACCTGTCTGAAGCAGCTAGCCGCGGAGGTGCCGACCTTCACTGTGGGATGCTGTAATGTAATTAGTCTCTTTTCATCCGTTCTGACTGCTGACTGATGGAAAATATGAGAATCTGGTAAACACTGAGTTGAACTGAGGTTGAGCTGCACACAAAGACACAGTGTGCTGGCTGTCCTGGTAATGCCAGATACCTAAAACATCAAGTGAAATCTGTTTTTAAGCTAAAGTTTGATGGTTGTGAATGCTGAACTCGCTTGCTCTTTTTATAAATGCTGTGTGGACTCACATGCACTAACATGCACACAAGGCCATTCTAGTTTTCAAAAGCCTCACATCAGGACACCATGATTCCACTACATCTTTACAAAGCAAATTGTTGGTTGCTGCTAAATTAATCTTCTGACAGTCATATTTATACCCTATAAGTAAGAGTGCAAAAGTGTTATTAACAAAATGTACTTGATGTAAAAGTAGCCATACAATAGGTGGTTAATACAGATACAACAATGTTTACGTAGCATCTTAATGTTGTAGATTGAGGTGGCGTGTTCAGTTCATGGATCACCTGTCATATGAAAGCTATTGATCTGTCAGCATCACGGCCTATGTTGCTGTGTGTGCAAATTCACTGTGTGTTCATTTTTGTGATAACCATGCAATCTCTGTGTGGACCAGAAGGTTTAAATCTGTGTAGGGCAGCGAGTTCTCATCTAGTTTCAGCACCAGCCACCCTGTTCACACCGTAGGGAGCCATTTGAGTTATTAGTGGAGCTCTAAATATATATCTAAAATGTACCCCATTTGTCTTAATATTGTTGAACCCACAGAGTCTGCGATAAGCTCGCTAACTGAACAGCATTTGCTCACTGTTTAAATTTCAGATGATTCAGATACCGACTGGACCATGAAAGTGTTCAGTAAAGCTTTCACCCTGCAGGGAGTGAGTGGGACAGACAAGAGCTCAGCCGTCGGGAGTGCCTCAGTGGAAAGATCCTCCAGATGGTTGTGGATCAAGGGGAAAGAGCAGCAGAGTGTGAGTGCTGCTGGGACACCAGCCAGGGCTTGATCAACCCTGGCAGGGTCACCTGGGCCATGCGGGATGTCTGATGTTGAGAGCAACAAAATACTCCCAGTGATCCCAGAGTTTGAGTTGGTGTATATGTTCACTTTTGACAAGGTGTTTGTATCAACATATATAGATTTTGACATACATCTGGGGCAAAAGCCATCATCATATTTAAAGCTGTCAAATAAAAAAATCACCTAACACTTATCACCTCTGTCAGTGATAGAGAATAGCAATATCCTAATATAAGGAAACAATTCAGCTAGGACAGTAAAACAAAAACAAAATGGGGAAATCATTTTATTACACACATACAGTAGGTCCACTTTGAAGATTAAATGCTGACAGAAGTTGAAAAGAGAGAGCATTCACTGAATGTCTTGTGCATTCATTATACACCACCAGATAAAAGACAAAATACTTAAATCATCTAGTTGGTGATGCCTCAGTCTTTAGGCAGTTTGTTTATCAAGACCTGGTGCAACCTATTAAAAGCTTGGCTGAATAATGCATAATATAATTTCTTTACTTTGATATGCTGATGACACACAACTTTATCTTAGTAAAATCAGAAACCACCAGCAGTCTGACTTGCTCAGTGAAGAAAAACCTAAATGAATCCTGTTGGGTCATTAAACACATCAGAATTTAATGGTTTATTTCATAACCTGGCTGCTTATTTAAGTTCTGACTACAATGTTAATAAGGCAGTTCAGTTTTGTAATTATCGACCAAATTTAGTTTGAAAAAATCAGCTAATTTTGTATAATTCTCTGAAATGTTATTTTAAATTTTAAAACACTCCATGCTCCGGCATACATAAACTGTGACCACGAATATCTGCTCTTACTGTGGGGTCTTGCAACAAAACTGGACTAACAGCACCCAAAACAGGACTTTAAATTACATTTACTCTCAGGGGCCTCAGACTCTTAAAACAGCCATCTTATTGAAATTTGTCTTGCTACGTCAGTGACTTCCTTTAAATCAATATGAAATCTCAGTTTGTTAAACTTGGATTTCTGCAATAATTGGACTCTCTGTGCCATGTCACTTTTACTTGGAGTGGTTCATTTTATGTTTGCATTCCTCTGACAGTGCAAAAGATTTACAGGCACAAGATTTCTTTGGAATCCTCACAGGTGGATTAAAAAGCCAATACTAACCAACAGATTCGCCTTGACAAAATGTACTGAGATATATTTTTCTATTTTCTGTGTTTCATTGCAGTCATGTTTCCCAAAACATACCCGTTGTTCTTGACAGGATACGAATGTCTGAAACCCCGGCGCCACTCCAAAGCCCAGCTGGTCTATGAACGGTGGTTCATCCTGGGTGTGGATCTGAACTTTGATCCCTGCTTCAAATGATGTCTCGTCTGTTGGAAAGAAGAGGTTAGGACATTTACAACAGGGATGATGATTTGTATGCACACACTGGCCTGCTGATCTACCCAACAGGAGTTGTTACTTATCAGATGGTGAAAAAGCTTTGCAGTGATGGAATGTCTTTCAGCCAGTGAGTGAAAAACAAGCCAGAAACAAAATCTTAAAAACAATCAACAGACACATGGGATATTATAAAATATGATTAACTTGTATATGGAGTGAACGATTCCTATGGAGTAATTGTTTATTCACTAGTTATTCCTATTCTTCCAGGGATGGCAAGCACAATGTGGTCTTTCAGAAGCTAACAATAGCTGGAATGAGGAGTGAAAGGATGAAGATGATCGACTTCCCACGTAGGGCGGTTGATGACAATACGCGCCCCACAGGAATCTTATTTACTGCAGGGGGAAATGAAAGTGAATGGATAAATTAATAAATAAATTATGATGAGGATAAAAGGAAAATCAATACGGCTGACAGCTTCCTTAGCTACAGCACTCTGCCGTATAGATTTTAAAAGAAGGAGACGGCCTCTTTGCTTCTGAGACCAGGGGAACATCACAATGACATGGTGACTCAAACCCGTACTCGTGCAAACATATTTCTATCACATTTGCAGAGACCTGGAAATGCTTATCGCGGTGATGGCAGGCGGGATTCAAGAGATTTAGTTCCTTTGAGAGCTGGCTCGGGGATAAAGTGGGATGTCTGTTTCCTGCCGTCTTTTCCTCCTCGCTTGTCACTCGGTATCGTCCTCTAAGTGCCAGGCTTTCTTACTATTTTCAATTAAAGAGCTCAGGGATGGGGCTTGAATTCAGCAAGAGAGCCTTGACAAAGAGCGACAGACTTCAACTGTTATACATTGCTCTTCTGAGAGTGGAAACAAAGCCATTTTCTGCTGCTGCCAAGACAAATGCTGGAGGCTGGGAGCAACACATATACATAAGTCGTGCCCAAGCTCCAATTCGCAAAAGCGCACACCATCTTTAAGTCATGGCCATCTGTCATCTTTATACAATTGCAATGATGATATTTGGGTTGAACCTTGGAACAAAATGGAAACTTGATCACATTTAACAGCACGTTCAGCTGCCTCAGTCTTATTTCATTGCCTGTGTTCTGTTGTGAAATCATTTTAGGTATGCAACAATTACACAGAACATTTCTCAACAAAATCGGTGATATAACCTGGAGACATACTGTAGCTATGGTTTAAACAGAGAAATCATAACCTTGTCAATTAAAGACTGCGGAAAATCTAATTTTGTCTGTACTGGAAATAAAGAGAATTGATCTGACCAGAGTGTTTTCAGCCGTGCATGCTCAGTTGGATGAGGACTCACAAGTGATAACAGAAAAAGCACAGATACTTATAATGGGATACAAACAAAGGAAAGGTGGGGAAGGGAGGGAGTGTGAGGTCTTGTCAACCCTTCTAGTAGCGAGTTTCAGTGGTTACTTCGTCTTCGTGCGTAAAAGGAGTCTGGCAGAAAGATTTAAAACCAGTCAGAGACAACTTTGTGATGGCTCGTCTCCCTGTTGTATGATGACCGTTATCAGTCAGAGGTCTCTCTTTTACAGCAGGTCAAAGGTGTAGGTCAGAGGTTTGTCTTTTAAAACAAGCCAGAGGCCTGTTTTTTAAAGGAATTTCAGTCTGGTCAGTTTAACATGCAGCATGGTATGAGAGAAAAGTAGACTATTGTATATGATTATAAAACATAAAGACTATTATATAAGAAAGAAAACATAATAATGAGGGCAGATTTCCATTATACAAACTACATCAGCGCTCCTGCCCACTCATTTTCTTGAATTTCTATTTTAATCTTGAGTCTCTTGGTATCATTTGATCAGAACGGGGCCTCATTGGTTGCCTCTGTTGCCTCACATCATGAAGAGTTTGAGGCTCTCAGCAGTGTTGTTTCTGTGAGCATGTTGCATGGTCTCAGTGTCTGGGTTGCCTCTGGTTTCTCCTATTAGCTCCCACAGTCCAAAGACATACAGGTGAGGCAAAAAAATCCCTGTAGGTGTGAAACTAAGTGTTAATATATGCTAGACTGACACTTTCACAAACTGGGGACTAGAGTTTTGAGCCTTAATCATGTGTATACTTTTTTTTCTATGCATCTGATTCAGTTTCTCCTTCTGCGTACCAACAAACCTTCGTGTTATAAGTGTGCAACTGTGAGCAAACTGGTTCTCCAATTACAGACAAACTCTGAAATCTACCATGTTATAATGTATAGATAGGTATAGGTTTTCAAAGTGAAATAATGGCTTTATTTCCTTTGGTTTTTCTAGGACTGCGTCACTGAGCACCCGTGGCATCATAAAAGAGATTCAGATGAATTATCACTGCAGGTTTTTAAAACTGGATGTCAGTAACAAACTGCATTCACATTCAGTTGTAAATAATCTGCACTAATAATTCAAAGCTAAGTTTTGGTACCACATAAAGTGTCTTAGTAAAGTGTTGGACCACAGCCAGAACAGTTTCAATGAGCCTTGGCATTGACTCTCCAAGTCTCTGAGCTCTACTGGTGGCATGAACATCATTCATCCAAAAAATATTCCCTCATTTGGTCTTTTGATGATAGCGGTGGAGAACGCTGTCTCAGATGTGCAACTGGGCTGAGATCTGGTGACTGTGAAGGTCATAGCATTCGAGTTCACATTATTTTCATACTCATCAAACCATTCAGTGACCCCTTGGATGAATCCACTGTCATAATGGAAGAGACTGCTCCCATTTGGATAGAAAAAAACATAAAGGATAAAGGTGATAAAGGTAAAGGGGGCAAGTGGACCCAAACCATGCCATGAAGATGCCCTTCACAGCATAACAGAGCCAGCGGATCTGCATTTGTTATGTTTCTGTTATGCTGTTATGTTAAATAGTTGAACAAGAAAAGTAGTAGAAAATGACACTGAGGCGTACTGCAAATCTTCTCCCATCAAATAAAGTGGATCATCTGTGAATCACCTGTCCGAATGTTTTGCACTGCTGGTGATGTTTATTTATTCATCTTTGGATGTGTCAAATAAAAGGCGAGGGGATCTCAGTTTCTCGGCTGCGAGATGTTAATAGAGAGAAAAGTCAACATTGTGCACAGCGTAACAATTTTTGCATGGCAGGGAGACCTTGTAAACCAACCAATGAAGTGTGTTAATAGTGAAAATGTTGCAGCGTGACAACAATAACACTGGTAACAATGCAGGGGCATACAGAAAATGAGACACATGTCCATTTATCCTTTGCGGCGGCAGCTCTTGCCCACAACAAGTAACTCTACATTGAGTCTATCAGGATTTTCAGAGGGACACATTGACCATATTTGGCATACATACAATTTTGTATGTAAAGGAGTCTGTACATGCACAAGGAGACTGATTAACAGGTGAGATTCATCACAGTTCATTGTGTGAACTTGTGCGTGTACATGTTTGATAAATAGCAATTTTCTTGTACTTACGACAGTTTCTACGCACATGTTGGGAACTTGCATGCTTCGATATATGAGGCACCAGGTGTTTGCGCTGGCACATTATGCATTGCAGGGCATCCAGCCAGATTACACAAACAGGTAATAAATGCTGTTATAATGGGACTAATCAATGGCCAATCTGCATCATACTGGCATTAATGACCAAAAGCTTCAGGACTTTGGAAAAACAATCAAAGTATGATACCTGAGGAATTGGTGGTTGATATTTTTCCTGATGTTAAGACATTAGACTTGTTTGTGTTCAAGTACTTTCACAATAAGACTTTTTAACAAGTGATTGTGAGCCAGCAAAAGATAATAATTGAAAACTAAAAAACTAATCTCACCACAAAAAGTCCAACAAAAAACAAACATAAATGTTTGACGTCAATAAAGTTTAGTACAGAAAGTTACTCTGATAAATTAAATAACACTAAAAATGGTTTATGTTATGTTCATGAATAATGAAAGGTACTGTATATGAATAAAGGATATGACTGGCTAAATATTGTATTTACTACATCATCCTTATGTTTCCACTCCTCATCACCCCTTTTAAAAGTCTTAAATCATTTAATAGTCTTACATAAAAGCATTCCATATTAATATGAACTCTTTTAGGCTTGCAGTAGGTGCAGTTTTATATTGAAATATTATAGTCACATCACGGCTTTCTGCTTTGTGCTCACTGTTTAATGGTGATCGTGAGCACAGTGGGAACTGTCTCTTTACATTCATTGCTCACTGCATGTAAAATATTGATACAAACACACAGCACCATATGCAGCTGCATTAAAATGAGAGTTTCATGGTCTCCTGGAGCAGCACAGAGGAGACTCAACTGTGTTAATGAGGGGTCGGCCCTGAATGGAATAGCCTGTGGCCTCCATTGATTTTATATCTGGCAAATGGTTTGGCTCTTGTTTGATTCATGTGGACTTGAAGCCTAACTGACAAGTGATACAATTATATTACAATGAAATACAATTTTTCTGATCAATATCCATCTGTCCTTATACAGATTGGTTGATAATACTCTGTGGGCGCAGCAGGTGCATTTTAAATGATCAGAGTGAGCATTTTTCAGGATCATCACTCATAATTAATGAAAGTATAGAGGGCATTTCTAGGAATTTCATATTTCAGGTGCATAACTGAGCATAAATTTTCTACAGATAAAACCTATTAGCTCTAAAAATGCACATGTTCACCACATTAAATGGATTTAGGGTTGGCAAAAATGCATCAAAAGTACTCGCAATAAGTGAAATATATCCTGGCCAGACCTCTATCTCAGGGATTAGAGGGGAATCCCTATGATAGATTTCTTTGGGCACCAACTCTGGAAATAACTTGCTACTTTGGTGTTTAGTTGATTAAAAAAAATCTCTTTCTAACTGAAGTCCTCGCTTAAGGCAAACACAAACACCCATCTTGTGGTTTTAGCTGAGGTCTTCAGAACTGGAAATGGGATATTCTGTGTGATGTATCCTCAAGACACACTTACCAGTCTCTCCCCATACGGGCAAGTATTCATCCTGCTGGATATCCAGCATCAGCTCCAGGCCGTTGCCCATCCCACCCTTCATTGTCACAAGAAGGGGTCGTCCATCTTGGCCTGAATTAAAAGTGTAGCACTTCCCATAGCGTGTGAATATCTGAAATACACAAACAGACAAACACAGGGGATTTTAGCGATCAAAACAAGGAAGGGAGCACTTATGTTATGTCAGTCTAAATCTCAGTTCTGACCGAAAAGCAAAATCTCAGTTTGCAGCCGTATATGTTTAATCTTTGTAAAGTGGAGATAAAGGTAGTGCCGAGCAGGGGATTGTTTCGAGAGCAGCTGAAAAGCACCTACAGTAACCTGTTCTTGTTGCGCTGTCAGCTGCAGACCTCAGAGGTCTTTGTGTTGAGATGCTGCTGACAAACTGAGCCCTCAACCCTCTCAGTGCTGCATGATACAGTATGTGCTTGAGTGAATATGACAAGCCTTTTATTTCAGAGTGGGATATCCTGTTCCTGAGAAATCTAATACACAACAACACAGACAGCTGGCATCAAAGTGAATCTTGCAAAGAAAGTGGATGCAATTCTTTTCAATCTCCAAACACAGACTGTTCACATTCTGGACTAAGCATGTTAAGAATGTGTTTTTAAATGAGGGGTGATTAGAGGTTGATTAATCAGTGAGTCAGTTGGGAGAAAATTAAAAAGCAACTATTTATTAACAACTATGCAAATAGCTGATTAAAACTGAAATTTTTCCACAAGTACCAAACATTTGCTGTTTCTAGCTTCTTCTATGACAATACTTTTTTGTGGCAAGGGTGGGTGGGAGCAATTAAAAAATGTCACTTTGATATTCAATACAATCAATAAAATAATCATATCAATTATGAAAATAGCGTTCCATTGGAAGTCTAATCATCTTTAAATCTTGGGCTACAACTATTTACATTATTGATTTATCACTGTCAAGTTAAATCAACTGGTCCACATTAGCAGAGTGAAAAAATGCTCACCCAAGTTCACATTTAAATGTCTTTTTTTGTCCATGTAACAGTCCTAAATCAATAAAAATAAAATTTAATATAATAGGAAACTAACAAAACCAGCAAATTTTCACTTCTTTAGAAGTTGTAACCTTTTTTTTTTAGATTTTCTTTAAATTTAAGTTTCTCTCCCAACTGGATAAAAAGCATCTTTTTTTTTTTTAAAAAAGGAGGCTAGATCAGGCGAGCTCTACATGCTGCAGTTCCACTTTTTATCTCCACAACATGACACAAATTTGCAGATGCAACTTGGAGTTCAGTGAACACGGTATCTCGTCAAACCCTAACTACGTCTTCTCTCAGCTGACGTACCAGGAGTGTGCTGTCTTATTAGATGATCAGGCATGTACTATACAGTGTCATCTGCTGGAAAGTTACCATAGAGCACAGCAGGAAACTATTCGCAAAGACATGATTGCCAGTGAACTAATGGATGTATAATTGAATCATAGACATTAGGAAATGGAAAGCCATGGCCAGGATCCAAAATAAAATGTTCCTGCACTTTGTTGTCAAGCCACATGATTGCAAGTCTTGTATCAAAGCATCCTAGCTCACAATTAACTTATTATTAACCTTCAGCATTTTGACATTCATATGGGGAAATGGTAAACGGAAGTGGAGGAGGCATTCGTAGATAAGAAATTAAAATGGGGCAGGAAAGAAATGAGTGAAATAAATCTCTGTCCTTTCTGTTCTCCACTCTTTGTCTGAATTCTGTACTCTCAACATACAAAGGAGATAAGGCTTCATTGTAAGATGGGCTACACATAACTACATGACAACACAGATCGTTTCAAGAAGGGAGGCTTTTTCTTTTTTGCTGAGGCTGCCTAAAAATGCTGAAGCTTTATTTCTTGCAAGTGTACTGTGAGGACCTCGGGAACACATGCAGAGGCGTTTATTACATGGGTGACTTATGAGTCAGACATTAGCAGCTTCGTGACAAATGACTCAAATGTCACAAACACCAGATGCATGGAGCAAAGTGAAAAAAATTGCAGCCATGTCTCAGAGAGGCAAAGTTGGTATAATGTGAATGCTGCTCAGTGAAGTGTATGGAGAAAGAATAGAGGGTGGATCACGATGGATTGCCTCCCTTGGCGCGGTTATATGGGAGCTTTTAAGACACAAAGTGGTGAAATGTAATAAAAAGGCTTCTGATATTTGGACACAATATGAGCTGTGACCTTTCAAGTGCATAAGTGGCAAAACTGACTCAAAAGCAGCGTCTGCGACGCCCGCCTATGTGCAGTGACTCCTGAGCAGGATACAAACATCAATAAAATGCCCCTGAAATCCATCTTAGTCCTGGAGTCGCCTCTCACCATAATCAGATCACTGTTTATCATTACTCTTTGGTAAATATAAGGCGAGGAAATCTTACTTTATCATGGCACCACCTGCATCAGCTGCACAAAGTATCTCATGATAAGAATGGGCAGGAATCTGCAGGGAAAAAAAGGGGGTCTTTGGTTTTTGTCTGACACTTTTATAGACACAGATTTTTGCCATGAGACCCCTCACTTGAAAATCTAAAATTCAGATCTGGTAGGACAATTTCTTTACAAGGTTTTACCCTTTTACTAAGACTGATTGTTCAGGAGACACATCTGAGCACTCAGAGAAAGAGGCAATACCACTCACAGTGAAAAAAAGAATTTGGCAGATACACATCAAGGAAACAGTGATAAGATTGTTCGTGACTGTGTGGAAGCGCAAACATTTGCACGAGAATATGAATGAGCACGCTTACATGGGAGAGAATTTGCGCGCATGTGTACAGCCACCCATGCTTGCCATCTGTGTGTATGTGTTGATAATGTGGTGATTGACTACAGGAGGCCGGTAGTCAGAGTTGCTGTGGTAACCAGGAGATTGCGCTGGCTGCATTGAGTGAAGAGCAGCAGCAGTGGGTGCTTGTGGTGACCTTGGGGAGTCAGGATCTTCATTGTGTTCGGTAGCTTTGAGGTTTGCTCTGAGTCTCAACATGTTTCTTGACGTCTGCCTATCGAACAGCCTGTCTATCTCACTCAGTGGTATTGGCAGTGTTTAATGCAGCGTAAAATATACCAAATACTTCTTGACGAGTCAGCAGGAGCATTGTTTTGGAGAAGTGCAACCTTTTATCGGGGGCAGAAACTCCATCATTTCAAAAACCTCAATATTTAAATTAAAATTTGATTAATTGCAATTTAAATGGAGCAATCTGCACCATGAGAGCAAACACTGGAAACGTATTAAGTAACCTTATGGCTCAAATACATTTAGCATTAAAGGTGAGCAAATATTTGTGATGCCTAAGCAGCTTTTCTTAGGAGATAAATCTGCCGTTAGATTTGGTTCTTGCTTTTCTCAACACTGAGCCCTGTACATTGTATTTAAAATGGGAACCACTGTATCTTCTTAACCTGTAAACACAGAAATTAAATATTTAAAATCAACCCCACCTATGAGGAAAAACTGCGAGAGAGACATCACCCTCTGCCGTTCTCGCAGGGTGTAGAAAATGTCACCGTCTCTGTCTTTGATAAATAATTCACACACAGACAGCCCGAGACTGTTGAGATGGCCCTTGGCTATCCTTCACATGACAATGTGATGAGGATGCACAAGCTGTTCCCTAAAGTTGCCAGGGAACCGCTTCACCCCCCCTCTCAATCAGAGCTGAGCGCAAAGGTGCAATATGTTATGACAGTTACAAAAAAACCCACACCTATGAAAGATTGTGTGGGTTTACCTTAGCGCTGAATCAGCTCAGCTAAAAATAGGACTTGCTGATATTCTCACTGTGTTATATTTGACTGATTTATGGTAAACAAATAGAAGTTTTACTGAGTTGATAATGAAATGGGGCAATTTACTTTTGTGGTGTATCAGCTCCACTCTCTGTCACTGTATTTCATCTGTAAGGGTGGGGAGTGTCGCAGAGCATCTTAAACGATAATAAAATCCAAAAGAACACCACAAAGAAGAAATATATCACAGATTCAAATATACACTTTTCAACCAACCTAAACAAAAACTGTTGGCTTTTTAAATTAAAAAAAAAAAAATCACTATCATTTGAAGGTCAACATTTAGTGGTTGTTTTAGGGCTTTCATGCTCATCACACAGTCCTCATCAGCAGATGAGAATACAGAAATGCTTCTTAATGCTCCTTGAGGTGAGATTGTTTCATGAACATCTTTTCCAAGGTCAGGAACAAACTTTAAACCTAACGGGTGCTCAGAAACATGGAAAATTTTAATGTTTACAGCTCTATGCAGCTGCACAAATGCAATCAGCCGATAAGAGAGGCATACTGCTAAATTTGCCTTGAAGTGAGATTGCTTTGTCACCTTTACAAATGAGATAATCATCACAGGTTTTTATATTTCAGGGGGGTATTCTGTCCACCTGTTGCACTACACCTTTTAAAATGCTTCTGAGCAGTAGCCAGAGTGCATGTGTGAGTTAAATGCGTACGTAGATAGAGGGAGCTGAAAGCATACTTTTAGTGGTAAAATATGTTAAATGAAACACTTTGGTTGCCATGCTTTGTAGAATAATGATGCTACTGCTGGTAGATAAAATAGTAGCAGTGGATTTTGGCCTTTAAGATTGCTAAAAGCTACACTTCCTCTTAGATCTACAGAGTTTTTTTTTTTTTTTACATCTTTTCTGCTAATTGATTTTGTTTTATGGCTGCAATTTACTGTTTTGGTTCACTCTCGTGAGCAACATTTTCAGACAGGACACTACCTACCCAACAATCGACTGACAAAGCTTGAGACTAGTTGGTGAACACAGCGGAGTGTTTGGCAGCTAAAGAGAGCGATATTTCCCCCTAGAGATTGTGGGCAGCAAAACTGAGCTAAAAGATGAGTAAATATTGGATTTACATTCATCAGGTGGTGAGAAATATGAACCGACGAAAGTGTAAATAGGCAACTGTTTGCTGACAAGTTTGACATATTAACATTATGTGGTGATAAAAACAATTTGACAGGTGATAAATTAAAGGGAAAAAAATAAGTTTCTTAGTAAGGTGCTGAGCCACCATGTGACACCAGAGCAGCTTCAGTGCTCCTTGGCTTTGATTCTCTAAATCTCTGAACTCTACTGGAGGGATGAGCCCCATTTTTCCAAAAGATACTTCCCTCATTTTGTGTTTTGATGATGGTTGTGGAGAACGCAGCTGGGGGCAGTGTCACCCTGGAAGAGACCACTCCCATTGAGATAGAAATGTCTCATCATAGAACAAAAGTGATCACTTAGAACAATTTTCTATTGATCTGCAGTGACCCTTCCTTCTAAGGAGACAAGTGGACCCAAACCATGCCAGCAAAATGCCCCCCCACAACATAAAATCTGCATTCGCTATGTTTCTCCACTCTTTAATTGAGGTTTGTCTTCTAATTTGTCACCTGTCCATATGTCAGTGTTGTGTTTACAGCTCGTAACACTGTCCCCAAATTGCTGAAACATCAATGAATCAGGATAAGCAACTTCGTAAAGCCTAAAGGACGCTATTACACATGTATTCAGTAAACATTAAACGTACTGTGGCTTTGGGTGTCTGGTAACTTTTATCAGACAAAGAAGAGAAAAAAGACACATTGAGCCCACAAATCCAAAGCTGCTGCCTCTGTCGACCGTTTTAAGGCGGATTTTTCGCCTTAACATTTCGTCCATAAATCTACAAATAAAAGCCCTCATTACACCCACCATCCAGACAGAAAATACACACAGTAAATACATCCTCGGTTTGACTTCCCTGGGTGGAAAGCTGTCAATCAATAGAGTGAGCAGGAGGAACAAAGGCTGACTGCATGTTCTGGATGGATTTTGTGACTGAAATCAATGTCTGAGACCCGCCTGATAAGAATTACACGTGTGTTGTTAGAGCGCAGTTAAAGAGGGATGAGGGAGCCACACGGAGGGCGGATTGATGGGGCCAGTGGACCAAATTTATGGAGTTTCAAGAGAGGCCCAGCAACATGGGGGGGTGAGGGGGGGGGGTTCCAGCATAAAAGTCAATACATCCAGAAACCTATTGTATGTGGACATGCTTGCCTTCCTCCTCCACACTTCTCAAGTGTGACTGATTCTATTGGTCTGACTCATGCCGACAGCTCGTTCTGCCCGCCCCGAGGCCAAGCAGGGCATCATCGATTATCTATGGACTAGCACACATCCCCAAAACTCAGACCTCGGCATTATGTTTATCTCTGAAATAGGTTGCTGTTGCTCGGTCACCCTTTAAAAGACTCTGCTCAACATGAAGGGTTTCCTAAAAATGTTGGTGGGAAGAAATGTGTTTGACTGTGATAACTTGTTTTGTGGTTCCAGATGCGTTGCATTTAAATCTGCAATGGAGGAGAAAAAAAAAAGGATCTGCTTGATCCTTTATGTGGGGATACGGTTTGATGACACACGAGACTGAGGGCTGCCACCGAGGCAAGCAGTTTCAAATTAAAAATTCCCCTCGAAACATAAAATAACCCTCGGTCATGCCTGCTGCAAACGACAAAAAAAAAAAAAAAACTCCCAACATCAAACTGTGTCTCAAACACCAGAAGAAAATCTACTTAACTGAAAACAAATTTGGGTAATGAGGTGGGTGAGAGAGGAACGCTGGCTTTCACATTGTTCTCCAGGCAGTGATGGAGTGCAATCAATGGGGGCTACAGTCTACCAATGAGGCTAACGCTAACTGTTTTCCATCACCGTGTTGGGGAGTGTTGTAAAGCACTGCTAAATGAATCAAAAGTCTTCATTAAGAGCAGATTGGGCCCTTGTGAGCACAGGACTGTACACACATTGGTGCAGCAGTGATGGACGACGGGGAAAGAACCATATAAGACCTTATGGTGAAGGCAGAAAGGGACGCATGGGCTTTGTAATCACCTCAGATGAAATGGTCTAACTTTTGATATTGTTTAGTGTAAAATTTGCAGTTCAAACATTTAACATCTGTGGGTGGGACAAAAAGAGAGGGGGGTTAAATGTGTGAATGAATGAGAGAGAAAAACAAAGAGGAGATGCTAAAAAAAAAAGCCATCCTATAAGACATTTTAAGATGCAAATATCACACACAAGCACTCCCAGTGTTGTCAAGTCAGACAGTTCATGGGAAACCTACAGACATGAAGCAGCAACATGATGGAGCTGTCTCCTATAATGTGACCCGAAATCCAAATGCGTAAGGTAAATCACTGTAAAGGCGCCACGCAGCACAAGTGCCACTGGAAATGTGCGGAGAGAGCTCCAGAGTTGAGAGTTAATTGAACATCTGAGGCGCATCACCAAGCAACAGCGGCGAGGACTGCGCATTGTGTACAGCCCGCTGACTGCGTGTGTTCAAAGCAAATTAATTACACGGCGGGTCGGACAAGACAGTGACAGGCTATTACTGACACCTCACACTCACACTCAGCCGCGTAATTGGAAAAAGCTGCATCCGCCTCTAAAAAAGGCTGCATCAACCTGTTGGGGGGGGGGGGACAAAGCATTGAACTTTGGAGACACACTCACGGTGCTGAAATTGCGCGGCCCGCACAGCTCGCCCTGGTAGCGGCAGTACAGCAGCATCTCCTCCAGCTGGTGTCCCAGCCGGTCCAGCAGCTGCCTCATGGACGGCTGGGACTCCCGCGGAGGGGGGAGAAAGTGGTTGAAGTCCAGGATCCGAGACAGCGGGGACCATGGAGGCTCGTCCCCCGCGCCCCCTCCGCCGTCGCCCCGCAGAGGTGTGAGCGCCTCCCTCGCGGCGGCCGACACCTGCCAGTTCCTCCCAAAAAGTCCGAGCCACCTCCCGGCGCTGAATATGTCCGTCTTCTTCATGCGCCGCGGCAGCAGCAGGTTCTGGTTGCAGATGGTGACGGCGGGGAAGACGAGCCGCTTGGCGTACACCATGTGCGCCTTGCTGTACACGGGCGAGGAGAGCAGGTACCGCACTCTGTTGGAGGACCAGGTGAAGAGCAGAGCCACCGCCGCCAGGAAAGCCAGCAGCCACGCAACTCTCCGCGGGTAGGAGCCGCTGAGGAAGATGTGCCTCAAGCCGTGCAAGGTGGTGTGCTTCAGGAAGAGCTTCCCGGCCTCGGCCAGGGAGCCCGGTCTCGCTTTCGATCCGGACGAGTCGCACTGGCACATTTTGGAGGCAGGCTGGTGCGCGCGTCCAACCCCGGCCCCTCCGCGGTCACAGTGAATGAGCCTAAACTCGCCTCTGCGCTCTCAGATGGCTGCTGTTAGTCAGAGACTTTGGAGAGAGATTGAGAGAAAGAGAGAGAGAGAGAGAGAGAGAGAGAGAGAGAGAGAGAGAGAGGGGGGAGAGGGAGCGGAGCGCACGCAGTCCTCTCAGGCGCTGAGCAGCAGCTTGTGGCGGTGATGGGGGAGTATTTTGTCAGACGCGCAGCGCTCCCCGAGCTTGTCCGGGGGGAGGAGGGGGGAGCGAAGTTATTCTGAATGATTTAATGCGCTACTGTGCAGCAACAGGAGTCCAGGGGATTATTTCATCAAAAATTACAAGCAGTTATTCTCTCGAAATCGGAATTAATGCTCCAGAGACAATGGATTTAGTTACAATCACAGTATTGTTGTAATTACGCGTCCCTTCTCCTTCTTCCATCTTGATTCTCACTTTTCCATCTCTGGCCTCTCTCTCTCTTTCTCTCTCTCACACACACACACACAGTCTTCAGAATATCCTCAGTGCTGTTTGCTGAATGAAATCTTTGGCCTCAGAAGCTACAGAGCATTTGTCTTCCTTTTCCTTTTCAGGCCTGTCACGCACACACCTATGGACACACACAACACCACACTCATGCATGGTAATCCCACCTGGCTCATAACTTGTATTCTTCCACAAATTTAGACACTGCATTATGAAATGTAATGCAGAGGGGACTGGGGTCTCTTTCATTACTGTTCCTCCTGTTAATTTGTAAATAGTGGAGATCTCCAGCGCCGGAGTGTAACATACAATGGGCGCTTAACATTTTGGTGACCCTCAGGTGTAAGCAAACCGCTTGACATTCCCGACTGTCAACGCTCTGTCGTGTTTCGGCTGAAGATGTGAAATGTGAGAGAGGCGAAAAACAAAAAAGGTCAAGACGCTGCTGGTAAATGAATGCAAACCATGTTGCGCGTCTTTAAAGCATCTCCCGAAGTCCAGAAGAGCCTAACTTAGATTTAATGGTTTTTTTGACCCAGTGGTGCCCCTGTTTGGCTGTGATGAGGGGGAACCTGTTTCCGGCAGGGCGACAGAGGCTTCAATGCACCATTGACTAAGCGTTTTTGCGAACGCTATCTCTCTCTCTCTCTCTCTCTCTCTCTCGAGGGGGGTGTTAGGTAAAGTGGTGGTTCATGCTTGGTTGCTCATCATCACACAGTGTTCCAATCCAGAGTCAAAGCCGGACTCCACGCAGGCCTGATTCGCACTCTCGGCTCCTACTTTTGTGCACAGAGTGTGTGTGTGTGTGTGTGTGAGGCTGCCTGTGGTTTACTGCGCGACTGACGCAAAAGAGGTGAGAGGCAAATTACGTGAATGCGAGGAGAAATTAGAGCATGAATGAGGTGTACTTAGTGAATCAGTTTTTCTTGTCTTGCCTTCCTCTTAAAGGACAAATCCGGTTTCCTGCAACTCGGGTGATTACTGAGATCAAGGAGAGTCAGACGGGGCAGGAAACACAGTCAGACAAAGAGGCAGGTTGTAAAAAAATAATCAGAGTATCATTATTATTGTACAGAAACGAATACGCCCAAAACGTTGCTATCGATCCCTCATTGCACACTTAGAGTTCTCTGAATTCACCTGGTTTGTCTAATTGTAAGTTTTATTGAAGGGAACATGCACCAAAAACCACAATATGTCACGATGTGGGCCTTGAGGTGGGTCTTGTTGTATAAGCTGATCTTGAAGTCTGATCTTGAAGGCCCCAGGTGTTTGAAGATTTTCTTTTTTTTTTTTAAAGCAAATTACATCATCAACATGCCTGGGACCTTCCTGATAAACCCCAACAAAGACAAGATCCAAGTTGAAGTAATACTTTAATAGTTGCGTGTATGTTTGCTTCTGTGTGGCCAGAACTTTGACATTAAGTGCCTGTATTAAAATGCAGCTACGACATGGCTAAAGTTGGGGAAAGATTGCGATTAGGCGAACATGAATTTCAGGTGTGTGACGGGACGCTAACTCCACTCTCCTGCATTAAAAGACTCATCTCCCACCCACACTCTTAGTTCTCTGCCTCACAGCATAAAGGTCACACTACTTCCTACATTGGTGTAATTTCTCGGGATGCTGGGTTGCTTTTTCGCCCAGTCGATACATCACCCACCCACAGTCTACATGACAGCTCACGTGGAGAGAGCATGATGGGTGAATCAAACACTACTCGGACTGGATGAGATCAGGTGACCGCCAGCAGTTTAATCTCAGTCCACAGGGGATACGGCTTCCCTTACTCACACTTTTCGCTCTCATTTCTCCTCTCGCTGGCGATGTACTGTAACCCACGTCATAACGTCCCCTCTTGAGAACAATCAAGTCCTCTACCCGCGTGATTACTCATGTTGTAAGGAGTGAGGGTGTCAAGGGGAATGGTCGCTCAACAGTGGGCCCGCGTTGGCTTCGCGGGTGAAGATTCAGCAATCACATATTCAAGAGATGTAACATGGAAATCAGGATGTAATCGAATGCAGCTGCGAGTCACCTGCGAGTGAGAGAGAACGCAGAGGGAGCGCGACGCACAAGAAAGAGAGAATTCATCACTTTTTCTGGATCCAATGACTTCTGGAGTTCAAGCATAAACATTTGGGGCGTGTATAGATTATTTGTAACTTATATTTAAAAACCTAGTTGCATGGGGGAGGGGGCTGTGCACTAGCAGAGATGGATCCTGACACTTTCTGGCATTTAACAGCATTTGTTCAACCCTGTCTCTCCCCAGTCAGCTCATCAAGAGAGAGACATATCGGAGGAGAGGCTCTGTGCAACAAGCTAATCCGTCTGGGTGAAGGGATAATGATGTACTGGCTTGACAGAGAAACACAATCCCACAGCAAGTGTAACAACAACAGAATAACAAATGCACGCTGCGCTGAAACTGCGGTTGAAGAGTTTCACTAATGATCCCATTATGAAAGCAAACAGGGATATTCGCCGGGGGATTTTGGGCACATGTCTTAAGTCTATTAATACCTCAGCATCTGAGACGTAAATAAATGTTGCATTTGATTGACAGGTTGCTAAAATAAACTACGAATTAGCGAATGGATAAAGAGGGGAGTCACTGTTTCACACACACTTTTAACTTTTAACTGACTTGATCGAGAATAAATAAAAAGAAATAAAAAATAGATACCATAAATAAAAGCAGATTTCTTGATTAGGACTGGGTAGAATAATGCAGACTTTGGCGAAAAGACTATTGATTTTCTAATGTTGTGTATACTCCCATAGCTTCTATAAAATGCCTACTTACTTATTTCTTCAAAGCAGAGGGAGTTCAAGCATCCCAAAACAGTTGCCTTAAAGGGAAATACACATATGTCATTACTCTAATTATACACAGCCCAATATTCGTTTTAGAGTACGAATCCGTCTTTTGCAAAGTCATCTCAGTGATGTTACTGAGACAAATCCTCGAGCTGTTGAACATAAAGCTGATGGGGACTTTCATTAACACGCGCAGGGTAAATTTATGGACATACTTTGGCGTTCAGACCTGTCAGCGCCACTATGATGAAACAAAAAAGGGATGTAATTACAGAAACATTCTCGGTCCACAAATGTCAGTATCCATTGCAAACAGATGTCATGAATTTCCATTGCAGGCTATTAAACACCACAGAGTATTAGTTGCTTGATCGCTGGGAACTCATGTGAATAAGAGTAATCAGTGGATAGATGTCTTTCGGGTAGATTTTTGCTTTGACAGTTGCTCCAAATGAGAAAAAGACCTCAATTTCAATCAGTGAAGCCAGCGATGCATTGAATGCTTAAAAGCGAACCCGAAGATGAATGAAAAGACACAGACGAGTATTGAAATCTAATAGCTGCCACTTGACGTCATGTCCTATCAGTCACTTTAGCACGCCAGGATTACACCTTTTGGGGGCGCTGACTGTGACATGCTCAGAGCTGAATTACAAACTGTATTTTGTTTTTTCATAACCATATTTTCATCCTCAAACTTTAGGAGCTACATCCTGGATAGTTCTGACCTTTAAGCTTAATCATATGCTATACTCTTTTTCTACTCTACTGTTTCTCTTGTTTTTCTTGTTTATTTCCATTTCTGTCTCTTTTCACAAGCCTTCTTTTTTTTCTTTTTCTGTTTTTTCCCAAGGTCTTCAAGTGTACATGCGCACATGCCTATAATTGAGTAGATGGGTTGGGAATAATGTGTAATATATTGTTATGTACTGTATATGCAGACACTGCATACTTATGGTCACGTAGGGGGTTTCTGCTGGTCGTGTGCACAAGCATGAACGCCCACGTACGCAAGAGAATTACTTTGGGGATTTTTGTTCTTGAGATAAATCACTATGGGTACGCTGTGTGTATATTTTTATTGAGATAAGTCACACAAACATATATGTATGTATGTATTTAGTTTTTTGCCCTTTGGTGAGGGTTATGGGGTAAGTGTGAAGTTCTGGAGGATGGTTGGGGAATTGATAAGAGAAACAATGCGCAGTTGAGGTTACAGCATGATGTAATGCAGTGTGCCAGTGAGCTCATGTGGTACGTTCAAGTTAAGTGTTTTGCATCTACGTTTACCCGATTGCAGTCGATGAAGAAACAATCACAATTAGCGAGTCTGTGGATTGGACTTACAGTCACTGGGAGCACAAATCAATGAAAAAGTGGAGTTTTAATGAATATTTCTTGATCTGAAAAGGGACTGATATGAGATATGAATATCCTTGTTGGCGTAAGTGGGCACTGTGGGGTACATACACATTTAGGAGTTCACATTTACTCTGTGTCTGACTGCATGCACCGATGGATGAGGTTTGTTTGCGAGAGCTCCGGGATGTCATGGCACTTAATCAAACTGTCACTCTGGGTCCGGACCTTGGTGGGGCTGCCATCCTGGACCTTGACACATGTAGAGTTAAACCACACAACACAAGGCTTTTCTCCCAGCCCTTACTCCCTATCTTTCAAATCTACCTGGCTGTTCAAACTCTACCTCTATCATTACCTTACTCCTCTGTGTTTACCCTCAGCACTCACAGTACACCCCCCTGTCTGTTTGCCATGGCATAAACACAATGCACCTCCCCTCCCCGTCCTGCCAGTCCTCTGTTGTGTGTTCTCTAAGACAACCCTCCTCACACATACACACACACACACACCTCAGTTTTCTACTATGCCTTCCTCTTTCCTTCTCTCTTTTTGTGATCTCCGCATTCTCTCTGCTTCTCTTGGTTTCTGCTGTCACTTCTCTGTCTCCCGCTGGTAATGTTGGGCGCCAAAGCATCAACAAGGGAGCAGGCAAGGAGGGAGGGAGAGAGGTGGCGAAGGACAGAGCGAAGGAAGAGAAGCATGGGGAGCAGCAACAGTCATGGTCCTGTAGCTGCGGGGGCTGACAGAGGAGCAGCTGGTGATTTACAGAGACAATTTTGAAGATAATTGTCTACATGATCTGCTGCAAGGGACAAATGTCACAAAGGCCACTTTGCCAGTAGATTCTCACTCTCCTGGGCTATAAGGTTGAATTAAACACTGCACCAGGTAAGTGCCGCTTTACTGTAAAAACAATAAGAGAGATGAGAGCCAGTGGAAGTAGCTCAGGGGCTCGCTGCAAGCTTTTGAACACGGAGAGCTTCAGGAAGTAACACTGAATCAAAGCTGAATATGTGTCAACAGCATTCAGCACGAAGAGCCAAATAGTGTAAGTGCTATGAATTTGTGTGAATATATGTACACAGCACAGTCTAATTGTGTAAATAAGTAAAGAGATGATAGACTGCTGTAATTAACATAGTACAGAATAGTTTGGCGGCCCACAGAAGCATTTCATGCAGCCCCTGGATGTGAAATATAACACATGCATTACATCCACATTTGAACACCTTCACTTTCAAGAGCCTACATTTAATACACTACTCATTTACTGCGTCAAACTACATCCCCCTAACAAGCATATTATAGAAAGCATGGGTCTGGCTTTTAGCTGAAGTTAGCAATCTTGGTGGACAAGCAGTCAGCAGTTTAATGTGAAAGTGAGTTGGAAAAACTGCTGTATTGTTGAGGAGAGAAGAACGTCTCAGGAAAAATGGGTCAGCTCTCACTTTGTCGGACCTCCGGAGATGGATCGAGTGATCTGCCTTATAAACATGAGAATTCAGCGTCCAAGGAATTTAATGTTTAATGCCATTGTGACACCGATCATAAGCGACAACTCATTTTTCCTGTGTGGCCCTCAATCATATGCTGGTTCTCTTAAGTGGCACTCCCTGTTACGCAGCCCTATAATAATCAAATACTACAGTATAGCTCACATGCTGGAGCACCCCTTAAGAAATTGAATCTTTAAAACCTGAAAGAAAATTGACGTTCGGTTTATTACTATTATTACTGTATAGCTGTTGGGGTTGATTGTACTTCGATCGATTTAGAAAAAGACTGTATTTATTTATGATTCCAGAGGTGTTTCATCACTAGTGTAGCTAGTAAATAACTGCTAATGTAAAGCATCAGTCCCATGTCTTCGCTGAGATATTTAATGTGATCCTCATCTTATCGATGTTCATTTTAAAAGGTGTCAAACTGTATCAATGCAGTTTCAGAGGCTTCTCTGTCCTAACAAGAGTGAATCAAAGTGTGTCAGAGAAACAAGCAACTGGAGAATGTTGGGCCAAAAAATGAAAACCCAACACACTCTTATTGGACATGGGTGAGCTCAGTCTAAAAATATCAAATTTAGCGTGAGTTTTTCAAAGCCCATGCTGACCCATTTGACAGTGATTGTACAGTAGAGAAGCTATAGAACGGTTTCAAGCACAGTGTGAAGCCTTTGAGCTGTTTTAAAACTAACGCGTGAAGCACTGCCTCGGGAAACACATTGCTGCGCTGAAAAGTATTCCCAAAAATAAACTACAGTAATATGACAGCACTGTGCACAAACCAGCTTCAGAGCAGATGTTTAAATACTGTGAATAGCTGGCATGTGGTAAGAACTCACTGAATTTCAAGCTCTGTTAACTTCACATCACCGTGCTCTGGACAGGATGGATTTTTTTTTTTTTCATGAATGTGGCAGCACCTCCATGTATGATCAATGCATTAATCTGAAAATGGATTCAGGAGTCTTACTATATAAGTATTGTGGCTAGATGGAGCAGATTTATATTTACAACCCAAAGGGCAGTAAGAGTATCCCTGCCTGCACAGGGAAACACAGGATGACACAGCTAATTCATCTTGGCAGCATCATGACAGCTGGGCTGGGGAGAGTTTGGGAAAGGGGAAATGCTTCTGATGAATGACTTTCAGAGCGCGGCCGCTAGCTATAGCAAACAGTCTCCCAGTCCCCACAGGCCTCCATGACTCCTATTTGCCGCTCAGGGGAGAAATGAATGAATGGCCCTTTGTGAAATAAATGGTCCCTTTCTATCTGACATTTACAAATGAATCCTTCTTGTAAAACTAAATCCATCCATTTGTTTTATTAGTTGTGGAGGTGAGTTTCCTGTGCTGGCGCTCAAGAGTGTGCTGTTGTCATAATCAAACACAGAAGTGGTAATTTAAGGGATGTATAAATGCGGTGGCCAAGGAAGAAGAATGCGTGCAAATTGCGCATCCAAGCTGTATCACTCAAATAAACAGAAAAAGGAAAAAAAGTTTAAGAGAGAGTTTGATTGCTTTTTGTAAATATTTTTTAAAATTTAATATGCTTAATTACTTTCTTTGCAAGAGAGAGATGTGCTGGAGTCACAATGTTTTCTCGGGGAGTTGTTTTTTGGTGAACAACAGCCAGGTGCAGTGACTGTGCACAGTTTCCTCAAGTCTTGTTGTCACAGTGAGGTTGCCAGGCTTGACACCTACACCCACACCAAAACCTGAGCAGTGCTGGGCAGAGAGATAAACTGTTGTTTGATGAGAAATAGCTCCGACAAGAAAATTTCTCATAAATTCCCTCTTAAATTACAGTTTTAAAATGTCTGTCTGTATATGGACTAAACAAATGGGATAAAACGCGTTCATTTATGCATTTTGGAGGTGCTTGTGGGTGTTCTCTCAACCTCGGAGAAAGCCAGGCTAAGTGAGGCTAAACACATCCTGACTCTGACAACATACTTAAAGCATTAAGCCAGACCCATAGTGGATTTTTGAGGTCTATAACTATGGTGATATTTGCCAGTAAAAAACACATTGGCTGATAACATTTTTTTAACACAGTGTACTAAAGTATTGATGAAGAGCCCTTAATTTGGGATTTAAATCAAATTAATATTATGAGTGAGATTAGAAGACTAAGAAAAATAAACAATGTGACCATGATCTGAAACAAATATTAGCATTTCACAGTTTCTCTAATTTCTTGTAACCCAGCAGCTGATATCAGCATGATACCAGTGGATATCTGTGATACACAGAGAAAAGTCAATATTTTAGACAGAGTAATTATGAGTCAGGCTTTATTTTCTCACTATCAAAGAAACAAGCAAATTGTTGAATTTTAAATTTTTTAACTGTTCTAGTACACTAATAGTTTTAAATCGAGAGCAGCAATGAAATTAAGTGGAAACCTTTATATAAATAAATTTAATTTGGCTCTTCAAATCATAGAGTATAACAAGTGTGCACACTTTCAAACCAACATCAAACTCAGATCTCGGCAGAATGAACAAAGTTTTCCTCTCCTTCTGCACATGCGTTCAATCTGGTTTGTTTAAAAAGAAATAAACGCCTCGAGAACCACCTCCCCTCACCCCTCCCTCATTCCTGAGAGACAAGCATCACTCTTTCAAAATATTACATAGAGTTTGCGTTTGATTTTTAATTCAGCATAAGTACGATCAAGAACGGCTCAACCAGTGAGATCCTCGGGAGATATCTCGTCACGTCCTATTAATTTCAGCTCCTGCACAGCTTGAGAACATCGTACAATCACAGGCTTATCCGCTGCTGTTAACTGGCTTATACAGAGAGATGAAAAACAATGAAACCAAACACTTCTTCGATTTCTTGCCTGGACGTATTACTTTTATTGAAGCTGCTTCGCCAGAATTTATATAGGTGCAAATTCTGTTTGTTCTCCCTGTCCAGAAACACCAAACACACTGGCAGCTTGTTAAACTGCTGGCAAGAGGTGAGCGCGTGCATGTGTGCGATACACCTTATGTCAGGGGGGATGTCAGGCGTGCCGTGAAAGCCGGACTAACGAAGCAGGGTCGATGGTAGTCCAACTGGCTGACAACTCCCCTGGAAAACTGACATGCACGCACAACACACCACACGCACACACAAACACACACAGAGGAATATAAGCCTGCCAGAAAGGATGAAGCAGACAGGCCAAAGCCAGCTGCACGATGGGTTGCACCTAAATGGATCTTTCATTTTGATTTCATTTTCCTCTCTGGCATAATGGTCCCGCTGGAGATACATTTACTGAAAGCAATATGATGGCTGTTGTCTTCCATGAGTTTGCACGTGTGTGTGTTTGCAGGTGTGTGTAGTAGACAGTCGCTAATTGCTGGTGTGATTTATTTGCTTTCCCCCTCCTAATTACTCCCGGTGTCCTGGTATAAACCTGCGAACAGAGAGGCGGGGGTTTGAATCAAGAAGGCACACCTCCCCGCTGATGTCTGTGATTCTTTACTTAGCCAAACACTACTGGTGTTAAGATTTGCATCAGCTGTGCTTATTAGGTTGCGGCGCTGAATAATATGATCAGCCCCTCCTCTGGTATTGCCCAAAGGCAACAGCACTAGACCCGCTGAGATTGACTCTGAGATTCTGGGATGAAACAACCACTGCTCAATCAATAGACCTTCGACTAACATTAGCTCAGGGCGAGACTGTTTACAATTTTGAGCTCATTTACATTTAAGGCAGCTTGCCACTGCTCTTATCCAGAGTGTCTCATGGTGACTGAGCAGATATGTGTTCAGAGTCTCAAATAATAATGTTTTTAGAGGGTGATGTTTCAGCGGTGGTTAAAGGGATAACACCTGTCATATATAGAGACAGAGCTGCCTCTTTAACCCTGTGCCACTCTCCCCCTTAACTTCAAAAACTGCATTAAAGTATAGGTTTAGATTATTTCAGGTCTAGTTTAATACAATACTCAATGACATGAAAGAGTTACTGGTTGATGTGATCATTCCTCCTGTCTATAAAGGCTGTGAAGAGATTTCTTTGTACTGAGACTGCAATGAAAAAGATAAGGGATAAATACAAAGTTTTCTTTCAATACAAAAGTGCATTCATACGTTCAGCCAGAGCTAATATGGTTTCAGCAGCGCGAGTCTCTAACAAACAACGTGTTTCTCAGGTTGTTCCAAAACACCAGCAAAAAAACCTACATGTGACTGCTAAAATGAAGACACTGTAATTATTTCATTTGACTGAAGCCTCATATTAGACTGAACTGAGTCATATTAGGTTAGACTGAATGTCGAACATAAGACAGAACTTAATTTGTAATGGTGACCGGACACATGACTCAACCTCTGCTGGAAGTGTGTGTGTGCTGGCCATAACACATGTAAGGTGAAACCACTGTACTTCAGGTAAAATCAGTGATCATAAGTAACATTTTAGGTACAGTATTTGTGCTTTATTTAAGTATTTCTCTTTCATGCTACTTTATACTACCACTGTACTAAAATACACTTCAGAGGAAAACATTACATTTATCTGACTCATTTAGTTAATAGCTACTCTGCAGATTCACATTTTTAATAAAATATATAATCAACAAATAAACCACAATGTCTCATTTTAGATTAAGCTACTCAGCAGTGCAGATATTAATATGTTAAACTTTAGTCTCTCTTTTACCAGCAAATTTAAATGATGCGTATAAAGTGAAGTGATGTCTGTAACTATAAGCCATTAATATAATATATATCCTTCTAAAATGAGCCATTCTGTTTGATGATTACTTATACTTTTGGTATTATGAGTGCATTTGATGCAAATACATCAACATATGCAAATCATTTTTTTAATGCATGATTTTTATTTGCACCAGAGTATTTAACTATGATATTGCTACTTTTACTTGAGTAAAATATCTCAGTTCTGCTGCCCAAAATTGTTTTATGTGAAGTTTTAAGTTCATTGTGGCCTCAGATCCATATAATCACTAGTCAACACATCATTTTCACTGAGGGGATGTTGCACTGTTCCAGAGTCAACACCTGAAAGGCAAATTAGAATTGGTGTTTGATGAGAATTCACAGTTATCAGCACAGAGGCAAAAACTGATATCTCTTGTCTCTTTTGTGTCTCTTTCTCTCACACACACACACATGCATACACACACATTGTCTAGAGTGAGGCAAGGCGTCTAGCTGATTCTAAACTTTGCAACTAAGAGCCACTCACATCCTCATGGAGTCCTGCTGACCAAGATAGATGCAGTCGTCTGTGAATCTCTGGAGAGGAGAAACAGCAAACACAGGTTTGGCCACAAACACATACTGGCTTTTAGGCATCCTCTCCCATCACACACACACACACACTACAAACACACACACAATTATTAAATATCCCTTTTCTGTGTGATTCCATGTACTTGAACCGGAGAGTAGATTTTCTTTTCAGCATAGAGAGGAAAAAAAAAATTTAATAAAATGATTGGTACAACTCTAAAGGTCTGTCTGAGCACACACCCCAGGCATGTGGATACACACAGAAAGAGTAAGACAGAGCCTCAGAAAAAGACATGAAAAGAGAAAGAACACCAAACCTAAAGAGTCTGGGGCTTTAAAAAGGACACCACCTTTCTCCTTATGGCTCCTCTGACATCCATTCTGTCAATTGGAGCCAATATTTCTGCTCTGATATATATAAGTACAAAGGAACAATCCTGTAGGAAGCCATTAAGGCCCTCTCATCAGCCTAATTAGCCACAAGTAAGTGGCAATTGGCCCTGTATAGGACACTTGTCATATGTCTTATTCATATATAATTGCTCCAACAAGACTGCAGTATCCCTCATTTTCACATCATTAGGCATCATTTATCTTAGTCGGAGAGTAAAGTGAAAGTTCCATCCTTTCATTTATGCCACTTGAAAGATTAATTAGCAGTTGTGTTATGAAGTGTTGGCTGATAGCAAAGAGACGTATTGATGTAATTTAAATGACCCTTGCTTTACAACCAGCCGGACTCATCTGAACAGGGACTGAGTGCTGCTGCACCTCTTGTCACCCACCTCCAAAGAAGACTGATGAGAGATTTAATTAAAATGGCCGCATTTGAAAACACTGATCCGTCACTTGGATAGAGAGAGAGAGAGGGATTTAGGACACACTGTCAGAGTACCACAGTGAATCTCTCCTGCCGGACTGAAGTCCTTCATGTATAGCAGAGACAGTGTGGGATCTGAAGAGAGAGGCAGGGGGAAGAGAGACAGAGACCGAGTGAGGGATGGGTTTCTGCCAAGGCCGTAAACAGTGAACAAACCTCAGCCCATGTTTGATTTGTAATATTTATTTTCTAATCCCCACAACACATAAATAGAGTTTAATCCCTCAGGAAAACAGTTCTTTAAAAAAAAATGCAACCGCTGTGTTTCCACTGGCAGCGGCTGTGTTTCTGCACGAAGCTTTAACTGGATAGCGGTCACTGCAGCTCAGAGGGACTGATGTACTGCAGTGGGAATCAAAGGGAGTCTTTGGAGATGGGATTAAGTATATTTCTGAGTGATATCTTGTAAGCAAAAAAAAAAAGAAAAGAAAAGAAAAAGAAAAAAAAGAACAGCATGCATCATCTCAGTGCCAAGAACTCCATGAAAACCAGCTTAGGCTCAAGGATAATTGTAAAACACTGCCCCCTTGTGATCACCGTTTGGTACAAGTGCATGCCAGCAAAAGCGATGTAATACAAGCTGGCAAGCAAACTGAATTGCTGGAGAGCCTTGAAAATGAGGTAGATTAGTATCAGAGGAACTGATATCACTAATTAGATCATCACCCAGTGTAGAGCATAAGAAAAAAACACACCAAACAAACATTTCCATTATGCCTTAGATATGTTATTTAATGTCAGTGAAAGCAAAATGCCAACATCGAATGCATTTTTTAACCTCTGCACCCTGAATTTTGTTAAGATGTAATTACAATAAGCTATAGCTATGCATAAAAGAGAGCACCTCTGAACCTCTGATCTGAAAACTGCTAATAATGGCTGAGAAGATGAGAGAAAGTCGCAGACAGCCATCTGAATTTCGGTGTTACCATAAATATTTAATGGCCCTGTGCTGTCACCTCTCAGAGGGGAGGAGGCATTCAGCTGTGCATGCTTTTTGAAACTCAGGGACCGTAATGACCACTTTCTGACCGAGCCTATACTTGTGCTTTAACTCACGATTTTAAATCCATTATTTTGGCCAAATTTGCTCACACGGGGTCAGGCGCAGCAGGGGCGGAGAAACAATGAAACTGACACATTAGATGGTGCTTGCTGCTCAGCGCAGAAGCATGTGTTTCAGCAGTGCCTCCGTGTTGCTGTGCTGGTATCGCCTGATGGATCTGAACTTCAAACCAACTAATGAAACGGTGAGAATCAGGCATAGATTAAGCTCCAAGGACTGCATTTGGCTTGCACAATAGAAAATAGAATAAATCACAAAATGACTACATATTACAAACAGAGGCACAAAAATCCATTTCCATTTGAAGAAGTGACAGTTTAATTAGCCTAATTGCGCAAGGTGTAGAGTAACTGTTGCTGCGCAAGTGACAAGAACAAATTGAGTTCAGCTCAACACTCGATGCTGGCAGCGTTATATTCGGTTCGTCTTTGTTCTGTGTTGGTGGAACACAGATTATGATCTACTGTGCTCTTTTTTTTTAGGATCATTTACTAACATCTAATTCATCATGGCATATGCTTGAAGATAATTACATTACACTTTCCCTGATACAATCTCTTTCCAATGGCTTAGAAGAAGTGCTGAACTATAACAAGTATTTACAGCTCAGAGGCAGATGGCGAGGCCAGCCCTGGCATTTCATTTTCCTTTCTCTGAAAGTATCTCCTCGCAGTGTGCCTGCCTATCTGTCTGTCCGTTAGAGCCTGAGCCCGGGGTATACAGACTGATGCTCTTGAGGAGACAGGAGAAGGGCGTAACCAGAGCCACCGGCTGATTCTGTTGACTGTGCTGAGCTTGGGAGAAAGGCAAGCTGTAGCTAATGGGCTGGGGATGGAGCAGGAAGCGGGGACTTGGATCACTGCTCTGAGGGGGGCTCACATTCTGCTCCAGGACAGAATTGCTGCAACCTGAACTGTCTATCTGCAGGGTGTTAGCCAAGCTTCACTACTGACCCAGCCCTAAGCCAGAGCTCATCACAGTGCACACTCGCATGCACACACACACACGCACAAACCCACACACAAACACTGAAACATACTTTCACATGCAGCAGACAGAGATGGTGGACAGAGAGGCAGAGAGAGGGAGAGGGGAGAAATGGACAGAAAGAGACTGAGAGAGAAGGAAAGCAATCAATCAGCTCGCCTCCCTTTCCTGCCACCTCTCAATACAGCAACAATGGAGTCTGTGGGGCCATTAGAGGCTCTTCAGCAGATATAATAAACAGGCACTAGCAGGACTTCAGGGTTTTCCACATTGGGACCAGTGACGCTGCCAATTATCACATTACGCAAAAATAAATACACTCTATCGATTTGCTGTTCAGAAGAAAAGTGTAACAGAAATGCATAATGTATGCTGTTAGGTGAGTTAGTCTGCTCTATAGATAGAGCCAGGCCTCTCTGACATGCCACAGGGGAATAGACAACCTTTTAGCCATGATGCTGGTCTCTCTTTTTGCCTGTGTGTGTCACTTGTTTTCTATTTTACTGTCAATTGCTTTTTTTTTGCAGTATCACTTCCCCTGCTTACCTCATCTGTGCTTGCTTCAATTCATAATTTCCCAGAATGCCCATTGACAACTCTCAGGGAATATGATAGGCCTACTCTTAATCAATCAGTCAATAATGAGCATATTTGGGGTCTAAGTGTATTAAGCTACTTAACGCTCTCCCACTAAATTACTGCAAGCATAATTATTTAAACAGCATTTATATGCAAATGACTCTATCTCCAGCTGATCTATAGAAGTTACAGAGGTTGATCACTGCAACTGTGATCACTATTATATATACTAAACATAATATCACCAAACAACGTAGTGGGCCCAGAAATATATCCCGAATAGTTGTTTCCCCAATATGCAACGGTTAAGTGTCTTACAAGGGATGTTTTCCTTGAAGAGCTGATTATCAAACCTGTTCTCTATCAAGGCAGCACAGAACACCTTTTATATATGCAGTGAGGAAATCAGTTCATAATTGCTGCATGGACGTGCATGAGCTGAAGGAACACTCAATGATTATATGAGCGGACGGATGCAGTGCAGAAGGGTTCAAATCAATTTGACAATGGTTAATTAGTCCTATTAGACTTGACAAAGAAATGATTACTTGTCACTTGTGTTAGTCAGGTCTATAGCCTTACTCCGCTAACAACTACACCTGAAGCCCGCAGGCATGCCCACACCATTTCCCTGAGTGTTTACCTCCTCTCTAACAACATCTTTTTATACATATGTCAAGTATTAATGGATATTAAGCATATATGCAGCAAAGTGTATTTGCTGCATATATGCTTATATCCTACTGATCACAAAAGCAGCCTAAAGCACAACTGAAACATTTTGTGAGTTATTTGTGAAAGAATTCTATGATGGTTATACGTTTGGAATATTATGGAAAATGTTGTGCGTTTTCTGTCATGACTGTACTAATTTATCACAGACTACTTGAAGATAACACTCCCGATTTAAATGTAAGAATCTGTCACAGCTTCATCAACGTGTGACAAAATGATAATGTGATCAAAGGAGCACCTCATCTAATTCAAAGAAAGACATTATGAAGGCAAGAATGAGTTTTGAAGAGCACCGTGGCAATGCTGTCTGTCACTGAATAAAGCCTGGTCACTGCCTCGCTCTCATGCTAATAAAACGGAAGACTGCACTGTAGTCACAGTACTTTGTCTTTTGAAAAGCACATCAACAGAGGATGACAGCTGGCCCTATTTCACCTCAAGGACATTGGCCATATACACCACTTTTTTTCTTCATTTGTAATACTGATTGGCCGAGCTGGGCATTTTTCGATTTTTGCCATGGTAAGACACTGAAACCTGAATAAAAATACGCAGAGTAAGATCTATGCTGTCTGCTGTCAATGCAACATTTGGCTCTCTCTTTTTGTGCTGTAATATTAAATCCTGCTGCCTTTTTGTACCATGGCGTCGACATGGACAGCGTGCGGCTTCACAGTGACTTTAAATTTCTACTCAATAGAATTTGTTTAAGAGAGAAATACCTCCACGTTGCTATGATGGAGACCCTTCTTGTTCTTCTCTATATCATATTTTTCACTGCAGCAATGATTCTGCAGGATAATTAATTTCCTCCTGCTTGCACACACGGCGCTTATTAAATAAACAGACTCTGATTTCAATTAGTTGCCCTTCCATTTGAGGATCTGCCCATGTGCGAAAAAAAAACATGTTCGCAGCTCTTCTTCACGTTTACTGGCTCTCACCTCCTCGGCCAAGACCTTCATTTCACATTGCCCCATCACTTTCCCCAAACTCAGACTCCTGTGTTTTGGTTGACAGGATGGAGCTCTCTGCCTCAGAAGCTCCCAACCCCATAATGTCAGAGCTGCCGTCAGTGTTGAAGCTGTGAAATCCCAAATGAAAAATCACCTGTTAAGACAGGCTTTTAATGTTTAATGTCAAGTCACTCTGTTTCCCTCCGCCTTTTAATCTCCCCTGTGACATGTAAATAAGTTAGTTTATGACAACATTTTATATAAGCAAATAAAACATTTCTGACAGACTCATGACGTTGATTTCATTATTATTTCATATCTCTAAAAAATTTCTAGGCCTGCCACTAACAATTATTTAGTCATCAATTAATTGATTAGTTAATAGACTAAACAATTAATCTAAATTTTCTAAAAAGCTATTCGATTGCTTCCAATCCAAACCCCCAAAATATTACATTTACTACAAAGAAAACTAAGAAAACAAGCAAATAATGACATTTAGGAAGCTTCAGGCAGTGATTTTATTTTTTATTTTAAAAAATTCAGACACAAGAATCTACTGTTACTAGAAACTAGAAGTTCACTGTGCTACAACAACTACTGCAATAATTAATGATGAAAGAGAGATACATTAACAAAGGTGTCATGTTATCTGATTAGTCTGAATGGGAATAATGTGTCATGTCCATGCATTTACACACTGATGTACACTGGTGAAACTCTAGCACATCCATTAGCAGTCCGCACATACATATCTATAACCAAGCAAAGGTCAAGCAAATCAATAGATCGATAGCTGGGTATTGTCAACATGGCTCGGTAATTCAGTATTCCACTCGTGTGCTGTCTGATGTGCACACTCAAGGGAACACGGGTCAGCACACACGAAACCGAAAATACCAAAAGCTGTCTGGTGAGAGGCTGCCCCGAAGTTTCCTCCCGGCAACACATATATTCCTTCAGTGCCTGTTTAATTCAGTAACAACAGCTGTATGCCAAGTATGCCACTTTAAGTAATGGGAACTGCTTTTATTATGTCTGCCCTTTTTTTTTTTATTTACAATGTTTCATTAAAGCCGACACGCCGACTTAGAAAAACATTTTTATTTACAGCAATGACTTGGGATTGTAAGTAACTGAATTACTTCACAGCAATAAATAAACTCTTTTTTCCATATCGGTGATTTTTTTACTAAGTCGTCATCGGTGAGGACGACTGTTCTGGCAGTACAGTTTAGTTTTTAGTGTTAGGTTTTACTGAATGTCCTTCTTTCATCACAGTGAACCCAGACATTCATTTAGTCCACATTTCAATTCTAGATGTGAAATATTACCAATCAATCAAGACTATCAAGTCTAACAGATGCATATAGAATACCCCTTGAATATTTCATGGTAATATATGAAGTGCCACCTTGCACTGAAGATTTCCAATTTAGAGTCTGCTGGTTCCAGAAAGATAAAACATACGAAGCACTTCGAAGCATATTCCTCGCCGTGGGGTCTCGGTGTGACTTACCTCTCTGAAGTTCACGGGGCCACACTCTAAGCCTCTGAAGTTACACTCCAGCAGCATGTCCTCTATGCGGTGTCGAGTCCGGTTGTAGAACTCATCCAGGCTGAAGCGAGATCCCGGTGGGCGGTCCGGCTCTGGAGCAAGCGGGAACCCTGGGGCCATGCCTTCTTCGAAGCCCAGGAGAGGGCCCATGAAAATCAGGTCGCTGTAGCTCATCTGAGACTTCCGAACAAAGTTGTAGTTACATATGGTGACGGCTGGAAAGGTCATATTGTTTGCCACTTTTTCATCCAGCATGGTGATGCGATCATATTGGAGATAGTATATGACCCTGTCAGCTACCTGCAACAAGAAAGCTGACAGGGCCAGGGTGAAGACCACCGCCCACAAACCCTGGCGAATACCAAACTTCTTGTCCTCCACAAACACGTGGTTGGCGCCGTGCAGCGAGCAACCGCTGAAGAAAGTGGCCAGGTCGTCCACCTCGCTGATGTTTTCCTCTTCGTCATTGTAATCATCCACTTGACTACACCCATCCAGGTATTCCTGCGAATCACTGTCACCGTAACTCTTCTTCACTCTCTTGTAGTGGTCTTCGAAACCATCTTTACCGTATCCTCTGCCGGGCTCGTCGTCGGCAGAGAAGGAGATGGTGCACATGATCCGGACCGGCATGGTGGCTTAGTTAATAATGCTAATAAAAGAGATTTATTAACTTCTGAAGTCAGAAGTCCAGTCTTGCAACCACGAGAGAGTCCAAAATCCAGAGGAAGAGAAGTGCTGGTAAGCTTGTTTAAATGTGACTACTGATGCAAAACATCTGTTAAATAATTCTTAAATTCAGCAGAGAGACACCAAGACACATGTAGAAAATATTAATTCTGCCACAAACTACGCTGGCCCTCAAATTTACGCGTCAATCAAAATACTGACCAAATAGTATCAAACAAAAACAAGGTCAAAACATCATCTGAAGCAAAATGCCCCAGCTGAAAAGGAAATCTCACACTCTGCTCGGCGCCATTCACATTTGCTCTGAGTTGAACCGAGATGCCTTGCCTGGGTTTGTCCTTGTGTCTCGGGGGCAGATCCATCCCTTAGAGCTATTTCGAAAGAGAGAAGAAGAAGGAGAAGAAGAAGGGAAGGAGTAGGAGGAGGAGGAGGAGGAGGAGGAGGAGGAAAGAAGGGGAGGCCATGAGGAGTACAGGACACAGAATACTCCCGCAGGGCCCAGCTACAGGTCACTGTGCTGGGGCAGAGTTTCACCATTTACAGGAAAAAAAAAAAAAAGCTTGACGCAGAGGGAGAGAAAAAATCTAAGAGAAAGGCAGCCAAAGCACGGCAGGAAAAGCACTAAATAGGCTGTTTATTTCTGCTGATTTTACCGTTCTGTGTGACCTCACTCCTCCCCCGAAAAGACAATGATCTCAGCACGGTTGTGTAATCAAATGCAAATAATACTTAGGTGTTGGTGAAATGACTGCAGATGAGCAACTAGAAAAGACACACACACTGGAATAACGCGCAATGGTTCCATTACAAGATCTGCTCCCATGAGAGTTTCAAAGCACAGGGAACCGCAATGGATAAGATGCATCCTTTTAGAAGATTCAAAGGGGAGGAAGTATTAAGTTCATGTTTGATGCCTCATCAAGAAATAAGCTATAACAGAGCAGCCACCAAGGAGAGCAGTCAAGGAATTTAATCAACACTTCCATTTGCTCATTGTTATTTCAATCTAATGGCTCATTTTACCAGCAGATCTCATTCAAATAACGCACCATCCAAATAGCTGCCAGCAATTCTGTGGAAAGCAGATTAACTGAAACCAAATATGTACAAGTAGTGGAGACAGAGAGAGAGAAAAAAACACACACACATCTTAAATGGATCCTCTCATTATTGAATATGGAGATAAATGCAGATTCCCAGAGGTGGTGTTGGTTGTGATATGAAAAGGAAATGTATAAGCCGGATCCATCTGTATCGATCCACCTCCATTAGACTGCTGAGATTATTTTCAGAAACATGATGGGGCCAGAAAATGAAACGTTAGACGCATTTAGGGGGACTACAGCACTCTTCACAATGAAAACCTACAGCTAATGATAACACGGCATACCTCTAAGGAGCAGCCACATTAAACCTGTAAAACCGAGAGGAAACACAGTACCTAAAGCGATCTATCGCGTTGAGCTTTTAAACCGTAATGACCTCGCCAGCTTGTTTCCATCAGGGGGAAACTCTAATATTAAGTGAGAGGGTGAGAAAGGCAGCAGACTTAGTCAATATGTGTTTAGCTGCAGCTGTGAAGATTATCCATCACAGGAAAAAAAAACTGCTGATGATAAGAACACAAACAAAGGAGTTGTGGCTTGGCCTTGATCCGGCTCTATCTTGAAGCTTGCTTAACAGCGGCGCCAGATAGCCTCTGGTTCTTGAATATGTATTAGTGATCACTAGATAGCCTCCGGGCATCCAATCTGACCTAACAAGAAGGTCACAGAGCTCCCTCAGCTGCAGGCTGTGGGCCTTCTGAGAGGTAACTTACTCCATGAATATTCACATAGGCTAACATCTTGGATTTGGCTCAAGATGGCAAGTTGTGAAAGTGCTGTGGAGGGAATTTAACTGTGCAAAGCAGTGTGGTGACCCTCTGAATAAAATCAGATGATTGGGTGCATGTACTTTCAGCCAGAATATCTTGATTGCATTGTTGGTGCAGATTTATGGAAGCACACAGCAATGCAATAAATCTGTGTTTGTTTTGGCTCCTGTGTTCTCCTCTAAAGAGATAAATCCAAAGCCAAACATGATTGTCTTGCTCCACTCTTCTAAATCTATCTCTCTTTTCATGTTTTTTTTAAATTTTTTTTTATCCTTTCACTCATTACGAAGGGCCCCTCAAATCATGTTCACTCCGTTGCAACATGCATACTGATGTCCACAAGGGGGCAACAGCACCACATCTAATCCTGCTGTCCCTCCTCAGGGCTGAAACTGCCATGACAAAGCATCAGAGGCAACATTTGAGAGATGTGATGGCAAAAGTACTTTTTGTCTGTCTTTTGTATGTTACACAACCTATTCTTTATATAAACATCGTTCTACGTGTGGAATCGTAACATCATGTTTTAACTTCAAAAGGAGTCGCCGCTTGCAAGCACCAAAATTAAACTTGACTAAGCTGCTTTTCAACAGCAGAAAAAAAAAGTTGTAAAAATATAAAAGATAAAATACATACACTGAAACAGCTATTGATTTTGTACACTCACAAAGATCGCTTTGGGCTTTTAAATCACAGCAAATCGTCCTAAAAAAAAACACATTTCATCATAACACCTTTAGAACCAGTAATGTGACTTCACTCAGATAAAATTACCCTGAATGAATCCAACAGCTCTTGCACGGCAAATCATCCTAAAAGGTGGTGGCCTAGGGGGATAAGGAGGTGCTGACCATCAAGTGGTCCTTGAATCAAATCCCACAGGGGATATTTGTTGCATGTTTCGCCCCATATCCTTCTCCCATCATTTCCTTTCAACTCCCCACTGTGAATTGTGAAAAACAGTGGTGCTTTTAGCTTTCAGGAAAAACATAATTTGTTTGTCTCCACATATGAACTCACAGAGAGAACAGGACATGAAAAAGCAATGTGACCATGTTTTGGGGGTACGTTTTTGCATCAGGTCAAAAGGTGGCAATGTTGTGATGCGAGTGTCCACAGTCACAGCTACAGTATACGCCCCTGGGGCTGGGATTTCAACAAGGCCATGCATTTCGCCATGGTCAGAGTGAGAAGAACGCAGGGCAGATGAGAGGAGAGGTTTAACGCTCCCTTTCAAGTCCCTCTCACCAGCTCACAGCTAGGATCGACCTGGCGTTGCCATGGATACATCCTGGCCATCAGCAAGAGAGGATGCACAAAGCCCATTACTCAGAACATGCATATAGTCACACATGGACACACATTCACTTACACACAAACAAACACACACACACACACAGACACACACACTTTAAATACAAAAACACACATGCACACAAGCACACACACACACACACACACACACACACATACACACACTCACACACAAACACACACAAACACTCTCACAAACACCCAGAAACAGCAAAATCATGACAGACTCTGTGCTGCTTTCTCTCCTACCATCCTCACACACACACACACTACACCTCTCTCTCTCTCTCACACACGCACACAAACACACACACAGACTGAATGGATGGATGCTTGCTGCTTTCACATAGTCCAAAAGTGAGGAGAGAAGCCGAGTCAAGATGACAAAATAAAGATATCACAGAAAGGAGCTGACATGCACTGATATTACTTCCTCAGAGGCAGCGTTCAATCAATAGTCTAGCATTCATATTCTTAGGTTATTGTAAGATTCAATGGATTCGGCCTTCACGGGAAAAACAAAGAGCCAGTAAACAAGCGGCGGGCTCGGTCCATTCCCAGAAGATGCTGCGGTAGAATGAGGCAGAGGCCAAAGGCAATGATGCTGCTCTCCAAAACACAATATTCTGTCCTCACCTTTCAACAGGGGCCAATACTATCTGATACACACCAAGTGTTAAACCCGGAAACTCCCCCGCTGGGAGAAAATAATATGGGGAGAACAATGACCTATTTTTTAAGTGAGTTGTTGTGGCCAAACAACACATTCCTCATATACGACAGTGCAGAGGTGATACGCAACTTCATGACCTGTCCTGCAACATGAAACATGCGGCAAGAAAACCAGCTCCGTAGTAATACTGGTAATAAATGCGTTGTGTTTTTAAAAAATAGAAAAATAAAAAAGGTGTTGACACACTGTTCTTGAGAGGCTAGCTATTTCAACAAACATCTGACTACCACATCTGGCTATGGCAGAAAAATCCTTTTGTTGAGACAAAGAAAAAAGAAGAAGAAAAGATTGATTTGCGTTGTAAGTAAGATGCTTTGGAGTCTCCCGTCGAGTAAAAAGCTCCTGCCCGCAGGAAAAACTTAATCACTTAAAAGAACTTAAAATCTCTCACCATAGGGAAAGTGACAAATTTAAGAGACTGCTGACAAATGACATGAAATAAGTGAATAAAAAGTGAGTCAACAGCCTTTTTTTCTGTGAATGCCACCAATTGCTACATCTTTTTCCATTCGACTCTCTCCTAATTAATTATTTATCCAGGGTATTCTGAACCAAAAAAGCTGCAAAAATATAAAAGATAAAATACAGACACTGAAACAGCTATTGATTTTGTACACTCACAAAGATCGCTTTGGCCTTTTAAATCACAGCAAACCCACATTTCATCATAACACCTTTAGAACCAGAAATGTGACTTCACTCAGATAAAATGGCCCAATTGCTACATCTTTTTCTTTTTGACTCTCTCCTAATTAATTATATATCCAGGGTATTCTGAACCACAAAAACACAAATATCTCAGGTCTGTTTGTGAAGGCTCTGCTACACGTGTCTTACATGAATGTTTAGTGTCATGTGGACCTTTCAAGCTTCAGTGTCTTTCACACTGAGAATGAAAAAATAAAGCACAGTGGCGATGCTGATCTGAAACAGCTATCACAGGTAAAATAAAAGTCAAAATAAACACACTAAAAGCGCTAACGGAGAGGTATAAAGCACAGCTCCCCATGCGCTCAGTAGATTTACGAGGAAAACACAGTGGCACCAGACCACCTCCTTTAAACCTGACCTTGTCTCATAGCATATTCGGGGACAATGATAAAATTAAAGACACACTGCACTGGTAGATTCACAGTCGTGTGTTGGCTGGTAAACTTTCATCAGAGGCATAATGGGGAAGTGCTGCATAAAATGTAAGAAAATAGTGGAAAATGACTTTCACGAGTTTCTGGAGCCCAAGGTCAGACTGCCTGTTCTGTCCAAACAACAAGCTACTGTCATGGTGGGCAAAGAAACAGTGAATCTTTGGCATTTTTGCTGGAATAAATGTCTATGATGTCTATGATATCTATTGATCGTCAAAATTGCTGCTAATTTATTTTCACTTTAGTCAAAACTGCTGCTTAAGACACTTCAGTCATGGATGTTATCAGATTCTGAGCGAGTAAGGTTCACCCAGTACTCGCAGAATACAGTTTAAACATCTAAAACTGCAATGTCCAAAGTTTAAATGCAGAGATGCCAATTTTATTACTACCCTTTATGTGCATTGCCGAGAAAACAAGCCCTGATCAATCCGAACTCCTTTCTCTGGTATTGCAGAGAGACCTGACAGAGCATGAATTCAGACTATTTAGAAGTCTGCATTATAATGTAGTTATTTTGGCATCATTTTGATCCATTCATGCTATTAAATCACAACAAAAAAAACTGTTAGCTATGGAGAATACTTATTGATTTTGACACACCAATTGCCGCTCAGCAGAGACAGATGGACAGGTCAATATTCACAATAAACACAAACGATCAAACTCAGCTGAGTAATGCACAGCATTATTGTTGTCCTGTGCACAAGTATGAGTTGTGACAAACATCAGTATCTAACAACCTGGGATTGAGAAGGGGCTGGTGGCTCAGTCTGAGGGAATCTATTTGTTTCCCATTTGCCAAGCCGGAGCAGCACACACATAAGGAACAACTAGTGGAGTGTGATGATATTCACAAAACTTGTATCTATAACAGGCTAAAATGCTAAAAAACAATTTTGAGAAAAAAAGAATTACTTGTTGCCTGATCATCAGAACAGTGGCTGGTTCATTTATAAAAGAGAAGAGCCGTGGGGTAGAAACCATTCCCTGAAGCAGCTGGTTCATGTCACTGCCTAACACTACAGAGCAGGGCTCGCTTTTGACAAGAAAGACCTCTTCCACAGCAGAGTGCACCTTTCTTCTCCAGGTTGCTGCTCACCTTCACCCACTGCAGTGCCTTGGCCTGGGCACCGACAATGCGGCAATGAGGAACAGAGGGTGCTTCTCCGTGGACAAAAGAAGGAACTCATTGTGATGCAGACTGAAGTCAAAGACACTGACAAATACCAGAGTGAGCTACAGGAGGTGCGAGTGCACACTGCATCCAAAGTTGATATTTATGACATGCTTTGCACTATATAATGAGGGGTAACTAATGATGATAGCTGGCAACAGTCAGACCGCCAAGAGCTTTTAGTGTAAAAAAAAAAAAAAAAAAAGAAGAGACTAGACTGAAACAGAAGTCGAGACGATGTTTATAAGGTCAGTGCAATTAGCACTGCATTAAGTTGGAGATGGATGGCAGATGGGATTTATAGCAGACGAAGACAGCTGAAATCAATGAGATATCATATGCCTGCTTTGGAAATCAATGGAATCCATGGAAACACCAGCCTGTTCAGATCAGAGTCAGGAACATCAGAGCCTCTTCATCTCTGGCTCTGATCATCATGTCAAATGTGAACAGTGCTGGGTCAGAGGGCAGCAATAGCCGCTCTTTGATTGGCTCTCTGTCTTGCTGCATTGTGCACCAGCACCGGCACTGGCTCCCCCTCTGAATGTTATTATCAGCCCAACCCATTACGTCCATGGTGGAATCTCCTCCATCTCCTGTCTTCCTTTTCACCTATTTCAAATCAGCATTCACTCTTTCTATCTCTGTTTGATTCACCCTGACTTTATCTCTTACAATTTCTCTCTATTTTCTCTCTATTACTAAGACCAGTGGGGCAGCAGGCTGCCTTTTAACACAAGAGCCGAGAGGGACACAGTTATCAAGTTGAATGGTTTAAATATGTCACTCGGTGGCATTTTCATAAAGCCAATTCATAAGGGCAGGCCTGGAGTCACACAGCTTGGGGATCTCAATACTAATATCAGTGATTACTGCATCTGCTTTCAGGACCTCCATCTGAATCGTTTCATACATACCAATAAACCCTTAGCAAACTTTCCTGATATGGATGCATTTATTATTCTAAACCTTTTACATAGTCAATAAGGCTTATTTTTGTAGGTTTTGACAGTCATCTTGAATATGCATTACAATGCATCAAGTCCAGGGTCTTTTCTGTGGCTCAGATATAATATGTTTTTGTCTTTGTCTTGTCATCATTTCTGCCTGACAGCAATGCAAATAACGTGCAATACTTATATGACAATCATGACATTTGCTGTATTGCTTCTTTTACCAGATATGTCATATTACATTTTTCTGACTGTGTGATATTATATATTCAGTGAGAAACTCTGGTCTCAGTGTATCACTTTCATCATGGCTGTTGAACAATTGCCATTAATTTTTCACTGCTCTAAAATAAGACTCGGGTTCCTCAAAACTCAGTGTGGATTGTGACTTAACTTTTCCTCTCATCACACAGCTTGAACACTCTGGTTCTCCTCAGATTTAAAGGACAACACGGAGTGAGCAGGCTTGCTGTGTTTTATCTGCAAAGTTCAAGTCCTGCTAAGGTTCATCCACAGATTTTTTGTTATTACTAATGAATTGGGAAAAGTACAGGCCTAACTTTGTTACATGCAGTGTCTACATCTGAGACAAAATCCTTGGCATATGGCACATCATGGAATATTCATGTGTTTAATCACAGTTGTGAAAAACACCAAACTGCCTTGCTGACTGAGGCAGGGTGATATCTTAAATTAATTTTAATTTCATCATGTATCAAAAGGTTACTTAAAGTCAAAAAGTAACATGGATGATAGCTGGCTGCATTGGGAGTATTGAGTCACGACAATATGAGCACTTGCCTACAGTTTATGGGACTGTCATGAACTTTGGGTGGTTCCCGATTCTAGGTTGCTGGCTTGCATTAGTTATCTCACAGAAGAATTTAATAGTGGCCGTGGTTCAAGCTTTCTATTAACCACAGGGTTGGCAGTTCAATCCCCAGTCCCACATGCCCCTCCACCATCACTGTGCTTTTGGATGGGACTTGAAAAAATGAAAAAAATCTACCAGCCACTCACAGATAAATGTTCAAATTAACATGCCACTCAATAGTAAAATGTAATTTTGTTCTCAGATGTACCAGCTAGTTTCGTATTTTACCAGCATTTGGCTGTTGGCTGGTGCTAATTTCCCACCCTGTGAGTGTGTGAATAAGTGACTGAGAAGCACACTGCAAAGGGCTTTGTCTGTTTAGGATGACTGAATGAAATCCAGTAACCATTTACCATCTATGGCAGGGAATGAAATTAAAAAAAAACATGTAAAAGGCGTAAAATTGTAAATTCAATTTTTATTAGTTTGTCACTGCCTGCCAGGTAGCTAATGCTAGCTAGCAGCTGTCTGCAGATATTAGGCTAATGTCAAGTAACACATATGGCAGGAGCAGATGAATTGGTGTGCGAAGCTGAAGCAGTGAGCTTGAAGCATTCAGTGGTGACAGTCCATATCTGAGTAAGAGCTCCTGTAGTTTTATAATATGTTTCATGATGACAGCCGTGCAGGTTGTGCAGGCCTTTCATTATTCTTGCTCAAATGTCCTTAAGCCCATTAAGCCCTGACAATTATATTTCAAAAGGTCCCAATCATGTTTTAGTCTTCCTGAATTAAAATGGTGCATTGTACAATTTAAATGAGATATTTTGGCCATATTTCCCAGCCCCACTGCGGACCAACGATTCCGAAGCATCACGGTCATTTCGGTTTAAATGATCATGCAATGAAGAATCAGAGCTTGTCTGTCTCCCTCTCACACCAGCACTCAGTCCAATCAGTCATGAGCTGGAATACACATCGCTGCTGCACCCGCGGCCAGAGGGAGAACAAGGCAGGACGCATCAGTGAGGAGTTGTATACACACATGTCAAAGCCCGCTTGGAAGCGAGTATGTGCTTTTTGGAAAAGCACAGTCGCTGCCAATCTGGATTTTATTTTCCTGTCGTTCGCACAGACACACGCTCACATGTAACGCTCATACACACTGTGATGTTGACAAGTACTCCATCACTGCCACAAAATGAATGGGGCCCTCGCAGCTGGCAAACAAACATTTTCTCTTGTCCCGCCGCCATCCCTCGACAGATGATGGACGGTCAACTGAGGCCAGATTCACTGGCCTCATCACAGCCGATCACACCTGAACATCTGAGAGAAAGCACCTGGTGCATCTCTGCTCCAGTATTCAGCGGCGCTACCTCCAAGGAACCATTGGGAGAGCATGGGGGGTGGGGGTAAGGGTAGGAGAGGTAAAGAAATACAGAGAGTGGAAGGGCAGAGAAAAGACGGGGCGGGAGGGGGCAAAATGGGTGGGAGTGAGGTAGAGAGGGAGCCAGATGCCTGGGCTGGGATCTATTTGTCATGTCAGATAATATGACAAGTGCTCCGAGGGGGAGTTTATAACTAGATTATTGAGAGTACCTCGATTTATTTGCAGGACTAAGAGAGCCAACACTCACGGGAGCCTGACACGCTCATCACTTTTTAAAACAAGATTAGATTTTGTTCATTTGCTAACTGGATTATATTGTATCTTTGAGTAAAGCAAAAAATTTGTCAGAGACGTGGATAGTTTGGCTAATTGGAGAAGCATCAGTCACGGTTGTTGATCTCTCCAATATCGTTAAAAGGGCTGCTTTAACAACCTTAGTCCTGCAGGCTTGTATAATGCATGCTTTCTGTCCTCTAGCTATCCATCCGTCCATCTATTGGCATGACTAATCAGTCTGCTACATTTTACACACTTGTATTACAGCATTTTCTACAGTTTATACATGATACCAGGTCTAAAATTCCCACCCAGGGCTAATCAATTTCCTCCCCAGCGTGGAGCAGGTGGATGGAAGGTTTAAGTCAGCAAAACCATTAGGTCCTTTAGGTCCGCAATGAGTCTGTTCCCTAGTGACTCTGTTTCTTTAAATGTGACAAACAGGCCCAACTTGGACATAGAACAAGAACAAAAAACTGTGGTTGATAAATCACAAGAGAGTGATTATTGTTCTTTTTTACATTCACCCTCAGTATGAACATAAAACAGAAATGATACTGAAACCATCACGGTGGCTTTGTTCAGAGGGTATCAAGGTAAGAATTACTAATGTTGTCACTGTGTGCACCCAAGAGTCACATTCAAAAGCTTGTTTTTGCTGTCGTGTCATATCACAACTTTTCTTTATGGAGTTCCTGAGAATGCCTTGAGAATTAATGTGATGTTTAGTACTTTACATTTACCTCCTCGGCCTCTAATGAGTTGTAGATGGTAAAAAGATTAGAGAGCCATCAACCGGTGAAGATTAGGATCTGGACAGGCCTTGACAGGGGCTCACTATATGAGATTTACCATTTTCTCATACCAAATAAGGGCCCGGCTGTTGATGAGAAGGGGGCAAAATCAATACGCCCGCCTCGTTCCCATGCTCAGTTGGAGCATGAGGCACTAAAAGAGGGTCAATGATTTAGCGCATCTCTCGCTGAAGGAAATTAATAAACATGAGAGTGCTGGGTTGTGCTGTGGCATGTATGCCGTTCACATCAGAGAGGTGAGAATGATGGGGAAAGTTAATTCAGCCTGCTAAGATAGGTAGCACAGAAAGATGGAAGGTCACTTCTATTTCGTTATGGCAGAGCACACTGCTCTTTTTTTTTTTTTAGTTTTCTTCTCATGCCGTGTCCTGGGAGGACAGTTGTAAATATAATTATCAATTTGGATGAAGACATTTCTCTCTTTTTTTCCTGCATTTTCTGCATCACATATGCGGCTAATCAGTCCAACTTTCTGTCACATTTGGGGGAGTCACTTACAGACTTGCAGCCTCTTGAGATACACAGATTTTTACATGGATGAAAAAAAATATGATAAATTGGGATTTACATGATAGGGAGGGAATACAATCAAATCTGTGCATTATAAATAGCAGCACTTGCAGAGTAAACCCACATGGCGTCTACATCAGCAAGAGGCAGTCATTAAACTATGTCCCGAGGAGGTGCGGTGACAGCTTCAAGTAGTTTGGTATTATACCACCATGCCCAGTTTACAAGCCAGATGATATTTGCATCAGAGGCAGAGAAATTCCTTGGTGAAAACACAGCTTAGGGAAGAAAAGCATCTTCTGTTATCTGACTGATAAGGACAGCGCTACTCGCATCTTGGTTATTTTATTTTTTTTCGCTAGTTCTTCTTCTGCCTCTAGAGTAAGCTCCTTATACAGTATGTTTTTCTCCCACTGAATAATGGATCTGAGAGCCTAAAATTGGCCATATGCCTACACTTTATTTCACTGATTTCACTGATTCAGGGCTTATGTAGCTTTGCGTTTACCCCACCAAAGTCTGCATTAATAAAACTATTCTTTGGTATTTACAAACACCCTGTTACTTATGTAAGGAAATGAACTGATTGCCCTCTTTCTTTTCGAGCAACTTTAAGACGCTTCACTTTAGGGAGTGACATCCTGCTTATGAAGGATGGTGCCTCAGTCCTCTTTGATAAATACCGCAGGCAGCTACAGTACCTGGCTATATGATTTAAATTCAAAGAGATAAAAATAAGGCCATACTGTACAGGGAGTCTCAGTTCATTAGGGCTCTGTGCTGAGGAGGCTGGATAAATATAGGGAAAAGCTCGCTGCAGCTGACTAAAATATAGAGAAACCCAAATGAAACCCAAGCATGTTTTCTATCAGGCAGCGTTACTCTGGTCCTAACCAGGAACTTTCAAGTGAATGACTCTGGGAAGCCATTTTGATGTAGTCAACAACGAGACAGTAATGAGGAGGTCTACTTCGCTCTCACTGGTGCCCCCCCGACTCAAACCTCTTCTCTTTTAATCAAATGATAGCAAGCCAGTATGCTGATGCTGCGTCTGTCCATTTGTTGATACTGCTTGTCTGTTCGTCTCCCCCACCGAACACCAACTGCTGCTGTTTGAACTGGGGGGTCACATTGGCCCCCTGCTCATCGCTGAATTCCTCCACCAGCTGGGAGAGTCTGTGCAGCCGAAAATAAACAAGGCATCGTCTGAGCTAACACATAAAATCCACCAAAGTACTGTACTTGACCTGGCTCTTGAGCCAGGCACTTAACCCCCGAGCAGCTCCATTCGAACTGTTGACGCTCAGAATGCCTTTCTTTCTCCCTCGATCTATGCTGCCATAACACTATGCAACTTTTTTTTCATCTTTTAACATTTTGGCACCCTTTGCAGCTTCAGAGAGTCAGCTTTAGCAGTGGAAACAATGAGACACAGCAATGTGAGAAAAAGCATCAAAACAGCACACTTGATTTTAGTTGAGACGTCTGAAATGTAAAAAAGAATCATGCACTATGACTGAAATGTGTTCGAAACAACTGGGAGAAGTACAAAGTGTAAGAAAACAGATTGTGATGTTTTTCGTTACAGCTGCTCTCTGCCTTTTTTTTTTTTTTTCTGACTTCGCTGTCAGTTTTGATGGTATCAGATATGGGTCACATCCTGGAATAGATACAATCAGTCATCCCAAAAATAAAAGGAAAAAGAAAAAAAGCAAACATGAGCAGCAATTCAGAATTGAGCATGAAAATCTACAGTGTGGATGCACCCTTAGAGATAACATCATGCTGTTGGCATGTGTTTGCAATCGTGTCAGTAAATATTGCAAGTGATGTTCAACAACAGGCAAATACTAGTAGAAATACTCACCAGGTGAAGAAGACTATTTATTGCTAATGAGAGAAAATTGCAGCACTATTCTTAGTTGTAAAGGGAGAGCTTTTGGTCTTTGCTGGTTAAGAGCGGATTTGAGAGAGACCAAATAAAACAACAGACACCTGAAAAGCAAAAACTTCTTCCTGCCTGCCTGAAAGTGGGACCGTGAGAGGAAGTGAGATACTGTGATTAAACAGGGACAAAGTAATTGATATTCCTCGCAGGACCCCAGGGCTCTGCCAAAAGAGAGATGGGGGAAGACGGAGAAGAGGGGAAAAAACGGAAATGTATTACTCAACGTCAGTAATGACCATAAACATATAAATCACAGGGCACTGAGGCTGTTACTGGGAAAATGAATCAGGCACTGCTATGAGGGGGAAGGTTGAAGGGAGCGCGTGAGGGATGAAGGAAGGGATGAGGGAGCGGAAGAAGTGAGGAAATGAGGGGAAACTCGCAGGCTCAAACAACACTGCACTGCGGGGTGTCTACTGGTGTTATATCACCACTCACTTACAATTACAGACACGTCTCAGCAGAGGATTTCTTCTGATAACCAATGCTTGACGCGTTTTATTATACCCTCACTTAACTTTTCCTCAGACATGCTACAATAAATACAATACATTTTTTATAGCCCTACAATAGTGTCAACGCAGGTCACACGGGGATTCGGTAACAGTCAAACCGTTTAAAGGTGCTGCAACTAACCTTGTATGTCATTATCAAAATAGGAACAAGCAGCTGGATAGTTGACCCCCACAGATGCTAATGGAGCCAATCAGCTGATGAGCAGCAAATCAATCATGATTACCTAGCTTAAAAAAAAGATAGATGGAGTTAATGACCAGTGTGACTTTGTCTCGATCCACACGGAAAAACAAGGACACATACATGACGTGCAGAGCGCCAACAGTGATCGAATTTTTGGTCAAATATGGAAATGCAGCAATTAATGATTATTTTAATTATTGATCAACATCCCTAAGATTTTCTTTGTTAATCAAGTGTGTGGTCTGTCTTTAAAATATCAGAAAAGAATGAAAATTTACAGCCATGATTTCCCAATTTCTTTTTTTTTAAGATAACCCATCAAAATAGAATATATATATTTTTTTTGCTCCCTAATCCTCTACGTTATCAGCAGTGCCTTTTATTTGATAAAAGTCATGTATGATTAGAACTGAAGATTTTAGCACTTTGAAGAAGAATTTGGTTGGATTAGTCATCTTCAACGTATGCATGTAGATTTTACAAATTTAGTTATGTTCAGTTATAGATCCTGGTAATATCCATTTATAATGCAGTGTATTAGCATATATTATTCAATAAGCAATGGATAAATCTAAAGTCTATAAGATATAGACATAAAACCGTTTGACATGCTGCTCTCAGCAGGGTCTGCAGGCACGATGCACAGGTGTAGAAAATGGCAGCAGCATAAGAGAAATTAGAAAGCAACAGACTCAGAGACATGAATCAGAAGCAGATCTGTGGGAAAGCGAAGAAATGAAACATTGCCGGCAGCCTCGTGGCCTACACCGCAAGGCACCCGACAACAGCTGAACAGAGACACCAACTCATGATATGTATGTTACTACAAGCTGCAAATATGTAGCTTGGTGAAGTGACACAGTGATCTCTGGCATCTCGGTGGAGAGTAAACCCTCAGGGAGGAGCTGACATGGCCCAAAACTGCCTACAGCGGGACAGACAAAGTCTGCTTCTGGCTTGAAGGACTCGTCTGAGAGCTGATGTGACAAGTGGCCAACAAACAGATTTGTGGAAGCAGCAGGTTTTTGCAGCAGGGGAGAACAAAATAGTGGGCAGCTTGAATAGGACCTAGATCACCTTATTGCAGAAGCTGCTACAGAAGTACTGTTATATATGTTGCAGTATGTATTAGTGTATATGTCCTGGGTGAAGGTAGCATTGCAATAGCCCAACTGCATCCCTTCATTTATCTAAGGCCTATTTCATATTTGTAGGCAAAGTTGGACTGCAGTGATGTTACATGTAGCGATGTCACTAGTTCAACTCCATTTAACAGTAACAGTCAGGGAGCTTAACATTTTTTAAAATCATCAAAGAAATCTCAGTGTTTATTTTAACCGTCTTTCTGTAAAAATGAAGCACGTTAAAGAGATTTACTTTCCATATGCTGAGACAAGCTGGTATTCACTACACCACTCACTATTGGAAGTTATAACCTTTCGGGTTTAACTGAGGTACATTTTAAATTTGTTTAATTCATATCATAAAACTCCTATTAAATAATTCTTCCACCTTTTTAAGTGTAGTCTCAGTGGTCTAAAACTCCTCCATGCTGCTGTCATTACAGATAATACAGAATAACTGAATTTACTTGGCAGAGAGAGAGAGACTTCCACTTTCTTTGGTAATTGTGTAATGTGATTTTGTGCCATTCAGTACGGTATACGTAACAACAGACTGGAGTCCCTGACATTTTGATTTGACACAGAATTGTATAACAACAACCAAAAGAATACCTCACCTAACAATAGATGTTCAGCTTCAGTGTGTTAAGCTACTTTTTATGAGTTGCTTGTTGTGCAGGTCGCTACAGCACACCCAACAAGTGTAGTGCTGCTGGAGCTATACTACCTCCAAAGAAAAGTAGCTTGCAGCTCCACTGTCAAAGCAGTTTCCTCAACACGGTTTGTAGGATGTTTTTGTGTTCAAAAGAGGTACTGTACTTCACATTTGGATCAAGATCTGAGTGCGACCCAGAAAAGCAAGCTGACATAACAGAGAGAGGGTGAGAAACTACTGTGACTTTGTTCAAAATATTAATGGAGTTACAGAACATTTCACTTGCATCTTTGGATAAACCATCAACTCCCACTTAAATCAATAAATGAGAGCATAGGAGGGAGAGGCCAAGAGAGAGTAGTGGTGAGGTGCAGAGAAAATATTCTGTGTATATGTATTTTTTATTTATCCATTATTCAGCCAGGAAGGTCCAATTGAGATACAAGATCTCCTCTTTCAGGGGAGTCCTGGTCTTTCAAGATTTAAGATTTGTACGCAATAATAAGGTCTACAAAGTCTTAAAGTTACACATCTTGCTCCAACACATGCACAGAAACCAGTGACGGTGTACATTGAATTCAATCTTGAGGCAACCGTTAAGACTTGTTTTTGTCTCAGACGCTCACCTAATTCGATTTGGCCATGGCTTTATCCAACACATTTTTCCTGTTCTCATACCTGTGCCAGAGGCCAGTATTACTAATAATATTACTGCTTTTTCACTTGTGCGTGTGCCAGATTTTGCTAAGCATCACTGCAATATTTTTCAAAAAATTACCCCACCGCTTTTGTTTTGGTCTCAAAAGAGTCGAGTCGACCAATTCTGCTTTTATAAACAAAACTCATTTCCTTGCCACTGGGTAGAGGGCACGCTGAAGTAAAACATTCTCGACACGATGGTAAAAAATATGATCGTTTTTCACAACACTGACACCATAATTTTATGTGACCTTGATGTATTGGACTTGACAGCAAATCGGGATTGAGTTGTAAGTATATTTTTCCACCAAGCTTTCAGCTCTTTCAGCCAGAGTGCAGCTCTTCCTTCAGGAAATATTTTAAAGAAATTCTCCAGGAGGAAATCTCTTATTCTTTTATTTTGGCTCTCTGGTGACATTTTTTTGCTCTCACTCTTTCATTTAACCATTCGTTTTTATTCTCTTTTGTCCACTCAATCCTTCTCCTTCCGTCCACACCTCCGCCACCAGCCTTCACAGCTGTTTCATTTTCTCGTCCCTCCACTTTACCCTTTCTACCTGGTCTTCCCCTACACCCCTACCTCTGTGCTGAACCACATCCCAAGGGACGTAGCTGTCCAATCTGATTGAGAACTGGCCATTCACGGCTTTTTTTTTCTTGCAGAGATTGTGATTAGATCTGTTTTCTTTTTTTTTTTCTTCCATCTCTAGTGGTTGTTGTTTTTAATAGAAAGACCCCTGTGGCTAAACTTCCTCATTAGCCGTCCTGTGGAGCAGCACAGCAGAACCATACCTGTGCCAATATGTCTCCATTTGGCCCTCTCCCTGCCTGCAAGCCTCACAGCTAACCCATTGCTCTGTCTCACCTCGCTAACCACAGGTACTGAAACACATCTATATTTTGTGCACCTGTGCCAGCTTGCAAATTTATACACAAACGCACACACAGATGCATACAGTACATACATAAGGAGCTGAGGCATTCCATCAACCTCCAAAACTTAATATATGAACTTGACAATCTGAACATGATGGAACAGCAACTTTCCAGTAAGCACAACCCAATAAATCCACACATCTGTACGCTACGGCTGCTAGATAGTGACACGAGCAGGATAGCAAGCAGAATGTATGGATGTATTTTTAATATACTACCTCATGGTTGCACCCCAGAACAAGATAAACTTAATCCACTGCACTGATCCTCAACAAGTCAAATGAAACTCTGAAGTGAGTGAGTGGTTGACAAGCTGGTCAGCTGAGACACATCTGCCATGGGTGAGCTATTCACAGTAATCTGCTTCATTGTTTCCTAACAGATGTGATTAAATTTAGACATAGCGGAAAGTGGAAAAAATGGAGATAGAGTTGTTAGAGGCAATAAAAGATTCTCAGTCCTCTAAAACCTTTACTTGACAGGCTGCCTTTATGTGACAGAGCACTTCTGTCCATCATTAAGGTAAATCACATCTTTGAAAATCAAGCTACCGTTTTTTTTTTTTTTTTTATGGAAGCCCTTTGTTCATTTAATGGATTTGGCTATGGAACCTGGTTTTCATTGCATATGCAATGAAAATCTCATGGTCCAACCAGATAATATAAGCATAATTGATGAGACAGACAAGCCTGGGAACAGTTTACTGCAAAAGCTGGTTTCAGCAGATCAGCAGAAATTGGAAGAAAATGAAATTTTATGATAATTGATCATTTGGCTCTTTCCAAACATTCTCTGGCTCCAGTTTCTCCAGTGTCATGTGAATCATTGCACGCTGAATATATTTGATTTTTGGATTGTTGCAATTTGAAAACACCACACTGGACTCTGGGAACTTTGTGTTATAGATTAAATAATTATTTGCTTAAATTAAAAACTAAATGGCAGATTATTCGATAATAAGCTTCAGATATGTCATGCTAAAGAAGTGGTATTTCATAAAGATATTTCTGTCCAGATATTTCTGTGAATCTATGGATTTTTAATATATATAATAAAAAGGATTTGTTACTGGAATTTAGAAAATTGACAACCACTATGTGTAGGAACATGAATTCTCTACACCTTTCACTACTTTTTATTTTGGTGTTTTACACAGTAAACTGTTGGGTAATAGGCGGAAGACGTGTGATATATTGGACTTGACGGCTGTTAGTGTATTTTTCCACCAACAATTTCAGCCAGAGTGCAGCTCTTCCTGGAGAAAATCTCATATTCTTTCATTGGGAAAGTTTTACACATGAATGTGTTAGATGACGAGCTGCGGGCACTTTGTGTTCCTTGGGCGAATATCACACGTCCTTTATACATTATGACTGATGAACAGTTTTTTCATTTGTCATTACTGCCTTCCGCACAACACATACACACACACACGCCTACCTAACAGGAGAGACCTCCGGGCCCCTGTGGTCATAACATGTAATATTGCGATGCATGACGCGGGCGTGTGATTCATTTTGTCATTGTTCTGTAACATCTGATGTGTTACTTTGAGTCACGCTTGATTCAACTCAGGTTCAACAATGAGCAGCCCTTCCCCCCCTGTCACCCCCTCCTTCGAACTGTAATACATTTCAGAGTTCCAAATCATATTTTATTAATTTCTGGGAATTCCCAGTTGAGTTTCTACTCTTTCGGCATTAACCTCAATATGCAGCTAACGAACTAACAATCTACTTCTATATGAACCTCCTGAGCACTTCGCTGGAATAAAACATGGACTCACTAGCACCTTTGCATTGCCGTAATGATGGCAGTTACATTAGATGCAGACAGATTCTCTTGATTGTTTTAGAAGGGTATGGAAATGAGCCTCTGTGCTACTTTACTTTACTCGGGCTTTGATGTGTGATATCACAAACGGCTCTGCTCGTGTTTTATTACAGCTGGCGCACAGAATGAGAGCAGGGTTGTGGGGGGTTGTGTGATGAAGGAATATCTCTGATGAAGTCTTTCTTGGGTTGCTGAGCACAGTGTAACCTATCTGATGAGCATTATGCATTTATGCCCCCTTTTATGCCTTCTCAGGAGGGAGGCTCGTAACACAATTCATCACGCATGCATTACGACGGGGCAGCCCGTGGGTGAAAAAATCCACCTTTTAAGGGGAGAAATAAGTGACATTCAACAATGCAGAAAACTAATTGGCCTTAACCACTTTCTTCACAGCAGAATATACTAGAAGTGGTGGACCAGGTTAATAGCATCTCTCATGAACAAATGTTTCTTGTTGAATACCAGCTTTTCAAGCCCACCCACTGCATCAGTGACAGATGTCTGTAGAAACGCTGTGTGATTCTGAAAAGACAGATTTACTGTTCAGTGAAGGCCAATTAAACAGCTAAGAGCGATGCCCCCCTGCCTGGCCGGAGTACGACACCACTTGTCCTGAAGTGCTTCACGTTGCATGTCCTTATTGACTAAAAGCTCAGAGTGACTCGGCATGCCAGAGTGTGTTTCATGTTATTTTTTTATTTATTAAAAAAAAAAAGTAAATGCTGATCCAGCAAATGCCCTTGGTAACAAAACCTCCTGGGGAGATAGCATCAGAGTGAAAGAGGGAGGGAAAGAAATCATGAAAAAGTCACTGAAAGAGGAGAGATGAGAGAGAAATACACATAAATGTCTAAATACATTAATCTATAAATGCAGGCTAGGTTTCAACAGCTTTGCTCACACTGACATGAACAGAATATAGGCCAATGTGGTTCATTATGTGGCGTGTAATTGCATTCTTTTTTGTTTGTTTTAACTGTGACAAACAGTTACTTTTAGCTGAGGAAAAAAAAATGGGTAACATTTCTTGTGCATGTAGACAAATATACAACCTCAGGAGTATTCCTGTGAGCCGGAGGAAGGCTCAATCCCTTTTGCTTGTATAAGCTCCTCTAAAGCCCCAAACCTCCTATTTGGGCAGCTGCATTCTATGAGAGAAAATGGCTTAGAGTCCTGTCAGGCTTGTAGGTTATGCAAACCACTGCACAGAATTATCTCTAAACATGGTGAGTGGAAATTCATTACCTTGACCGTTGTGTCTCTTAACAGCAACCTCACAGCTCAATTTAAGAATACAATGGCGGGGAAATGTTGTGATTTACATAAGAAACCTCATATGGCGTAAAGGGCAGACATGAAGAAATGCCTTGGTTACTGACTTCTCTGGAAATCCTTAATGTTATATGACATTAAATTAAAAAAAGGAAAGCAGAAGATTGCTAAATATCATCGCCTAAGACCTTGTTCACACTAATCACACTAATTAGTAAATGTGAAAACATTATTTTCTCTTAGTTATGGCTTACTATTTACACAGTTAAAGGTATATTGGTGGGAAATAGGGGAAATGTAAGGGTCCAACTTTTCATCATCTCTGACTCCCTTGTACCTACCTTTTTACCTTAGTTTTGATCAGCAGGACACATTTATTACAGGTAATGCAATAACTTTTTTTTACACATGCATCCACCTAAGGGCCGCAAGAATTATCAGACACAATGCCTGCATTGTGACTCCTTACTTATCTACTGTTTATCCTTACTGACGCTGACTGTGCCTGGGTGATATAATTAAAAAACAGAATCTCAATAACTACTTTTGAGAATATATATAGTATATCTCACTGTGTATTTTCCTTGAAATGGCTCAATGATCAACAATTAGAACAATAATTCAGGCTAACCGGCTTTTGTTAAATGCTGTTAGATCTGCTCAGAGCAAGACAAGCATTTGTTTGTTAACTAATGTGATTTAAACAAAATGAAATATTTGAAATATGGTCGAAATGTCAATACTGATACTGCTTACTGATACAGATACTTATCATTATTCTTATTGAAAGCACTCTCCATAATTTGATGCAAAATATAAAGACACCATCTGGAAATAAAACTCAAACTGTCCATAAATAAAAGCTCGCCATCCCAATGAAAAATCCAAAAATGAAATTATTAAATATTATTATTTATTTTTGTTATGATTGTAAGCGATGTATGGCATACATAAAACACCCACAAATGGAAATTATACTCATATAAAGGAACATATGTTACATTTACATATTCATTCATGTATTCATATTTTTTCATTCAATGTGTGTGTGTGTGTGTGTGTGTATGTATGTGTATGAGACTGCCACCTGTTTGACATGCTGCCAATGTGTACATAACCTTTTAATAATAATTTTTGATTCAAATAATCATTTTAACCCACTGTTTTTTTTAAATAACACAGACAAATGATATTGTCCTGTTGATCGGGGAGTCACATCACAAATCACTTGATATAACTATATGTTTGATAAATCTCCATAATGTGACGGCTGTGACACTCAGAGGTGTCAGAACGATCGCCTGTCACCTTGATACAGCGCCTGTCCGTGGCACGTTTGTGTGCATTTGTATTTTTGTTTCCGTGTATGTGTGTTTGTGTGTTGCTCCTTTCAAAGCAGCCAGGGAGTGGGAGCTGGTGTGACATGGGATAAAAGCGAGCCGGCATATGAAAGGAGGAGGAGCAGAGATAGTGGTTGATTCTGTGGGCGACTTGTGTTGCACAGAGATACAGAGGAAGCGAAAAACAGATTCAGATGGAGGCTGACACCATGCTCCAGCATAATGGTGCTCTATCGCTCTGTCAGAAAGTGACAGCAATAAAAACACATATGTTTAACACAGCGTGCTGCTGTGAGTTTTCCTCTTTGTACCTGATCAAAGAGCTGTCACACACATTACCTTATGCAAAGAAACAAAAGGTGGGATTCTTGCAAATAAATGACATCTACGGTGCCCCTGATGCATTCCCTGTATGTTCATCAAGTTTTGGTTAGCGCAGTACACGTCTGTTGAGAAGCTTTTGCATTTGTCAGATTTCATAGTTTTTTTCATGGCTTCTTGGCATAATAATGAGCGAACAAAAGAAACGTCCCCTCTTTAATTCCACAAAGATATAACAGATTAAAGCTAAAAAAGGGCTAAGCAGAATGAAAAGGTCAAAATGTACTTTCTAGGGCACCTAAAGGGTAGCTACGTGTATTTGTGTGTGTGTTTGATAGGAGGACAAAAGAAGCGAAAAGCAATCCAGACAGGACACAGACGGAGGGAGGGAGACAGAAAAAAGGGAAGGATGGTGGTTTGCGTTGTACATGTTACCGTGTGGCCTGATAAGGTGTGTGTTTGTGCGTGATGTCTGCCTGGATTACACATAAAGCGTGTCTCTGTAATTTGCAGAGCACCGCAGAGGGGATCAGTGAAATGAGCAGTTGTAGCATCCAGTCATGCAGCAGCGCACCACCTCCGGTCTGGCCGGTGACTGAGCCTCGTCTCCATGTCAGCTGTGATTGAAGGCCGCTGTGGCAGATCTGCTGCTAAAGGTCATTGTACTCATCAACTGCCCACTGCCTCCCAGTTTGATGGAGTGCAGTCTAAAGATCAAATGTCTGGCTGTTCGGCCAGCTGTTCCAACCTCCACAGCCTCGTGCCTCTCATTGTGCTTCAAATGATACCTGAAAGCCGCTAAGATTGGTTTGTGCTGTTATTCGGTGAGGCAATGAAAGTGTTGATGTGTCATATGAGAGATTGAAGTTGTTTCTAAAAAAACAGTTCAGCTGAGGAGAAATGTGTTGGTGTGACTGAGGCAGGAGATTGTCTGTGGGTAGAAAGGCTGTTTGTAAGGCTATACTTCCGGCAGCCACAGTGTTCTAACCAAGGATGATTGGTAAGTACTAGCTTCCAGTTAAAGTGTCCAGCGGGAGACGCTTTGGTGGACTGAACTCAAAAGTGCCTCCTCCATCATTTAATTTTTAATCTAAGAGACAAAAGAGCTTTATAGGGAGAGCGAGCAGGGGAGGAGGAGGAGAGAGAGACAGGAGAAGGCAGAGAGAAGCAAATGCCAACAGGTCAGTGGTGGACAGCCTCAGGCTGAGAGCCACAGACGCAGAGCTCATTAAAAACAGACTGACTTTTCTGAGCAGGAGGACAATATGGAGCAAGAGAAACCCAATGGCACTGGTCTTTCTGTGAGGAAGACGGATAAAAAGGGAAACAGACAAAACAACAACAACGACAGAGAAAAGGCGATGACTAGAGAATGTGGAGAGAGACAAAGGTAGAGAGAAACACAGCAGGATAAATACAATTTCCTTCCTCTCTAGAGGAGTGGAAGGCAAACAGGAAGGGGGGGAACATCTTTGGGTGAAACCTATATATCCCTTCCTGAAGATATGAATGAGTGTGACCACAACGGTGGGTGACGGTGTTTCTCTGTTAAGATTCATTCTCGGTAGTCAACTACACCAGAAAACTACAGGGATGTGTGCTGAGACGGTTTGCCACCTGTACCAGGGGGGCAAAATCTACAGCTGTTCCCCTCTCTTTTCTCTTGTCTTTTTTTATATTAGCTGAATGAAAAGCTTTTTTTTCACAGTCTGTACCAAAATTAGAAATAATGTAAAAGCTTTTCTTTGTGACATATTTTGTTATGCTACAAAATAACCCATCACTTAAAAAGGAAATATAAGTCTGTCACAGCGGTTGTTTTACTAATACAGCAATATAAATAAAGCAAAAATCTGCATGAAATCTCTGTTTTCAGGGGTTTTGTCTGCAATCTACAGCTTGTACGGTTTTTGATACCTCTGAAGGTGTCTGTGTGGACACCTGAACAAAGACAAGCTTACAGGATGGAGTTAGCAGCCTGTCAGGCATCCAGGTGAGCCTGTCAGGCGTGCAGATATGCTGAAGGTTAAGACGGTGATTAGAGGGAGAAGATGACTCCTTGCCCTTTGGTCCTCTGTCTTTCTATTGATTGCAAACACCTTTTGAGTCACAATTGGTTAAATGAGCCCTCCTCTTTGCTCAGTTACACTTCAGGAGGGCATCTGAAGATAACAAACACACACACACAAACGCTATGTGCACATCCACTTCCCAGGGGTCTCCTTAGTTTTCTCGTGACGTCTGCATTTTGGAGCGCAGCGCCTAAATATAGAAGATGAAATAACTGAGTGTCATCGCTTTCCCGGCACACCATCACTCTAATTGTATGTTTTCTCTTCTGTCATTTATTATTGTGTGGTAGAGCTCAACTGCACCTAATGAGAATCGGGACAAATATTGCTTTTATCTCCCACCAGGCGGGGTGGGGAAATTTACATATTCATTCATGTATATTTAGATAATGAGATGAGCATGAGAGACATAATTACAGTGGAAGACGGGACAGAGTCCGAGGTCTCTGATATTCACTATTTACTGGAATGAAATGGACTGAAATAATTTAACCAGGAAAAAAGAAAAAAAAAACTGACAAGAGAAGAGGGTGAAAATGTGAGCTGAGAAAAAGAGACAGCGTTGTTCTCTTCTCTTCATATTTCAGGTAATTACTCTAGAATAACAACAACATTAATATTGCTTGTGAGTTTGAGATATAATGTTTGTTGAAAGTTTCATATGATGTTCATTCGAGAAGTGACACGTCGGTGGTGCGTAAGTGCTACAGAAGCATCCATCCGTCCAATCCACACCGACTGCGGAGTCTGTTACAGCTGTCGGAGCCAGATGTCCCGTCTCCAGCACAGCTCCTGAGATTCAGCCAGTCAAACTGTCCTCAAACCGTAACATAGTACTAGATTTTTTGGATTTACAATATTGACTCTATTTTTATTTTTACCATTAAATCATTTGGTTAATTTCAAGAAAATAGTTTTGGAGCAGGTAGTAACTTAAACACTGGATTGGCTGATGAGAGGAATGCGGAAAGTAAACACTGATGAACAAAAATAATGAACTGAAAGCTTTTCAATCTTCTGAGAGATGGAACAAATCTACTGTAGTAACTTGGATGCTGCCAAATCAACTAGGTGTTGTTTTTTAAAATTATTTTCGTGGGGGTTACACCCTTTAAAGTTTTTTGTAGATATGACAGTGTGAGAGAGAGACAGGAAAGACGAGAGAGAGGTGGAAGACACACAGCAAAGGGACCCCAGCCGAGGGTCGAACCGGGGTCCACTGCACCGAGACATCGAGGCCTTCAGACATGTGTGTGCAAGTGCTACCACGGAGCCACCTGCACCACAACTAGGTGTTTTTCATGACTGTGAACCTTTGCACATTCTTGGCAAATATTTTGCACAATCCTTCATATATCTTTACAGTTCTTCCATTTAAATTACAGTCATATTGTACATGTTGTCTATATCTTTATTTCATGATTTTTTTTTTCACATTTATTATCTAATAAGCTAAATTTTTCTTTTTCTTATTTTTTCTACTGACTGTATTTATTGTTAAAGCCTTCTTGGCGATAAATCTGATTCAGATTTTTGCCTTAAATTGAGTTCAACTTGACCAAAACCTTAACCTAAGCTATGGACACACGACCAGAGAAGGTGTTATTATGCATGACCATCGTGCACAGCTGTGGCTGTTTTTAGCTCCAGTATTATAATTACTGTATGTATCAATATACTACTTATCAAAAGGGCCTCACAAGTTCTCCACAATTTAGGATAAAATGAAAAATGTAGGAACACAAGGGCATATGATAAAGCTTCCAGGGTTAATTCAAATAAGGATAAACAGACACAAGTAAATATTCTTTCATATTAGCTTTGGGATTTTGTACTGTGTAGACTACAAAAAAAAAAAAAAAACATTGAAATTTATCTGAGACAAAGCTTGGCTGTATATTTGCATAACTTTCATATGAGCACAAACACTTAGTAGATGGGGTCAACAGGGAATTTGTTTTATTTTCACACACTCAATTGTGCATAAACATACATAACATTTATATATTTATTGGGTTATCTGAAAGCTGCCAGCAGGTGACTAAGTGGAGGGTAAGTGGTCAATTATACTGTTGCGAACACGGCTGCTTGAACAACACTTTACACACACAGACGTGACCATCAGAAAAATACCCATGAATGCTACAGAAGAGGAAAATAGTACTATATATATATATATATATATATATATATATATATATATATATATATATGTATACTACAGATGAAACCTGTTATTTTTAAATGTAAAAGAAATTTGACAAGAAATGTTTCTCAACTGTGTTAACAGGGCCGCTGTAATAAGATGGTGTCCCTCATGGCTTCCATTTGCGGTATGGAACATGTACTTTGTCACAACACAAATGCTGAAGATATACTTTTAGAGGAAAAGAGACATGAAGTGAAATGCGCTTGAGAGGTTGTGTCAAGATGAAAGATCACACTAATTGGAAATTTTCTAGACCATCACTGGGATGACATGTCCATATAATCTCATGACATCATACATGTCCTTCAAATATCCATGCAATGCTTTACTGCTGTCAGTAATATAAAGTAGTAATGCGATGTGAGCCCATCATTGAGGGTAACTTTAATTTGATGCGTCAATTGAGCTTACACACAAATCAGGATAATATTAGTTTTCTTTTCATGTCATGTGAAAGGGGTTTTATGGTGTACTGTTACCATTATATGAATGTTCATGATGGGTAGTAACCCAAACTCAAAATTTAACTCTTGAATACATTTCAGCTTGGGAAATGCCTCTATCATTTGCACACAAGGTATATGTTCACCTAAAATCTGGATGAACGTACATTTTAATCCTTTGTCACTGCATGTTTGTGTGTCACTTGAGTTTACGAGATTATTATATAAAACTCCTAAGCATTTGATCTGTTAAAATGGTTAACCAATTTCAACATGCTACTTGATTTTTATCATGAATATCATTTGTGAATGGCACCAATTGAATGGCCAGGATAGAATGGAGGCTTGTATCATCATGCCTGACTATTGGCCTTGTACTCGAGTTTGAGCTGTTTAAATAACTTGATTTTGAACTGCCTACATGAGGAAAATGACAAACAGAGCTAAAAAATTCTTTGTCGTCCGTGAAAAGATAATTAATGAACAACTTTTTCTTGATAATCAGTTAATGGTTTAAGTCTTTTCTCACATTTCACATTTTTTACAACATTTTCTGGCTCCAGCTTTTCATTCGCTGCTTTTATCCACATAATAGCACTGCAAATTGAATTTATTTCACTATTTTTGAACATTTTACAATTTATTGAAAAAAAAAAAACAGCCATAATGTAAATATAGTCCTAAACACAGGATGGTGTGACCAGTATCTACAAAAATTCTCTTTGCTTCTTTTCAGTAATTAATAATATAAAATTCAGCTGGCTGGCAGCCTATTTAGTTTTATGAACAGTTTACTGGTAATGTGACTGCTAAGACATCTTAAATTTGTCTGACAGAAACACTATCATTAATGCCAATTGTTATAAGAACTACTAACGATAATAATCAAACAGAGGGTGTACGTTTTAACTAAAACATAATTTGAATATGTGGTAAACGTATACGATAGATTACCAAATGGATGGATTTCTAGCTGGTTTTAGCTGCCAGTCTCTTACTTCTTTTGGTAGCCAAATACACAGCCATACAGATATGTCATTTTTTCACTCTGCGTCACAAGCCGCCCAACTCTTTCAAACACATTAGAAGCGAAGCGATGTGCAGAAATTCCAGTAACACGACCCACCGTTCAGCTGATATAAAGGCTCAGCACTCAGAGTTGTTATCAGCCGAATCAAAAGTGTTACCAGTACATCCACACTGTCTAGACAGCCCATTAGGATAAAATGTCTCAGTAATTACAACACACAGTAATGTATGTGTCTTATCCGATTCCCACCCTCAGTGTGGTGCCAGCAAATAAGTTGATGGCTGGCAGGAAGACGTCAGGACGCGTAACCGCTTTTCATTTGGTCAGACACATACATCAAAGTGGCACAACTGAGAGTGCAGCTGACTAAAACAGACCTTTGAAAATCGGTGTGAAAATCGGGGTGAAAAAGAGTGTTGGAGGTGATAGAGCAACATTATGACTTGAAAAGTAACTTAAATCCAGCAAAAACCCTGCTGGTGTCTATTTATTCAAGTTGTTATCTTGCTGTAGTGACATAAAAGTGTTTAGTGTAGTGTAGTGTACACAGTGCAACTCAGCAGTTAGCATGTGCAAGAGGAGTGGAAAGGACGGTAAAAGGTGTGTTTCAGTTTTCTGTTGAGTCACTCTTTAAAGGTAATAAATATATGTACTTTCACTGATGGATTTAGCTTTTGTTTTCAGCTTTAAAGTAGGAGAAAGCAGAGGAAAAAGCACCTTTAGGTTCGTGTCATCAAAGATTTAGCATACTTTTTCATTCGTTTGTCCCTTTTCACCTTGAGTATAAACTCACTGATGTTAATCTTTACAGCAAACTTCAGTTTGAGCAAAGTACTTGCTTTTCAATAAATCTCCAAACCATTAAGCAAAATGAATGCACATTTTCATAATGGTGAAAAAAATACCAAGAGAATGGAGGCAAATGAATAAACCTTCACACTGAAATGCCTTTCTCAAGTAATTAAATTTATCTTAAGGTAAGCTGGTGCAACAAATCAAACAACATTACTCACTGGCTATTAAATCAAAATTAAGTTGTTTTTTGTTCTAAATCATTCATGCATGGGATCAACACCTGTGTCTCTCTTCAATTTTCAGTTACCTTAAAAAACAGAACGTCTCATTCATCAGTTGAGGTGGCACGATTTATCATATCCCAGCTCTGTGAAGAATGACAAACCTGCTTTTCATTGAGCGGTTGGGAGGTTTTATTTGACGAATTAAGATGCATCTAATCGGTTTAGTCCATTGGCTGAACTGTAAATCATTGTACTGATCCAACAGTGACCTTTCCAATGGAATGACAAATCACACTGGCATGTTTCAGTATGGATAACCTATAATGCAAACCTATGCCAACAAAAGGTGTGATTTGTTCCAGAAGATGGAAGACAACATGAGAGAGAACAAGAGTCTTTGATTACCAAAATCATTAGTATCCATCCTCTAGAAACCATAAATAGCTGTACAGAACTACTTACAATCCAACGAGTAGATGTTGTGATATTAAAAAGTAAAACCTTCTACTTGTTGGTGGCATTAGAGGAAAACTCATTAGGGTAGATCCATTAAGGACCACGAATGTCTGTAAAACCTCAATGACAATCCATAGCAGATGAGATATTACACTGTCAGAAGTAATGGGCTAAATTTATACCTTGTAGCATCTAAACATACAGCTGCTGTACCCTTGACATAAGGAACCCTTAAATGTGAGCAAACTCACTTTCTCCTGATTTCTTTGAAAAAAATTAATTTAATTGCTCATGAATGTTGCTCACGAAAAACAAGTCCCATATTTATTCAGCAACTTCCACTTTTTTTATTTCTTTTCATTTCAAGATTACTCTAACAGAGCCTATAAGTTTAAATCTACATTAAACATATAAAAAAAATTTCTAACCTAAAATGATAATTAATATTTCACTTTTTTTTTTTGCTATTTAGCCTTCCACACACTGTCTCCAGATATCTAACCTTAAGACTGAGAAGAAACAGGACATATTTGTACTTTGTCCTGGTAAATGGTCTAATAATTAGCCCTTGAGGGTACATTAGTGTAGATTGTACATTGAAGGAACAGAAACTTTAGCCCCATTTCTGAGAGTGTACAGTCTGGACTGATCGACTGACAGACAGTGGGGAAAAAAAGTGACATCTAAGAAATATGTTCATTAATCTCAAATGAAAACATCCAGTTCTTTGACTAAAGAGAACTACAGTGCATCTGCATACTCTCTCTGGCCCTGTGAAATAGCCATGGCCTCAGAGTTTGTGGTATGAAATATTAAAGAACTAGAATATTTCTGCATAAGACAAAACACTAGAACAAAAGCTTTGGCTCCCATCACCAATAGCATAGCCAGTAGGGAAAAGACCTCCTATTGAGATTTTGTTTTTTTGTACTTTAAGCTGAGCTGAGCTGACAGACTGTGACTGTGTGTGTGGTAAATCATCTGGTGCTTGTCTTGCTGCAACAACTCCAAGGTGTGTGACAGATATTGTTTTAGTTCAAAGCTGCAATGTGCTACACTGTCAGTCATACCTACGATCCTGGTACCTGCAGTAAACTCTCACTAAAGTCAGTAATTGTTCGGGACAATTTCCGAAGTGGGCGGCCAGCTGCTGTCTGCATCTACAGTGCATGAATAAGAGAGGGAGAGCGAGAGAGGGATTACACAGATCATAGTTTCAAAGAGATTTTCTGAGGAATGATAAAACACAAAGCATCCCACCATTTGGGAGTGGGAGTTCCAGGCATCTTTCCAGAGGGGATTCAAGACTCATTTTATGGGAGGGCAACTGTCATAGCATGCAGGGAGTTTAACCACTACAGTATACTCTTGCATAAAGTTTATATACTGTGAAACTGCAGAAAGAAAGACCTTGATCATTGCTTTAAGGCTGTACAGATCATATTCCAGTATTCATATTTAGAGCTTAAAGCATGGTTTCAATAAATCATAGCATTTCACAGCCCAAAAGTCAAGACTACCTTGAGGAATAGAACCAGATTGTCAGTTGTACAGCCTGAATGAAAGTTTGATCCTAAGTTTGAAAGTCAATACTAACTTATTGAGTTGCAAATATTGGGTTTTACATGAAACTTTTGTTCAGCCAGTTGCTCCATGTATAGTGTAGCTGCATCACACATAGGGTTGGGTACAGTTAAGATTTAATCGTTATTACTGTTATTACTTATTGGTAGTGATAGTTTTTGGTACTCTTATCAACACTCCTCCTTGATTTGAACAGGAGTCAAATGTGTAACTAGGCACATCATAGTGTATAACTGATCTGTTCCTATATTCATTTCTCATCCCAACCTGTGCCATGATGTACTCTCATGACACAAAGAACAACTTTTTTGTAGAACCTAATCAGTGTTATGTTTCTGACCCTCAGGAACTGGAACCAGTTTAAGAGCTTCCAGTTTAAGAGAACTTCCTACCCATTCCTAATCCCACATAAATATGGTCATGAAAGATAAAACAGCAACAAAAGCATCTAAAAAAACTTCTAGGCCAATATATTCTCCTGAACACATCAAAAGTGGCACCAGCAGCAATTCTAATCTCATGTGAATGCGGCACTGAAGTCACACGATACCGAGCCGTATCATCATAAATGAGACAGGATGTGGTCTGTCCAAAGCAATATGTAAATACTGAGGAGAAAGTGAACTCGCAAACAGCACAGCCCCTCGCCTCTTGTATCCCCTTGTGGGCTGCTACCAACAACTTTTAGCTACAGCATGTAAAGATGGAGTCAGGTAATTCCTTTAAGCCATCCACTCAGCCCCTGTCAGTGCAGAGTCTGAACCCAGGGTGATCTACTGCCGAGTCCCCGCGTCCAGCAGTATTAGTGCAGTATCAGTGATATATATAAGGGCTAAGCAGGGGCAGCTGGAGTGGAGGGGTCAAAGAACAACACGTCAGAGCATGACTGGAGCAGCACGGCTCTCTGACTGATTGGCCGGCTGACAGCACCTACTGCACCAAGCGCAGATGTAAAAATGACACCGACTGCGAAGTGGAGTGACAGCAAGTGACACTGACACTCTGGTCGCAATACAAAAATGGTTACTAAATCATCACGTAAAGCCGAGAGGACAGACGGCATTCTTAGGATAATATTACCCGCCTACGTTGCTTCAAGGTCTTCTCTATAAATCTATAAACCTTTTTATTTGTTCTTCGATGCAAAAGATCAGCATGCCTGGCAGGACAGAATGCCAGAGCATCGACGTACCATCTCAAACAGGTGCCCCATTCGGCCTCCAACAGCATAGTTAATGGTGCTATTTCTCAAATGTAAGCTGCATGTTGTAGATCCTGAAAAAAAACAAAAAAAAAACAAAACAAAAAGAAACACTACTGCTTCTTCTACTAATTACTTCATGGCAAAATGCCCAAATCCACGCTATGAATAGCTTAGGTCAGCACTAGCTCGGCAGCGCTCTTCCAAATCTTTCCAATGTGTTAAATAGGTGAGTGCACAGGGCTTGTTGGCATAATGAGTACGGCGGCTATGGACAGTAACTCTGGATATACAGTATATTTATGCCTTAATTATTGTAGTGGAAACACAATGACACAGTTGTACACTGCGGCATGCTAGGAGTAGAATTAATGAGTGCTTTTGATTAACTTTTGTCTGTTTTTGCGCCTTGACTCTGGAACAGTTGCCTCCAGTGTCTCTGAGAGGGCAAATTAGTCCATGCTCTTTAAAAAGCACTCTTTCTGGCTCATGCTGTACACTCTATGTGCATGTTTTTATCAATTATCTTCTCTTTTTATTCTGTTTTTTCTTTTCGTTCTCTTCATCCTTCAGTAAAGCAATTTGTATCTTCTGTTTTGAAAAGTGCTAAATAAAGTTTACCTGCTTGCTAATTTTTCAGTTCTTACATCACGCTCACATTTACTGTGGGCTACGACCTGTAATCTTCTGTTGTTGGCAGTAAATATCTCCACTGAGGAAATTTAGAGCTAATTGCCTTGCTCAAGGGCAACTGTGCACTAATTGCTTTGGGAAGAGAGCGCATTAGTCATTCACTTTTCCTGTCCATAATTTCTTGCCGATCAGGCATTCAAACCAGCTTCTCTAGCCTTCAAATATCATCTTCTGTATCTACAAACACCTCTGTTTTTTTTCTTTTTCTGCATTTTGAAATAGCTGAATGTGCTGGTGGTTTATCATTGTTAAACACTAAAATAAGTAAGTGCATATCTGTTATGTGATCATATGAAAACAGCATGTTGATCATGACTCAGGAGCTTGGTAATTCTTCATCTGGGAGAAGCGGGGGGAAGAACACAGTTGTGTGACTTTTAAAGATGTGTTGTTCAATTATTATTGAAAAAACAGAAGAGTTATTATTGTTGGTCTCTAGCTGGCCTTTTCACAAACAAGTAAGGATCATCGGTCCCCATCGACAGCTTCATTTCATAAGGTCAACCTTGGCTTGGCTTTCAAACATGTGCCTCTTCACATTTATACACTCTATATTCAAATGAGACTGGTTTGCCTCAACAGCACATCATTTACCATGTGAACATCACGGAGAAACGTAGAGAGTGTAAAATGTTTCAGTATATTAAAACTGAGGTTAATCAAAATATAGACCTGCTTTAATTCCAAAATTTTAATTATTTTACTCATACTTTACTGTTGAGTTCAGCTGGCAAATAATATTCATGCTAAAAATTACCTGAATGCACACAATTCATCATCACGTTGTTTTGCTGATCGCTCCTTCTCAATGGACAAATTGGCTCAAAAGTTAAAAAAAAAAATGACGCACTTGTACCCCCTCAATGTAAAATCCCCTGCTGGAGATTTTCCTACATGGAGGCAAGAAGCTCAACAAGTGTGCACGCCAATGAGAAGAACTCTAAATTAACTCTACTGTGTGGTCGTTACACTGCTACCTTGTGTGAAATTTTATGTCTTTATTTCTTTGGCAGCTCTTCTAAGAGAGACTCTCCGGTGTGTGTGTGTTTGTCTGTGGGGGAGTGTCAGTATAAAGCTGTGGCCATTTTGTTCATCCCACTGCTGCTGGTGAAGGCTTGCCCATAGTAATGCTGATATTTCTTTGAGGCACAAACTAGTCAGTCAGTCAGAAAAAGCAGTTTTTACACACAGTTTATGTATTGTTAGAAAAAAAATGACCCATGTAAACATCATATGCCGACAACAATCAGCAAACATCAAAAAGAGAACCCGAAACAGCTCAAGAAATAATCATCTAGTGGGGAGTCCAAAAGTTTAGAAAATGCTCTTCACATAAACTGTCACATCCCACTTCATCACATCTTCCAAAATGCTGGACAATTTGCAACACTGACAATATATTCTTCTATTCTGAAGACTAGCACTTTGTTTTGTTGAGTGTGCCACTGTATATAACAGAAGGGTGTGGGTGGATATGAGAGGGTAAAAAAGGGAAACTGAATACAGAGGACAAAAACAAACCAAAAAAAACCTTAATGGCATACTGGAGGGAAGTTTTATTTACACCTACTGTACCCTATCAAGTAACATGCTGTCTTTGTATTTTTCTTAATTAGGTGATTTTTCTTTCCTTTCTTTCACTTTTTTTCTTGCGCTGTAATTAAAAGAAGATATACAATTCTGATGTTATATCAGAATCAGAAAGTTTTGTTTATAGTACTTTTTTCAACACTATTCTTCCATATTTCTGGCCTCTGTTGTGTGGACATCCGTTTCAGTCCCATTTCCTGTAAACTGGTTCTTTCTTCACACAGGTTCACCTGTTCATTTATCTGGTTCTTTCCTCCCAGCAAGATCAGAGCGGTGCCAGAAGCTGTGGGTCCACCGCCATCTGCCACAAGCAGGCTGGCAGGACTAAGGGCATTTTGCTTCGGTGTATGTGTGTGTCAGTGTGTTGGTGTGTGTGGCCACCTCTGCTGTGAGTAATGACACGGATGCAAAGTATCGCTTCAGTAACTCGCCTGTATTAATGTACTGTGTGTGCTTTCCAGCTGGTATTAGAGAGGGAACTTGGGACGATGTAACACAGAGAGACAGTGAATAAAGTATGTGCTTGTGTGTGTGAAATAGAGAGGGGGGAGGGAGTAGGAGAAAAAACAGGGAGTGTGGTGCTACTGCTGTGGCAGATTGATGTGAAAAGCAGTGGAGCATCACTGCCTCTGCACAGGGTAAACAATGATGAGAGAACAGCTAATGAAGGTCTGTGTGTGGATGTGTGTGTATCTAATGGTGGTGTTGAATACATCACATACATGTATGTCCACGCATGGCAACATGTGTGTGTGTGTCAGAATCTGTGAGAATGTCGGGGGGGATGGTAGATCCAGAGGAAGCACTGGAAATAAGCTTTCTTCACCATCTGTACCCCTGTATTTATTTCCTTACATGTATCAACTGGTAATACGATCTTTCATCCTTCAATTCACCCACTCTTTCATTCATGATTGCTAAGAGAACTAAAAGCAGATTAAACCGGTATGTCATTTTACTTTACAATATATCTCAAATGCACATATCACACAGTACATACCGTATGTATATGTATATGTGGGAAGCTAACAAGCCAGATGGGAATGCCTGTTTTTGGTTAATCCAGTTAATCAAATACTTGACACATTTAGTTACACATATGCTTCAAAGCTTTGGTGCAAAAATCTAATCTAAAAATTCAATATTGCCATAAAACAGTTCTGCTCAGTGATTTTCAACATTGAAGGGACAGCTACCTCGCTACAGATTAGTAAAAAGAAATATTCACAGTAATTTTTATCATATTGCCCAGCTGCAGTTCGAGCCTTTCATTCAAAATTCTACTTACTGTTTGGACGTGGGAGAAAATAACTACTCGATCTGTAATTTTACACAGCACAAATGCAGAGTTTTGTACTCCAGATTTTTTAAATAAAGTGTCACTGTAACTAATGGCACACACTATAGTATCAGTAACCTGGGAAATTGTTGTTATTTTGGTCACACAAAGTGTAAGGTTAGCTGTGCTTTATGATACCAAACCATAAAAGAAATAATATGTAGAAGCATTTCAGATTCAACACTGTAGATGCAGAAAATTGTGAACAAACGGGATTTTTTTTTTTTTTAACTGCCTTTTAAAAACACAACTGCCTGCGGTAACAGCACCATAACAAGAAATCTAAAGGCAATCGTTAGCTTGTCAGGCGGTGGGGGTGCTGTGAATGAATGGAACAACGTCAGTCCTACACTTTATTTTGGGATTAGCCTGAGTTGCATTGGAATTAAACTGAATGACTCATGTTAGCTCTCATTCATTCAAACTTGTTTTCTCAAAGAAGTGACTGCCATAAGAACACGCTGTACAACTTCTCGTCTCAGTAAAGCAAACAACACAGTTTGACAACTTATCACTGATTGGCTGACAAGAGGTATGACTGTCTATTTGAGTAACCTGATTTAAGGGACAGCTGCACGGCCTTACAGTAAGTGGTTTAACAAGACGTCCCTCTCTGGTGGTTGTCTGCAGTCAGGCGCTGCATTGCTTTACAGATGAAATCAGAAAAAAATAAAAGCTAAGCTGGGCTGATCTTTGAGTGCCAAAGTGTGATTCTTTGTGATAAGAGTCTGCATGTGTCTGTGCTTGTAAGATAAAACTGTGCATGTTTCCCCTCATTTCCTCACATGTGATAGCATTGCTTCTCAGTAATGCTATTTTCCACCAAGGAAATGTCTTGTTAACAAGGTCTCTAAACATTGGGAAACCAACAAATAAATTCCAGAGAAATCTAGATTAATGGGCAGTCTGAAGGGTAAGTGGATGTGTATCAGGGCTCCAGCTAAATGGCCTGCCTGGATCTAGGTAGACTGAATCAAACTTGGAAATAAATTGCGTGAAGGAGACAGTCTGAAGTGAGTGCTATCCAGCAGCCCTATCCCCTCCCTCCTCTCCTCCCGTATCACTTAGATAGTCTTTGCTACTCCAAACATGTCTCAGTACCTTCATCCAAAGCCGTTTCTAGCACTGACTTTTTCATGGCAAAACCCATTTTGAAGACACTTGCCAATGTCCTCTACAAATAACCACCTGATCCACACAGCTGCCACTCATTCATATTATATATAATATAATATATATTCATATCATCTATATTCATATGAGGACATTCATACGTGAGGTGAGCCAAATGTCCCTCCACCATGGCCATTTGGCATTATTCATGGTGGCATTTCAATTAAAATAAGTGCAATGAGTGAAGGTGGATGAGGGGATGAGTGGTATAACATGAATGGAGAGGCTAATAAATATAGTCATAAATACAGCTCAATGGCTTTAAGTGATGTTCAACCTTAGAGTTAGAGATTTTAGAGTATTTTCAGGTGAGACACAAAATAACATGGACCACCACTATACATGTCTGTGTACTTATGCACACGCATCATGCCACCATGTGCCTTAAGGCACGATACCATCTCTTCCGAGGCGTTTCTCATTCTACAGAAGCTTCAGATACAAGTAGGGCAGTCAGCCCATATGAAAGCGGTTGACAGCTTTGCTGAGTCCAGATTTTTTGCCAGCTTTCAAAGTGCTCATTGCAGTAAAATGAGTGTTTTTTTTCTCTTTGATGAAAAGACTTTGCTTTGTGGAACTGCTTGTTTGCTTTAAATGCAACATCAACTTTTATCCACATCCATCCCTGAATGCTCAAAAAGATTTGGAGAGACCTATCAGATATCACTGGCTCTAATTGTTGAACATCAGGATGCGACCTTAGATTGCTTTAAGAATGCAAAACAGCTCCTTTGAAGGGTGTTTTTCCTTGACGTGATGGATTAAAGTATTCTACAACAATAGAGGTGGATGTGATGAGGAAAGTTATAATCTGAGCTTGTTTGAGTGGCTGGACATATAAATATCCAAGTTACATAAGACTATATATTAGACTATCGTCATTGTTGCTTACTTTGACTATTTGCCAAAAAGGTTTTAACTTGTGTGAGATGTATTCTTCAAGTACATTTTAAAGGTAAACAAGACTCACTGAAGACACCTACAGCCATGCCAGGTGCTTTGTAAAACTGCACATAAGCACTGTGCAATGCTTTACATGCAAAGCTAATATCGGCATGCTGATATGCTTAACAAAGGCATCAATAAGCACCAATATTTAAGTGTCATCAATGTCTCAGTGTTACTCACTAGTTTCTCTACATTCTGTTCTTTTGACACACCAGCCTCTTGGTCTCTGTTGCACTGTTGCCATAGCACCAATACCACAAGCTGCTAAAAGCTGATGAGACGGTGGTTGGGGCGGTTCACACTGGAGCTAAATATGGGTGTTTTTTTATTGTTGTTGTGGGAGTGATGAAATGCCTTACTTTCACTCAAAGGTCAGGCTGACAACCACGTTTAACACTTAAAGTGATCTTGTTTTTTCCAGGTAGGGTGCCATTTCTAGCCTGGCCTTATTTCAACCATTTCAACCAACCACGTCTGGAGTTGTTCTCACTAACAGCTGTTTCCCTGGTTAGAAAAACAGCCAAGCCAATCAGAGGGGGGGGGGATCTGAAGACAGACAGGAAGGGTGGGAGAGAGAGGAGGGGAAGGCATGCAGCAAAGGGACCCCAGCCAGGAATTGAACCGGGGTCCGATGTGGCCCAAGGCCTCATGCATGGGCGCACGCACTCTACCACTAGAGTAGTTAAGCTACAGTGCTGCTGCTCAGGTGATCAAATTAGCTCATCTTGAGAAACAGATCTTTTTCCTTCCACACTACTGGTTTATCTACAGCAGCTGTTTTGATTGCCATAGCAGTTAATGGCCTGAAACAACCTTTATGTACAAGCACATGAGTAATCGCTGATGTTGTTCTTGTAGACATTTACATGAGCAGTATCACGTCCTGTTTACCCGAAAGCCACCAACAGCTCAGTAGGTGTGCTGATAGGTCTATCATGTTCCTGAGGTCATGACAGGCTGCTGGAGGGATGTTTGTGAGCTTAAAAGGTCACAAACGCGCCTGGGAAGAATAAAAGCAATCTGACTGCAACTGCAGCACACCGTCACGCTGCTCAACAGAGCGTGCAAACACACACACACATACACACACAAACACAATTTATACCACATACATAGCTGTAATTCAGGTTTTGTCAGTTATTTCAGGCTCCCTTCTGTTTAGGAAACTTTAAACAGATTGAACCTTGAGTTATGCTGTGGTGAAGGCAAAAGTAAAGGCTTTGCTGATTTTTAGCTTTTTTTTTTTTATCAGACATCTCTTTGAGTCTCCAGGGAAAACAGATGTTTTACACACAACCACATTTTTTTTGATGGGTTAAAAAAAAGGTGACATCTCTCAGTGACACATGTGCCCATCATGGTCAGACACTTACTCCAGGCCAAGTTAAGTGGCCTGCCATTTGCTTGATACCAGACAGGGGAGTGTCTGTTAAGGTTGCGATGAATCATAATCTCAGCAGGATGGGTCTCCCTGGCCTCTGTCACTGTTCATCACACTAGCCAACAGCAATTACTGTATAAAGAAACAAGGAATCATACATCACTATGAGCAGACCGCTCTATCTTTTCCTTGGTTATTCCTGCAACATCTTACCATGTTTGTGTCGTCTCAATGCATGTTGTATTTGATGTTATGTCTCTCTCTTCAGATTATTTAGATGTAACCTTATCATTGGCAGAAAAAAAGATTGTCAAGCCTGCCTCTGAGATAACATCCAAAGATCTCGATAAAAATGTGCTATGAAAACAGATTGATCCTGTTTCGCCTGCAATTCACAGCAAATGAAGAACCACAGTGAAAACAGGTGGCTGGCAACAGGTAACCTTCATTCACAGTACGTCACGGTGTCTCGCGGTGCCGTCTGTGTCTTGGAGCAGGGCTAGATGTATGACGAATTATAGCTGAAGAGTCGGCCAACTCAGAGGCTCTGTGAAACTCATAAACAGTGTCAATCTGGAGGACCTGCATCACTGGTAGAGGAGCTGAACAGACTGAAATGGTTTACTCTAATTAAATAGCAAACTGCAGTGACTGTGAAATGGAATTTCTATTGCAGCCCAAACCCTTCTATGTATCTGTATTGTCTGCTGCTTCTAAATGGTCTCTGTGCCATTCATCAGGTTTAGTCACATTTCAAACTTATCTGAGGATGGGTCCTCATGGGATGGGTTAGTCTTATGTTTATTAAAAATGTTCTGTTATTACAGAGCATTGTCATAATTGTAATATATTGAGCTAAATGTGAAAAGAGCTACAATTTTCTGCAGAAAAAATGTGAAGACTTGGATTGTTCCTGAGATATCCTGCTGCCAGCAACCTCTACTGTTAACATCTTCTGTTAAAACATGTCCTCTCATACTACTATGAGGTGCTTAGGATGCAAAGACTCCTCAGGGTGTTACACCTTTTCTCAAGACTTGTCCTCACCTTGCCCTCTTCCACAGACACAACACAGTTGTGCATGTATTTAATTGTTTGTTGAACTTCAGATAATTAACACTGAGCACAGACCTCAGGGTTGCCTAACAAACCAGTTAAAATTGGGTGAATCGTACCTCTGAGGCACAAGCCTCGATTAAAATGCTACATTTGTATTCAACACAACGGTTTCATTCATTGTAATGAAACAAAGCAATCGAGAGTGAGAGGAGAGAAAAACAAACACTATGAAAAACACAGATTTATCTGCCAAGAAAATTCTATGAAGCACAGCCAGAAGGGATGTTGCTCCCAAAAACCTGTCTTCCTCCCTTGAGTCCCCTCTTCCAACATAATGAGGCGCCCAGTGAACACTGCCTCCAAACGTAGCATTCTGGGAAATACGCCCACACAGTGGGGGCACATAGGTCAATTCAGTTACAGCGCTGAACCATCCTGAGCAGATTCAACAGAGGTGAGCCAGAGACACATGGATGCATGTCTTTAAATGACTGCCTGCAGGGGGACATGAAACCAAAAACAAGCCAAGCTGAGATGCAAATGGAACATGTGGAGAACAGATGGGCAGGGGGAACGCAGGCTGCATAATATTTCAAGTGTGCGTCTACGCGCACACACGCACACACAGATATATACACCACCACAGAGTTTTCAATACCACTCCTATCCATCCATATGAATGCTGCAGACCTCAAAGCTCATCTCTTCCAACTTCTGGGAACAAGAGGAACTGACTAAAACAAGTGAGGGATCCTGCAAAATTAACCAGTGTTTCCCTGGCCAAGATCCTCATTTAGTTTGCCCCCTCTATCTCCCCTAGTATACTATCTTCTTTCTAATTCAACAGCTCACTTCTGAACTGATCTATTCCTCAACTTCCCTTTGTACTACAGGATCCTTCTCCACCTCCTCTCCTCTTGCCTGCTCTTCCTCCCCCTGTCTCTCCTCTTAAGTTGTCCACAGAGAACAGATCATTCATTACCTTGGCAGAAAACAATCTACCAAGGGCCTCATCTAATGAACCTACCAGAGGGATACTCACTCACATGCTTACAGATGCACATTCAGATTGGATGCCAGAAAATCAGCTGGAATTAGCTCATCAAGATTTGATTTCTCTTGATTGAAACAATGGTCCCCAGATCAGTTTGTACACCGCGCTCCTTCCAATTAAAACAGGAGACCATTTTGCTGTTACGAAAGCAGATTGTGAACACTGCTGATATGGTCCTCATGAAGTCTCTCATAAAACTTGAGAAAAAGTAATTGCACTCTCAACCCCCCCCACTCTCCTCTCTCGCTCAGGATTTACAACGCCATCGATGTATGACAGCGCCTTTTCTCCTCAAAATGTCAGTTTGGGCTTCGTTGATACAGAGTTTCATGGTATTCAAAATGGCACAAGACATAGTGGGTCTTTAATCAAATGTTACAGAAAAGCAATTCTCTCCAAGGTGACCTGCACTGCACCAAGTCACAGTAATGAGCATTTTAAAGCCAAAGCAGAGACAGGTAACACTCGTTCTCCTCCTCAGCCCCGTATCCATCACAAACACAGCATCCATCTCAAGTCTTGAGAAAGATGTAAAACAAAGCAATCCTCCCAAATAAAGTTCCACAAATGCATAATTAAAGCCATGTGTCTATGTAAAATAACGCAAGCATCTAATCTCGAGTAGTGTTTTGCAATCTTTCTCTTCCTGCTCATAAGCGGTTGACAGGGAAAGCACCAAAACTCTTATATTGGAACGAGCCTGGGGTTGTTTTCTGAGTAAACACAGACACACAGTGAATGCACTGTCATAAAGAATAATAGTCATTAGTTAGCCAAGAAATAACCTAATCACACCGAGCTGCCTTCAAGCCTGTTTTGATGAATACAACACTGATGCTAAACCGCCGTGGCGACGCCGATGCAATAATCATCTGGGAGCTTTTTCCCAGATAGCAGACGAACATGACCTGGAATCTTCGGGATCCATTTGTCTTTCCTCCCTCTCTCTTGCCCACTGCCGAATCCTTATTGAATAAATGTTAAGGCGACCTAGGCACAGATGACACATTGCAGTCTACAAAGCAGGGCCTTAATTGAAGCCTATTTATCACTTAGGATAGCTGTGTTGCCAATGTGGGGGATGAGCAGGAGAGCTGGAGGGAAGCAAAACTGCCAAACTGAGGCACCAGCGACTCTGAATAAAACAGGGGTGGATGCTATAATAACAGCTTTTTACTGCTGGTCATTAAGCATAAGGTTTAATAATGATATTTTTTTAATTAATGAGGACAAATTGTGCTATGGCATGCTTGTTTACTATGTGATTAGTCTGTGTGATAATGGGCTAAGAAAAAAAAAAACTTACTGATTAAATTTTGAATGCTACTCCTCAGCATAAACAATATAGATACCTGAGGTCAAAGCACTAAAACATATTTGCTTTATTGGCCCAGAGGAGGACTGATTCATATGAATGTATGTTGATGTTTGTTTGTAGCCTCTTGCATGTGTTGCGGAGTAAGCGTGTCTTACGCCTACAACATCTCTGTGCAGGCCTGTGGGTGAGTCGCCATGAATCTGTACGTCTGCATGTATGTATTCTGCTGGAGTGTGCCTCGTGACATCGACCTGGAGTGTAATTAATCAGGCCCGCCAGGTAGCACATCAATCACTGCTGTCTGTGATATGGTCATACAGCAAAACACACACACACACACACTCACAGAAGCTGAAGCACTGTATCTCAGGCATATTCGCCAACACCTCCCAGTAGGTTTCTAAGAACATAACAGAACAGCAGACAGACAGCCTCACGGCCAACGAGCCCTGGCAGTGAGTTACTACCAGTTCACATGAGTATTGCAGGACTTACTGAATACATCGTAAGATACAAACTCTTTCCTACTCCTTGTGGATGCATTTTAAATTTTGAGAGAATTCTTTTGCAACTTGATTGTGTACATTTACAAGGTAAAAAATAACCCATAAAGCTCTTTAAATGGTTGTGTTGATACTGCACATGCGTGTTTAGACTAACATTGATTCTGAGTGAAATAAAATACAAATTTACATCTGATGTTGGCCCACTCATTCCAACTAAGCCTTTAAAAACAGGACAAATACAGACTTTTTTTAAAAACATTTTTTAAAAAGCCAAGGTAATTCCCTAAAACAGCAGGACACTGTGGTGCAGAAGTAAGAAGTGCATTTGTTGGGGACTTTTTTTCAGATGTGAAATTATTGTGCTAGGAATTGCTTAAATCACCAGGACAGAGTCTGTGGTGGCCATATTCAATATAATGGAAAAACTCCAGAACAAAGGAATAAGCTATATCAGGCTTTGACTACACAGAAAATACTTGTTTTTAGTGAGTTCATTGTTGGTTTTGGTCTTTTCATGATATTTGTTGTTGTATATATAATATCACTATCTTTCTCCTTTAACATCAAGTTTTCTATAATGTTCATCTAAAATCTGTATGATACCTCATGGCATGATAGTAAGACATTGTTTTGAAAAATGCATAGAAGCTCTTCCACTAGTTTTCCAAGGATGCCCCAAGACACGGCCCGGGAGGTTAATGCATTTTTACCATCATGAGGAATGATGTTTAAGGGGAGCAACTGTGCTGTGTGTTGTTACACAATGTGTGAATGTGTAATACAGAGAATGAGAGAAGGCAGAGAGACAGATAACTGCTGAGTGCGTTGTCACTAGACCTTGTTCGTATGTGTGTGTGAGACAGAGATAGCGGGAGAGAGTGCGAAGGAGACAAAGAAAGAGGAGAGGAAGATATATGGGGAGGGAAATCAGGAAGACGGAGAGTAAAAGAATAAGCAGACAAACAGCCCAGAGACAGCCCGGCACTGAGGCATGTGGCAGTGACTGGGATAATACCCAGCAGTGGGCCAGTACACTGTGGCTGGAGGCATGCAGGCCAGCCAGCTCCGGGCTGCCAGTGAAAGGAGCCATTGGACTTTATGTGCTGTTTATGTGGATGTTTACCAGCCTTAGTGGCAGGACAAAACTGTGGGATGATAGTAAATCCCTGGCAAAGCAGACAATAGTGGACATAGCAACCTAATGATGGCCATAGTAGCTAACATGTTGGTGACATAAGCTAAACAAAAAAACAATTCTGAATCTACACTTTTGTTGAGTTTTTATTTTTGTGCTGCTATTTCATTCATTTGTATCCATAAGACACTGTGCTCTTTTTTTGCACGTAGGCAGTATGCCTTACATTTGACAGACAGGGAAAACCCTCCTCCAGAGGGAAAGCTCTTATTATGCACAGCAACGCAATGTGCACCTGGAAGATCCAACATGGGAATAGATGTAAGTAAATGAATGTCTAACAAAGAGCCACTGACAAAGAAGCTGCTCCCTTGATTCAGGTTTATCTACACAGCACATATTATGTTACAATCTAGGTTCAGCAAACAAGTAACAGTTTGAAATGATGAATTAAAACTGTCTTGCACAACCTCAGATCCTGACCCAGTTTACCATAAACTGTCTATCCTGGTAATGACTACGGTATACCAAGAAAATACTGTCAATGATTGGGTAAATATGAAAGTAATTTTTTCTACAAATGTGAAGATTCAATTTTTGAGAAAGAATATATGGACAGCTATTGTACACGATGTACAACTTCTGCCATATCTGCCAACAAAAGTAGCACACCCTGCTGCCTCCTAGGAAACATCTTGCTTTAGAGTTGAGCGAAAACATGTAAACATTATGTTAAGAAGTTAACATTATGAAACACAGAAAGAGCCTGAGCTATATTCATCATCAGGGTGATTAGAGGATGGAACCTGTGAACTACTGCTTTTGTCTTGTGTCTTTACAGATTTGCTGTTCTTTACTGACAACTTCCCAAATTTCTGCACCCAACGGGGCAGAGCAACTTAGACCTTTATCATTCCATATATTACATGTATTTTGGTGGCCTCAGGTAATTCTCAGTATAAATCCACATAACTTCAACCCGGGGTCTAATCAGCCAGAATAACTCTAAACAGCAGGGCCTTCCAAGTCCAAATGTCCTGTCCAAATGTCTTCCTGGTGAGTCAATAAAGATCCTCCTTGGAGGTTTGCTTAAGAAGAGCCACTGGCATCCTGACATATTACTCCACAGCTAACAAAGTCTGGGGACAAGATTGGTGTTTCACAATAACCCAGTGGTGGACTGTCGATAGACTTACTGCTGGATAACAGGGAGTTGACTTTATATTCCAGAAGTGCAATTTCTTGTAGAGTAATTTTCCTTTTTCAACTCTAAGAACTACAAACAACTTCAAGCATGGTGGTAGTGGAGTAAAGATGATAGCTGCTGCATACTGGATGCAAACTGCCACGATGTAAACATATGCAAATGATACACTGATCTGAATGCAGGACTGCTAGCTTTTCCAAGTACTGACTTCATAAAACAGCACAGTTACTGGCTGGCTTTGACCAGTTCACATTGAATACATTTTCTTTGTTTAAAAGTTGTTTTAAGATTGAACATTATAGTACAAACCCTCTAAAACAATTGTTGTGTAGCTTCATACATTACAAGTGAGATTGACCCAAATCAGATATACACATAGAGGCACACATATTTTAATCTGAAAAAGATAATGAACAATGGTGTTGCATTGGTACTCTGTATCTGCCAGTGCCCCAAATTTTGGAATCACAATCCATTAAAAATGACTAATTATGCATTGAAAGTGGTGTGAGAAATTTGTTTTATGGAAATTAATGATTAGCACTATTTTATCTATTTATTATCTATTAGTATCACTACTGGTAGGCCTATAGCACAAGATGGTGTGTAAGAAATGAACATCAAGTATAATTAATTAATATAAACCAGATCTACAAATCATACCAGCTGTGACTTGCAACAGCTGACAACTGCTTTGAAGTGGTGTCATTTTATGGTCTCATAATGTTACTATTAAGATATGTTTAGATGTCAATGAATTTTTGGTTATGGGGTCAAAAATCACTCAAGTACACGTGGGGTAGAAAAAGAGTTAAAATTCTGAGTAACAAAAACAGAAGTAAAACATTTGCATTGCTCTGAGAAATCTAATTGCTTTGGATAATTGTAACAGATGCAACTATGAACACCTTTTTATTGTTTATTCTTTTTTTCTTAACACATAGTATGTCTGGCATCTGGTGTACATATATTCTGTTTGCGCTGCACAGATAAGCAGGTACAAACACACCCACATACACACACACGGTATCACACAGAAGCACACAAAAGCACAAACACTCTACTCGGAGAGACATTGTGAGACACCCGCAAGCACAGATAAACAAACATCAGAATGCAAAAACAACGGGGGACACGTCCAAACAAAATACAGTGCATCGATATCAACACACACACACACACACACACACAGGAGAGAGATGTCCTTCACGTAGGACCTCAGCAGGTGGAACGCCCCCCCATGTCTGTCTGCTAACCAACCAGTCTTTCTGCAGCATCCTGTCTGGGACCAGTCCATCTGATTTCCTCTGTCTGCCCCTGTGTCTGTCTTCCTATTTTCTAGTCTGATTTCTTACAGCCCCTCTGTATCTTTCGCCCCCTCCACATCTCCCTCTCTGTCTATGTCTAAATCTGTCTTTGCGCCTGTCTGCTTGCCTTCCTCCGAGCCCTCTGCACACAGTCAGTGTTTGGAAAAAAATGGTCCCAGTGTTTTACGGTATTTGACAGCTGACATGATCCCATTCCTCCTGGAGCCAAGCTGATAAATTTTACCTGTATGGTAGTAGATAGAACTGGACAGATTAACCAATTGTTGGAAAAGGTGACCCTGATTGAGATGCAAGACAAGAGATTTCATAGGACAACAGATTGACTGTGTGTGTGTGTGTGTGTGTGTGTGTGTGTGTCATCCTTGGTCTCCATCTGTCTGTTTACTCAGTCCCTCTTTTCCCTTTCTGCCTGCCTCCCATCCTTCCTCACTGCAGTCATTAGTTGTTTCTTTCCCAACCCACCTGCCTGGCTTTCCTATTTCTCTGTTTGTCTCTCCTCCTGCCAGCCCGACTAAATCACTGTCATTTCTGTCTGTCTTGTCTGTCTGCCTGTCTCTCTTTAAGTTTTGCTTTCACGCTGGCCCCAGCTGTTCATAAGGCCATTAGTCCTCCAACGTGTTCTCTTGTTCAAAAGTCATCTGCCTCATCATCAGACTTAAAAGCTCCTCTAGTGCAGGGAGAGGCAGACACACACACACACACATGCAGAGCCACATCAAAGACAGTCAAACTACTGTCAAAGCAGCTTGCTGGCTGATTGGTGTTGATAGACTTGTATACAGTTCCAAAGTCATATTAGTACTTGTTCCTGTTCTGTTGGCTGGCAGATAAATGGTCAGCGATACTTTATTTTGGAAACAACAGAGCAAGAAAATGGTCCCTGCCTCGGAGACGCAAACTGATAACAGAGACAGAGTCTTTGAGAGGAGCCAAAAGCAATGGCACTTTGAAAATGATAACACTGGTTGTAGTTTAGGGGGAGATTATCCACTGATCGAAAATGATAAATACAGTGTGGCTGAGGACTGCTTGCAAAATCATCCAGTGATCAATATCATTAATAAATATTCTGTTGCTTTGGACTGTTGGCATGAAATGCAAGACACAAATTCTGCAGTATCGAGCTGGAAATGAGCCAGTCCTTAACATGCACATGTGCTCAGTGGGCCTGATGAGAAAGAAATGCTTCATCTACAAAACAGCTAATCAGCGAAGGTTTCACGTCTCACTGTATTACTTTAATATTTGTAACTGCTTTCACGGCAGACAAGCAATCAAATCCCCAAAGCACAAAAAAGCATTCCCAATCAAAGCCTGTTATTCTATGGACAATTTCAGCGATAGTTGCCCGTGGCTTCGAGCCCCTGAAGGGTCACGGTGGGATTCTTTTTTCTGAACTACTTCTTCGCATTCCCTCACAATATGTTTGCATCCTCCCTGATCCATAGGCACAGTTAGTATCCAGTCCAGGTATAACGCACTGCCGGCAGCCAGTTTAGGGAAATGCTCTGCCGACACTGCAAGAAGAAGAGATGATGTAACAATTTATGTTATGACTTTATTGCTCATCACTCCTTTCAAAGGGCTGATCTCAGTCAGCATACATCCAAATAATCTCAATGTCCACAGCTCTGGCAGACAAGTAAAGGCCTGATGGGAAATCGCTCAAAATCTGTGATGCAACAACTTCTTTTTGTAGCAGAAAACAACAGTGCTCCTACTTTTCAGACACCATTGTAACATCGTTAAAGTATATGTTTAGCTGTAATGGCTTTTCACAAAGCATATATACCTGCTGTGCGTAGACATGTGCATCATTGGGCAATTAGAGGATCCTCTCTAGTATGGAAGTGACACGAACAATAGACATATTAGAACTATAATTACTGCTTGTTGTGTAGAAAGTCATCCAGCATGCTTTTTTTCCCTTCAGTGTACTTTTAAGAGGAGTTTTTGCTACACCTTTCTAGAATAAAGGAGGACCTCATTATGCAGCCAAGACAGCCTCAGTTCTTTGTAGTTTGGATTCAATGAGGTGCTGGAAACACTGCATAGCAATTCAGGTCCATATTAACAGGATGTCCACATTTCTCAGAAAATCAATTTTCGGTGAGTGAGCTCCGAAGGTATCCGGCCAAATAAGATGAAAGTCCACAGCTCTGGCAGACTAAATGGACTTAAAATATGATGGATGAATCTGAAAAAAGATCTGATTACAATTCACAAAATTTTGATCACAAGAAAATAATAAACACTGCAACACTTTTTCTGTCAAAAATATAAGTCAGGTTGGTCTGAATTAGTTAAAATCTACAGTGAAGTGCTCATTTTTAATACAAAATTTACTGGGTCGTACTGAATGTTGATATTTACAACAGATTCCACAACACTACACATGCAGGTCAGGTTTCCGGCTTGCAATGACAAGCAGCTTTTGAAAAGGAACTGAGAAAAGTTACCCTTCAGTCGAACCTCCCGGCTTTCTCTTCTTCACCTTGATGTTGTCTTTCCCTTGTTTGTCAAGTTCCCCCATCCCAGCTGTCTTTCTTGCTTGGCTCTCGTCTTTTCTTCCATCCCTCCCTTGTCATTTCATTTCATCGCCGCCTCCTTCCCTGTCCACCTAATCGCATCTACTTTCTCCTCTCTTTTTTCCTTCCATCTCTCTCCCCCTCCCTCTCTCTCTCTGCTTTCACCTCAGTTTTTCTGTCACAGTGAATGAGAGATGGGGGTCAGCTTGTTGATGCTGGTGTCAGTAAAATCTTATCGGCTCACAGCAGCCTTGGAAACAGAAGTCGCAGCAGGACACCTGTAATATTGGTTCTACACCCATCTCAAGACTACATTTGGCAGCCACACATATGGGAAGTTGAAAGATCAGCTCAGAGTCTACATCTACCACCTGTTCTTGAATGTCTCTGTATACCCCTGGTTCCCTTTCTCTTTTCATGGATAATAATTCTGATTTATGTGCAGGTATTTCATTATTTTTAACAGGTTCAGATCTGCATATTCAACATCTGCAATAGTTCAGAAGCACTTCCAAAAGAGATTTAAAAGTTAAAATACCATGATAAGAATGATAATGTCTAATTTGTCTCTAAATGCTAATGTACAGTTTCTATCATGCAATCTTTCTTATTCTAGTTTTATTTACCTACTTTTATATTATCATTTTTATCTCTACTTATCTGTAGTTATTGCTGTCATTAAACTGCTACAGAATCCAAATTTCCCCCCTGGGGCTCACTGAAAGTTTACCTTTTCTTATCTTTAAATATCATTAGATACAGTACAGCATACACACTGTCAGGCTTCACCAGGTCATTCTGGTGCAGATCTTGACAACATCTGTACCACAGACTGATGCTCAACATCAGCATCTGTCATATAAGTGGCACAGCAAAGGTAAAAGCCTGGCTTCAGCTCTTACCTCTGTGTATGGAAATAAAGCACTCAGAGTTTCTCGCCGCAGCGGATCAAAGTAAAGGCCTGATGGGAAATCACTCAAAATCTGAAGAACCAAATATTCTCTTTGCAGCAGGAAACAACAGTGCTCCTACTTTTCAGAAACACTGTTAGACTAGATGTTTACCTATAATGCCTAAAGGGTATTCACAAACCATATGTCCCTGCTGTGTGTAGGCGTGTGCATCATCTGACAATCAGAGCACTGTCTCTAGTACTGACTCCAGCAACTACAATGACAGCGACTACTGCATGTTGTGTATAAAGTGTTCCACTGTGCTTTTTTTATGCGCCAGTGTACTTTTTTTTCTACACCTTTCTTGTAAGACTCCAGGGCAGCCCGAATTCTTTGTAGTTTGGATTCAATGAGGTGCTGGAAACATTTTGATATGATAAAGACCACATATGTGAGTTTCTGAGGGTGCCTTTATACCAGCAGCTAGGTTTGTCTGATCCAGACAAGAACAAAAATGACATATTTTTGGCTTTTAGCTTTGGTCCGTCACATGGTATTATTACAATTGAACTAATAGGAGTTTGTGAAAGGTTTGGTGAATATTATCCTGGATCATCAGAGCTACAGTTACCGACTGAAGAAAATCTAATTCTGGTGATTGACAGCAGGCCATGTAGCACTTTGATGAACCTGCATTTATTAAATTCTCTGATAAGGAATATTTTATTATGAACATTAAAAGTACAGACTGCAACTGGACGTCATACATCATAAATAATGATGGACAAATAGATGTGTAGATGAACCAAACCAGGTATAGTTACTTTGTAATGGCTACATAGCACAGCATCATCTTTACTGGGGAACAGCTAAACTACACAGATCACAACTTACACATATTTTTAAATGCTTTTCTCCTCTGATGGGTTAGGAAAAATCCCAGCACCCACATGCTGATGTATACTGCATAGCACATGTGTCAATGGGTGATATTCGGGAAATTTCATAGATTGCTTTCTTGTCAACTGACGATCAGCAGACGCATTTAACAGTTTATCATTTGATCATATTAAAAACCCATTTCTACTAATGCAAAATCCTGTGCTTGATTTTGATTTATGTGATGTGGAAGTCTTTGAACTGCACCAAAGCAAGTTAGGTATGAAAGCAAATAGTCACACCACCTAGTCTGTCACTGACTCACATTTCTTTGGCATCCTGTTGTTTGGTCTGATCAGCAGCTAAACCTTTTGACCACGTCGATGTGCTTCTTTGCTGCCAGGTGACTGACTGATTGGGTGATTACATATTTTCATTAAGAGGCGGGTGCAAATAGGCACCTAATAAAGTGACCACTCATGAGTACATAATTGATTTTTTTCCTGACCACCTGTTCAGGGAGGTCAGCGGTCGTGAAAACATCTCTGGATCTTTAACACTCCATCGACCAGAATTCTATAACTAACGGTCATTCTGACCATTCATACATTATTTGCATATCAATTTCAATAATCAACATAAAATCTAAGAATAAATTATATTTAATGTTAGGATAGGCAATAATAAACATCAGCAAAAACAATCCACAATATAAACAATTAGCAGATGGAATGACAGCAGATGCAGAATTGGAAGGTGTCCAGTCGGCTTCTTTTACGAGGGGGAATTATCTCTGAATCGCTGTCAGAGCCAAAGTCAGATGAACTTTCAAGAGATCAGGAGTCTTCACTATCAAAACCTGCTCCTCCATCAGACTCACACTCATCAAGGCTCTGAACATAGGCTGATCCTGATTTACTCTACTGTCTTCTACTCTACTACTCTACTATACTCTTTATTGTCTTCAAATCAACTAGAAAAAAAGTTGCTAGTGCAACAGTGAAAGAGAGGAAAAAAGAGAGGGAAAAAAGAGAGGAAAAAAGAGAGGGAAAAGTATCAAACACTGAAATTCTACACTGTCTATAATGTCATATAAGGTCATAATATAAGGTATGGGTGAATATGACTGTTATAGGCCATTCAAGGTAGAAATACTCAGAACTCTTCTTGTGTTTTGTAATTTTAAGAAGAATAACTACATTAGAATAAAATATACACACATTTAGGAAAAGTCATGGTCCTATAGTTACATGGGTTTCATTTCAACAAAGTTATTACATTGCAAAATTTCAAAAACAGTCAAAATGACCGCCTTGGTAGTTTGAGTGTTAAAGGATTCTGTGTATTATCATCAAAGGAGCCTGGGCTCACAGCCACATGACACTGTTTTACTGTAAAGATTTCTATTAAAAATGAATAAACTCTTTCTCTAGAGGTGGCAGCATCTCAGGTCCTTGGAGAGCACAGCTGTTCAGGTTCAAATGGTCCCGCTGCTGCTCCGGTCCCGCTGTTATGACAGTGATACATTGTAATGGTGATACTTTCTCGCTATTACCCTTTTATCCCGCCTGTCCCCTAGCTGGACATTTTTTTTTATTAAAATACCCCCTTATTCTCGATCTCTCTTTAAACATTCCCGCTGTCTCTCTTTTGCTTTCCTGCTTCTCTCTCTCCCCCTCTTTTGGACGCCTCTCCAGAGACATGCATCAGACTGTAATGGAATTTTTCTATCGTCAATCTACGGAGGGGTGATGCATGGCTCCAATTTCCCCAGCTGGAGCCACCTGAGCGGCTGAATCACTGTTGGGTCCGGCGATGGCGCAGGATGGCCTTGAGAGCCGAGTGAAAGACAGAGAGAGAGAGGTAAAGAGGAGAGGAAGAGCATTTGAGGAGGAGAGGGATGGAAAGGAAAGATAGGGAATGGGAGGAATAGAGCTGAAGTGAAGTTAACACAAAGAGAGAGACAGACACTCGCTAGCTCGCCTTAACATAAAGACAGACAAATACAGGAGCTTTTTTTCTCATCAAAGTGTAACCGCTTCCTGTTGTCTACTACAGGCAGTGCTGAGCCAAAGGCACACTGAGTTTATACCACTCACTGTTCCTCGCAGTTTGTTTTCCTCCGGCTCTCACGATCACCTCGCCCCCCCCTTCCCCAAAATACATGGTGTTCTTCCCCTCACAAAGGCCCAAATTTAATGGACTAGGTGAGCCAAGATTAACTCTAAATTGGACACAGAAACAGTAACATAACAACTGTTTAAAGAGCAAAGGAGTAAGCGAGCGAGTGAGGCGCAAGGAGGTGAAGTAAATGAAAGATCGGCCACCTGTGGGTTACTATTCCCTCTTTACTAACAGAGAGACCCTTTATTAGCCTGTCAGTGTGACTGATTGACCAACCCTGCGGAGGAGCTCATACCCCTCTGCACTCAGTACAACAGTTAACGCTGCAAGAGCGGAGCGCTGAAAAGTCGAGGCGGTGCTTACCAGAAATGGTTATAAACAAACGAGTCACCTCTGAAGGGCATACTGTGACAGAGGCAATGTCTCCAGATTGTTTATCTCTTTATCTTTTTTTTTCCCCCTCCCTCTTCCTCTTTTTCTCCCCTCTGTGGGCCATATCTGCTGAAGTTTGTTTCAGCGTCTAGGTTTGGCCGTCGGGTCGTCACGACAGGCTTCAAAAGAGCAAGTCCTTCACAGAGAAAAACAACTTACGCAAAGGGAACATCTGGAGGCTATTGATGACACAAAGAAGGATTGAGGTTCAGAAGAAAGCTAAACAGGAAAATTTTGTTTGCAGTGTGGCTGAAGAGAGAGGGAAGGTGTAGTTTCTTCTTTTTTTTTTTGTGAACAGAAAGCGCCTGAGGAGAAGACACACACACACACACAGAGGGGGAGGAAAGAGAGAGGATCTGTAAGGATAGTAGGGGTAACAAGCCCAAGTAAAACAAGGTGGAAATTATTCATGAATTAAACTGACACATACTTAACTGGGACATTCAGGATTTCAAATAACCAATCCATTATGTATAGGTTTGTTGGAAAGACACCTCCCAGCGCAGAGCACAAATTGAAATTAAACTCCCCGCAGTAAAAAGTAGTGGACCATTGTTTCCTCCAATGCATCTATCAAACAAAAAGCAACATCCTCTCTCTTGGAAAGGGTCTACAATTAAATTTGGTAGGAAGATGTCCCTCTTTATCTTCCGAGCATCAATTTATTATACTCGAGGTTAAGCGAGGCGTGCTGTCTGCCTATTGCCAGACATTCAAGGGGAAAATAAAATGGACACGTTATACTGATAACTTTGTCTGAGTAGTCGGGTTGGACTCCAAAAAAAGAAAAAAAGAAAAAAAATACAGCAGGTAGCGCTTCCTCTGAAACTATTTCTTCAAATATATTAGGTTTTTCTTTATTTCTCTCTCTTCTGATGTCTCTTGTGCTTGTTAACATTTCTCTCCAGGCCAGGGAACACTTTGCATGTCTTATGCATGCTAACAAGTGCCGTGGAAAAGAGACTATCATTGTCAAAAGTGCCTTTATTTCTCTCTGTGTCTGCTGAGGTCGCATATCAGTGAAAGAATCAGAATCAGAAATGCTGTCATTTTTCATGCGACAGTCTCGAGGATCCATAAACGCATCACGGAAAAGCAAAGTTCAGACCACATCAACTCTTCACATCAGACTCTGATCTAAAAGTAATTTCTGTTTCATCCTAGTTGTTGGTAGAAATGTAATTATTCCAGGTGCTGGGGACTATACGATAAGATGATGAGAAGTCTGATGGGTGACCCTATATTTGGTTTGTAATTATTCTCCTGATAGCTCTTCAGCAGATCAGGACCTCTGCAGGGACCAGAGAGTTTGCTGACAGACAGACACCTTGACAAAATAGAAAAATATATTCATTCCCTTTTGGGAAAAATTTCCTTTTTCTCTCCAGTATAGTTGTTCTCTTTGCCCACGCCTACACACACACACACACACACGCACTTCTGTTTCCTCTGTCTCGTCCACCACTCACCTTGACTGATAGACACACGAGATAAAGCAGAGAAGGAAAACAAAACAGGCACTGTAATTTATTCTCTTCCTTCACTCTTCCCACATCTAAGTTACGGAAATAAAAGGGAACCTTTTGGAAACCACCAAGTGTCTGCATATTTTATCCAAGTGATCCTCCTTGGTCTGTCCAGGTGTTGTTTATTCATGCCCTCTTCAGTCTGGCATAGAAAGGCAAGCACTCATTTACATAGAAATATCAAGATCCAGCATGGTGGAGTGCTGACATGCATTTACACACACACACAAACACACACCTACATAAACACAAACCCCACAATCTGCAATTCCAGAAAGTGAGAGACAATCTCCTGGGTTATCGAGCGTAAATAAATAAATTGAGAAGAAGATCGTCACATCTTTTGCCCTTTTTTCTTTTTTTTTTTTTTGAGGTCGCAATAACAGTGAAACATAAAAAAAGCTGCCTATCTTTAAAATATTGATTTGAGTTAATTACATTCTTTCTCAAAACAAAAATTACTCCAAAATGAGAACTTAAAATTAGAGCAATGAGGTAGTTATTGTTTTTCCTCCTCCTTTGCAGAAGACAATTATACACTGAAAATGTACTTTTCCCCCTCATTATCTCTTTATGAACTGACTTAAAGGCAAAATAAGTCACTGAAATACGCACAATGAGTTATGGTCAGCTGAGACACCGAAAAAGGGTTATTTTTCTTTAAGTACAATCATTTTTCGATATATGTTGCAATGAATAAAAAAGAGATTTCATTAAATGGTTTTTATATTGTGTTTACAAGTTTGAACATCTCAAAACTTTCTTTTAATTCATGTGCTGTTATTAAAAACATCCCAACTTTCAAAGTAAAACCGGTGGCATGATGGTGGCAGTGGTTTCAGACTGATCATTGTTAGTTTGTTTATTCACACAAGTCGGGTTCCTACTACAATGTCCCACCAAAATCGATTTATTGACCACACATTACACAGTTTTACCACAAAGATGATTATTAAACTTTGCTTTAAGGTTTCCAGTCCCTTTATGAAAGAGACAACTCACTTATAATTGCACAGCAGGTGTGAAATGTCTCGAGCTGGTGTTAAGCAGTAATGGTGAGGGTGTTTACAGTTTGGAGGTCACTGTAACTGAAGGTAGGGAGGGGGTACAGTAAGTTAAAGGCAATTTCATCAGTCAGCTTGCAGGGGGGTTTGACACAAGTACACATAGCCCGAGGCTCATGATGACCAGCATACACATACCTGTATGGATACACATACACAAACACACACACACACACACACACAGATTTATTGACCATCTGGCCAACCGGTAGTTCAGCTGGATATATTCCCCAGCTCCAGTGTTCAGCACCTCCTCCTCTTTTGCATCACACTTTCAAGTTTTAATAAGATAACTTTCACCATTTTCCCCGCTCGCATTATTTATTTATTTTTTTCTTTTATATTTAATCTCCGCCGTCGGGACACTAGTTCAGTCTGTCAAGTGAGACAGAGTGAAGGAGAAAAAAAGAGAGGGGCTCAGTGATCCCTGTCCGGTGCAATCTTCTGCGCTTTAATGAAGTCCAATCTGTGAACACACTGTGGTCGCGTACCCTAAGGCGATCATCGCCTGTCTGCCACACAGAGGAACACATAATAAGCGAAAAGCTCTACTGGTGGATGGTTTGAGAGCGTTTGATGGCTTTGAAACGTTTCAACTGTACAGACATGAAAGAGAGTCGACTTGTTTCATATTCTTTTGTGTGATCGAACACAGTACGTCTTTAAAGGTGAGAACTCTCTTTGACTGAAACACAAGTGAAAGATGGGTAGTTAATCATAAGCTCAAGGTTTATCTGCGTTAGCTGAATGATTTCTGCGTCTGCCACAATATTTTCTCGAGCACAAAACCATAGGGGTAACATAAAACCAAACTCACTGAAGGGGCACTGCGTCGCTATGGTGTGTCGTTATGCTGTGTCACTATGCTGTGTCGCTATGCTGTGTCGCTCCAGTAGTTTCTGTTGGAAACTGTCTCGCAAAACAAGTTCATCTCAGGATACCACATCTTTTGATATCAGTAGGGCCCTAATGATTCATTTGTAGCATTTATACATCAATGATGAATTATACTGATTTGATCTTCTGAAAAAAAATAATAATAAGGATTTCACCCCTCACAGTGCATTTGAAAATACTCCAGCCAAGATTCAAAATACTTTATTCAAATTTATGTTTCCAACACTGATTAATATATTCAATGTGTAAAACGTTCATACTGATAACAGAGAGCAGTCTTTGAACTGTAAATATTCAGCTGATGACCTATGGCTGTAAATACATGTAGCAATGAATGAGCTGAATTAATGATTTGTTGAATTTAGGAGGAAATTTTCAAGATAAATGTGCTCAGGAAAAAAAATGATATGAGATAATTACTTTCATACTTTAAACCTCGACAGACCATTTGGAGCTCAACTATTGTCAAATACCCCAGTACATGATCAAAAGATACATTCAGCGTACTATTTATGTCAAATAAATGAAAATGTCCTGTGAGCTATGGCACCTAATTTTACTGCTTCCCATATTGCTGGCACATGTAGCCATCAATCTGTGAAGACACCTGAGGGCCTCGACTATTGTGACCATCTGATTGTTACTTAGTCCAACGAGAACAGTGAGGCTGTTTCAGCATCTCAATGTTAAGATTAAAGGGGTGGTATGTGGAAAATGAGTCAAAGTTATGGAGTGTAAAAAAAACAACGACTCTGTCTCTTTCACAGACAAAAGTAAGTAGATATTTTTGTGATGTGGTCTCATAATCAAACTCTTTTGTTGTACACTCCCCAAAACATCTACCTCTACTTCAGTTACTGCTTTCCAACATTTCCCACAATGTCTTTTAACAATCTCCAGAGGAGGTGTCTCAGCTTTTTAAATTCAGTGCAGCGAGGTGAGGAGAGCAGTCACATCCCTTTGCTCAGATCACAACATTTCATGCATTATGAATGTGTTATGAACTACTGAGACAGCGGCGGTATGACTGATAGCGTAAGGGTTCTAGGGAAAGGAGATGAAATACAGTTTGGGACTCTCTTCTCCCAAACTTTTGTAAGGAACTTCAATTACATAGTGTGGCTACAGCACTCGTTTTGTAATTCCCCCCCCCCAAAAAAAAATGCTTGTGGAAAAAATGTCCACCAGTTTGGTTCAGACAAAACTATCTCTGAACAATCAAACTCTTATTTTTTACACAAAAACATGAATGAGCATGTGAATGGGATCCTGCTAAAAGATTAATAGATAGATACTGAAGAGCCTCTACACCTTTCTCTTAGCTTCAAAATGAACCTGACAATTCTTAATACCTTATTTTATTCATATCTATATCAACAAATGATATCGTGTTTTCAATACAAAAAAATAAAGTGCAAAGAGCTGATAGTTTTCGATGTGTTGTCCCTCCCATTAAAAACATGATACACAAAATCACTAGTACAGCCTTAGTCAATATTTGCCATCTGTTGAGGAAGGATGGTCAATATTTGCTGTGCACTGATTTTATATTAAGAATGAATTAACATGAGTGTAAACACAGGTATGTTTGCACTGAAGCACCAACATATGCATCTGCACAAAATCATCAGTGCCTGTCATGTACCATTTGGAGGAATGTGTACAAGAGCAGATGTGTGTGTGTGTGTGTGTGTGTGTCTTTGTGTGTGTGTGTGTGTGTGTGTGTGTACATGGGCAGAGTTTGTCTCTGAATGAACGAAAAAAAAAATCTTCAGAGTTGGTCCATTAAGTATCAAACGTGTGATCTCACTGTAGTCTTCTGGAGTATATTTGGCAAAGCATAAAGACAGAGGAAGACAGATTCACACACACACACACAAAATCACACACACACACCATCTGGAGAAATGCCTACAAGCATTCATCCATGCAGCCTTGGTATCATGCATGGGATATTTTTCAAAGATTATTTTGAGCTACTAAAATACAGTCAGATGAAGCCAAGTTTGCTTTCTATATGAATCTTTTGAATCGAGAATCGAGAACATCGAGAATGGACTAAATTCTGAACATCCAATACCATTAGTTGGTATCAGCAATGTAACACTCTCCTCACTCAGCTTTGACAGAAAACTGCTCGGAAAGACAGACAAATCCAAATCTTTCTTTCATTATGTCTCGTCTTTGGCACTTCTCCACATTCACATACCTGCCCCAACAGATGAAAAAAAGATGTGAGAGCATACGAGATTTGATGTAATGCCCTTCTGCTTTTATCATTGCCAAGTAAAAAAAGAAAAAAGGTGAAAGATGAAGAGAATAAAAAGAGGGGGAAAAAGGCGAGATGTAATGTCAGGTTGGAGAAAAACCAGGAATGATGACGACAGTGGGAGAGCAGCAGAGTGGAGTACAGACAAGTTGAGAGACAGGGCTAACCACAGCAGCAGTGGTGGTAGCAGCTTCCTGGCATTTCTCTTGTGGCCTCTCTACTACCTCAGGGCCTTAAAAGCAAGGAGGGACATGTCTCCTGCACTCAGCTGGAGGAGGCAGTTTGCCACTTTCCCTCCAATAATAGGTCAGCTCTATTACCTTTGCCAAAAGCCATCTATCTAGGTGCGAAAGTGTGTGTCATAATTAACTGAAAGAACATTGAAATTGCGATTCAGACTCGTGGAAATTTCATAAGCTGTCGGGCCCACAGTTCACCTTTGTGTAGAAAATTTGTTCCAGATTACACTGTAGGTGGACATGTTTTAAGATTAACAATTAATTAAAAGAAAACTTTTTTGGTGAGTTACATGCTTTAGAAATTCATACTGACATGAATACTTTGCCAAATCCACACAATATCAGTATCTTGGGAATATCACAGAACGTTTTAGTGACAAAATAGGGCCTAGTTATGGATTTGTTGAGCCATCTACCCCTCCAGGCAGAGGCATTTATTATTATACAAGTCTTTCTATTCATCAGTCCCTGTATCAGTACATGAGACAGACAGCATGGCATGCTCTCGAATACCACCTGCAAATAAAACCAACCTGATTTTAAGCACTAGATGAACTGATACGCTTTGTGTGCATGATATTCAGGGGCTGTCATCACACCGTCCCTGATGGAAGACGTGAGGTAAGATGAGTTTTTTTTTACATGTTCTTGTGCATGTGAATGAATTATGGTATAACTAATGACAAGATGTTTTGATGCTTTTTTGTTCCGTTTTTTGAGAGGCAAAAATAATAGAAACGTCATCACCTGGGTCAATGCAAGCCAAACAACAACAAAAAAAAACCATGGAAACCAAACAGCAGAGCATTAGCAACAGTGTTTAACTCTTTGCAGGTGTACCAGAAGTTTAATTTCAAATATACATGTGTTGTGACATTTCAAATGATGACACTTTTAACTGCTCTTTAATACACCGTAACAGAGACATATAATCAGGCATCACTGTTTCAGTATAGCCATAAATGTTTATGCAGAATGATTAACTCTAATATAAGTCGTGCTCTGCTCTGTTTCTTATCTTCATACACAAAAAAATGCTCACCATACAATATATAAATGTGATGGTTGAGTACCTTCACAGCTTTCACTTTACAATGTCATTTTATAGGGCTAAAACATTTTACTTTATATGGATGCACTTGCAAAATGTCAATAGCAGTCATTGTGAAGTTATAAAACTCCTATTATCCAAAATCATCATTATCAATAGCATTTGTGCTGACGCCAACATGTAACGCACGAGGGCTCGGAAAATCAGAGAACAGCAGACAACATTTCACATGCTTGTATGAGACGACACCCGGAAGTCCTCTCTTTGAAAAACTTAGATATTTATCAAATCTCAGAGAGTGGGAGTGTGTGGGAGGGATGCATTTTCTCATGCTGACCTCTGAGAGTTTGCTGACACAACCCTTGGAGGGTGAATACCAAATGCTCTTGCTGCCGGCAAGACTCTATAGGTCCATGTCCTCCAAAGCCCATTTCCAGCCTCCTCTACCCCCTGCTTCCTTTGCCTGCCACTCCTGTTCACTGTAACACAAAGGCAGCGGGGGTTTTAGCCCCCAAGATATGGCATGGTCATCAAACAGCAGCCTACTGACCACTATGCTGGTTTTCTTATTGCCGGCTTTTCCATTTTAAGTAGCTCAGACGATGTGTCTGGCAGGACTCCAGAACCCTAATGCGAAGCGCAGACGTGGCACAAGCCACAAGTAACCTCTTATTACTGATCCCTGTCCTGCGCTGTTGTGTCTGTGGTGTGTCTCTGTGCAGGGTGGGGATGTGACAGAGGCTGAGAGTTGATGAGGGGGGACATCCACAGCATCCCCCCAGGGTTCAGGCTGCAGCTTTATCTTTGCCTAAGGCGGAGCAGTTCAGCTGAGAGGATGTACTCGAGCAGCCAAATGAAATAAATCACTGGATATTGGCTTTGGCTTTACAGACATGGCCGGAGCTGAGCGCAAGCGTGCCTGTCTGAAAAGGTCATTGGTGCAAATGCTGTGGCCGGAGGGGGGGCTAACACGTTTCAGAGGTCTGCACAGCTTGTCCTCCTACGACTCTGTAGACCTAGGGATCAAAAGGGCGCAGTTGCAACACAGTTTACTAGCAGTACGTGATGCAAGTAACTAGTTTGAGTGTGTGTGAAGGGGCATGGGTATCTCTGAGATGTAATCCCAGCAACGTGGGTGTAAACTAACACTTAGAATGAGGATCTACAACATTTTTTTAGAAACAGGAGCCAAGACATAACCATCTTCTTGCTGTCATTATAATGAAGTGGAACAGAAAAATATGTGACAAACTGAAATGAAGGTTTATTACAGTAGCCGTCACCCACAAAAAAAGACACTATATGGCAAAAAAGAGCAAAGGTTCAGTTTAGTTCAGTCTGCAGGAAGAAATCACAAATCCACAGTAAAGCCGGATCAAGTGGCTTCGCCTGAATTCTTTTTCAAATGTGTTCTGTTCTCAGAAGGTCAAAACTTTCTTCCAGTCTAACACAAGTTCAAGAATTAGAAGTGGGTTTAACTCATCCTGAAGGCCAAATTATCAACTCTTTACACCCGACCAGTAGTGGCTGCAGGCTAACAGGCAGAACGTTTTCATAAAGTGGTGAGGCTTTGAATTACTCCGATAGAAACTGACCAAAGAGTGAGAATGTGTCTGGATAGGATGTTATATGCAGGAGGATGAAACACTCCAGGACGCAGAGAGTGTGTGAGAGCAAAAGAAGGGGATGATCTTAAACTCCTCCTTTCACCAAGCTCAGGCTGACCTGAAAGCATGTCATGGTGTTTTCTGGGGTTAAAGTAGGTGATTATTATGTGAATTACATAAAAAATAAAATGCTGCAATGCAAGCACAAAGTCAGCTATACAACCTCAAAGAAGCGGCAGAGAGGATGATCCAGGCAAGGAGAGAAGAGGAGAGGAGGATGAAAAAAGGTGCAAGAGGGGAAAAGGAAACAGAGAAGGAGAAGAAGATGACCTAGGACCTTGAAACTATCTCTTTTGCATCTCAATCATGGAACTACATGAATATCAAAGCGGAGCTCTTGATGGACAACCAAGACGAAATCAGAGAGAGATGGAAGGAGGTCTCTGAGGTAATGATGAGGCAGGAGTAAAAGGAAAATAATTGCAGATGCATCTTTTTTAAAAGCTCAAGGGAGAGGAGAGGGAGAGGAGCAACCCACTGACTGATTGGCCAGATCCATGTAAATGCGAATGATGATGCTACAGAAGGGCCTTTGTGCGGTGCCTGAGAAAAGGCACATGCAAATAAACTTTTGATCTATTGTTCAGTTTATGATGTCTCTCTAACTGCAAATGATTAAATGGGATGCATCTTGCACTGATTAACAAAGATGATTGAAACAGGTCCAGACTGCTTCTTTTTGTCTTTTCTCTTGTTTTTCAGTGAAAATCTGACTGTGCACAGTTCCTTGTTTTGTAGCCCTTAATTATTTGCAATAACACATATGCATACCTACGAGCTTCCTAATACAACAACAGCCAGTGGTGGGGGGCAACTCTGCTGGATTCATTAAGTTTAGTGCCTTGCTCTAAGGCATCTCAGTGGTGGTTGATCAGTTAATGGAGCGTGTTGTCTTGCCTCTCCTGCCAGGAGAGTTTCTCAGCCTGTCTAAGAATCTCACCAGTGACCGCAAGCTTATTATCCTCACCTCTTGGCTACTGCTGCCTCATTATTTTTGTTAGAGAATGAAAATCCTCATTGAAACCAACAGACTTCTCCTTGGGGAGCCTTTTTAGCCAAGCCCATCTAAAGTTAAATATCAATGACTGAACATCGGACTGCATATAGAGAGATGAAAATCCACTTAGACCAGTAATAACAGCATTAAATTAGTGATAGTATGGGAGAGATGTCATTTCAGTTCACCTTTCTCCATGCAGCCGTCCTTGCATGACCCATCGTGCCTTTAATAGTAAAACCAGCCTCATTATTCTCTTTTTTTTTAAAGGAAAGGACGAATAAAAACGAGAGCAAAGAACCAGTAAATATTCTCATAAATGAGATTTGATTTTACTCTCCCCTTCTTCATTCTTCTCTGTTAATTAACATTAACTTCTTCTCCCTTTTTTCCCCCCTAGTCCTATCTCAGTCTCAGCTCCGTCTGGCCTGTGTGACACAAAAGGACACCATAAAAAAGTCCTGAGTGTTCGCACCAGTGCACCCAAAGATCATATCGGGCAGCTCCATAAAGAAATACGCCAGCACCAGGCTGTCGCTCTCGTAGCACCACAGCCCAATGCAATTATCAGTCAGCGGTGATAATAGAACTCATAGGGAGGTGTAATGGCTTTTAGATTTGCACCTCATCATCATCATCATCCCAGCCAGGGCTACAAGCGAGCCAACTGCATTACCATAAACCACTGTGTATATACAGTATATGTACATCTTGCTGGGAGAATATTGTTTTTTCTTTTCTTTGGCATTTTCGATCTAATCTTAGATTGCCTCTCTGACACACAGTTGCACTGTCATACATATAGAATAGTTGCAGCTCACTGTGTCACACAAAAATGCACAGGCGCACAAGCAAATTATCGGTTTCCCTCATTCTTATCCATACACAATGTGTACAGTGATATAATCATCCAGTTTGAATGCATAGGCTTCGGTGTGGTCAGCTGGTAAATGCTGAAAACTTGGGAAATAAATTGTACTGTACGCGCGATGCTGTGGCACACAAATCTGACCTTGGAGCAGAGTACAGAATTAACACATTCTCACAATGGGCTAATTGTTTGGCCTGCGTTCATTATCTGTTCATTTGCCACATACTCTATTAACTGTAATGTGGAAAACAGAAGAAAAGCTATTTGTCCAAGTGAAAATCATAATCCCTCCTTTCTTTCGCAGGATTATGATTTATGTGTGTCCTGTCTTTGCTTTCAGTTTCACCATGTGATGAAAATTAAGCAAACAAATTGCATGTAACCCACACCCAAGTGATGCTTTCATGCTCAATCATAATCTACTCAAAAGTGAAATAGGTTGGTTACATATGTAATGTGGCACAAAACATGTTCATATGGTGACTTCATATTATTGACAAAACACTGAGGTATAATGCACTTTAACAACCAAACAGTTCCCTTCCTCTGAGTATAAAAAGTACTCAGAGTACAAGTAATGAGAAAAAATACGTAAATCAATGTGAAACTAAACTAGAAAGTGCATTTTATGGAGAAATACAACGTGATTGCTGAGAACTGAGAGTTACTGTTTGAGATGCTGAAAGAGAATGAGTATGAACTACAAGAAGAGTAAGAGTGGTACAAGTGTGTTGTAAGAAGGAAAAAGAAGAAAGAGTGATTGAAAAATTGAAGAAGGGAGGGGACAGCACAGGAGGAAAGACAGTAAAAAGAGATACAGAATGAAAACATGGATACAAAAAGGAAACAATTGTGGAAATGGTGAAGTAAGAAAGTAAGTCAAGGGACGAAGGAGAAAAAGGACAGAATGCATGAAAAAAATTATGCTTCATCCCTAGTTATGCAGGGACAGAGGGTATGAAAAGTGGGAGATAAGAAATAAGGACAGAGGGGTAAAAGAAAGTAAATCTATAGATTTGTGCAGCCTTGTAGTTGTAACTGGGAGTTATTAACAGTTAAATGTGTTTCCATAGTGGAATATGAAGTAAGAGTTATCGCTGCTTTAGTAGTAACAGCAGTGGCAAAGCAGTGGTTACAGAAGCAACATTAACAGGAGCACTACTCTGAGTGGAAGTTTATGGTACGCAGTAGTGTTCAGATTGAATGTGTGCCTGTTAAAGTGTGATCATCCAAAGCAGACTCCACTTCATTTTTGAAAACACAGAGTCTAATCTCTGGGGCTCTGTTTTAAATATGTGTAAGGGGAGTTGTCAAGCTGTTAGATATTGCAACTCCTGAAAACACCTCAACTGATTTCTCAGATAGCGGAAGGTCTCAAAAAGTAAAAAGGCATGAAAGATAGAATTTGTGGTTCAATACCTGAGAAAGGAGGAAGAGTGTAAAACCTAATACAAAATATAAGTAATTTTCAAGGGCCTTTGAGAGAGTGAGGTCTTAATTGTTCTTTAAGTGTGACTGAACACTTTCATTAGGCTGGTAAGCATTAGTAGCCCTGCCACCCTAAAGACAACCTGCAGCAGATTTGCTTTTTGCTATATAATTGATGTCAACTGACCCTGGGGTGGTCTGGGGTTACATACAGCCATAATGAAGGGGTATTGCTTCTAAATTGGTTTCTGGAAAGATGTGTTGCCAGATGACAAGCCCTCCCAAACCTGCTCTTTGTCCCCCTCATCTGGGAAATAAAAAAAAAACAAAAAAACAACCCTGATCCTGGGTGGCCAGTCTTGAGGATCAGTTAAGGTGCAGTAAAGAACAGACACTTATTGTTTAAGTTATGGGTTAAGCAAAGTCTATAGGTACGCACCCCATTTCGATGTCTCAGTTCAAATAATGTATTTGTTCTGTAAACACACTTTAGTTAGGTCTTATTACAAATGTAATAATACACACAATAATAATAATAATAATAATAATAATAATAATAATAATAATAATAATAATACATAATATTATTATTATTATTATTATTATTAAATAGATCACATTAATCATGCTGTCACAATCCCATGCCCTTCCTAAATGCAGGGATACAGAGAGATACACACACAAACAAACACAATTTGTTTTTGGCCATCAGCTTGTTTGCACTGACCTATTGGCAAACCTATTTCCTTCAGCTAAGTGAGAGACAATAACATGTAAAGCACACCAAGAACATTATTATTAGGATGGATGACTGCACTCTGCAGCCCCAGAAACTTCATTACCTGCTCAAACACAACATGATTAACAACAGTCGTGGAAAGGGGTTCAATGAAATGTAACACAAGCCACTTCCAAAGCTGCAATTTGCCATCCATATACCCACTCATCAGCTGCCAGAGTTCAATACAGAGGAAAGTGAAACATGACATGGGCGCCATTCCAGATCTATTGTTAATTAACCAACCTCTAAATGCTCCATTCCTTTTCATCAACCATGTTTTGCTTCTACCAGATGAGCTCTTTAATTGCCTATTATAGTGTCTTTGCAGAGAAAGGGGGACTTGTATTTCCCCCAAGTGTATTGGGTGAAGTGCTATTGATGTGCGAGTTTGGTGTGAGAGTGCTGGATCACATTTTCACTACCCGGCGCTCAATAGTTGCAGCCGACACAGAGATATTAATGACACCCATGTGTGTCATGCTAACGTATGGCTTCCACGGCCGGGTCACAAGCTGAGACCCTTGGTCTCTGCTGTCCCAGTGCAGCAGGAATACAGAGAAGACTTTCTTCCCCTCTGTCTTAGCACATCATCATAACTGTCCTTGATTCTTTCTATTTAGTTTATCACTCCAAGAGCAATGAAAGCAACTGTGGGAAGACGGTTTAAATCAAACCACAGTTCCACAACTCAGTGCCGGTGTTTTAAAGGCTCATATGGTGGACAGGCAAAATATCAAGGCGGAAAAACTGTCTGCTTTTAGTAATTAAGCGTTGGAGCACAAATAAGGGAACACAATTCAATAAAGTGTGCATATCATTTGCAGCCAAAGAGTGAAATTCAATCACATTTCCTGCCGCAGTCTGACAGATCCATTCATTTTGCCCACTTACTTTTCTGTGTCCCACCAACACTGCTTATTGCTCACAAAGCATTACTAAATTTTCCAAAATTGTGCACTCAGGAAAGTCTGTCATACCCTGCAGTTCTTTCTCAGAGGCACAAACAGTAATAAGAGCAATATGCCAAAAGTGCTCTGTGCCTCAGAACAACAACATAAAACCATTTGTATTACCTAATACATTTAGTGCAGGTAATGCTGCCTGCATGATGTTTTTACATCAACAACTATGGGATGTTTACATTGAACATTTGTTTTCTCAACATAATCTGATCCTGAAAACTAAGGTAACATTTAATGTTCAATCTTTTTAGGCAACTCAGAGCACTTGGTTAAACAGTGAAATAGTCATCGTGTCTCATTTTGCCCTTTAATTGAGATCAGATTGAACAATGTTATATACATTATTTGCCATATTTTTTTGTCCAACCGTCAACTTCAACCTTGTCCCTGCAGCGGTTCTCTTGAGGAAAACGTCACTCTTTCTGCAGAAAACAAAGCTCTGCCAGTGAACGTACTCAGATCACAACAATGTCCTCTCGAAAACATTTGCCAGAGCAAATTCATGTGAGGGAAAGTTACACACAGTTTCATTTGGTATAGAGGATGGAGAACAACGATAGTCTACAGCTCTTTTCAATAATCATCTCTCCCATCCTCTCTTCTCAGCCTCCGTTATTTCATTTGAGCTCCTAAGCTGCTCCAAACTGAAACTCCTGCTTATTCTTTGTCTTCCTCCCCTGTGTCCTGTCAGGTACATGTCATCTCTTCTGAAGAGAAGTATGGTGCTTCTTTGCCATTGTTTATCTTATTTGATTATACTCTTTTTTTCAAAGTCAGATTGAAGATGACCTGCAGTGCACAAAAGAATGCGTTCATTCTTTCTACGGGTGTAAGAAAGCTGAGGTTTGAACAGTAGCCAACATGGTAACACACAGTATATGTGACTACAGGACATTGTACCTATATACTGTGTTGTCTGGTGTGTTTCTTTTTCTTGCCTCTCTGTCTGATGGAAAACACTTTGAGAGGTGCTTTACAAAATCCTTGCCTTTCTTTAGCCTACAGCTTTCCGAATATTGGAAAATATGCCAGTTTGTGCATTTTTGTCAGATGTAAAATGAATCGAACTCATGTTTGAGACTAATCTTTCATGAACACAGAGGCAATTCAAGTCTTCACTACAGTGCATGTCTCACAATTTACTATTCCACAGAGGACTGCATGTAAATTGCTCTGTCATAGTTAACGCTTGTCGGGTATTACAAAATTCCTAATTATCATTTGATTGCTATGCTGTGCAAGATAATAGCTTGATTGAGTCTGGAGATATCTAGTATTCTAAATGTTGAATACAGCGCTTGGAGCTTGTGGAAATAGTGCAGAACTAGGGAAAAGACATTGATTTAGGTGACATTTGTATTTTCTTCACTAGACTGCTCAGAGCAGATTATGGTACAGTATACTGACAAAATCTGTGTTTGCTTTGCAACTGCATCACTACAAGCCTCTATCCAAATATTGATAATATTTTTGGTTTGCAAGTCATTCTGTTCTTACAATTGGCCTTGAAGTACCCGAAAATGTCTGGTTTGTCTGGTAGCATAGTAAAAGTTTTTAGGCCCACAGAGTCTTTGTAACTGAGTGTACCAGAAAACATCCCTGCACTTTCTAGCAGTTTTCCCAAACAACATATTATTTCAGCCGTAAGCAGTGTGTTTTTGACTGTATTCAAATATCGGCTGCTTTCTTAACAAATCGGATTAGTTCTTTTTTTGCGACTGCACCACTTCAGAAGAAGCACACTTGGTATGACAGAAATATAGAAAATTTAATTTCCATTTGAAACCCTTACTTGAGGCAAAAGAAAGCACTTCAAAATGGTCCATGGGTGATGACATCCTGTCATCACTGATGATATTCTTAATACAAATGATAAAACCTTTTCATCATCTTCTCTCCATCAACTTGTCTCTTCCTCTTATTTCACATTTTTATCTTTGCAGTATTTACAGGCTTGCCAGTATGTTACTGTTAGCCACTGATCATGCTTGGGATTCATGTCTTGCTCAAGGGTGTTTTAATTGTAGAAGGAAGCAGAGCAGGGCTTGTTTCATTTTTACTTCCTCTACACACATTTTTCCAGCCGTTGGTAAGCCAATCCTCGGGTAACTGGCCCACTCCTCAAATCTTCGACCCGTTGGGTAGCTCCTTGCAAAAACAGAAGGGGTTTATATATTCCACAGCAGTGTCAGTAAAATAACAAAGCTTCTTTTTCCCTCAGCAATTGATGACTAGAGAGATAATGACTCATAAAACCTGGTAAACTGATGAATGATACATGTACAGTATGTCACCATGTACTCTGTTATGGTTGATGATTCATTCATTCAGTTCCATTAGTTGTTTCCTAATGGTTCAAATCACAACTGCCACATGCACGCAAAGAGCTCCTCTGTAGATTTGTATATGAATTTATTTGAACACTCAGATGTACACTGAGCATAGCGAATTAATGTAGTGAGGGCTCCTGCGCACTGTATTAATTTGTTCTATTCTTTTAGCATGAGAAACGTGATATGCACGTATCATGCTTGTAGTCATCCTATGCAATATTGATGTGAGTCAAGAGGGAGGGAATAATATCAGGAATAATACCAGGAAATGGGGCCTATTCCTAGTGACAGGGCAAGGCCAGGTTGATGCAAAGTGGACTCACCAGGCGCTGCCAGTTGCTATGTTTGCCATTGTTCCTCTCTGCCTCATGGCTGGCTGGCTCATTACCCAAACGGTTCATTAAGACCTGTTTAACTGCAAAAAAATGATGCCTTTTTGGTATCCCACATTTTAATATATGACACTAATGGGCAAGCAGATCCACTTGGACCAAAAGACAGGCAGTAATTGTAATGCGGTTCCGGGCTGTGACGGTGCATAGTAATAGCTGTTTACTGCTGCTCTCTTCACTCCTGCTAAATATGAGAGGTCTGGTCTCTTCTAGAAAATCGGAGGCACACTTCAGGTTAGAGTGTGCTGACCTGTAGCACCCCTACTGAAAGCTTTCGGGATATGCAGGCATGTAATCATGCATATGAGTGTGCACATATTGTATATTCACACGCTCACCCTAAGATCTACTCAAGCATGCACACTCAGGGTGGGCGATATGGCATAAATATCACATCGAGGTGTTTTATTCAGGAAGACAATTCTCGATATGGACCATGTTTTGTTTTTTTAAGACTTGTGCATGCCATTAAACAGAGCAACCAAAGTGGTATTTTTATGGCTCTCAGTTTGCACTATTTAGATCCAGATCTAGCCCTACAGTCTAGCCCTACAGTTCAAGATAAATAAACATAATACAAGTTAAAAAAATAACAGAGACTCAAACTACTTTGTAAAACTTAATTTAATGTTACTAACAGCAATTTCACATAGTTACGACGAGATTACAACTTAAACTTAAACTTAACTTAAAAATCGGTTGGGTCAACACTTTTTGACACAATGCTGCATTGTAGCACCAGTATGCATTCATACTCTCTCCCAGTAAAATGTTCCAAGTCTTAGTATGTACCACGAGGGTGCAGCGTGGCAGTTGCAGCCACACCTGTCTATGCAAACTTGCTGTGTCAGCCTTTCACACTGTATTACATGCGTTTAATTGGTTTTAGGTACCAATACATGTCTGCCCTGATTATGTTGTCCTGTTACACCAAATACATCAGTGTTCTCCAAGCTATCTGCTTATTGGATAGCTGAACTGTGTTTTTTCTTTAACTTTCCTACATCTTTGGCCACTATACATAGCGATTGAACAGGTGTTTGGAGCTGAAGAGAGTGCACATTATTTGATCTTCTCTCTAAAATAACAACACAACATTAGCAAAACTATGATTGCCTTCCCTGACAGACATCTATTGTCTCCATATCTAAGCAATTTTTGCATCTTGCTTCACTTTATAAAGACCACTTTCTAATATGGCTGTTAAGAATCACCATAAACAGTTTTGCCATGGTTGCAGACATGGTATAAAATGTGGAATATGCCCCGACTTTTAGGTGCTACATACTGTGCAGTACCATCAGAATATTTCCATACATGCAAAAGAAAGCAACTGGAAGCATGATTTACACTGAGTGTGAACTGCAGAAGCATTAGTGTAAAGGATTATTCAAATTATTCTTGATTTCATTTTTTTCTTGACCACACTCTATACAATGCAAATTTTGGCCAGACTCACACACACACACACACTTCACATGCAGGTGGCGAGACCGGCAACCCGCACTTCTCTTAAACACATCGACCTTTGCCTCCAGCCTCCAGTCAGTTGAGGATAATCTGCGAGATGAAGTCATGCAAAGCAGTGTTAAGTGGAGGCTTTTTATTTCTTTGACACATGAAGTTAAGCTCTGCTCCCCGACTAAACTAGGCTTTGAACCAGAAAACTGTCCAAATTTTATATCTCAAGGAAAAGACACTGTGAGACCCAGGCATGACAAGAGCAGGACTATCAAGAAATAAATATAAAAGTGGGTTCTCTCTCCTCCCAAAGTGATTATTCCAGCTGTGACTCTGTGCAGTTCCTTGAAATAGAAAACTGAGGCTTTTGTGTCAGTGCAGTAAAAGTAACGTGTTGAAACTAACATCAGTAGACAGGCTGGTTTTGAGAACCTCAGGCTGATAACTATCTAGGAAATGCTGCATGCAGAAAACGTCCAGCAAATTCAAATAGTTCTACCACATTTAGACCAAACAGAAACCTGTCTTTTAAGTTAACTTTTAAGTTAACCGGTAACCTTAAGAACATTATTTTAATAAAAACCTTATTTTTATTTTATTTTTTAACCCAAAGGAGTTCTGCTCTCTTTTCTAGCTGGCACAAGCTGACAGTTGGAATCATAATCACACACAACTGGTTGCTAGTTATTTCTTTATGCCTGTCCAGGGGTTATTGTGCACCCGCAGCGCAACGGTTTCCAATAAGCAGAGGATCAAACATGAATCAGGCTAATGTCAGTACCCATCAGGAGAAAAAATGCATTGATCAGTCATGACACAAAGTGCCAAACTAAAATCTTTATGGATCTACTTGGACATGACTAAAAATATTATACTGTATGCATTCTAAAAATGTCTATATCCAACCAAAATTCATTTTACAACTACTGAAAGGAATAGCTTATCATTTATCAAGCCAATATTAGATTTTTCTAGTAATTGCTGGAATCAAACTGAGCTTAGCATTTATTACTGTAATCCATTATCATGACATTTAAATCGTTACTTAGGTCATCTAAGCAGTTTTCCAGAATATCCATTTTCTAATTGATTATTTTTAAAAGTCAACAAAAATGCAGGCAAATTTATATGTGTAATTATTAGGATAATCAATAATATTATATATTATGAGAGTAAAAACTTGCTGTTGATGCTTTGGGCACTCAGCAATAAGGGGTTCAGGGGGTGGACATGGACATGCAACATCAAAACTGTCAAAAGTTCAGCTCTGGGTATCAGTATTCTGAAAGGTGTCGAAAACCTGCAGACACCTCTGGCTGCATCTGCAACAACATGCATCATTCACCATCAAATGGCAGAGAAGTAATGTGGTTCTGACCTTTCGCTGTCGTGGCATTATCTGTAGAATTTCAACTTGAATACCAAACACCAGGAAAAAAAAAACATGCTATTTTTCAGGACAAAAAAGTGTGTGTGTGTGTGTGTGTGTGTGTGTGTGCTGTGTTGGATATTTGCTTGTAAAAGCAACACACGTTTTTTATGTTTATTAAGACACGGGGTTGGACACACTGGCAACAGTAAGCATGTATGAGTAAGCCAAGGGAAACAGACCCCAAGGTTGCATGAGTGAGTGCAGCGAGCCACTTGATGGATCCCGTCTCTGTTGTTTAAGTCATGCATCCGGTTATCGTAACTCCACTACAACCTTCCTTCCTCCTTTCATAAACAATGATCTCTGTACTTATCTGCCCAGCTGTTGGCTCCACGGGTAAGCAGGAGCATAAACTCAGTGACAGAATCAGGGTGCAGCGGCAGTATTTTAGCTGGTCCGCTCTGCTGCCACCTCCCATCTCCTGATTTGTAACCTAGGCCTGGCACATCCATTGTAAGTGACAGTCTGGCATTAGGACAAAATTACTTTCCCATATTAAAAGAGAAATGCTGCAGTGGCCACAGTTGCAGTATTACATAAATGGCATTTCTTTTCCTAAGTAAGAAATACAACCGTGAGAATATTAGTGCCTTGAGTTAAGGACAATGGGTGTACAAATATATAATGTTACACATCAAACACACAGAAAAAAAACACAGATTCATGTACCACAGAGACACAGTCACTAGGGAAACACTGAGAGAGGCAAATTACAACCACAAAATCTAGCAACTTTTTTGATAACTGTGCAGCCTGAAGAGATAAAAAAACCACAAACTTGGCTTTTGGGGGTTTAACCAACAAAAAATGCAGGTCAGCATCTTACTCTATAGCAAAAGCTCTTGAATCTGGATATTTAATTTGGAGTTTTTACTGAGTGTGACCTCTTCGTATGCACACATGCACACATGCACACACCAACGTACCACACATTTAATACCGAATAGAGCCATAAATTAAATGGACTGCATGAATATGCTGCCTGCACCTTTCTGAGGTCTGCACACAGTGAACTGGGATGGTGTGAACTGTACACTCAGCAATCTGTAAGTGATTTCTGATGCTTTTAAATTCCCTCACCAACCCCCACTGCTGGGAGGAAAAAAAATCCATCGCAGGGGAATAGTGAGATAAAGAGACTGCGAACTGAGGAAACATTAAAACATAATGACTGACGGTTGTCAGGAAAAAGGTTAGGAAAGAAAAATGTAGGATGCATCACCAGAGTTACACAGGTTAGAATTATGTATATTTCATCAATTACACTATACAATTAATTAAACATTAAAAAAAATTACATTCAGACAGTGTACAGATGAGGAGGAGACAAAGAGCCCTGCTTGGGAACCTGCAGGCAAGGCTGAATATTGAAACACTGCTAGAGGGCATGTAGGTTTAAAGTAGTTGATCTCTGATCTGGCAGCTTCCATCCAGTCACCACACTAAAACACTGAGCTGGTGTCTTTACGCTGGACCATAAAACTGTTCAAATCATGGAAGTCATTTTCTAATTTGAACACTAGGCCCTGCAGCCACCGTCTGGTTCCAAACACACCATTACTTGAGGGGGAGGTCCACTGCACACAACTCAAAATACATTCTGATGTTTTATGTAGCTTCATTTTTAATCAGTGAAACGAAGATTATTGTTGACTTGCACCTGGTGCAAAGCGATGCACAGCACACACAACTGTCATTGCTAGTTTCTGACCAATTGCAGATGCCATTTTCATTTGTCATTTTTTTGTGTAAGTAGCCAATGTACTTGCACCCATCTGTGTGTCCCTGGTGGTCTTAAAATAAGGTGTGGTCAGGTGCATTGTTGGCATACTGCTATCTTGAAGCTGCAGAAAGTAATTGCATCATTAACCAACAAAAATGTGGTCTAATGTCAGTGGCGTAGTATTTTTCTGCTATTCAAAGGGCACATTATTAAGATGGAAGGTTCACAATGTGAGCACACTCTGTTGCGCACACAGGGACATCGAAGTCTGCTTACATGCTTTCACTTTGCACATGAGCAGAACCGTTCCATTTAAATAGCAATAAGCCAGGTGCAGGTGCAGGTGCACCTGGGTTTTAGAGCAAATGGGAGATGATACCAATTGGTTTAATTCATGTTACACCAAAAACACCAATGATTAATTAAGAGACTAAATACAACCCCTTCACACTTTACTTTGAACTCAGATTATATGCTATTTAACCAGCAAGGGTGATGTCAGACACATTCGCTCGCACTACGCATTTTCGCTGTAGGACTTTAGACCATGCGTTATATGCATTATAGATCATATAATAATAAAAGAGGGCCCATTTTGCCATGAGTACGATCTGATGCCGACTGGATGGTATTTATTTATTGTTTTTTTAATATTTATATTTGCCAGAACACGTCCCATTAATATTTTGACAGAAACAGCAAACACTGAAATGTTGACTTTAAGAAAAGGTTTTAAAAATGATAAGTCACTCAGTGAAAACATCTCAACAATCTTTATTTACAAACAAAAATGTTGATGCTGTTTCTTCAGACATTTAAAACCATCTTTTGAATCTTGTTTTTTCTCAACTTTTTCTCACTTTCCTCCTACATCTGCCCTCACTCAGAGGCAGATGAGTGAGATGCCAATATTCCCAATGCCCCATTTTCACAAGGTTGTAACTTTATATCAAAATACTGAAAACAAATGCAAAAAAACAAAACAAAACAATGTATTAGCTGTTGCCTTCAGGCCTCGGTTTGGTGAACAGATGATAACAAGGACACGGGGAGGTTGTTTGAGCCTTGAATGACAAGTCTCTTCTATCTTCAGCATTTTTTATTAACTCAGTCAACATTTGCCTGCCTGACTGACTGACTGACTGACTGCTGACTGACATGTAGCGTGCAGGTGCTGTGAACACATCAAACCATCATCATATCACATCTGAGCGGGGAAATCATGCATGTATTCAACAAAGAGCATCAAAACAATGCGAGTTAAGGACCTATCTGCACAGTAAGGCATGGGGAGTCTTATGCATGGCTCCTCCATCATCCCTCTCACTTTTTCTCTTTAAATGGAGACAGCACTTGTAAATAAATGCTTTGCTACACTCTGAAATATGCCACTTGTTTCCTGCACCATCTTCTACCATGTGATTATCTCCTATTCATCATGTGTAATAGTTAAGAGCATGACACATTATTTCAGCTCTTCTCTGTAATCATATCCCTACATTGTCTCCTTATCAGAAGTAGTCACTAATCACAGGTTATTTATTTTCAGCATCTAAACTCATAACTCTATAGCAACCCAGGTCCTACAGCAATCTTTTACATTCTAATTAGGAGATTACCTCAACATCAATAAAAGAGCAACAATTAAGTAGATGCAGCGTAGCCTCGGGCTTCCCACAAGTACCTGCCCACATGCTTAAACACAAGAATGTATTTGGAAAATGTAATTTTAAAAATATTAATGTTGAAGGAAATGATTTATTTGTCTAATCTATAGTGAGAACAAAACCACCTATTCATTAGTGTTCTTTACTTAGAAGCCCTACTGAATAGAAAAACAAAACAAAACACTGAAGTCAGAAAAAAGTTGACAGAGTATTTTTAAGGCAGTGGATGCACCCAACAGATGAGGCAAAGAAAAAAAAAACAATCAAGACAATGGCTGGTTAGATGAAAACACAGCATCCCACGGGGGCTGGTGGTGTTCAGCTGCTTCTTTTTCCCTTTTTTTTTTTTGCTCTATCTATCCCCAGACGCAGGATCACAAGATGACAGCATCTGTACCCTGTCATCTGTGAAATAAAGAAACAACTTTTCGACCTGTCTGTTGCTCACCTTCCCAAGTGTCATATTGAATATTACAGTTAAGACAAAAGCTACATCATGCAATCACAGGAAACAGAGCGCGCTCTTACTCGCAGTCATCAATCAGCTACTGTAATGATCAGAATCAGCTTTAAATGCCAGCACCATTAATCATTTTTTCCAGCAATTTATCTTTAATGAATTCAAAAGGTGTTAATGAACTAGACGGAAGAATGAAATTTTCTAAATTGAATATAACACGGCAAATGTAACTATGTGTGTGTGTGTATATATATATATATTATAAAAATATATATATATGATGGAAAGGCAAAAAGAGAAAAGTCAGCTTTTCTAATATGACTCTGGATGGTAATTAGCTGACTAATACTGCAGTGAGCCACCTGCCAGTGCCATGTGAATGATCACTAAGACTGTCTACAGAATTTAAACCACACATCCGTTGTTTGTGCAGTGAAGAGGAGCAAACCGAGAGCATTACATACACTGCGTGCATGCAGCGAGGACCTCAGCACAGAGAGCTCAGAATACCCTGTTTCTCATTCAGCTGGTGCGCCGCTGGTCTCCCTCGGTGTCTATCAATCCCCACCTCTTTCCTCCTCCCTTCTGTTCCCACTGGCTGCCTGGCACCACTAACCCAGAGCCAAACAGAGGCTCCCCCGCCGGCACACACCGACGTTCTTATTTCAGGACAGTTTCCTGCCCCCTCCGCTCTCTCTTCCTCCCTCTCACTCCAAAGCCCTGCGCAGCCATCCTTTGCCTCTGATCTCAACCAGTGTTTATAATTGATTCTTCAAGGGATAAGTTCTCTCCCTCTCTTCCTTTCTCTCACTTTCTCCCCCAGTGCGCATCTCCCCCACCCAATTCATTATTAAAAATCATTTTTGTAAGGGTAGCTGCAGTGACAGGGTCACGTGGAATAAATGGATTCTCAGATCTCTCTGGAGTTTGTCTTTCCCTCCTACTTTCACCTTTTGTTCAACCTGCACATCAGGCATTAGGAAAGGACCCTGTCAAAAACGTCTTTCTTTCGTTCTGCAATTACAAATGTACTTATAGTAAGAAATCTGGTGAAAGGGCCTTTGTGGTGTGTGTATATGGGGGCAAAGGACATATTCATTTTTTTCAAAAGCCCTATGACAGGAATAATTCCCCCCTTCCCTGCTGAAAAAGCCACCATAAACTAGGCCATGAAACAGGAGGCAGGTTGCTGTCAAACCGCCAAGGCTGGTGTTTGTTCTTGTGCATCTTTGCCCAGTCACATCTTACTTTACTGAAAAAGTAGACAATAATTACTCACTTCATAGTGACCACACAGGCCAATATAATACATTTACCTTCGCTAGAATTATCACAGTATGATAACACTGAAAAATATTCTATCCTAAAATCCCATTAAACAAAATCAGTATGACAATTTGCTTAAAGTTAGCTAATTAATTAATTAGATTTACAATGTGGGAAATTAATTTGACTATTTACACACACTAACTTTATATTTGACAAACAGAAGTTCAAACTGGTGTGAGGTGGATTTGGTGCATATTGTGATTTAGTGACACAATAATAATAAACTGCAAGTAAGGATAGGTTACATGTACAGAGTCACCATATCACCACGTGTTACCAGCTGAGTAAAGACGTTAAAGCCAAAAGTAATAAACAGCTGAAACATCCAGCTTCTGCATTCCCGATTTGTAAAAGGGTTCTTGAGCTCATCTGAGGGCTTTGGTGGTACATCAGACAAAAAGACTGAGCATAACAAGACATATATTATTGTTTAACCCCTTTGGTGTGTTCAGTGTCAGATACTTGATTCAGCATCTTATCACAGTTTGTTGAAAAGGTATCTTGGAAAAAAAAACACCTCACAATTCAATTTCTAATCTGACTTGCCAGATGATGAAGGTGAAAGACAAGACTGTGTCAGTGAGAGCCACTGGGCTCGTTACACACAAAGAGAAGGCGTTTTTTTCATTAGGGATGCATCCATTACTCAGTAACAACCTAATTGATCCATGTCTTTGAGTTCTACAGTAATAGCAAATTGATTAATTTATCCTCAAGAGGGAAAGTGGTGGGAATTGTCCAGCCAAAAAGAATGGCAGAATCATCGGCTTTGAGCTGATGGATGAGACTGGAATAGCAATGAGTGAAAAAAAGGGTGGAACAAAGGTGAGCTGTGTCAAAAACAGTTGATGAGGAATCAGAGATTAAAGCATGTTTGAATTTCGGATATCACAAATGGCAGGCACCTCAAAAGACTCTCACACTCAACAGTCATCAAATTTAATAGCTAATATAATTAAATTTGATTATATCGGGACTTAAGCTCAGAAATCAGATGCCTCAAGTTGGCCCCAGCTCAAAGCCTACACACGCCCACCGATATCCTTCCACCATGGCTCACCAACTAAATACAGTTCCTGCACACACAAAAAAGGGAAGTTAAGACTAAAAGGATAGAAACCACCCCCGTTTGAATGAAGGAACATGAATCACTACAACAAACAATAATTCTTTTAACTTATGAATGTGAAAAGTGATCCATGGGCAGTTGTCTCTGAAAGCCTTTCTCAATTGATCACATCTCATTAGTGACCCTTCTCGGTACCACAAAGGGTGAACTCTGAGGGTCAATGGACAGCTGAAACTGAGCCAATGGCTCAATAGAATGATCATGGTAATTACATAAGAGTCTGAGTTACACAAAGGGGTGGGGGGTGGTGTTGTAGGGGGCTTGTGACGGACTTGACACCGAGACTAAAATGTGCTGATGGGAGCTACTGAAAGACAGAACAAAATATATGACAATAATTCAAACTAACAACTAATATTTAAATATTATAAAAATATAAATGTTTCAGTGAAGCAGTCTGCATAACTAAATTAACTTATCTGCAACACAAGCTAACATTAAGAAATGTCACACGCCAATTTGATGCTCTTAGAGTTGAATACTGAGACAATTTACAGAGAAAGTTTGTCTGTTTTGTTTTGTCTAGCTGTTGTACAAATTTTCTTTCAAGAGATCAGTGCAAGACACTTTCTAATAATTCACTATGTATTCAAAGTTAGTTGCTATCAATTAATGTTTTCTCAGTTTAAATACGTTTAAAATGCATTGAGATGTCAACTAAAATTGCATAAATTTCAACTAAATTACTAAATTTGAACTGTGACTGTCACAAAAGAATTACAATCAGAGGATGGTTGAAATTCTACATCTTTGTGAATACAGCAAGAAAAATCATGCTGTCAACATAAAAACAGAATATGAAAGGAACTGATGGAGTATAACTGGAGTGTGTTGCTTGTATACAGACACTGCACAGACAGTAGACAGGCCATTGACAGGGACATGGAGAAAACTACAGGGCAATTGTAATGACTATTCAAATTCAAGACGACCTGAGATCTTGTCTAAAAAATTCCTTTGGCCTATAATATTTTTATTTCCTTACATTTGTACAGAAGCAAGTGAAATTCTGTTTTTAACCAAAATATAAGAGCGGAACGAAGAGACCTGTTGAGCTGCCATACTTCATTGTGTTACGGCAAACAATTGGGCAGCTGGAAAAGGGAGATAGAGTGCAGCTCTGCTGTCTCTGAGAGGTTAAATGAGCACAAACCTGTGTGTCTACTGATAGTACTTCTTTTGCTGCTACTGCTGTGGCAGCTGCTGTTTTGTGTCTTTGTGCTTCTTTGCAGCACTTGACCATTATGTTCATTTTCATCCCAAAGACTTTGTTGTTACCTGGGCCTCAGTCTCTGAGTCTATGTGTCTCTCTCTCTTTCTTTCTTGTTCTTGCTTCTCTCTCTCTCTCTCTCTCTCTCTCTCTCTCTCTCACGCTCTCTGCCAACTTGAGTCTTGCAAAGTTATACGTCTGTCAGAGTTTTCCCCGGTGATTGAAGTCAGACGTGGGTGTCTTGAAGTGTTCAAAATGGAATAACTTAGAGCTTGTGACATCAATCACCTATCAACATATTATCTGCAGAGGATTCCTCTGGGATACACTAAGATAGACTGTATACATAATAATTTTCTTCTTAACCCTAAAACACTAACATATCAGTTAGTGACCATCTCTAATGTTGGGTATATTTTACCCGATATAAGAAATACTTCTCATCAAAATATATTCAACAATACATACATTGTTTTCCCCTATGCAACGTCTGATAAAAAAAAAGGTATCATGGGGGACCCTATAAAAACTATAAAGACTACAATCACTTGGGTGAAAATCACCTGACGTTAGTGTTCTAGGGTTAAACGTGTTCTGTACATTTCTCCATGTGTTGACGCATTTGTCTGTCTAATTAAAAAAGAGATCATAAAAAAAAAAACTAATTACGGTCTTTGTATTTCACTCACTTTTTAGTGTTTTATTATTATCTCCTGCAGCAATGGTTCAGAAGCTGTATGCCACCTATTAATATTAATTGAGGGTAATTTTTCTATCCTGCTGTTCTTTAATATCAGCTGGGCTAAAAGACGTAAGCTCAGCCTTCTGCATTCCTAATTAGCAAAAGTCTTCCCAAGGAGAAAGAGGGGCAGGGACACAATGAGCAAAATCAGGCTGGTCAGAGATAGAGGGAGCTTCTAATCTGTAATACCTCCAGTAGTAATGACCGAAAAATGGGAATATGGCACTGCTTCCCACTGGGTATTGGGACTGGTAACCATTAATTTATGACAACACTGGCCTGAGACAAGGACATACTGTACTTCTTATTGGATAATGGTGGACTCCAACACCTGAATGTGAACCTGAGAACAATGTGAAAACAGTTCTGACGCAGCGAGGCATCCAAGTCCATTCATCCGTCAGAACATTAGACAGTCTAAAATTGTGGATTCTCACACATCCCATCTGAGACAACCGACATTAAGTGTTACCATCGCTGTGGTCCGCCTGTTTTATTTTCCATCTTTTCAGAGTGCTGATAAAATGACGCGATGCAACCAAAATCCCAGATGCCGTATGTAGCAGAGGCCATTTGTTTCTGGCTATCTTCCACAGTCAGGGAGCAGCTATCGAGGCACACTGCCGATGCTGGGGGTAAACAAGCAGAAGCTGCCGACAGTGTTAATCACAGTTTTACTGCTTCCGTGCTCTGGGGTTTGGAGGCAGAGGCTGGTGGGAGAGTTCACCGAACTTTTTTTTTTTCCTTTTCTATCACACTGAAGGTTCTTTCCACACCATTAGTGCTCTCTGCTGAGCTGTTCTATCCAGGTCGACTACTGTACGAATACCGTGGAGCCCTGCGAAGCACCATCTGCCATAAGCACAACTAACTACACAGTAAATGTGGACACATCAGCACATTAGAGGAGCTGCACCATGTGGGCCGTGTTGTAACCCACTGCTGTACTACGTGTTTTTTTATGAGAAAGTGGGGAAAAAAAATTGTTCGGAGCATGAGATGTTCTACCTCAAAGGACCACTGAAGGACACGAAGGGGGATGAGTGAGACAGAGGGCCCGATTCAATGAGGCTTTTCTTGCCTACTTTCAGATGCATGCCTACAGACACGCATGTTATCTATCAAACTGGTGCACTCATCTGGAAGAGCAGTTTGCTTGTTATTTTCACACCTGTAATGAAATCAATAATGTGACTCTCTTTCTTTGTGCATGTGCATTTACTGGAGGTTTGGGAAAATAAAGGGAGGAGATTTGATTTTTGTAATTAACTAAGCACTTCAAAAGTTCATTGTAATTGTGGGTGTCAATTTTGCCTCTAAAGAGCCAATTTCGTTTATGTCAAAAAAGGCTGTGGCGGCTGGGGTAACTTTGTTTACAGGTGAAATAAACTTGCAGTGTCTACTAATACCAATAAATGTGCCAGAAAAGAGTGTTTAAGTGATCTATGGCTACTGGTCTCTTTATGAGACATTTACAAATGTGTATGAGGTCGCAGTTACCACAGGATTCTCAGGAGACACCAACCTTATCAATACAGTGTGATCATCACTCGCCACCTGCTCTGGCATGAGCATCTGTTGGATAGTTGCTCCGTCTGGATGAGCTCCCTCTCCCACAGCAGACTGCCTCTGGTCGCAGCGTGCAGCATTTTATTGTGAGCCCCTTTTTTCTTTTTTTTTTTTAGGAAATTATTTTTTAATTTAGGATCTCCTCCTAGAGTTCGATTTTTCTTGCTTCCATTAAAACACTCTTTTCCTGTATTAATTAATAATGAATGAATTAATGATTTAATTAATAATTCTATTTCAGGATTCAATTAATTCAGCATTTTAATTCTTAAACTGGTTAAGGGTTTTACATTTCAGATATTTAATATATGCTTCACATGCAAAACTGCAATATTAAAGCATCCTCTTTTCTAAAAAATGGACAAGATAGCAAAAAACACTGAGAAAATGAAAAGTACAACCAAAATATATATTATTCTGAGTCAATAGGCATGTTGAATTAAAAGGGGTCATTCATGGTGACAAACACACAAAGAAATATCGGCAATCTCTGCGGCTCTGTTTCACTGTATTGTATTACAGCCCAAACATTTACTGTATCGTTGAGAGTCACTGCTCTTATCAATCCGTTTTCTAGCAGCAGCAAACAGCCATTGTCAGCAAACACCCTCTGATAAACACAATGTACGCTACCTGCCCAGCACCAAACATCAGAAGAGACAGAAAAAGTGCAGTGGTAATAAGACAAGTAACAAAGAAAGAATTGCAAATTTTCTGGGGGTTTTTTTGTTTGTTTTTTGTTTTTTTTATGCAGCAAGTCAAAAGTATTTACTCTTTGTAAAGTTCCTGTACACAGACAAACCCTAACTTTAAATCACCAACCAACTGTTTATTTGTGAGTTTTATACCTGGAGAACAGGGTCAATAGTGCAGTCAGTGCATCTCTACATATGAACAGGTACTGTGGCTGCTGTTAGACGGACGTGATGAAAAAATGTACAGTGATGATAACCACAGCTACAACATCAGGCAAACATGAATCCCATGTGCTACAGACAGTTTAGTGTCTTTTACTGCTGCTGAATCAGATAAATCCATCCACTGTACAGCAGATATAAAGGTTGCACAGGTTCCAGGTAATAACCGGACAGAGGCAACCACCTGATAGATGGGAAATACAAACACTTCCAGAAAATCTCCCAGAGCCGCTGATTTTTTTTTTAAAACTTGTTACTCATAAAGAAAGTGTTATGGCACTGACCCAGGGTTCAGCAAAAGACCAAGTTTCAACCTTTAATGAAAGCATTGCTCAACCTTTCAGAGCCTATCACACCAAGACCAGCTCGTGAGGCCTTGCAGCAGAGGTGTAGGTGGTGTGTATCACCATATTAAGATGGGCACTTTGTGGCCCTTGGTCTGTGAGTCAGTCAGTCAGTGTACGTAATGGTTCTCCGTCTCATCCTGAGGCAGAACGGACGGATGGAGCCCCACTGTTGAACTAAGGATATAAAAATCAGTCTGTACACTTCTCTGCCTTTTATATCCCTCTTTATCATGTCCCAAAAGCAAACTTTGGTGATGATTTCTTAACAGAGGTCATATTATATAGATGTCATATCAACCTTGTACCTTGTATTGCAAACATGCTCAGCTGACCCTCTTCTTGGCAGGCCTCAGCTGGCCCTGAAGAGAACATTTAATTATTGGCACGCCTGACTCACCACTTTGAAGTTTTCAGCACTGCACTCTGAGCCTCGGTAGTAGCAGGACAGCAGCATGTCCTTGATGTCGTGGCCCGTTCGGTCGTAGAATTCGCGCATGTTGAAGGGGCGGGGCTTATAGTTGTCGAAGTCGGCCCTCTCCTTCAGGACCTGCAGGATGTTTTCCTCCACCAGGTGTGGGTCCCGGATCTCATACCTGGAGGAGAAGGTTCCAGACTTAATGTGGACATGAGGAAGACCATTCATAAAAACACATAGATGCTCTAATTAATCTAATATTTTTGTAATATTTTCTTTAAAAAAAAAAACAAATATAATCTCAAAATCACACAAACTTTAATTTAAAACTTGTAAATGAATGAATCATACAAAACATTATTTGTAAACGGCATTTCTTCAAAACCACACAACAGCGTAGACATTAAAAAAGTCAAATCAACCTTCATGGACTGTAATTCAGTCTATAACTCAGCCTATTTTATTATACATGACCATATTCAAACACAAAACCTTGAGCTTCCCATGAAAGAGTAAAAAATAGACATGACTTCAAGGAATCCCCATAGACAATAGAGCAAAACACAACAGCTGTACTTCAATTTCATTTTAAAATGTGCATTTAAAGAGTTTGGCAGGCAGACAAGCATTTTGGCAGGACAGTAGGGATTAACATGTAAAAAATTAATAGATAAGCAGCAAAATGAGCATATTCACCCTCTAACTGAAGGAAGGGTACATACAGTATTTGCATCCAGTTCTCCCAGACCTGCAGAGAGCAAGATCTCACAACATCATCCACATGTTGTCTGAAACTGGCAGCCTAGCTCTGGCATGCCAGCCACCATGGGTGGTGCTGAGTGGGAGAAAAATGGCTCATTATCTGAAAGATGGGAATATTTCTTTTCCCACAATCATGTTATTTGTTCTGCCAAATAATTGGGATTAACTGTGGTGGCAGAGCATTTTCACATAGTAAGCATAACAATGTTCATAATGCTGTAATTCAGATTACTGATCGGGCACACACTGGGAAAGAGAGTATTGACTATTTCGCATTTAAATCAAAGCAAAACACTTCACATGGCATCTGCTGCAATTTCCCTCAAGTGCACAGCATAATTAGGTGTATCATACAGGTAAGCACATACGCTGTCTCTTTTTCCTCCGCACAAACACATGACAGAGTATGATTAATTTGCTTGGATCGATACACACCAAAATTAAGCTAAACTACAACTGGCATTCTCACAGAAAGAGAACGCCGGGGAAGTAATTTATGGCACACCTCTGCTTTGACAACTACCATCAACCTCCAGCACCTGCTCACAGTCATTCACAGATACAAATTAACCTCAATTAACTAGTGTGGCCCTGCTCGGAGAAAAGACAGCCCATTGATGACCCCTGCTGAGCGATGGGCCATCAGTGGTACAAGCATCCAAATTATGGAGTGCTAAGACTAAGCACTACTGACAGACACTTATAAGAATCATTTGTTTGGACACACAGAGTGAATAGCACTATGAAAAGCCGCATAATGGTTTTTCAAATTAACTGGGCAACAAGGTAGTCATTCTCTCTATTTCTTGCAAATTAAAGAACCGCACAGGAGCAAGGTAAGGGATTATGATGTGAGGCCCTGAATTTGTGTGTAATGCGACAGAACGGCAGCCATCCTATAATAGCGCTCGTGTATTGTGTTATTGTAATAATTCTGGACAGCTCAATTTACATTTGCAAACATGAATAAGTCTGTCCCAAAGCTGGAGAAACCAGAATTAGAATTGAAAACCATGAGAGACGGAGAGAGACAAAGGCATACCCTTCTCCTCTGACAATAAATCTGGGAATGACTTTGTGGACGCTGACAGCGGAGTTATTTCTCATGGATATGGGCACTATTTCAAACCATAATTGGTGGTAAATCTTAATGGATTTTTTTTTTAATTCCACAAGGTCAAGCTTTGTCGCTGCTCATGAGCAAGATTTTGTCCCTTGATGATGGGAATAATGTAATTTGATCCATGAATAAAATATGAAATATTACATTATTTCTTTTGTGAGCACTGCCTTAATATTCAACCGGCGGCGTATTTTCAATTCATGTTCTGACCAAATTACAAGAAATGTAATATGTTAGACTGCAGCCACAGTGTTGTTTACCTGCTACAAACAGAATGAAATAAAATATTCACCGTGTGAGAAAGTATGAGACAGAGCTGGGAATCCGTCAAGCCTCATCTTGAAAGTTTAAGATGGAGTTAACAGTGTTGTGACAGACAAGATTGGTGGGATTGTTTTGACAAAGAGTTTAATTGAATGTAACACAGTCACCAAATTCAAAACTGCAACATCTAAGGTCAGCATCCAGACATGTATACAATAAATGTACGCACCCCGCTCATACGCACATTAGAGATAGCTGCAGATCATATGATTAGGCGAATATGAAATGTCAGGTGAGTGTGAAACATTGCTTGCCAATCAATTTGCCAACTGTGTTAATGTTTTTTGAAACCTACACACCGTTCTGCAAAATGGTACTCAGTGAATTTTTTATTTACACTTGAACGCATTATTTTCTGATTATTGATCTTGTCAATTGAATGGTGGCAGAGGCACAAGTATGAATATACAAACTGTGTATCTACATCCAGTTATAGCTCAGGGGTGGAAATGAGGCTCATGCACATGCAAATGATTGCGATTCATAAAAGAGAATCAGAGTGCATATGCGTTTTTCTGTCTTTTTATCCATTTAGCTCCAGGTGTATCATCATACCCAAGACCAACTACAATATGATATATATTTTACCAGGTAATTACCATGGCAATTCATGTAATAACCAATATAAAGATTCAACAGTCACTAAAAAGAAACCATCAATGGGTAAAATATCTGTGCTGCCATGTTTAACATGCCTGCTTCTAATCAACACTAACTCTTCAAATGTAATCTTTCATTGAGACAAAAGTTCTCTTCTTTTTTTATTTTCAATAAAAAAGAATGTAAGAGGTGTTAGCATACACAGCAGTAACTACTATGGCACAACAGGCCAGAGACATTTGGAGCAGATAGACACTTTACTAATAGATTTAATAGATTATAATCTCAAGAAAAAATCCTCATGAATTACTACTTTGTCCTTAATACTCCTGGATGTTCTTGAAAGCATATGGAAGTAAATTAAAGTATCGTAGGGTTAATGCTTAAATGCAGTTCTGTGTGAAGGCGTGAACAGCTGGCATTATGTGTATTAATAACACCATTTTTAAGTTCATTACCAAGAGAAATGTATTCTGCAGCAAATAAATCGTCCTATAAGTCACAGCAGCATAAAAATGCCTACAAACAAGTTAAATGATGAGAATCATTGAGAAGAACTTTGTTATCATTAACACCTAAACAGATTGTGATGTATTATGTTTACAGTTTCCACAATGCTGTCATTGTTAGTACATTATATTAAAGGCACTAAACATTCACTAGCTTTAATCTAAATCAGTTAGATACATCAAAAGATGCAACTGTAAAAGCCTGTTAAAACCAGTGCAGAAACAGTGATGTTTGAGAAAAGTTCATGTGGTCCAAGAAATGACATGTCAAATTATATTGGCTGGTTAAAACAAAAAGTTGCATCTTTGAATAAAAAAAACCAGCTCAATACTCTGGCCCACACTGGGACTACATCACGACATTGTCATGCTTTATTGTAATAAGAAGATACAGCCTGTTGTGGTATATTCTGAACTTAATTGAATTGTATCCTGAGCCTCTGTCTTATAAGCAACACAAAGCTGCCAGGAGAGCACTTAAGACGCTGTGCTCAGATCCCCGAGTCAGGAAGCTTTAGCTGAAGCGCATACAATCACAATAATATGGGTAGATTTTTAATATTGCCCTGCCACTGCTCCCTAAAGCAATCACAGCAAACTCACTACGTAGGGCGGGGGAGACTAAATTGGATTATGGGCCACAAGCACTTTAATTTTCTTGCAGGGGACTAAAACGAATGAAGGAGCATCTGCATCACTTTGCCACCTCATGAGAGGAGTCAGTAAATACTAAGCAAGCACTGATTTTCAGAGTGAACTTTGACAGCAAGACTGTGGTTGCAAAAGTGTACTCTCTCTGGACTTTACCCAAAAAAAAAGAACAACTAAAAAATCTTCCTCCGTAAGTGGTCATACTCCTTCTGTATTAAGTTGGTGTTAATATCACAAGCTGTGTGACACAACAATGAACACATCTTGATGTAATCTCAGGTAATTATCCAATTAGCGCTAATTGAACTCATATACCAACGAGGATCGGATTGTTTGTCCAGTGTCCTTGAAAATGAAAATGAATAACTGAAATGATTCCTGGCAGCAGAGCTTTGATAATCACATCTTAATGATGGCGCACCTGTGAAACAATTATTATGCCACTTTGGACAAGATCATGAAAATGCAAACAAGGGCCACTGAGAGGTGAAGTGAACCCAAACAAGTCTCTATTTCCTTGAACAAGCCAAAGAAGTAAAATATGGTAATTACATGCAACACCTTGCCCCGATGGATCACATTTGATGTTATAAAAACCTTGACCTAATATTAAATAGCCTACTTATGTCCTCCCCCTGGTGATAATCTTCTCTCTGGTAAACAATCACAATATAAATGCAAATGAACCCCTATTTGAAAAATCTGCTTTAGGAGAAACTCTTTGATTTTGTATTTCTGTGTGATGATCTGGCCTCCTCGCCTCCTCTGCCAAGCACTTCTCAGACCAGTCAAATCCTGATTAGGATCGACTGTGATCTTGCTGAGACCGGACAATGCGGTCAAAGTTATGGAGCATTACATTTCGTGGCACTTTGTGCGCCGCTTCTGTGAAATTTGGAGCATGTTTGCAAGCTCAGGAAACATGTTAAAGCCTGATAACCGTGTAAGCAGAAGGCTCGCTTCTCTGACTCTCACGAGCTGATCCAACACTTCTTGGCAGCCACGTAACCGACACCTCTTCCTAAATGACCTTTCTTTTGTTAATTATCATATAATTGCCTTTGCGACATAATAAAAATAAAATCGAGCAATTTACTCGTAATGTTCTGCACTGCCAAGTGTGACTTCAACCCGCGAAAACACAATGAGAAAGTGATTGATTTTTTTTTTGGTACAGAAACTGCTGGAGTGGAGTAAGTTAAGGCGAAGTTACTAGAATCTCAGCTATAAATTTCATGGCATCTCAGACAGTCTGGCATGACTGCAAGGGTGGATATTGCCTGCTGCTTCCTCTGGAGACAGTGATGGACACAGACTCACAGCCACATGACACTTTGTTTTTCTAACAGACCCGCGGCATGTCGCCTGATATCGAGAAGCCCACCGCTGAAACGTTTTCTACACAATCAATGCTTAATTTAAAAGCAGTGTCTACAGGAAACCCTAAAAACTTTTTTTTTTAGATCCAAGCTGTTCCCAATTCCTTTGTTTTTTTCCTCCAAAGTCCTTATCACTGAGTCATTTTTCTACCTCTGTGAGACTGTCAAAGAGTAAGACAGACCTGCTACCAAAGCCTGCCTTGTCATCCTTCAAGTAAAACATCATATGCTGTTTCTGATCTCTGAGTGGGCAAAGGGGGGTGTCTCCCCCAAGGCCATATGGAGCAGAGGGGGCGAGGAACAGTGAGAGAGATGAGAGCGTTAATCAGCGAGACAACTCTGTAGCTTAACAAACAGCGCTAATTACACAGGGATAAAGACTTGTTCATCACACGGCTTACGAGACACAAGTTAATTGCCTCTGCTTTCCGTCTCCTCCCTCCATCTAAAGTCAGCTAGTTCCAAAGTCATTTGGAACAAGTGCCACTGCTTTCATATCTCTGTTTCCCTCCCTCTTGTTCAGTCAGTGCCCTTATTTTATATTATTCTTATCAGGTGCATCTCACTTGGTACAGGAAGCCTGTCTGAGCATGCACTGATAAATCAAAAGCCTATGTTGTTATTTCAATGCCATTACAGCTGACGGTACATACGCAGAGAAACAAATCCATGTAGGATGTAGGCACACTGGTTGAAAACTACACCATATGGAGCACTAGAACTGCAGCCCCGGGCAATGGAATCCATTGCTTTCCTGTAAGGTTATCACCTGTAATGTGGATGCATGTATAGAGGTCACAGAGCAATGATATTCAGTATGAAAACAGGGCATGTAGCACAGAGGAACTCTCCAACTGTGCCCGGGGCTGTGGAGCTGTGTCGATCAATACGCTAAAAATACATCGACTAATGTGTAAGATTGTATTTAGATGGGTTTGTACTTTGCAGTAACCCACGTCTGCGTTTGTCTGAATGCGGGTGAGTTTCACTGCCACGGCTTGTGTATAGCGAGTCAGAGATCTGTACTGTAAGGGTAAACGTGTCGACGGTGAGCTTGTCATCGCTGCCGAAAGACTAAATGATCAAAGCGCAGCAGAAAAGCAACAAGTGTAGAGGAAGGGGACGGCGGTTGTGAGTCACGCGCGCACGTCTCTCCACACTTTGTCAGCAGGGGATTTCAAAATTTACTTGTCTACTTATCCAATATTGAGATATTTGTAGCACATGGACTGAAAAATTATGAGACAAGGAATTACACCAGAGGCATTTTCTCCTTCATCATCTTACATTAACTACTTAAACACAGCTCATCCATTCTCTGTTACCTGGGGGACTCACTTGATCTGTGATAAAAATGTGTCCCTGTTTATTGTTGTATCAAACAGATTTAAACAGATTGATGTTGGGTGTCGGGTTCATGTTGTCGCATAAATACAGGAGCTTCTGTGCACTGTGGACATGAACTGGATCACCACATTATCAAATAACCAACTCCATCGCTGAGCCTTTTCCCCGCTTTTCCAGAAAACACCTTTCATGTGCACCCTTTTTTTTCTCCCCCCACCCCCCTTGAATCACCTCAGGCTAAGGTCAGTCCAAGTTCAGATTCACCGAGAGCCTTAAAAGGTTTTGCATGCTTTGTCTGTGTTGTTTCCACTTCTCCCTGTGGCCCGACAGCGACAACCAGTGAGACAGGTGTAGAAACACTGCTTTTCACTCGCACCTGACATATAGGATGTCGCCTAAGATGATTCAGGCATCAGCTCACAGCTAAGGTTGCATTTCCACGAGGCTACTGGAGGCCAAAATTTTCAAAAGTTTCACAGAAGTAGAAAAGTTCGCTTGTACCTTGTCAATTTAAACAGCTAGGCCTAACAAGCAAAGCAGCAGCACTACTTCCCCTTCACAGAGAGAAGGGGGGAGTTTCGGTATTTAGTCAGTGGGTCCGGGGATTTAGAGATTAAATGGTTCTCAATTCATTTCATTGGAATAAAGAATGGTTCAGTTTTGTGATAACTGCAGTTGAATGTGCCCAAATTACTGCTCTGTACTGTTTCAGCCAAACGTCTCAGTCTTGTGACTGTTATCTCATATTGTGCAGTGGACACAATCAAATCCTGAATCAACAACTACTAAATCCCTGCAGATGGCTTTTCCTAAAGCAAAACCTTCTCATCCAAGCTGCCAGTGTGTGTGTGTGTGTGTCTCTCTCTCTCTCTGTGTGTGTGTGGTGTGTTTGGCGATCTGTGTGTAGCTCAGTACTGGTTTGTTTTAACCTGCACCAGAGGAGAAACTGAAGCTGTTGAAGGTGAGGCTGTGGCAGGTCATGTGTGCTGTAACAGACCTTCATCAGTGTCAGGCTTGAGTCTGATGTCACGCACACCAACAGGTAGGTTAGAGGCGGTCCTTAACGCACAGGTAACCACACACACACACACACACCTGCCGTTGAGCAAAGCGAGGAGCTCCCCTGCGTGGTACAGGTCGTTGCGCGTCACCCGGCTGAAGCGGAAGGAGTTGAGGTTGCAGAAGGTGACCGAGGGGAACACCATCATCGGGGCGGCCACCTCGTCCAGCTTGGTGACGTGGGGGTACTGGAAGTACAGCTGCACCCGGTCCACGCACACCATCATCAGGACGCCCAGGGAGCCCAGGAAGAACAAGATCCACAGGCTGCGCTTGATACACATCCGCTCATAGGTGAACATGTGCGAGATGCCGTGCAGCGTGGACCTGCTGGCGAAAACTTCAATGGGAGCCGGCCGCTTGTAGTCCATGTCCTCCGAGTCCGCCTTGAGATCCATCGCGTCCCCGGGAATGAGTTCAAATGAACGACGGGGGCTTTTGCAAACAGGAGGAGGCTGGCTTTATGGAGAAGTAGATGCTTTAGTACCGGGGAAGGAGGTTAGTGTCTGCAAGTTCACGCCCTTCTACGCATGCATTTCTCATGGAGTCTCATGGAGATGTTGCGTCACTGACAGCCGGCAAAACCCCACCTGACATTCCAGATATCCTCCAAAAGAGAAAGAAAAAAAAGAAAAGAAAAACAAACCCTCCCCCACCCCCTCTTCCTCCCTCCTTCTTCACACGAAAACAGCCGGGGAAAGTGTGCGGTGTCCGGGGTCACAGCTCCATCATAAACAGCCCGGTGCGGAGCGCGCAGGGATGGATGCCAACGCTGTCCTCCCCTCGCGCACTTCTGTGTGTGTTATTCGGCGCGTCCACGCTCCAAACAAACAAACAAACAAACAAACAAAAAATAAAAAGCAAAAACAGCGAGGAAGGCTGCAAAAAAATCTTGCTGAAGGGAAGAGAAAAAAAATCTGAATGAGTCCAATCGCAGCAGCGGTGCGTGCTCCCCTCTTGTGTGTGTGTGTGTGTGTCACGGCAGAGAGTGGGCTGGCACCGTGGCTTCCCCCCCCCGCTCCTCATACGCATCCCAACACGTGAACGGAATAACAAACAGCCGCTGATTTCTCGCTCGTTAGCGTTTTAAAAGCAGTCGACAGGGTGTCCGAGGTTGTTTTTATATTATTATTATTATTATCATTATTATGTTTTTCTCTCTCTCGCTTCCCCCACAGCCCGCACACACAGCAGCATCACAGAGGAGCCGGGTCTGTCAGGTGGATGCTGCCTCTTCTGCTGCTGATGCTGATGCTGCTGATGCCGCCTCGGTGCGCCTCTGCTCGCCTGCTCGCATCCATCCGCTCCTCCGAGCTGCCTCCACAAAAAAAAAAAAAAAAAACAGGCAGGGGTGATTACTCCGGTTTTATTTTTTGCATTCCCGCCGGTGGGGATCAAGCAAAACAACATTAAAAAAAGAAAGGAAAAAAAAAAGATGAACGCCGGAGCTGCTCAGCTGTGGTGGATTCAGGGGGAAACCACCTCAGAGGCGGTCGCGGTTTTTTTTGCCCGGATCAATTAAATTCGCCCCGAACAGGAGAGAGCAAGGATAGGACGGCATGTGTTTTACACCGGGTGACGAGGTCCAACGTCGGTGTCGCCTCAGCTGTGTGCTTTTATTTTTTTCATGTTGGCGTACTGAGCCTTTAAGCAATGATGGCTCTGAGCTGATCTGGACTGAATGACTGAAAATGACCTAGAATCAAGTTTTACATCCTGCTGGTGAAAGTTCCTTATTATTTACATGCAATATAAAGTGAGCTAATTCACTGGCCATCAATGTGAGTACCCATCTTTAAGATGTACTTCATGTATGGTGGCCCTGGAGAGCTAAACAAAACAACATTTCAGAGAAAAAATTAACAACAACTTGACACAAAACAGACTGCTTTCTTCAAGACATGTAACTAAACATATGGAGTTGGTTATGCGTTATCAAGCTTTACCTTGACACAAACTACTAATTAACTACACACTAACTACTAATTTTGGTTTCACCATATTGATTCAAAAGTTAAATGTTTACTATTTAGTTACTTACTCTTTTAGTGGTCCTTAAAGCTAAAATATTATCCGATAAAATGATAGAACATAATAAAAAAACATAAGCTAAGCTGATTTATTTTAGAATAAATGTATATGGTGATAAAATGTTACGTTATAGATGACAGATGCAGAGTGAGTTAATTTACCTATTTTTTAAAACTGGTACATTAGCTTAGCTTCTAGAGTGGCCACTGAATTCTAAAGTAAACTAAAGAAGAGCAATAAAGAAAAGCAAGCTAAAAAGAAAGAATTAGACTAGATAGATAGATAGATAGATAGATAGATAGATAGATAGATAGATAGATAGATAGATAGATAGATAGATAGATAGATAGATAGATAGATAGATAGATAGATGGGTGGGTTGTCTGAAGTTGTATTTGTTCAAATTTTCAAGCAGTCCACTCCCTTCTCAGTCCCATCAACTTTAACTTCAATGGACAGGATGAACGGGAAGCTTCCCATTAAGGCACATAAACATTTTAATTTGATGAAACAGTTTCCAGAAGAGGGCACTTTGTCACTCGGAAAACAAAAAGAAGGGCAGGAGTGCACATGAAGAACTGAGTACTCACAGGAAGTGTAACTAAAACACAAAAAAAACAGTGGTATTTCTTCAGGTTCATAATCTAAGTTACCATTTACCAAGTTACCACACACACACATTCACGTACATTTTTGTACACAAATGCATGTATCACAGTGGCCCACATAAACAGTAGTACCTGCACACCAGCTAAATATCGCACATACACGCACACATTCAGGCAAGTTTATACATGCATGCATGTATACCCAGAGTTGTACACTCTCACAAATCCCTGAACAAATCTATTTTCCCCCATGACCAATTCTCTGTAGTTGACTGAATAGAACATCCAAATATGTCAGAGTGAGTGAGTGAGCCAAACACAGGCAATAAGGCAGATGTGTCGCAAGACTGCTGGTGCCAAATCTGTCATAGAAACCGTATTGCCAAGAGGCGAGGGGAGCTCACCCATGAAATTGTTCATAATGCGTCCATAATTGCCATTTGCCATAGTATTGACTGTGACAATGTGGCATCTTACATTGATCAGCTGTGCCGGAAAGATGAGCCATGCACTGTTACAGTTAGGTGATGTGAATTCTGGGTAGCCATTATGCGGCAGTGACACACGTGGGTTTGATATTACAGTAGATATTAAATTACTGAGGTACATTTTGACAGCAGATTCTGGGATGTATGCTTACCCAAAATTAAGCTTTTATCGTGGTTGTTGATGCCACAATAATGCCGGAGTAAGTAACTGAGAGGGTACTTCTATCCATTTACATGATTCTGAAGAATATGATAGTGTAGCGCTCAAAGGTACCTGGATGAATAGGCCTCTCTGACAAAGTGGTTTTTCAGTGCAGCTTTCTTTGCGAGCCTCTCTTTGCTTCAGCTCTGCCCAGACTTCCCTGCTGTCCAGGCCTGCTTATGAATATATTTCCATGGGTATGATGAAAGTGGGTCTTTATTTTACAAAGGACATTTTAGAAAGCTCAGGGGTTGAAAAGAAAAGTCAGATTTCTTGGCAGCACTTCTGGTGTTCAGTGAATGGAGAACGACTTAAATTAATGAACAGGTTGTCAAGGAAAAGGTAATGGGAAAATACAGCCACTGTTTGTGTGCATCTAATGTTTATCAGTGTGTATAGCAGTTTCCATTCAGTGACCCCTTGTACCCTATGTATGGGTGCATTATCATCCTGAAAAAGACCACTCCAATCACAATTGAAACACATCATCATAGGATATAGGTGATCAGTCGGAACAACTTTGTATTGAGTTGGAGTGACCCCCTCTTAGAAGACAAGTGGACCCAAATCATACTAGAAAATAACAAGTCAAACAATCTGTTTTTTCCTTTGTACCCAATCTTTGTGTATACATACATATAACAATGTCTTGCCACAGAAAGTTTAAATTGAATTGATTATACAAGACTTCAACTTAATCTTATTATTTAGTTATTAGTGTCGCAATGATGTTATAAAAGGGTGCTTTATCAGTACTTTTTTCAAAAACCAAGAGTAATGCAGGCCCATATTTTTCAATTACTGTTAGTCGAGAAAGAAACAAAATGTTTATTTTTCCCTATGAAAGTAAAACTCTTCAAATATATGTGAATGCGTTTGCGAATAGTACTAAAACAAAGAGTGATTTGGCCTTTAAATGCAAGAGAGAGTGTTGGGAGGGAAGAAGGTTGTTTTCACTAAGCTGAAAAGCACTGAGAGGCACTGGGAATAAAGAGGGAACAAAATGCATTAATGACAGCCAGCCCTTTGTGTACACTTCCGCACGGACATATGAATAGAAAAAGAATATGTATTAGAGCACAGTCTCTGTGCTCCCATAACATAGTGTTTCTTTTTGTTGTGGTAATTTGTTTTTCTCCTCCTTTTCTGCTGTGGTAAGCATCAACAGCCTCCACTGTGATTGGTCCGTTCTTAAAAAGTGCACATGCTGATGAGCACATCACCTCTCTGAAAAGTTGAGCTGAATTTAGCTTGAGTTATGAAAGGAACAGAGGGAGTACCAAGCAAGATGTGCATCAATTTGGCTTTTTTCTGCCATCGACCATCCAGCGTAACTAGGTCACACTTATTTTTACCTTTTAAAAACAATAAAAATCTGATAAAATCAAATAAAAAAGTAACAATAATAATATATAACATAAATAATAGCTTACTGCATGCATATAGTAAGTGTTCTTTCCAAGGCAAAAGATAATGAAATTAATACATTATTTCTGTGATTACAAGTTACATAAAAAAAAATCTGTTTAAGGTCAAGTGACCACATTAAAGCTTAAATTTGAACACTAAAATTCGAACTAGAAGTCTCCCTCCACTGCCAGCATATTTAAGGAATGCATCAAGGAGAGGAGAGAAGTGACTGTAGGAGGCGCGGACTCATGGCAGCGTAGTGTGTGACATGACTTAGTGAACGACATGGAGGGCCAGGGGACCAATAAGCTGGTGGTCACAGCTAACCAGCCATAATCTCCTGTCAGACTCAGTCTACATGTACACAGGTATTCACTGTATCTTTAAAAACAGCCTTTTCTATACATTTTGACATGCACACTGCGTTTTAGGTCACTGAAAATGGACCCGTGTGAAACCTCTTTCCAAGGTGAAGATTGTGTAGCTGTTGAAAAAACGATGACTCCTTCGCCTGAATTAGCTAAAGCCTATTGTTGCTTTGTTTTAATGAACCTGAAACAACAACAATAGCGGACTACCTGTTTACATTTACATTTGTTTACACTGCTAGTTCTAATTCCAAGTAGACAAATAACAGTAACAAATAAAAAAACACTACACATTTTCAGGATATTATTCTCTGGTATTTGACATGTCATTTACGTAGACTTTATTGCTGAATACTGGCCCAGGATACTTGTTTGAGTGCTCTCGCGTTAAGAGTGAAATTTTGAAAAATAGTAGTAGTATGGGTAGTATGGACAGATTTTTCTTTTAAACGAAGGGGGAAATATCTGTTTTAAAAATTGTCCACGTACGTGCAGAGTAGACCTCTCTTTCTCTACTGGAAAGGAAGGGAGTGTGGTGAAGCTTTGACAGCCAACATAAGCAGATTTATGGCCCCTTTAGAGAGTCACTGTGTGGGTACTTGTGTTGGAGCTGGGCTTGCAATTCTACTACGAGAGATGAGATATGGATGTGGTGGGGGAGTTTTAGCACATAACCACAGCCCAGCTGTTTATCCTGTCTAATTCTACTATTTATTAGCCCCCAATTTCTTTTCAAGTTCTGCATATTGCACATTTACAAGTTTTACAACAATTTTTCAGTCAGTGTTTACCAGACTTGCAAATGCTAACCTTACAAGTGGTTCTGAAGTGTACTCTCTGTTCTGCTTTATATACTTAGTGCAGCAGCTACTAGCAAAGTCGGAGGTCAACATATGTAATAGACCTCAAAGGCTTATGTTGTTACAGTTAAGGAGGGGCCAGCGAATGAACCAAACTTTCACATCTATGCAGCCAAACAGAAAAAGCAGTTTTATACACACAATGTACTGTGCAAAGAATAATAATTTAGTACCTCTTTGATTGAAATAAAGATTCATTTTTCCACATTGGTTACTCTTCATCCTTAAAGCCTTCTCTCCTGTGAAAGTATACGTGTGTAAAAGTGTAGTTATAAAACAGAAACTGATCTAATCTATGTGTTGCTTTCCTGTTATATAAATGGCGCACGTTAGAAATTGCAATGTATTTTAAATCTTTATTTTCTTTGCAGTACATATTATCTACCTGTTCAACAATGCAAACGGTTTTACAATTAGGAGCACATGGGAAACAAGAGGTTTGTCTCTGTAACGCTCTGTGAGGTCAGGTCTCCATTAATATTTCATTTGGATTATGCTTGTGGAGGGAGTAGGCTTACACACATGGGAAGATTATCCAATCTCTCCTCTGCCTCTCCTCCCTCTTGTGTCCTCCTCTCCTTTCAGCTCCCTCCATGCAGATTGGCTTTTACTTTGGCCAAGGCTACGTGGTGTGCCAACCAACTCAGTGGGAGCTGGCAGGGAATATGAATACACTCTGGGGTCCCATTGACAAGTCTCTTTAGTTATCATTGGGCAAGCAGGACACAGAGGGAGCAAGAGGCTCTTGACCCTGTTGATTTGAGTGCACTTCCAGCCCGCACCTAGAACCTGCCTCCAAGCAACTGTTGTCTTTGGCACTGGCCCAGAGGACGACGTCATCAGAGGGTGACAGACAAGGTCTTCATAGACAGATGGTCGTTAGATCTAATAATGAGTATCTGCAGGTTCTGGCTCAGACAAATGCATACTACCCAAGTGAGCAATGATCATTATCAGTCAAGGACGTCTTTATTGACAGCAGGGGAATCCATCAACAGAATGCCTCGATACCCCCAATTGGGCCGCAGCTCTTTGTGACGCAGCCTTCTCCTTCAAGTGATGTACTTAGTTGTGTACATGTGCAACTTTGTAAGGGTAATGCGGCTCTGCTTCCTTTCCCTGTAATCTGCTATTATGTTCCCATTGGTATTTGAGGAGCAAATCATGCTCAGCAGAAAGTTTTACGACCCTCCATGCGTCTATTTTTCATGCAGGCAGTTGCTAGGTCAGAGTCTTGAGGGAATTTCCTGCCGAGTTCCTTTGCGCAATAGTTGCTTGTGTAGAAAATAACATTCCTCTCTTTGATTCTCAAGTTTGACATATGCCTGTTCAGTGACTAAGTCTATAGTAGATATTTTGACCTTTTGTTAAAAGGCCTAGCTATTACATGTCGAGCCACTTTGATATCAGCGTCTGGTTGGTGCAGATGAAGGACATGGTGAAATGCAATTTGTGGGCGAGAACATAGTGTCGTCTCACCACTGCTATTTCTACCCCTCTTAGAGTGGTTGATTGTGTCTGAGCATGGGTTATTCTGTGTCTCAAGTTCAATACAGCATCAAGACTGTTCACTGCAGGATTGATTCTCCGCCTGTGGAAGAAAAGTTTTAGAATCATCATCCACAAACTTGTGCGCGCTTAAGGCCTCAGGCCCGATCCAAGAGGAGTGTCATGAGATATTTGGAGAGCTAGTAATACAAGACCTTTACACTTATTTTACAGTTACTGTGTTGACATTTTAACAAATTGAGGTGCCAAGCAAAACCAGTGAAATGTTTCAGTTAATGTGCTGTTGCAAGTATTTTGGCTTGCGGGCAGATCTTCTAGAACAACACAGCAACATCTATGGGTTTTTATATTATTGGGGGTGAGCTAATGATTGCACCGCTTCTTTATCTTTTTCAAGAGCAAAACAAGCTGCTCAGAGTTGCTGCTAATTGCGTATGTGGTGATGACTCGTGAGCTCATTACTGCAGCACAGTTTTGAGTGATTGGTTATTGTCCACAGCTGAAGCCCTGTTATGGGATGGCATGGGATTTCCACCTCAGTCCCTCGCACACAGACTTCTACTCTCATGAGGAGCGCAAAAGAACATTTAAATTAGCCTTAAGGAGGAATTAATCCTAATGACTTCTTTTCATTAACATCTAATTAAATATTCACATGCAGGCCCCACTCCAACCCCCCCAACACACCCACCCATTGTCTCTGGCTCTTATTTCATTGGTGGTCTGCTGCACAGTATTCTGCTGTACTTGAGAGGACGGCAGAAGTAAATTGTATTGTGCCGCTGCATTTATGAGATATGGACTTAGCAAAATAGGCACCTAGTCTATAATATGACTTGAAAGGAATTAGTTTTCATTGAAGAGATAATTGAAAATTAAATCGCCAGCAATTACTTTTTATAGCTGACCACGAAGAGTGCTTATAGGGACACTTATTGAGAATGGGTTCACATTGATTTAGCTTGAAATTTGAAATGCAGGATTTTTAAGTCTGGTATTAAAAATGCACATGTGAAATGCTAACAGGCCTTTTCAATATGATTAATAAAGAACCTTCTGTTCTTCACTCTTTTTTTTTTTTTTTTTTGCTCAAAAGCAATTCTGAGAAAGACACAGAAACTATTCATGATAGGCCTATAGACATTTTGAATTTGCTTTTTATGATTTACCAAGCAGCGGGCTGGCCACATGGGCCCCAATCAATAGCTTTAAATCATATTGTTAGCTTTGGAGGATAGAATGAAATACAGAGGCAAGAGCTGACTAAAGCACTCCACTACTGTCTGTTTTAGATAAAATATCTGAGTGTACAAGTCAAGGAGAGCAGGAGAAAAAAGCCTTTTGCATCCTGCATCAACAGAAAGATGCATGGTTTACCAAAGGCTAACATTCAGGTTAGCATCATCAATTTTGTCTCATTACACCATTAAAGTTCTCCTCATGGCAGCAGCTATGTTTATATTGCAGTGTTAATCCAAATATTTTAAATACAAAAGTCATTTGAGTATGTGCATTATGAAGTAGGAAGAACAAAAAGCTGTGGCCATCCTCGCACTCACCATTCAAACCTCATTTCCCTTGACTATTCAGAATTATTGAGGTCCAAGTTAATTTTCTCCAATCCAACTTCTGCTCATAGTGTAGACAGTACTCATGCATAAAAGTAATATTGCACAGACGAGTGAAGCTCTGAGATTGCACTCTCTGTCTCTCTGTACTTCGCCAATTGTCAGTGGTAAAAAGTGATTGACAGAATACACAATAGATTTGGAAATCAGAGGTTTGCTTTATGTAAGAGCCGTGGTGTTCTCACATCATCTTCAGACATCAAATGGCCCAATTTCACCACATTAATCCCTCACTGTAATTTATGTGATTCATATGTTGCCTTTGATGGTTTATGATACTGTGAGAGAGAAAAAAAAACTTGTTAATGGTATGAAAGAATTTAACAACGCATGCAGTGACACATTAGGCTTCAAATTAACAAGTTACTGCTATCACGGCACACTTATTCAAACTATTATTTTCTACCCTTTCCCTCAGGGAATAATTATGTTGACAGCCACTGGCAGGTATAAATGTGCAGCGCAATACAACGTGCTTTACAAAACAGCTGTACAAGCACGCCTCACTTTTGTATGTGGTTGTTTTAATTAGATTTCTGTGTTACATGGATGTCACTAAACATGCTGCTACTCATATCATACTAAGCTAAGATAGGTTTGGATGATCCTTTCAAGTTTTCTCAACTGGGGATTTACTCCAGCCTTTCCCATTTAAGTGTGAGTATGTGATCCTGAAGGCCCTCTAACGACCCAAGCAACATGCCATGTCAGTTTTTAACCACCTCCCTCTTCCCTCTATCACTCAGTGTGGGAAGCTTGGAGCAGCAGCCTCCTTTTCCACTCCAGTAGACCCTATCACTGCTGCAACCGAAGGCCAGGACCCGGCAACGAGGCAGCAGCTGAGACCAGGGCAGAGGGGGACCGGGGGAGAGCGAACAGGCGAGCAGCTAGAGGTGAAAGCAGCAGCAGCCACAGGAGGACGGAGATAGATGAACAGTGCTCCGCAGGATCAATCAGGCACCCATAGCCACAGCAGATCATCTTTCTCCAGCAGCCTGTTAGTTAACTGCAGCTTCCCTCCCCCTATAAACCACATCAGCCCACAGTCTGTATGGCACCTTTTTGCCACATATATAGACTGAAAAATGAGTGGGGAAGGAAACATGAGAGGAGAGGCCAGCTGGTGAGTAGAGTGAGAGAGAGAGAGAGGTTGGGGGGTATTAGGAGGATGTATTGATTGTTTTCACTGTGGTATAATTGCAATTAAAGGTTGCAAACAGCCCAGTGGATCAGTTTCGCTGCTGTCACCCAGCAGGACGCATGGCAGCATTGATGCATCCCCACACATTTCCTCAGCCAGTAGGGAAAAGTGCTAATACACTGTCAGTCCCTGTAGACTGTGTTGATTAGTGCCATGTTGTGCAGTCATTTAGCGCTGCAACTTCTTGCACAGTACATATAAACAAAGTATTTTTTTAAAGAGTAACACCACTGAAGCAGCAATGTTGGCTAGTTCTACTCCATTACATACTACATCAGAGGGAGATTACTTTCTAGATTTGAGATGAGAAGAAGATTCAGAAAAGTGCATTTCAATTGGAATCTTGCCCTCATGTGAACTTCCCTTTAGTCTTGGTCATGTTTTTTCTTTCTGTTGTTGAAATTGTTGAAAGCTGTATTGCTCAACCTCACCTCATATTTTACATATGCAGACAGTCTGTTTTGAACAGTATGAACACTCACTAAGGCCAAGAGATTACTATGAACCATCACAAAGGGCCTATTGTTAGAACTTTAAGTCACCGGATATTTTTTGTTTTCTAATGGCCCTTTTCCACTAGTACCTACTCGGCTTTGACTCGGTTTTTACTGCGTTTCCATTACGTGTTAATACCTGGTACCAGGTACTTTTCTAGTACTTAATTACTCGGCCGGGATTCCAAGCGAGCTGAGTCGAGCCGAAAATGTGACGTCAGCAGACTGGCAGGCCACTGATTAGCCATGGCCAGAGCCTGACGTCACTAGATGCGTCGGGAGAGCGACTTGCGTTCGTCATAAGAGTCAACCGCGCCATTTTTAAAATGCAATAACAACAATAGTTGTTTCGTGTTTGTAATGTCGCGCATAACAAATGACGCTGGAGTTTCGGCCGTGTTGCTATGATGACCCCACCCACGCTGAGGTGGTACTCTATTGTAATGGAAAACGACCGAAACTGAGTCGAGTCGAGGCGAGGCGAGCCGAGTAGGTGCTAGTGGAAAAGGGCCATTGGTGCAATCCCACGGCCTATGAAGAAAGAAAGCAAAAGAAGGTGCCTGCATTATGAGAAACATCTGGTTGAATATGTCGATCTTGGCAACTGTTTGAAAGCCTGTAGAAAATAATATGTTTGAAAAAAGGTTATTCTGCACTCTACAAATAAAATTGTTTGTAGCATAAAGATATATTTAGTAGATCGGTTAGCAGATTAAAGCTTATCACCCAGCCATCAGCTCTTTCAACAGCCTGCAGCATCAGGTCAGTTTCTGTGGTCTCGTGAACTTGGTTTCTAGCAGCAGCATGCAGCTGTTTTCAGTGAAAAACTTCAACTGCCCACCACACAGACAAAGTTAGTATTTAGCTAGTAAGCATAGTGGAGCATTTAACACTTAAAGAGCCAGATATTACTGTCAAGAGTTGATGGACAAAGAGCTAAAATTCATCGGGTGGCCAGAAACATGATGGCAAATGAATGAAAATGTCACTCTGTCTCTGCTGGCAACAGCTTGCTAACACATTGATGAAATGTGAATGTTGTGTTAACAGCTTGATCTGCTGCCCCCAAGTGGCCAAAAAACAACTAATACTGCTTTAAAGGCACATTCCCATGCCTCACAGAGAGTTCTTTGTTCCTGATGGTAACAGAATCACATGGCATCTCTATGGTTGAATGAATGACTGTGTACCTAAAGCAATGGTAGTTTATCATTTTAATGGGGTTTAAATCTTTTAGCTTCATTCTGGAAACAGTTCGGGCTTTCCAAATAATGTCACATTGGCATAATCAACAGTCACTCTGTGATAACCCTCCCCGACTTTTTATCATAGACCCAATCAGTGCATCCCATTAATTTTTTTGGGGACCTCAATTTCCTGCCTGTGTGTGTGAGACATCTTTATGGGAACCAAATCGACTATTCATTAACGAGGGAAAGCTGTATCAAGAGCAAACATCTTTAATTAACACATCCCCAGCACTTCCTGTCTTTGATCTCCCCATTTGATTTATGCCTCTGCAAGAAAAGGTTGGGGTGGTGGAGGGGTACACAAGGAGTTCGAAGGGGATGGAGACACTGTATGAGAAAATAGCAAAATTGTGGAGCCCCTGTTGATCAGGAAGTCTTGCAGCATTAGAACCTGCGTGTCATGGGGCCAGCTCAATTACCAGTCAGCGTGGCTATCTCTTTAATAGCCTGATAAGGCAATAATCCAAAATCCATACAGTTTTAATGACTTTCTGTCTAATTAAGTCCTGTTTTATAAAAGGCGGCCACATTAGAGGCCTTCCCATTGTCCAGAAACCTATTGTTAGACATATCAGCATGACCAGTTAAGAAATAGTAAATGGCTTTTAAAAAGTATTACTATGTATATATTTATATATATTTATTTAGAGAATTACTGTGAATAAATCATTGAGTAATCCATCTGTAATAGAACTGTTCTATATCAAAGAGGTCAGAGCAAAGTAGGGGAAAGAAATCTTCTTAAACTCAGTTCTCACACTGGATTTAGTTCTCTCTATTAGGGACTGTAGATTTTGACTTTTAGTATTATGCCAAAATCTGTATTTAAAATGGACTTGTGTGAAGATTTAGGTGTTAAAATCCCAGGATCACATTTTCTCTAAAATAAAAATCTAATGTCTTTTTAATGTGTGTGCCCCTGTACAGGAAACCAGAGATTTTGAGTTTGTTAATCTTTAGCCCCATCTAGTGTTGAGCTATAATTCTCAGGTTTGTGCAGCCTGAATGGTGTATCATTTGACTTCTGTACCAAATTATTAAGAGCTGTATACACTAGAAACAAAATGAAAATGACAAACATCAACAACTGTTGAATTACATAAAAATAAATCATCGGTGAATCATTTTCATTGCACAATCAATATGCAGCAACTAAATGAAACCACACCACCTCCCTCCTTTTTTTACTGACTTGAACATGCACAACTTAAGCATGAACTTTTCTCTACATTTCTGACTTTTAACATACTTGTTAAAACAAAAATGTAGAACATTTGGTTTTGGGGAGCATTGTAAAACATAATAATATTTGATTGATAAGTTTAAATAATTTGGTCACTCGTGGTTAGAGTTATTTTTTTATTTATTTAGGTATTTAGTGTAGAATTTCTAATGTCCCTTGTGTGAAAAAAACACTAAACAGTAAAAGTAGCTATAGTACATTTGTTGTATGTTATAACAAATTGCTTGTATATTAGCATGTATCAGTGTTTTTTTCTGTCTTTTCTGGATGACACAAGAACATCCCACACTGACACACTGACATCCCCACACTGACTTCATTTCCATTCATGCTTGCTCAATATGGACACGTGATTATTTTGTGATATTCACAATATTCACAAGAGCTTGCACCCTATTGCATCAGACAGTTCACTTTACAGTTTCAGAGAGTTACAACAAAAATGATCTTTCTGTATATGCTTAAAATACACTGAAAGAAAAATTTTGGTTGATAAAAGGTAAAAGTCCAAATGTCCAAAGAGAAAACTGTGATGTTTGTCTTCACATCAGAAGGTTTACTCAGCCGTGAGGTCAGTCAGTCATCGCTTCTCTGACTTTATCAAACATGATAAAAAATATATATAAATACTTTTCTGGGTCCTTTAGATCACTGTGAGTCATGTCATCCACCCTACGTGTCATGCTTTCCTACTGGAAAAGCAGGAGGTGTTTGGTAACCGGCTATGATAACACAGAGTGAGACAGGCCACAGGTGCATACTTGGCTTTTTGTCAGCCAACCAGCAAAGATTGTGGTGAGGTATAAAAGAAGGAGGGAAGCGTTTGTTCCTTGAAGAAACGTTGTGACGTACTGCAGACATGCTCAGGTTGCTAGTGTTGACAGGTCTCGCGGCCGTGGGTAAGGATATGACAGCATTTAACCATTCATTATTGATCTCCTGCTCTCTCATTCATTCTCCTACTCTCTATCAGTCAGTTAGTCTCTCTGTCATCTAGTCAGTTGCTTCCTTTTAGTTTCGTCAACACACAGGAGCTCCAGATAACTTGTTCCACCAGCGCACTCTCACACTCTCTCTGTCCTCATTTCTCGTTTCCTCCTTCTGTAGGTGGAGAGAAAATAATGTCATGAGGCTTCTGGGAAAACCTTGTATAAATCGTGCCCCCTCCCTGTTTTTTTTATGTTTTTAACCAGTCCTGGCTGAGCTGGAGCCCCAGACCATGTACCTGGAGGACAGAGTTGAAAGAGTTGTGGGAGGTGAGGTGGCCAGTCCCAACTCCTGGCCCTGGCAGGTAATCTACTGTAACATAAAATCGAAAAATAAATGCCCTGTTTCAGCAGAAAACAAAATCCTGTTTGGAGGCTTACAAATACAGGGCCATAATATTAACTACACTTGCTAATGTTCTCACGCATACAGAACTCAGGTCTATTTTTCCCCCTTCAGATCTCTCTTCAGTACCTCTCTGGCAGCAGGTTCTATCACACATGTGGAGGAACCCTGATCGAGAGGGGCTGGGTTATGACAGCTGCTCACTGTGTGGACAGGTAACATAATGATTTACTACAGCGCAGACTCAGTATTCTTTGGCTGTATGGGCTTTGGTATATTTGTGCACATTTTCTGATTACTTTGACTTGAATAACCATAGCCTGCTCTTATCACAATTCTGAGGTGTGATTTATTTCAGTGTTGTAGTAAATGTCACCAGTGTGAACAAACCGCTCACAGCCTCATTTATAACTGTCACATCCCAAAGGGAATTCATTTATTTGATTAGTCTACAAAACAGAGGAATCCAAACGAAACTCATTTTATAGCATACATGGTCTTTTCTTTTTTTTTTTTTTTGGTTTTTTTTTTTGGTCTTTTTACATCAGTTTTTTTGTTGTACGAATCTATTAGGCTATACTGACTTACAATTAGCCATCTTAGTCACAGATATATCTAAAAATTCTTTGCTGCTACTTCTGCTTTTTTTTTTCTTTTTTTAAACATTGCAGCGTTAGGACGTGGCGTGTTGTTCTTGGTGAACATGACCTCAACAGCAACAGTGGCAGAGAGCAGATCATGGAAGTCGCCCGTGTTTACATCCACCCCAAATGGGACTCTAACAGAGTGTCTTCTGGGTGAGGATTACAGTTCCTCTTATAGTCATACCCTTTTTAAAGATCTTTGGATCTCCCAGGTGTTTAATATGTTATTTTTGGTTCTCTACCTCAGTTACGACATTGCCCTGCTGCGTTTGTCCTCTGAAGCTACCCTGAACTCTTACGTCCAGCTGGGATCTCTGCCTCCCTCCGGCCAGATTCTGCCCAACAACAACCTCTGCTACATCACCGGATGGGGACGCACTGCCAGTGAGTCGACTGCACCTCTCAGTTTCACTGTATGTCTTGTCTGTAAAGCCTAATGTCTATTTTAACTTTTTGCAATTTCCCCCTTTCCAGCTGGTGGCAGCCTGTCCGCCCAGCTGAAGCAGGCCTACCTTCCTCTGGTCGACTACCAGACCTGCTCCAGCAGTGACTGGTGGGGCAGTACTGTTAAGACTACCATGGTGTGTGGCGGTGGTGGTGCTGAGGCTGGCTGCAATGTGAGTCTCCTCCTCTGTGAAAAAAAGAACATTTGAACGTTGCATGCTCTAAAACTGTATCACCATGAGGTCTTATAAGAGAGGGCTTATTTGACTTTTAGATAAGCTTTATTATTATGCCAGTGAAGTAGTGGAGCTAGGTTGGTAAAAAAATAAAATAAATAAAAAAATAAAAAACACAAGAGAAAGTAATGCTGCAAAATATAATCCTTCAGTAAATGAACTCAATGTATAATCTATATTTTATCTTCCACTATTGTTCACTATTGAATCAGTTTGTCCACAATACTGAAGATGCAATCTTTAATCTCCTCTCAGGGTGACTCTGGTGGTCCTCTGAACTGCCTTGTTAATGGAAAATACTACGTCCATGGTATTGCCAGCTTTGTGTCCGGTCTGGGATGCAACACTCCCAAGAAGCCTACCGTCTTCACCCGTGTCTCCGCCTACATCGAATGGATGGACTCTGTCAGTATAAGGGATATTTATATCTATCATATGTAATAGAATAAGCTATAAAATAACTAATTAGTATAGGAATGCTAGTGAAGTATTGGATTTATAAAACTGAATGAATATAATTTAAGTTGCACATGATGCGTATTAATTATTTGGTTCTTCTGTTTTCCAGATCATGGTGTAGACAGAAGAGTCAGCACACAAAGACAGAGACAACATTCAACCATGTTTTCTCTATTTATTTACTCTACATTCTCACTTGTCTGGTCTCATTCTACTTGAAATAAACTTGATTATAATTCAGAGTGATGTCTAATTTCTCATCTGAAAGTTTACTTATGTCATTATGAAGATCACATTATTTCTGCTTTGGGCATCACAATATCCTCACACCCTGCAACAAAACATGAACAACAGTACCAGCTCATAGATTTCTTTTATGGAGCATGAAACTACTTAAATTGAAGTGGCCACTGACTGTGAAAATAAATGTTCAGCACTTCCAAACTGATAGAGATTCTGAGACACATTTTAATGTTTGAGTAACTCCTGTGTGATGTGGCAACACGCCGTCACACACTATCACGTACTGTGATAAAGTCTGAGACGAGCCACAGGTGCCTTTCTGACCACTGCCAAGCTCAGCAGAGGGTCCACTTCAAATGAAGGTCAGCTCAGGGTACAAAAGAATGAGACACGCATTTAGACATGTCGAGACAGCACAGACATGCTTGTGTTGCTGGTGTACAGCGCTCTCACAGCCACAGGTAAGAAATATCAAGGCTGCACAATAACTTAAATAGCAAATTTTCTCACTTAAAACTTTTGAATACAATTAACACGAGGGGAAGCTGTGTTCTTATGGGGTTTTGATGCTTTTCCTCTGTGCCTCAGTGCTGGCTGATTTGGAGCTTCAGTCCAGCTACGAGCAGAGCAGGACTGCAGGGAGAGTTGTGGGAGGTGAAGAGGTACCTTATCACACCTCCTGGCCTTGGCAGGTAGGCCCACAGTATTACATAGCCAGACAGGACATGTACAAAAAAAAGGTTGCGCAAGTGTACATTTTATCTTTGACATACTGCACAGGTAGTAGATAAAACTAAAGTACTCTGTATTACCAGATCTATCATTAAGATGTAAGATGCCATTTTTTTTCTACGTTCAGACACAACCAGGCTCATAAGCTAAGCTTCCCAGCTGCTGGTCTGAAGCTTCATATTTAATTTATAACCGACAGACATAAGAGTGGCATCAATCCCCTCATCCAACTTCCAGTCCCAAAGCGAATAAACATATTTCCCAAGTGCTGAAATAGCAGGGGGGGAACATAACTTTATTAAAAAGGTGATAACATACTTTGGCTGCTTCAATCTAACAAGTCTGAGGTTGACATAAAGATACTGTAAAAATGAAAACACCTGACTTGAGAACTTTTCTTGACAAGGATATTTGGTGAATCCTGCTGCAGGTCTCTCTCCAGGTCCACTCTGATGGCTCCTATCACCATTTCTGTGGAGGAACTCTAATCAGGAAAGGATGGGTCATGACCGCTGCTCACTGTGTGTACAGGTGACAGAAATACATCGATACTGTTTTTGAGATACTGGTTTTATTACACACCACCTGCACAAATATGTTTTCCTTTCTTGTCTTTGTGACCGACCTCTCTTGCAATGCTTAACTGTGGATATGAATAAACTAATCCGAGTTAAAACAGTTTCAGCTCTTTCCGTGCGGTCCTCGGTGATCTGGTCCTCCACTACAGCCACAACACAGAGCAGTACAGGAGCGTCATCAATGTTTATATCCATCCTGAATGGAACAATAACAGCATCTCCTCTGGGTGGGTCTAGCTGTCGTTAACATTTTGGGTAGACATTTCTTTTTTTTTTTTTAACATCTTAGCCTTAAGTTAATGGCAGATATCTGATCTGATAAGGTTACCTGCTTTAAAATGAAATTATGACTGTATAATGTTTGCACCATTATTTAAAAGTCACTCTAATATATGATTAAATGGAGAATTTCTAACAGTGGCACTCTTTGACCTTTAGTAATGACATCGCCCTGTTGAGGCTGTCGTCTGAGGCCTCATTGACCGCTTACGTTAAGCTGGCCTCTCTGCCTCCTGATGGTGAGATCCTGCCCCATAACAATCCCTGCTACATCACTGGATATGGGCGCACCTCCAGTGAGTCAGATGTAACCGATAACTCTGACTTTAGCGTATGCAGTGATGCCGTATCTGACAAATGCAGTCATCTCAATCACACCGTGCATGTTTGTCTCTCTCCTGTGTACCCTCAGCTGGTGGAAGTATGTCTAACAGAATGAGGCAGGCCTTTCTTCCTATTGTCGATTACCAGACCTGCACCAGCTCTGGCTGGTGGGGCAGCACCGTCAAGACCAACATGATCTGTGCTGGGGGAGGCGCTCAGTCAGGATGCAACGTGGGTCTGACGAATGAAAAAATATTACAAATAGAGAGAAGAACAGATTTCTAAAATGATTATAAGTTCTGAATAATAATGAAAACTTTAATCAATCCCATAATCAACTGTGGGGAACACCACCATATCATTTTGTTTATGTTACCAGTATTTAACCATGATAAAAGTAAAATTTCCATGTACCAGTAAATTTAACAAATGGTTCTTGGTTTCATCCTAGGGTGACTTTGGTGGCCCTCTTAGCTGCAGAGTTAACAATGTGTGGTATGTCCATGGCATAGCCAGCTTTGTGTCTGGTATGGGATGCAACGCTCCCCAGAAGCCAACTGTCTTCACCCGCGTCTCCGCCTTTATCACGTGGATGAACTCGGTCAGAAAAACACAAGGAACAAAAACAGACAATGCAAAGACATGCTTGTACTTGTTAACAAGTTCTTATAAAATGCTGTAGTTCACCAAGTCATTTTCTCCTTCCAGGTGATGAACAATCCTTGAAATGGAACATTTTCTCACAAGGGAAACTACTCTGAGTTGAGTTTGTTCTTCATCTGCAACAAATTTTCCAGGTCAAATCAATAAATACAACAAATAAACACATTCAAAATCAGTATGTATGTGTTATATATATATATATATATATATATTAGCTGTCTGACATCTGCCTTTTTAGTGTTGATTGCTGTTGAAGTCATCTAGTGATATTTTCTTTTCCTGAACAGATGATACACCAGCATCAAGATAAACCTCAAATTCAGATAAAATTTTTCTCGTCAGGCTTCATAAATCTTCACATTTGCCATTTCCCTGTTAAGTGCAGCCTGTGAGCATTGTCAGCACTCAGCAAGTTAACTCTGTGACAGAAATGGGACAAATATACTGACAGGCAGATGGTGCACTGAGGGGCTGTGCCAGGGACACTTTCACTTCTTTTTTTTTTAACTTTTTTTTTTGACATAATGCAAATTTCATCTGATTCTGATTCCTGACAGCCAGCAGTCCTGAGTAAGTGCTGACATTCATTTTGTAGCCTTTTGTCTCGTGGTTGGCCTGTTCTTTTTTTGTATTTTTGCTTTTGCATTTTTCAAATCAAACTTTGGTTCTGGCTTTGCTCCTACCAGAAACTGGTCAGATAAAATCTGTCTGAATGTTGTGTAATAAACAGAAGGTCTGTGTTTGCCTTTGTGTTGCCTCTCTGTGGGTTTTTGTGACATTTTGGAGGGACATGGCTGAAGTGAACACTGAATGGAGGGTACATCAGATGCATGATAAGTCTGCCTATAGTGGGAACTGCACATATGTTGCAGCTGTAGTATAATCAGAATGAAAACATAACTCAGATAGACAGACTGATTGCCTGTGACAGAAGTCACTGGCTCTTTTCTTCAGGCTTCCACTTCCCACACCTTTTAACCCTTCTGTTATCTTGCAGGGTCAATTTGACCCGGAACAAAATAATTGGTAAAGAAAACCATTGAACTAAATATTGATTGAAATGGTTAGTACTTGGAGCTAATATAAACAATCTTTATAGGGATTTTTTGTTTTTTGTCACTTTTAGATAATTAAACAAACTGACCTAGGAACATCATTGCTGTTCCTGAGAAACGAACATAACAGGAGACTTAATGTAAAACTGGCAAATGTTAGTGGACGCTGCAAGCTTATTTTATTGAATGTTTCATATCGATCTGAAACACTGGAGTATGTTCCATAAATAAGTTTAAGCAGGGCCCATGGGTAGGTTCTAGTAACCATTATTTATGTGGATATATTAGAAACACACTCCCAGCTATACTTTTATTGCCATAGGACTGCTTTAGTGGATGTTGCAAGCAAGACTTAAAAGTTAAAATATAGAAATCTCACACTACAATTGCCCTAAATACTAAATGGTCATTCTTAATAATTATAGTGTCACATTAGCAAGTTAAATGTTATAGAAAAAAATACAAAATGAGTTTTTGAATTAAAAAAAGAAACACCACATGATAAAATCCAACTATTTAGAGAATACAGAATACAATAAATGTGTAAAAGTAAATTTGAAGGGATGGTTTGATATTGGGAATACTGGGAAATATTGTCATTAATTTCTTTAAGCCATGTAGTGTAACAACAACAATTTGCTATTTTACAGGCGGTTGTGTCAGACTGCAAGAAGTTACTGGTCCCCTGTAAAATGTATATTCTTGTTTTTGCACACATAACACACATAACATGTGAATTAATGAGATTTAGAGGTGCTGGAAGGTGAGCTTTATGATCTTTGGATAGAGCCAGGTTAGCTGTTTCCAGTGTTTATGCCCTGGGACATGAGTGATTTTACAGACAGTACATTTCACTGTGGGTCACATGCAGAGTGAGGTCACATCTGCACTGCTAACCTGCTGTGTGCAGCATGAACATTAGAACCGTAGAGGTTCTAATGGCACTGTAGGCACTGTTGATCATGTTTACATCCTTTAGTCTCAGTTATACTGGCACACAGCTTATAAAAATAAAGCTCAACATTATTTCTGTTCCCTAAAACAGGTCAAATTGTAGTTGGATTTTCTATACATTTGTCAATGAAAACATCTGAGCAACAATATGTCAAAAATAATTGTCTTTCCCCCAAAAAACAAATCAAATCCTTTCTACGGTAAACTGCCGACACTGAACACCCAGAGTTATAATATCATCTTCTTTGGGCCTCGTGAATACTTACCAAAGGCTTAAAGTCGAATACTGTTCTGTAGCCTCGGGGTTGTTACTGCAAGTTTGAAACACTTATCTTTATCTATATCAATCAACAATTTGCAACACACATCCTAATCTCATCACAATACCTCCTCTCTACAGTTCCCCTCCACCTTCTGCATAACTGGAGCTCAGCTGTCTGAAGCAGCTTTGAGCCGAATGATGAGACCTTCCTTTTTCATGGTTGATGAGTCTGTGACCCTTTGGAGCATGATGTGGATCTGTACATGACACGCTGCCTGTGCTCCAACAACCTGATCCTCTCATATGGCACATTTTCTGTGCATCACATTTAACGGTTTAGCATCTGGAACAGCCTACTCAGCTGTGTCTTGGGTACAGAGTTAAATCTGCAGCGTGATTTCGTCCCTGCTGATATTGAAGTCAAACGTTCAGAAAATTCGGATCAAGAAATTACACCAAAAATCAGCAGCCACAAATGTATTCATTTCTGAAGATCGATATAAGTGGCATATGGTTGCTGCAACTAAAATGCTTAATCACCCTCAGAGACTGTGGGGATAATCTCCCTTGGAGTACTACATCATTGTGTATGAAAACTGTTTTTCTCTGGATGCACACTGACTGTGAGATAACATGCATCTGAGGATGGTTTTCAACTGCAGGAAAAAACATGTGCTGGGTTGAGCACCCCTCTACCTTTGGCAAGAGTTGTACCTAAAGCTGGTGGTGCTTGAGATTCCATGTAAGCAGACAATGATACAGAGATGCTGCGAGCTATTTATTTGAGTGTAGGGATAAAAAAAAAAAACAAACAAACAAAAAAAAAAACCATGTGGAATCATATCCTGTACACGCAGTATCTACAGTCATGAGTTCCTTTACTGTCAGTTCCTCGACTTTATCATAAAAGATAAATGTTCATTTGGAAAACAGAAAGAAACCTACAGTATATGAGAATTATAGCAGAGGGTTGTGGCCAATACAAGTGTAGTCGCTGATTCAGCTACTCCACATATGAACCCCCCTCCGCCCACCCCTTGTCCTCACTGTAGTGATAACTGTGAGACAGACACAGGTGGGCATGTGCTGGTATTGAACACACAAACACACACACAAATACACACACTCTCACTCTCTCTCAGTAGTACTGGCCCTGAGGGTATAAAAGAGTAGTGAAGCCGAAGTCAACAGTGCAGAAAGTATCTGGAGACTCGGACTGCAGACATGCTCAGGTTTCTTGTGTTGACCTCTCTCGCAGCCCTCGGTAAGAGCTAATTCTTCCTCTCCTTTGACATTCTGCACACATACACACACACACAACACACACAGCTAACACACCTGAATACTTGATGTTTCCTGTGTCTCTGCCTCGCTCAGTGCTGGCCGAGCTGGAGCCCAGGCCCAGGACCAGGCCCACGTTCCTTAAGGATGACAGCACGGAGGAGAGAGTTGTGGGAGGCCAGGTGGCCAATCCCAACTCCTGGCCCTGGCAGGTACTGTACTGTGTGCTTTGTTCAACAACAATGTCCAACAGACAAAGTTAAGTTAATAACAGCAGAAATACCAAAATATGAAAATATGCTATGTGTATTGCCAAAGTGCCAAACACACAGAGAAAGTGTACTTAAAGTAACGTAGAAATACTCATCATGCAGAATGCCTCCTTCAGATCCCCAACAAATAGATACATATACATGTTATCATCTTATGCAACAAGATAGAATAAATTATATTTTTAGGACTTCAGGGGCTCTCCTGTTAGTTCTGTTGTGGGACAAGCTTACATTCTTACTAGCAGAGATGGAAAGAGTACAGGGATATTTTACTTGAGTAAAGGTCCTGCTACTTTAAATACATTTTATACAGGTATATATAGAAATAAAAATGTACTTTGATAAAAGTAATATGAATTATACTTGCATACTTTGAGTGTAGCCTTACTAGAATTAACCAGAAAGTCAATAAATTAAATAATTAAAATTAATAAATTTCAATAAAACATCACCAATGCAGACAAAAAGAGATGTATAAACATAATAGACTGTTACACAGTAACAGCCACACACATTAAAGCAAACAGAGATCTGCACACTTCCTGCACAAATGGGAGCACACACACATGCACCAAACGCTATGTCACCTAGCAACATGACATCCTCTGAGATAGTAACAGCCATCTCAGTGAGTTTGCTGTGACCAGATTAGATGTCATTCTGTGCGTTTGGTGCACCATCTGATCCAGGTTCAACTTCTCAAAGCAAAATATAACGAGTCCACTTTACCTCTCTGGCCCACTATAAAAAGTGCACTTTTAACTAACACCAAGGTACAATTATGCAAATATTAATCCACAATGACGTGAATGCATCTTGAACTCTAGTGAAGTTGCTGCTCTACAGTAGTTGATAAAAAAAAATCTTAAGTAAAATGTCTGACTCTTTAAAATACTCACCATACATACGCCACATAAATAACTGTGTCTGTGCAGATGGACTGTGAGTCTGCAAGGCCTTAATGATGCATCATATTTTACCAGCTGATTGTTCCAATCCAGTATTGCTGTTGAATAAATGGAGGTTTCTTTCCATCACTTTAAATATAAAATAAGTCAATGTATGACATATTCTGCATTCACACATGCACACAATTCATCAGGGTTTTTTTCTGTGACTGGTTCAGTGTCTTGTAGTTGTAAAGCTCTCTGTGGTGGTTTTGTTAGATCTCTCTTCAGTACCAATCTGGTGGCAGCTTCTACCACACCTGCGGTGGAACCCTGATCAGGAGAGGATGGGTCATGACTGCTGCTCACTGTGTGGACAGGTGGGAGTTTCATTAATCACAGAATAATCACTGAGCATAGATGTAATAAAGATATGTATTAAGTAGCAGGGTATGTGTTCTGACAGAGCTGAAGAGTTATTTAACTAGATTCCCTGGTGGGTTCAGTGCATAGCCAAGAAATTTTAGGTTGAAATTTGACTGGGAACGCAATTATGTATCAGCCATCTGTTTCAATCCAACATTAACTAATAAATACCCACCCCCACAAAAGAAATGAAGTTTCCATGTAAAATATTGATTTTCAACAGATATCCTTGGGTTACCAGACAAGAGTGGAAGAATGAATATTTACATTTTTCATATGTCCACAGTTCTAGGGTTTGGCGTGTTGTTCTTGGAGATCACAACATCAACATCAACGAGGGCAGAGAGCAGTACATGGGCGTGAGTGGAGTCTACATCCACCCCAACTGGAACACCAACAACGTTGCTGGAGGGTTAGTGGCTACTGCTCGTGTTTTGACCCACTTCTGCACACAAAAATAGCAAATGCTGATAAATGTACATTACATATTAGAAAAACAGTATGCATTCAGTTTTTAGTAAATATATAAACATACTGAAAGGCTTTTTATCTCATAATGTCTGACTTAAGAGCTGCATTATGAGGTTATTTAATTTTATATATTAAATGTTTGACACATTTTATTGACGTATTATAAATATTTTTACGTTTTAAAAAATTGCTGATTGACAAATCCCTACTAGACTTATTACCTTGAACAGAGACTGTTAATACACATACAGTCATACAGTTTAAAATCACTATAGTTGAAGTATTTATTTGTAACACAAGCAAAACTAACAAAAATAATTAGCAGTTTCAAAAGCATAACCTTCAGGTTGATAATGAAATAATTGTTAGCTGCAGCCCTTAACATAACTACTCCCACTGAAAGACAAACAACAACCCACTCCTAAACAACCAGTAAAATGAACATCTATGTGCACGGAAAAGATTTGTCATTCACTGACTTGAGGTAACGTTGTGTGACCTTCAGGTGGGACATTGCTCTCTTGCGTCTGTCCTCTGATGCTGCTCTCAACAACTATGTCCAGCTCGGCGCACTGCCCCCCTCTGGTCAGGTCCTACCCAACAACAACCCCTGTTACATCACCGGATGGGGACGCACCCAGAGTGAGTCTGACACAATGATGCATTTGCTGGGTGAAACCCAACACTCACTTTAGTATCTACATTCAGTGAGAAGGTAATCTGTAAATGACATTACGTTTCCAAGAGATAATGGTGTATGATCATGCTGTTATAGGTATTTATCACAGTTGTGCTATGTGTTTCTCCTGTCGTCCCCAGCTGGAGGTCAGCTCTCTGCCCAGCTGAAGCAGGCATACCTGCCTGTTGTTGACTACCAGACCTGCTCCAGCTCCGGATGGTGGGGCAGCACCGTGAAGAACTCCATGGTCTGCGCAGGTGGTGGCAGCGATTCTGGTTGCCAGGTGAGCCTCTGAGGCCTTAGAAAGGGCTTCATATGCCCTAACCTTTAATATTTCTTTTCAGCATTATTTATATCCAGCATTGTTCTGCTATAATACAGATGCGTTATGATCGTTTCCGCTAATGTAGCCTCGAGCTGCTACCTTCAAGCAGAGATGAGACGCAAAAATAGAGGTCACAAGATTTTTTTTCATTTTTCAAACTATAGACCCAGTTAATGTCCCCCATCAAGCCTCTAGAGCCATCACTTGAGGCCATTTGTGATACTTCATGCAGCTCCCTCTGAAAACACAAATATGTTCACATATGAAGTGGTCTACCCCAAGACCCCTTTAGTTGGGCTCAGCTCAGATTTTGAACCCAGTTTCTCCACTTGTCTCCCACAACACAGTGTCACCCTGCAATTAGGACAGCAGAATGTTGTGTGTATTTGTGTGTGTGTGCAGATGTTTTGGTCTAAGCAGAAGGGGGAAACACTGAACAGAACATGTCAGAATTCAGTCCCACCCCACCATGACAAAGTGAAATTGAACGTCTCCAACTGAGCTGTGGGCTGACCCCTTACTGTCAAGGAAGATATTTTGGAGGACACATGCGGGATTACTTGCTGCATCAGCAGGGGCAAAAGTCAGCTACAATGATCCAGGCTAGTGCTTAAGCTGCACAAAGTGTCAAAGTCTTGGAAGTTTATGCTTTGCACAAACTTACTTGAGGCTGTCTGAGACTAGGAGATATGAGAAGCGAGTGGAAACAAGTTAAGTGCATTGGAAAGTGGGTTATTTGCTCTTAACTCTGCTAAAAGTTTTTGAATTTCGAGGTTCCTGTGATGTGTTTTCACTGAATTCAGGGTGACTCCGGCGGCCCTCTGAACTGCAGTGTCAATGGCCAGTGGGTTGTCCATGGTGTGACCAGCTTCGTGTCTGCCTCCGGCTGCAATGCCTACAGGAAGCCCACCGTCTTCACCCGTGTCTCCGCCTACATCAGCTGGATGAACAGCGTCAGTATTAGTAACACTAACCCATATGAATCAGAGAGTATCTAATGTTTAAAAAACATTAAGAAAATAAAACAAATCAGTGTACTGCTCATGTTTTGACCCATTATGCATGATTTAAATTAGAGCTGTGTACTGTATTGAGAAATCTAACAGCATGTAGTAACAGGAGGGCTTCATATTCTTTTTCATGTATTCATTCATCCTTTCTAACACATGTCTACTTGTGCAGCATTTTCCTGGGATTCTTGAGGATAATCACATAATGATTCATTTGTCCTTGCTTTGCTAGATCATGGGTTGAGAGGAAGGACGATCTCCATGGAGACGAGCGAACAATCTGGATTCATCTCAGTTTCTGCCCAACTCCATCAGAATAAAATGTCCTATCATGTGCTTTTGACTTGATTCATTTTTTGTGTTGTATTTTGTATGGGAGACAACAGGCACTGGTCATCCTATGATTTATGAAAGCGTAAATAACAGGAGGTGAAGTGTAATTAAGGCACACAAGTGGCTCTGCAAATATAAAAAGGTACAAGATCTAATCAGACAGCAGTGTTGGTGAGTGTACTTTTCATACCAGGGAATTTGTATGAGTAAACCTTTGGATACTGAATTTATTTAAAAACTCACAAACATATTAACATTATATTAATATAATTGAAATTATAATATTAATAATTTAACACAGCTTTCAGTGAGTGAGGTGGTAGATAATATGTAAAACTGCTTTTTATTATGAAGGATAAACACATATGTGATAAGACTGTGCACTGTTAACAGTTCAGTAGTTTTGCAACATGGAAAAGGCATGAAACAAAGCATAACATTATCTGTCAAAATACAATCGAATGAAAAGAATAAATATAAGATGATTATGTGTTACAAAGAAATCCTACATAGCAAACTCAGGTTCTCCATGTCAGCTGCATGTAAATAATTCATGATTGCACAAATGTATTCATCACATGACCAAATAAACAACATCAAACTAATGAACTGAGTCAATAATCAGAGTTAATTCAGTTATACTCATGTGAATTAATTCAGATTAAATTACTGAAAATCAGAAACTGTGTGAAACATCTCTAGGTGACATTAATATTATTGCACGAAATCACACACACATAATATTTCCGAAAGATGTCTTTTAAAGAAAAAACTTCACATTCTCATGTTGAACTTGAATGTATTGTATGCTTGTTCCTGTTAAAGGGTTTTGGAGCTGGAGTGCTGGAGTCCGTCCTTCAATAATTGTATCGTGAGAAGAGTCTCACAGAAACTCACAGAAATGCAGAAACATGCAAAACCGCAAATGTGAAACCTAAACTGAGCAAATTCAGCACACTACACCACCTCTCAGATGGACGCTGCATTCATAACAAAACAATACACTTTTAAATGTGTGAAACAGCTCTGCAAATCATTTCTAAATGGAAACCTAGAAAACTCCACCATGGCTGCCTGAAAAGTGATTTAAAGTCAGCCACAGAGGGAGGAAATGGCTGTCACAAGAGATGAGCTGGATATCAGACGAAAAGCATACAAAAAATATCGAAAGCATGAAAAGAAGAATGATATTTCTTTAAAGGTATTCTTACACAAATACACAAATGTGCACATACATGTAAATGAACAAATTACCTATACCAAATATAAATACAGACATGAATTGCAATAAATTGAAATAATACAGACTATTTCCCCTTTTTGTCAAAAACCTAAAACCCACACTTGATTCACTCTGTGCCAGAGCTTCCAATTATACTTTCATGACAGAACATTTGAAATTCAGTCACAAAACAGCATTAAACTCACTGTGGGTTTGCATCATCTCTGTGGTTATTAACGTAAAAAGTAAATAAAGGTCAGATTCCTCCTAGGCGTACCACCCAAAAACACCCATTGATTACATTAATTGTTGTGTTAAACCTTCTGAGAGTCATCAAATATTTAAGGTTATATGATTGTTGATTAATCCCCCCCCCAGCTCCCAACATATCACTCTGTTTCTCAGGTAGATACAGGTATATGTCTCCATGCTGACTCTCAAACGAGGTAGCACACAGTGTCAAACTGTGTGTGGAAAAAAAATGTTGTTTGGTCTCTGCCATATGGTGGCAATGATGGCTTTACATCCTACAGTAAATGCCTGTCATTTTGTCCTGCAGTAACACCAGCATCTGGTGTAAATTTAAGCTAAGTGGAACACTGTGAGAGTGAGATGAACATCCAGACTTGTTTTGTGCTTGGAAATGTGAACATCTCAAATGTCAAAAATGTTCAGGAAAAATGTAATATTACTGTACTAGTTTATATACTGTTTGGTGTACTGTTAATCTGTAGCCAAGTACAAGTATAAAGAGTTAGTATACAGTTTAAGTATTGTCCCTTAAAATTGTAATAAAAGTAAAAGTAAATGCTGTCACTTGTTTTCCACAGCTGTCTACAATAAAAAAGCAGGGAGACGTGAGACATTTAGTGTTTGACTGTGTGAGACACTGACCTCGCATCATACTTTGGATGTGAAATTTTCAAGGTAGTACAATTACTCTATGTGCTACTTTTTATTTTATATAATATATTCTTCAAAGGAAGTTGTGAAATGTTGTATAAATCCTCAGCTTCTATTTCATTATCCCAGCACATCACTTTGAGATATCCAGTGAAGATTGTGAAACTAATTACTGATTGTTACATGAGTTAATCAGCACAAAATTAATGGCCAACAACATTTCTTTTCTTTTTTTTTCAACTTTCTCAGTTAATGGAACTAAATCAAAATGTTAATGTATCTGTAATATCTCTGTGGGGAGGTTGCATTCCTTACTTTAATGAGAAACTGTTCACTTGTAGGATTAATTGCAACCCTTTTATTATTTTTTTTCCTGCTTGATTAATCATATTCTTGTGATGACAAATGTTCACCTTTCAATTTAACACACTGTCAGGGGTAAGCTACTGTGAATACCAATTCAGCTTAATATCCTCAGAAGTGCTCTCCCAGACCGAAATACTTTGATAATGTTAAGTTTTGGTATTTGCTCTTTGACTTACGGGTCTCCGCAGGTTTGTCCACTGAATCCGCCCTCAACCCTCCCTACAGCTGTGTGCCCCGACAGCTGATCGCATCTGATCCCACGACGACCTCTGCTAAATCACTGCACATATCTTCAGTTAGGCAAATAAATCATCGTTACTGTCGGGGGAACTGGCAGACACAACTATAACAAGATTTGGGGAAAATTTGCTGGTTGATTATCTGCCACTTTGGAGGATAATTGGAAAGTAATTGGAGGTCTTCAATTCTGCTGGAAAACAAAGTAAAATTTCATTACAAGTATTAAATGAAATGTTTACAGTTTTCCCGTTCGTAGTTAAGTTAAGATGCTAATAATAGCACCAAACAAGCTGAGGTTCGTGTCATTACATTTGCAGGTATTTAATGATTAAAGCTTAAGTCAGTATGTGAAAAATAGAGTGGACTTATCTTGAAAATCTGAGTACGACTTCCATGTTCCTCTTTCTCTCTCTCTGTCGCGCTGCTGCTCGCCTACAAAGCCCCTCTCAGCAGAGTCACTCAGCCTAATTCTTTCTTTTTAGCTTGCTTTTCCTCTCGGTCTTCTTCTGTTTACTGGTCTTTGTCGTGTAAGCTGTTGTTGGAAAAGTAGTGATGGGCAGTCCTCTCGCTGCTTGGTTGCTCTGTGGTTGTTTATCCACCACTGAGTCTCCTCAGTGAAGATGCAGCATTTGACGGAGCACAGTGGATCCTCGCAAATGGCCTTAGGAGCAGCAGGTGGACCCAGAGGAGCCTAGTTTTTTTTTTTTTTCAAAGATTATCTGCCTCATGTACCATCAGGACATAGTGACAGCTTTAGCAATTATGACAAAAATGTATTATTATACAGGTTACATAGTTCAATTTTTTGACCTCGATCGTGGCATCAGACTTAAAGTTATGTTAACACTGTAACGTCTCATCCTGGGGAGGACTTGAATGTGTGACCAATACTTCATGGCAATCCATAAAATAGTTGAAATATTTCACTCTGGTCCAAAGCAGTGGGCAAACCGACCGACAGAACGAAGCCGACGTCCCTACGTGGCTAAAAATATCAACACCAGTCTTCAAAAAACAACTCTAACACTTAACAATGACTGAATGACAAAGCAAATTACATGCCGAAAAGAGATAGAAAGAATTTACTTAATTCACTCCTACTCTCTCAGACTTCTGCCTTTTGTCTCACTCCTCAGCCTGAACATTTGGTGAGGAGCTTGTGGGGTTCAATTTAATTCCAATTCAAGCAAATGAAGGTCATCTTTCATTGTTCTGGTCTCATTAAACCTCCGAAAGTTCAAAGCATCCACAAACGTACATCTGTCTGACACAATGATAAAGAGGCCCAATTTATTTTGTCTGGGAAGAGTACTGGGCCCAAGACTGTCATTATTGTGGAAAGCAAGTGTCTCCCATTCAGACAAACCTAAGCGATACTTCACCTGCTGTCTTCCTTTAGGCAGGAAGCAGCATGAACCCGAAGCCTCCACAAACCAGTGATTGCCAACAATTTTATTAAATGCTTTTCCGAGAAAACAGAGAGCAGACCACACACACTGTTCGAAAATGAGGCAATTTTTCCATTTAACATTCAAAATACTGAATTTCTACATTTTCGGTCACACATGCTCTTAATCCAGTTCAATGCAGGAGCGATAATGGTCTAACAGAATAACATAATTACATCTGACATGACTTGTAAAGTTGAGCGCAGCTTGAAAGAAATTACTCGTCAGTGTTTTCCTCCCTCAGGCCTGTAGCTGGTGGCAGTGGTAGAAGGTGGGGGATCTATCAGGGGTCGCCACAAGCGGCAGGATGTCAGGTCAGTTTTATATAAACTCTTTTGTGCTGCGTAATGTTCTTTTCCTGCTGTGATCTACAGCTACCTACCACCTCTGATTCACTGTGGGGTTTGCAAGATAAGATTAAATGTGTCTCTTTTGACGGGGACACAGTGCCATCTGGTGGAAGGTAAGAGATGTGAAGCACATTGTGTACTGAGGCTTGCAATCAATGTGTTGGCCTGCATCTCAGCCTATGTCAGCGTGGCGAACCAGGTCAGTAAAGGGACAATCTGTCAACACTGATTAACTCTAAATCTATAAATAAGAGAAGTGTGTGAAAATCAGCTGGCCATGACTCAGTGTACATTAGTTTTACCCTCTCCTCCCACAGCTGACCATCTCTTTTTACATTATTTCTGTCTCCTAAAAAAAAAAAAGAATAATTATCAAAACCACACTCTTGAACTAAAGGGGTTTCAGTACCGACCACCTCCTGACAACATCTCCTGCTGCTTCGTCATCATCATGTATTCCTAATTTAGTACCTGCTCCTTAATATTTCATACAAAACTGCTGATGGCGTGAAGCATCGACTGCCCTAATAAAATCACAACAAACAAAGCAAAACACTGGGTGGCAGATAAATAAAATATGTTTAATGGATGCCTTCAATGTCACAAAATTTCACATGATAAATTACTTTTGTTTACGGAGAATTCAAATGTGCATAAATGTATTTATATGGCAGGAATCCAGTGTGTGTATTTACAGCTGAGGAACATAATATATACAGTATATCCCACATTATGTTGATTGGGATCATCAATTCCCTCCCTTATTCTCCCCATATTTGACATTCTGCATCCAAGATTATCGGACAGTTTTACATATTTAAAGGTTTCTTTGGGGCAAAACAGAATAGCAAAAACAGATAACAGTAAAAATACTGCCGTGAGGAATGAGAAGCATTATAAGTATAAATATTCATCTTGAGTTTATCACTCTTCAACATTAGAAGCCTTCTGATATGTATGTGAATGTTACCACAACATGAACATTGTGTCCTGATGATGTATTACATCAGTGCTGATTTGAATTGAGGCTGAGTTGGCTGAGTTTGCAGCATGTTATTGTTCACATAAACACACAAACGCTATTTTCTGTCTGCATTTCTCTTACTCTGTCTATTGAGTTATATTTTCTTTACCACAGTTTGTGTTGTTCATTTATGTTTATGCAGCCATATTCTGATCTTTTATTGGCACCTCATTATGTGCTACAAATACACCATCATATTTCAAAACTTGATAGATTGCACTGATGCCCAGACATTTTACAACTTGGAGAGTACTGAACGACGTCACACCATTCCCTCGATGGTGTCCAGTTTCGGTCCCTCCTTGTGCTGCGTTTCCTGCTGCCTGCAGACCTGCTGGTAGTCTTTCAGCACCTTCATGATCTCGTTGTGTCCAAACTGCATGGCGTCATCGACTGGTAGGTTCCCCCACCTGCATGGCAATGATTGAGAAGGTGAAGACTTAGAGAGAAAACTGCATGTCAACAGTTATCTCTATTAAAGTGAAGATTTGGAGAAACTCGTGAAAAGTGTATTTTGGTAAGCTGTGTGACACTCCTATGGCTTTCCAAATGATGTTTTTTGATTGTTGACAAATCGTTTTGAAACCTGTCTCTGAGTCGATGGAAGAAAACACATGAAGTTAGCTGCCTGTAACGGCTATTACGGCTATGTGTGAGGCTGTGTATGAAATATAATGGTCAAGCAAGCAAGAATAAACTGACAAGATCACTACGGCCCATCGCCTCATACATGGACGCACTCTACCACTGAGCCACCTGTGCGCCCATGACAGCCACATTTATGGGAAATTCACTGGGTTGAAATAGAAGTTACATTGAAGTAGCTCGATGGAACTTTTCATTTCTGTTGATTTGCATGGTGCCTTTGGACAAAGGCAGTAGCACTTCACCTAACATTTGTGTAAATGTTCCCTCTGCATCACTCCCTGCTGTAAGGACGCTACTTCCACAGGAGGAGGGCGGGTGGCAGCACCTGAGACGGACTCTCAGCTATCTACTGAAGCAACTTTAATTTAGCCAGAACACACCGCAGCACTGCTTCATCTGATTTTGCAAGAAAACTGACCTGTTGGCAAGTTTTAGGAACAACTACTATGAACTAATAGTAACAGCCAATCTTCTTGCTGATGGTATCGTTTGCTTAAGTACAGAGGCAAACCAAAACTGTTTCATAAGCAGTTACAAACTCCATAGAGTGTTTAAATATTCATATTACTCTTTGTGGTTGTGGTTATGTTTGTACATCTTGCTCTGGGAGATCTCTGGAAGACTTGGTTAATGATAAAAACCTTTTACTTTCATTTTTTTTCAAACAAAATGGTCCCACTAAGATTAGAAATCGCATTCCCAAGCAGATGGAAAACGTATAAGAAGCATCTAAATGATCTAAAGGTTATTCTCAGCGAAATGAGCTTTTAAATTAGACTGCAATAAAAGAAAAGACCAGAGGTCCAAACACATGATTATAATCAAAGGTCAAACATATGGAATAGTGGAGAAATGAGAAGCAACGGCATAAAAAAAAAAAAAAAAAAAAAAGCGGTAGTGATGCAAGTCTTACCTGTCTTCTACAAATGGATCAACTTTGCAGGTTTCAGTAAGGAACCTCACCACGTCAATGTGACCTGAAAATAATAAGAAAAGACAACAATTTACCTTATTGTTTCACATCAGAGACAAGCTGATAACTCAGAATGCGCGAGTAGCATGCCTCCTAAAAATCATACAGCCCCGAACCAGCACACTAGTCACGATTTACAAGCTTATCATATAGCAAGTCATGTTGTGGCTGTAGAATAAAGCTGCTAATAATAATGCAAACAACATTGGGGAAAAAAAAAAAAAAAAAAAAAGATGTATGATTATTCCCTCCAGAGTGCAAAGCTCGGCCTATTTCATTTGAAAGAAAACAGTTATTAGTCCCATTTTTATCTTGTAAACAAATGACTTGCTTACAAGGCTCTTTTTGAAAAATGTTACTCTGCAATGGAGCATTAAATCTGTGCTGTGAATAAACTTGGGGCACAACAGAACAACCATATGGTGCTCTATAAGGGTTTGTTAGCTGATTCATTAGTGGCTTTGTATAATGTCATCCAAGGGTAGTGGGTGTCTGCAATTAATCAGGAGAACAAATTAAGTGAAAACTAAAGAGTGTTAAAAAAAAAAAAATCATTTAACAAGTGTAAGTATTTTTCTGTGTCAGTCACAGATAAACACAAAACCCACATAAGACCCTGAGATAAAAATAAAGTGCAGAAAAACATGTCAACATACAAGGAAAATAGAAATACTCGCAAATTAGGTTTAATAGAAGTTTGTGGGTGGGTGTTTACGGTGCTCTTGGGTTGCCTTGTCGACGAATCCTCATTAAAAATGAAGTATTTTAAAGCTGAAATCTGCACCTTTATACGAGCTGTCACCTTGGAACCACAGCGAGCGTGCCTGCGCTTGTACTGACAGACTTGTTATGTTGCCCGACCTCATTGTTGCTGGCATCCAGCTCTCTGGCAGACTGAAATGTCACACCTGTTCCACAAGACAATCAACATTTGCCAGCAGCAGAGCCTGCAGTGTCTCCGACCGGAGAAAATGTCTGTGTTTTACCATATCCCACACATCAACAATGTATGTATGTAAAGCATTACACATTTCAGCTCTAATGACACCTACTTACACAACACCTACACCCACACAGCTGTTTTCACTTGCTAATTAGATCTCAGGTTGCAGTTATGCTTAGCGCCGCTGAAACAAGAATTCATGCATTCATGAACCTACAAGAGTGATAAAGGTGAAACTTCTCCCACCAGCAATAAAACTAAAAGGAGGGTCAGAGAAACGTGCAAAAGAATCAGACAGAAAAAGTGAAAACACATGTGTGGTCTCACTGTGGGTGAAAACAGTAAGGCCTTTAAGTCATCTAACACGGTTTTGAGTAGCCACATGTTTTATTTAGTGTTATTTTCTCTTACTAACAAATTTTTATTGGAGTTCATATTTTTCTGCTTTTTTAATGCCTTTTTTGACCTTTCGAGAATGTCTTTGTGCTTGGATGTTTACTTTTTTTGCACAGCGGTCCTGCAGATTTGCTGCTTTATAGTTCACCCAAAGAACTGATTTAGTGTCGCTCGCTCAATAAATATCAAGACCACAGATGAAAACACACCGCAAATAGCTCACCCTCTGCTGCAGCGATGTGTAGTGCTGTTCGAGAATCATAGTCTTTCAGGTCCATGTCCATCGACGAAAGAGCAAACCTGAGTGAATAAATAAAAATAAAAAAGACAATAAAAAAATGCTTTTGCTTAGAGAGATTTCAGCGTTACCAAATATATATTTTTTTAAACTGTACTTAAATTTGAGGTAATCAATCTGAAATATGCATTTTCAATTAAGTAGACTTTAGACAGATGTGAACACAGAAATTATTATTTCCTTTTGAGAAAATGAATCATTTGAATAATGCACAAATAGATTAAATAAAATGTAAAAATTTCCAAACATCACAGCTGGGCAATATTTGTATTTTTCTTTTTTTTCTGGATCGTAAATACCTCAATAAAATAAACAATAAAAAAAACAATAAAAGGCAAAACTGGATTAAATAAGAGGAGAAGCATTAATGAGTCAGTTATTCAGGTCATGGTCATTTCTAAGACTTAGAAGAAAGTCAACTGGACTTGCTCGAGGTTCTTGAAGATGTTTTACCTTCGATGAGTGTAGAGTCACTGAATGGTTTGATGAGTATGAAAATGTTGTGGATCATAAACTACAGTGTTTACAGTCATCATCTCTCAAATCAACTAAACACAATGGAGAGATTTTATACTTAAGAGTTCGACATCGCTCTCCATTAACATCATCAAGATATCAAATGATGAGAAACCTTTTAGAAAAAATCGTGTTTCTCTCTCCAGTCAAGTTCCAGAGACTTGAAAATCTATGCCGAGCAGCACTGGATCTGCTTACTACACCTCATTAAGACACTTTATGTTTGCCTCTCATTTCATCTGTCACCCACCTGTATGTTTTTCGGTACACAGGCTTGGTGATAACATACTGAAGGCCATCTGTTATAAAGAACAAACAATAAAACAAATAAAAAAAATAAAAATAAAAAAAAAAAAACTAGGTTTGCTGGTAATGTACCTCCTGAGAGCAGACACATCTCCACTGTAGGCGGCGAACATCAAATTGAAAACAGACTTGTTCTGCAAATACAGGCAAGAAACATAAACATCGAGGCATAAAACACATTAATTACACCAAAAGGAACAAGGCAAACAAACCCTGTCGTCTCCATCCTGCCTGCGAGGGTCCTGCTTCTTTACAAAGTGCCTCAGGTTGTCGTAATTGTGGAAATTGAAGAGCGAAACGAGCTCCTGTGCATAATGAGATATAGTAAAACAGTTAGAGGAGGATGTTATTTCTGTGGTTTAAGACAAGGAAAACTATAATGTGAACAAAACAGAAATAATCAGTGGGATGTTTGTTTTCTGGGTCTGGGTCACAGCGGCAGCAGTCTAAGCAGAGAGATGCCCAGACTTCCCTCACCCCAGACACTTCCTCCAGCTCTTCCAGGGGGGATTCTGAGGCATTCCCAGGCCAGCCGAGAGACAGTCTCTCCAGCATGTTCTGGGTCTTCTCCGGGGCCTCCTCCCGGTGGGACATGCCTGCCACCTCAGCTGACTCCTCTCAATGTGAAGGAGCAGCGCCAGCTCTACTCCGAGCTCCTCCCGAATGATTGAGCTTCTCACCCTATCTCTGAGGGAGCGCCCAGCCACCCTGTGGAGGAAACTCATTTCGGCCGCTTGTATCTACGGTCTTGTCCTTTCGGTCATTACCCAAAGTTCATGACCATAGGTGAGGGTAGGGCGTGGGCTGACCAGTAAATCTCGAGGCTCATGCACCCTGTAGAGGGTATAGAGCTGGTCCAGTGTTCCACGACTGGGACGAAAACCTCCTGAATCAGAGGTTCGACTATTGATCGAAATTTCCTCTCCAGTACCCTGGCGTGCGTGAGACTGCCCTGGGGAGGCTGAGAAGTGTGATCCCCCTGTAGTTAGAACACACTCTCCGGTCCCCCTTTTTAAAAAGAGGGACCACCACCCCGGTTTGCCACTCCAGAGGTACTGTCCCCGACCTCCATGCAATGCTGTAGAAGCGAGTCAGCCAAGGCAGCCCCACAAGAGTACTCAGTGCGGGTTTCATCCACGAACTACCTCAGTGACTTCAGCTTGGGTGATGGACGAGTCCACCTCAGAGTCCCCAGCCTCCGCTTCCTCAGTGGAAAGGCAAGTCGGTGGGATTGAGGAGATCCTCGAAGTATTTCTTCCAGCGTCCGACGATGTCCCCACTTGAGGTCAACAGCTCCCCACCCGCACTGTAAACAGTGTTGGCAGAGAACTGCTTCCCCCTTCCTGAAGCGCCGGATGGTTTGCCAGAATTTCTTCGAGGCTGACTGATAGTCCTCCTCCATGGCCTCACCGAACTCCTCCCAGACCCGAGTTTTTGCCTCCAGGACAGCCCGGGCTGCAGCTTGCTTGGCCTGCCGGTACCATGTCAACTGCGCCAGGAGTCCCACAGGCCAACATGGTCTGTTAGGACTCCTTCTTCAGCTTGACTGCATCCCTTACTTCCGGTGTCCACCACCGGGTTCGGGGGATTGCCATTGCCACGACAGGCACCAGAGACCTTGCGTCCACAGCTTCGAACTGCCATGTCGACAATGGAGGCAGAAGAACATGGTCCACTCGGACTCAATGTCCCCAGCCTCCCTCGGAATCTGGGAGAAGCTTCTTCCCGGAGATGGGAGTTGAAGACCTCCCTGAATGGAGGGCTCGGCCAGACGTTCCCAACAGACCCTCACAATACGTTTGAGTCTGCCAGGTCTGTCCAACTTCCTCCTCTGCCAGCGGATCCAACTCACCACCAGGTGGTGATCAGTTGACAGCTCAGCCCCTCTCTTTACCAAAGTGTAATCAAACATGTGAACAAGATATTCAAGCCACCACACAACATTTCCGACTTTGGTGCCATCTGGTGCCATTATAAAGACTTTAAAGACTGTAACCACGTGTCATCAGAATGATTTGATGCTATAATCAAATACAGTTCTGCACACAGTGACCTGATTTAAGAATCTTCTACATTAACTCTTGATCTTGCCTCACAGAAGTGTATTCCTCGGACGCTGTTTCCAACTCTGTCCAGCGGGGGAGACCAACACATCACTCCCATGACGTTAGGGATCACCAGCAGGATTGCACCGGACACCCCGGATTTGGCCGGCAAGCCCACCTGGGAGGTGAGGGCAAGAGGGTGGATAAGGGATTTGTTTCGAGTCAACAAACGAACAAGCTGTATTACAGGGGGCTGGTGCCGTGGTAGAGTCACTTCCAGGTTATACTCACATGAAAAGCCATCTGGCCAGAGAAGTCATACATGCCACATGAGTGCATGAGGCTAAGAGTGTTTCGCACAGCCTCGGCACTCAGGACACGCTCGCCTGTGATCGGACAGATCCCTCCGTTGGCCAGGGTGGCAGCCATGATACTTCCTGATTCGCAGGTAACCTCGATGGAGCAGAGCTGAAGAGACGATCAGTTCATGGTTTGAATTATTAAGACTATTTACACTACAGCGTAATCAATATCAGGCTACACCAATAAGTTGTTTAATAATGATGTGTGATTAGTAGGTAAGTTTACCTGGAAGTAGAAGTCCAGGTTTGAATTATTAAGACTATTTACACTACAGCGTAATCAATATCAGGCTACACCAATAAGTTGTCTAATAATGATGTGTGATTAGTAGGTAAGTTTACCTGGAAGTAGAAGTCCAGGGCATCGATCATATCTGCTCCCGGAGGAAAACACTGGTGAATGAAAAATTATCATCATGACTATTTGACTGACTGAAGTATGACGGCCTGGCACAGTCCAGAGGTACTATGATGTCATGGCCAATTCATGAGTCTCTGTCTTAGTCTGGCCCCTCAAATGGGATCAGTTTTTCTTGGGAGACCCTACTAGGGATCATTACCCTCAACAACACAGCTTCAAGGGTTAAAAGGTCATGCAGTAACATGACAAATGCACAGAGCGGTGAGGGAGATGTATGGAGAGGCCACGGAGAAGGAATCTCAGTCGGTCTAGCAAACTGATGACGGTAGCAAAAATGGATGGGAGAATGATTTTTGATGTTTTACTGGAAAATTAAAAAAACACAACATTTTAGAGAGTGGGAAAGTTCCATTTGAGATAATTTTGGGAATACTGGGCTCCTGAAACTCTTTCAAACTGGCTATTTTAACAATCCACTGATCATTTATGACTATTTTTTTCTGATTTCAGCGTTACCAATGTGAGTCTCATTTTATCTGTCTCATGTCACTGTAAACTTAACAGATTAATCACAAAATGAAAATACAAGCGGTTTCTTGGAGCCCTATCTATGTGTGTCTCTACAGAAACATGCCATTAAAACATACATTGAATGCACCACTCGGTTATCTCAAACAGATGCACCAGAAAATAAGAAGCATTTATAATCCTGCATATGTCAGCAGTCTGTAACTGACCTTCTTCTCTTTCATGTAGTATCCGATGGCAAAATTTCTGTCGCCTGTTTCTTTTTCTGACTGGAACCTGAGACAAAGAGGCAGAGGGGATCAATACTGAGACATCAATAATGCAACAGGGCAGTGGACAGGCAATTGGCCTCTTTCAATTTAGGTGTGATAGATAGATCAGATATATAAACATAAAATACCTCAGAATCATTTTAAGTCTACACTCACGTGGCATTGCTGAATCCCACATACTCCTGGCCCGCCATCCTTTTCACAAACTCCATAACCTTAGTGCACAAAGGCAAAATTGCAGCACATCTACAACCAATTAGATAATGACATTAACAGAGAAGAAAGGGAGATAAGGCGCATTACTCACATAGTCAAACTTCTCTGCCTTATTTGAACGAGGCTGAAAACAAAGCAAAATTTATATCAGCATGTTTTTGAATATTTTTACTCCCACATTCATGGACACTGAAAATCACCCCTTGTAACACAATACACAACTATCACCGCTTGCATAATTTAGTATCCTATTAACATCTGTGCAGCATGAGGTAAGATCGGCAGTGATCATAAACCACCAACCTCAGGTAGAGTATCTGAAAAAAACAGGACAACAGACAACTGTGGAAAAAAAAACAGTAAACTGTTGAGCCTGTTTTTTTCCTGTTTTAACCCCAAAAGACAAGTTTTGAATATCCGACAGAAAAACAACCACATTCAGTCAAACATTTCACACATTACGATTTTCTGAAGACACATTAACAAGTTGGTACTGCCGCTTTATTTCCCCCGGGCTTTGTCATGAAGATTATCACATCTGCAGACTCACCCAAAACCTCCAGGCGCTAAACTAGAATATACTGCACATTACAGAGCCATATGGGGCTGTCAGGGATTTTCTATAAAACTAAAATGAGAAGAATATTTTTCCAGAATCAGTTTGAAGACTTGGAAATGCTTCAGTGTAATGAGAAATGTGAAAATAAAAGTTGACTAACATGATAAAACAAATGTGTGCCAATAATCAGTAGAAAACATTTTAGTATGTTCAAATAATCTGACTCTTATACAGTGGTGGAAAAAAGTTTTCGGACACCCCATGCATTTGTGAAATATTGCATTAAGAATCACTCTTAGGTCTTCAAGTGCAATTTCTTTTAGTACAGTCACAGCCAAAATACTAAACAAATCCTAAAAAAGCCATTAAAAACTTAAAATTGATTGGTTCCATAAAAATACGTAAGAAATTTTGAGTATTGGGTCATTTTGGTACTAGTGATTCACTAATGAAGGTTGTGCTTTTTATTAAAAGACACAATTTATGTTGCCGCGCTTCGTGTCTATATAAAGCTAGCACATTTGAAAGTTCTTCAGAGACAAAAATGGCTAAAACAAGGAACAGGAAACATGCCTGAAGATACAGATTCTCAACCAGGAAGGGTACAGCCAGATAGCCAGGAAGTGCAGATGCAGTCCTTCAGCAGTTGGATACACTCTGCAGAAACACAGATGAACCAACAGCTTGGACGACAAACCAAGGGTTTCTTCAGCAAAACATGACCGCATCCTGACCCGCATGTACAGGGAAAACCACCGAATGACATCACAGGAACTTCAGCAGCAGTGGTCAAACCAAACCGATATTCAGTGTTGCACTGTACGTGGCCAACTTTTAGATCATGGCTTAAGGTACTACAAGGCTTTCAAGAAGCCCCTGATCAATGAGAGACAGAGGTTAGCCCAGCGTTGTTGGGCCCAAGCACACAAGGACTGGACAGCCAGGAACTGGAAGAAGATTATGTGGTCAGATGAGTCCAGTTTCCAGCTTTATCTTCCTCCTGCTAATGTGAGGGTATGCAGAAGGCCAGGCGAAGCATTATCTCCAGCATGTACAGTACCTCCACTGTCAAGCATGGTGGAGGCAGTATCATGGTTTGGGGATCTGGGGGTCATCTCACTGTCTGTGATGGCACATTAAACTACGCCAAGTATTGTGACATTCTCGAAACCTACGTGCTCCCTTCTGCGCGTGCACTGTTAAAAGCAGTAATTCAAGAAAAATGGGACAAGATTAGTCCTCAACAGTGTGAAAGGCTCGTGGGGAACATGCTAACCAGGATTAGAGCTCTACTGCATGCTAACGGCAGGACTACTAAATATTAATTTGATAATGTGATGGTTTATTTTTGTTCAGTTTTGAACACATTCTCTGTTATTTGTTGACTTTGATACCGACAATGTTGAAACTGTCAAGAATTTAGTTGTGTTCGTTTTTCTCTCTTTCTTTCGTTCGTAAACAATAAACAAAAAAAATATCATTTGTATTTGTTTGTGTCTGTCTAATGCAGCCACACCGTTTGTAACACAAAAAAAGGTTTTTCAGCTTTCATATAGTTGTTATATATAAATTTGCTGTGTCACTGACTTTTCAGTAAATGTAAAGCAACATACTGTGCGTGCTGACTCAGCTCACACATATACACACACACCAGGCCGTACATGTCCATGTGTTTACCTTGATAAGAGAGCTGATCAGTATTGCTCCAGCGTTCACCATCGGGTTGTGGGGCTTATCTGGGAGAAAGGTCAACGAGATAAGACACTAAATAATAACTTTGTTAAAAGGGTTTCTGAGAACTCAATTTATTAATCTGGTTCATCGCCTTTATGAAGTAGTTCCTAAAATATCAGACAACATAAAACTTGATCAAAAAAGTACTCAATCACAAAGTTATTTCTGATTTTATCAGTGTAAATCTTGTACTCATGAAGGAACCTGAATTATATGTCTGCTGTGTGAATGAAACATCCAACGTATAAAAAAAGAATATATCATAATCACGAGTGACACATACGAAGTGTCACTGATGAATGTTCTTTAAAATCACATGCTTGCAACTTACAATTTTTTTGTTTTTGTTTTTTTATCTGTTGATTATCATATTTTTGCAATTATTCAGTGACAGATAATAGCACAACCTTTACAACATTTACAGGAAGAGAAAGGAAGTTTTAATTACACTTCAAACATGCAATTTAAAAGAAGAAGAAAGAGTTTTAAAGAGATATGATGAGGTGAAAATGTGATGAAATGACTCTCTGTTTCAGTTGTAGGAAGACATGATCCATCCAGCTAACAATAACACTGGTTAAGGCCATAAATCCCTATCTTATATATATTTTCTTTCTTACTGGTGATGAGGCCTCACAAACCTTCATCATCGAGCGAGAGCATGTTGAACTTGAGTCCACTGGGCTCCATGCCGACATAACGGTGGACCTCCTCTGTTCCCGCCTCATGGACGGCGATGGAGTATTGGAGGGGCTTCACACAGGACTGAAGGCAGAACGGCTGCTTCGTGTCGCCTACAGAGTGCCTGGAGGAAGAATGTGTCCAGGCTCAGTTTGACAGTCACACCTGGGAGATGTGCTGAGCAGTATTGCTCTGTACTGACACAGTATATCTGTGTCAACTTTACCTATCAACTGTATCTCAACTTTTAATCCAACAAGGATGAGAAGTCTCTAAAGTGCTCCATAGATATAAATGGTAGAATAAAAAAAAATACTTGTCAAGGAAATACTCATGTCTTAACATTAACTGCTAATCGGTGGAGAGGGCAGCTTCACTGACCTTGGTGTCCACATCCGCAGGGGCCTGACCTGGGCTCTACATACTGACTATGGAGCAAGGAAGGCAAGACAGAGACTCTTTGACCTCAGACACTTGAGAAAATTTCAGATATCTCCTTCTCATACTAACAGATTTTTACTCCTGCACCATCAAGAACATTCCTATGGGGAACATCACTGCCTGGTCCCGGAACAGAGCCACACAGGACCCCAAGGCCCCGGAAAGAGTGATTCATTCAGCTCGGTATGTGTGAGACTAAGCCTTGAAGAATTGTTGAGAATGTCAACAACCCAGATAACTGCCTTTTCTTAAGCTCAGGGAGAGCTTCTGAGAGTTAACATTATTAATTATCACTTTCTCTATTCTTTATAATTATTCTTTTTTACACTTACAAATCTCTAATTCTTACCTCTGGCCATCCACTGTACATAAAGACACCCCCCACAGTTCTGGGCTAAACTTGGCCAACTGAGGGATGTAGTTGGCAACCTAAAGGCAGAAAACACAAAAGAAGCACAATCAATTGCACTTTATTATTATTGTTGTTGTTGTTGTTGCTGTTCCTCTTGCTATTATTATTAATCTATACATCTGCAGTATTAAATATGATGCATGCAAACAGTAGGAACACTACATTAATTTAAGGAAAGGTAATCTCAGACTGTGGATTGTTCTTCACTATATCGTATAAAGTACAGATCATACTATGTGATACTGTAATATGTGACAATCAGCAACCATTTGAGAGCATCGCTTAAAAAACTCAAATATAGACAATCAATAAATGCCCACCTTCCCTTCACTTTGATTTTGCAATGTCTTGTAGATTTCATTTATTTTTTGTGCAAACACGTCAAACTCAGGGATGATGAATTTCTTCCTGAAGGCCTGGATCAGCAGGACGATGTTCCCGCCGACACACCTGAAACACAAACAACATGACGAAGGGCTACTCAAAAGCTCTTACTGAAAATGTTGTCCTGTTTGGTATTGCAGCAGCACAGTGCATGTGGTGTGTCTGTATTTAAGTGTGTGTGTGAGAGAGCAACAGCTGTCGGCTATCAGTCCGAGCGCCGGGCCTCTGCTTTGATCTACATGACAGTAAATAAAGCTGACGTGACCTGACACTGAAAAGCTACATAACACTGACTTTCACAGCCCCAGGTTTTTTTGCTTTTGAAGAACATTTCACCACATGTAGCAGAATTCATCAACACACACGTTAGTTTTTAGTGAAGTGCTGAAAGATTAATGACTTGTTTTAGCTGGCTATGTGTCAACAGAGACTATGATAAAAAAAAATGTTTTTTTGTTAACTTCAGCTTTAAAAACAACCAGAGTTGGATCAAGACCTTTCAGTCAGTTGCAACAAAACTAACTTTCACTAACATATATCATATCATAAATGTCTTGATGGTACTGTGTCAGCCTTGTTGTAATTTCATTACTTAAAATTAGTAGAATGTGTTGATGACGAAGGGAAGGAAAAAAAAGGAAAAAGTGGAGACAATCGTGCTGCAGGTCACATACAACAAATTCTTCATAACAATGGATTGATGTTGGAAGGTCAGACTAAAAATAGTTTAGTCTCATGCCTGCACTGGGTGGCGAATGGAAAACAAAACACCAAGAGACGGTCAGTGACATGCAAGTGCATTTTGAGGGCTGCTGAAGAAGAGTGACACTCCAAGAGACAGGCAACAAAGGGAGACAAATCTGTTGTTACATTTCCTGTCAATGGATGCATCACTTTTGGGCCCGTGCTTCTCATTAAGGTGACCTGGGAAGCTGCGTCTCTGCACTTGAGTTGCTGCACTGCTGTATCAAAATCCATCAGTTTATGTGAAAATGGGAAATCCATTCCTAATCTGTGGGATTTTGACAAAGTACTCACAGAAAATATAACCACAGCATCAGTATCTGCACTACAACTCTGCAACACAACTCTTTTACTCAGGCGTTTCGGTGCTTTAAAAATCATAAACTAAACATCACATAGCCTTACTGCGTTGGGGTGAGGTAGAGCCAGTAAACCGTCGGGATGGAGGTACGAGAAAAAGAACCAAATCTAATGTCATTGCGTCCAACCAATTATTCGATTCAGGCCTGACCACACGTTCAACTCCTCCACCGTCTTACCTGTGGAAAAGGTCTCTGTCCATCACCACCTCGCCCACAGAGTCCTTCACAGCCCGTCGGAGCTTCTCCATGCAGTCCTTCAGACGAGGATCTGAGGGGTGAAGGCCCGTTTTCTTCAGAGCCTGCAATCAACAATGCACCAGATACATAATAAAGATCTATCTATCTATCTGCTAGATAGATAGATAGATGCTGTAGTTTCTTTAGCTACTCACTGAGGTGAAGTGTGAGATGGGGACTTGCTCTTTTCCATCTGTGATGGTGTAGAAAAGCATGTCTTCCACTCCAGAGCTGGGGGGCTTTGACTGGACTTTCCTGGTGAAGCGAAGAGTGAAATCAACAATTTGTTATCCACTTGCATGCAGCTACAAAAGAGGTAACTGAAATGTTAACTTCCTCTAAGGTTGCTAATTAAGACAGTCACCCAGCAAGCTCATTCAGTCATGCGAAATTATCGAAACGAACGTCACTGTAATGTGACTTACAGCACAGAAGACACAACAAAATATGATTATTTTGTGCATGTGTTTTCAACAGGTGCACCTGCAGTTTTCATCAAGATTCATCACTGACGCTCTGTTGGTTGTTGCTTTGTAAATTCTCAAATCACAGTGTTGATTGTCTCATTTATAGCTAACACATGCTGCAGGTGACACTTGACATGAAGTTACTGATTTCATGAATTCCCTTCCATAAAGGGTTCATATTATTTTACTCTGTATATCCACAATACACAACATAACTATTGATTTATTATTAATGTAGTGCTATAATGCAGCATAATCTTACCAAATTACTGTACTTAAGTTTAAGTTTGAGGTACTTCACTTTGATTTTTTATTTTAATGCCACTTTTTCCTGGTAATGTTGTACTTTTTACTACACTGCATTTATCTGTCAGCGGTTGCTCCCCTTAATAATAATAAAAAAACCTGACTACCTGATAAAATATGAAACTTGCTATGGATTAAACTACCCAACAAGTAAGGCTGAAATCATTAATGGACAATTTAAAAGTGAATTTCCTTCTGTTTAATTATTTTCCATGCAAAAACATTTCATGGTTCCGGCTTCACAGGTGTGAGGATTTCCTGCTTTTACTTGTACTGATTCTCATTTGTTTTGAATACTTTTCAGTAGGCTGTATAAGTTTGATACTCACATCTTAACACCTTTGAGTACATTCGCCTTGTCACACATACAAACTTTTATTTAAGTCAGGTGACAAGTAAAAGTCAGGACTTTTAAGTAAAAGTCAGGACTTTTACTTGTAATGGATTACTTTTCCACTGTGGTATTACAATACTTCCTCCACAATTATGATTTTATTATGATACAAATACAAAAACAAGTCCACAAATTAAAACTCTCTGAACAGTGTGGATGAAGGTGTGAGAGAGGAGGAAGGTGTTAATCTCACAGTGACACTCACATTTTGGGGTGGAAGTGATCCAAGTGCGCAGGCGGAGGTCTCTGGGACGCGCTTGTTGATTTTGCGCTCAGACAACATGCGGCCTGGATGATAGAAACCTTCCTGGACGCCTCTGTGGTTTTGACGATCGTCTGCACGGAGCTGGACAGACGCAGCGCTCTCAGACAGTTCATGGCTGCGACAGACAGCCACCGACCAGCTCTGAGGGTCTGACTGACGGTGGAGGTGCTGCCGAAGTGTGTGTCTGTCTGTCTGTCTATCTGCCTGCTCCTGCGAGGTCACTGCCTCTCTAATAACAAGGGGAAGTTTGGATGCCTTCACGTGTCGTCGGGAACTTTTCCATTTCTGCTCATGGACTTTTTTTTTCTCTCCAAAACAAACCACCTTACTACACTTTTTTTTTTTGTTACCGAGGCAAAAGAAGCAATACCACAGTGTGAAAATACTCACAAGTTACAAATAGAAGTACTGCATCCAAACGTAAAGTAAATGTACATAAATATCCGCATAAAAATAAAGTTTAAGTAATAGAAGTAAAACTACTCGTCATGCAAAGTGTCCCATTTCAGAATAATACATATAAATAACTGGATTAAAATTTATGTTACATAAATGTGTGATCATTAGTGATGTTGCAGCTGGAAAGGTAGAGATAACCACTTTATATACTGATTAATTTGTAGCTTAATCAATAACAACACACCTTCATTTAGTTGATTCACATTTTTTTTTATTAATAATCTGACTTGCAGAGAAATTATAGATACTCATTTCTTTGTCGATTCATTTTGTCAAATAGCAGAAGTATCAGAAATAGAACAACTTGACTAAATGTACTTTGTTATATTCCATTGTGTGTGGTATTTAGTGGATATATGCAAGTCAGTAAATATAAAATAGCTCTGCACCACTTAATTTAAAAAAAGATTAAAATTAGTTGAAAGACATATTAGGTATTAACTAAGCATGGGCCATGAACTGTAATTAATATAAAAGTGAAATAAAAAACTGAGGAGGGGCACCTGAATGCATCAAGGGGGCTATTTGATAAATTACAAACACACCACCTGGTGCAGCTGTCACTTGACTGACAGATGCAGTAGCCAATCAGGGGCTTGAAATGTGTTCTGCGAACACGAGGACTATAATCAATCACATATCAATCAATCTGGATACATTTACTCTTTAGTCACCTCAGAATTCAGGATCATGAATGAAACATACCATATCAAACGTAGAAAACAGTATTTAGCTATGATAAAATGATAACCTCACACTCATTATCTGTTCAGGGATATTTAAGTCTGTAAAAAGCCTTTGACCTGTCGTGTAACAACACCAGGGGCCTCATTTATAAAACTGTGCGTAGGATTCACGTCAAAAGGTGGCGTACGGACGAAACACTTTAAGAAAAATATTCAGATTTATAACACTGTGCGCACGTACGTAATACGCCAGTTTCCCTTTATAAATCACAACCAAGTCGAAATGTGCCGCACCTTTTGCGGGCGTCATGTCACTCCCATAATTACCTATAAATAGTCAATGAAACGCCCCTAATTAATATTCATTCCACCTGACTGCATGATGGTGTATTATTTTAAATAAATATTATACTGTTTGGAGATAATGTATAATATCGACCACGAAATGTTTCCTTGCACGTGGTGTTTTTTTCACAACCTCATGTGAATGTTGCACCACCTGGTCAGTGGATTTCAATGTTGCACAAGAGAGATGTTAATTATAAGCAAGCGGGCTGATCCTAATGCTGATGAAACTGTTTTTTTTTTTTTGCTTGTTCTAGTGTTTCTGACTTTCATCACGAGTCTCTGTATGAAAATAACAAGGAAATGTCTTGAAGAATCATGTCATGTCACTACAGTATATCACAATTTTGATATTCATTGAAAGAGATTCTGATTCTGATTGATTCATGAAAATGTAAAAATGTTCATAGATGCACAGGGCTATTTAGAAACCACCATGAAGTGGCTGTGGCTGTCTGAGTGTTGACATATTTCGTGGTAAAGTTTTTAGCTGTATCCTTTATATGTGTCCACTCTGAGCTGGTTATTGCATTCTGAGAAACACTCGTACTATTTCTTGATAGTAAAATCCTGTTTATTTGGCCTCTGATGGTTAAAAGCATCCATATCCACATCCAAGGAACATAAATAACAGCATCAAAAGGCACAGCATAGTGTTAACAAACAAAATCAAAATTAAACAGTAAATTATACAATACAGTTTCATTATTTTCTTTCATATTCTCTAACTGTCTCAAGCCGACATTGACACAAATGCTTTTACATGGCAGATTTTGCACATATAAATATATTAATAACTGCAACATCATTACATGGCCAGTGTAGATAAGGAATATGGGTATCCTGGAAGGCAAAAGATTAATTTTAAGTCAACTGCCATGTTGCATCAGAATGATACACAATGACACAAAAAGGCTGATAACTTATGAGACGTTTCTTCAAAGACATCATGGGCTACACGCTCTTTGAAGGACGAGGCAGCACAAGCTTGAGCCCAATATCAACTACACATGAAGGCATGTAAGAGAGGGGGATCCAGATAAGCTTGGCATCCCATCCGGCGCTGTATCTGGTGCGTGGGTAGGCAGCAGTCAGAGCGTGCTCCATGCAGTTGGTCACCTTGCTGAGGTCAGAATCACAGACCGCATTCATGATCAAACGCTGGACCTTGATGTCTGAAAATGAAAATAAATTAAATGTCATCATTTAAACAAATTTTATTTGGGAATATTTTGTTCATTCCTACATAAACCTGCACAGTTCTTTCTTTTAAAGAGTGGTCATGCTGTACATATTATATATGTCCACAAAATTATTACAGTACAGTATTTTTAATATATCTGTCTGTTATATATTCTAATTAACAGTTTTGTTTGTATTCAAGCTATAGGTCTAACTTGTAGTACTTGATGCTACCTTATCCTTTTTCTTATATATATATATATTTTTTTGGTTAATACATTTAATTCTGATTTTGATTCAGTGCATTTTGTACTTCATCTTTAAATGTATATATTGTACATTGAGAGAGATTCATGATATTTTAAAGTCACATTGGACCTGTATTTTTAAGTATCCTGCATCCTTAATAGTATGTATCTCCTATGTATGTGAAAACTGTTAAACTGTACGCACCAATATTTTTCATTTGAATTTTTATGTTGCTTTCAGATGCAAGAGAGCAGCTTGTCTTCAGATTTTCATGAAAAATGAAACAGTTACATTTCATTGTGACTTTTAGGCTTATACTATGATTTAAAAGCATAATAATTTTCAAACTACAAACATAAAACAGATAAAGAAAGTATTTTTGTGTCACATGCTGAATAAACCAGTGAAGTAGTGCTTTCTCATAGTTCGCGTCAATAAAGATTCACACTTCCACTTACACTTATCAAGGTACTTGTCTCCATAGCTGGCTTTTACTTCAGGGCTGAGCTGGTTCCACAGGCGGTGCAGTTCCCTCTCGAGGGGGTCCAGGCTCGTCACTGCAGTCTTGAAAAATCCCGGCTCAATGATGCACACGTTGACTCCAAAGTAGTTGATATCTCTCCTGTAAACAGAAACTTATATGAAAAATCTTATATGAATGAATAAAAAGGTGTAATAACTTGGTATAAAAGAAATGAAAACACAATAGTAGATCTATGAAGGTGCTCAGTCTTTATACTCCTCTACGATAGTGCAGCAGCCTTTGACAACTATGTCTCTTCATTTTCTTCTGTTAAGACTGGTGTGCCTCAGAGGTCAGTTCAGGGACCAACTTTATTTTCTTTATACATGCTTTTCTTTCCATGCTGATGATATGCAGATATACCTGCCTGTTGCATCTACAGACCCTGGAATGCTGAGTTTTCTTAAGTAGTGCCTTTGTGATGTTAAAAATGGATGTCAAGAAACATAATCACATCAAAACCCTTCAGCTGAACTCAAACAAAACTGAGATACTTGTCATTGGGGCATATTAAAACAAATTCTGCCATCTGCTGGTGCAATGCTGGATCATATCACACCTCTTGGGAGGAATCTTGGCATCTAGTTTGACAGTGGTTCAAGTTGGTGTAATCATGTTTTATTTACCTGCCTAAACCTAAAATCTATTGATTTCCTCCAGTCTGTACAGATCAGACTACTCCTTTTTAGCTTCTTAACACTGGCTCCCACCATGTTTTTAGATATTAGAATAATTTAAGGGTTTCTTTTACGATACTTCTTTGATTTTTAAGGCTTTTTCTCCCTGCTATATCTCCAAATATTAGTATGTACTTGGTCTGGTCTTCCCAAGTAAATCAGGTTGGTTATTTGGAGTCAGTCCCTTCTTAAAGCATACTTAAACATACTTAAAATGTTTTTAAAGGAAATACGTTTTTTGTTATTGTACAGGTATCTCTTTTTCTTTTCACTCATCAGGAAGATTTTTACCTGTTTCATTTATTTGCCTTTGTGAAGCACTTGCTGACACAAGTCTGATTTTAATAAGTACTGTATAAATATTATTTTCATATTATTATCACCCAAGAGTCGTCTCCCTGGCATATGCTGAGGCAATTTGTTTTGTGTATTACTGCTATTTGTTGGATGGAATGTGTTTTATTCCCCTAAATGCGTACTATTGTTTGTCTTTCATATTACAGAAAAATGTTTAATAAAAAATGCTGTCTGCAAACCAAGTCTCCCTCATAAAACAATGAATACAGATTGATTATGACTTGAATTATTATTTGTCCTCATCATTACAATATACAGAGGGTCTTTCTAAAGGGGAAAAAAGACTGAGTGGCTCCACATAAGCTTTTCCTTCAAAAATGAGTCCTACCTGAGGCAGTCAGAGAAAGACTCCACTGCGAACTTGGAGATGCAGTATCCACCGCCGTTTGCAGCCACCCTGCCCAGCACGGACGCAACGTTCACAATGCGACCGCGAGCCTTTTTGATGAGGGGCAGGAAAGTCATCGTCATGGCAATCACTCCATTCATGTTGACTTTCAGCGTGCTGTGGAAATCCTCTACTTTCATCCACTCCGAAGGGCCCATGGGCAACGAGCGTCCAGCATTGTTTACAATTCCCCAAAGTCCTACAATGGAAAAGGAAGACAAACAGGTGGTCAGAAATCTGCCACGTGAAATTTGATTTACTGAGTCATCTTCAATTTAGATAATGAAAAACTTTGTCTCTCACCCTTGTCGCCAACTTCCGTCTTGGTCCACTCCATCGCTTTCTGGATGCTGTCCTGATTGGTCACGTCCAGCAGGACAGTCTTCAAATAAGGCCCCGCCACCCTCTTCAGGTCATCAGCTCCCTTTTCTGTGAGACAGCCGGCCAGCACGCGGAAACCTTTACGATCGAGCTTCTTACACAGCAGGTTTCCAAAGCCCGAGTCGCAGCCGGTCACAAAGACATACTTGTTGGTGATGTTCTCAATCTCCAGGCTGTCTCTGTACAGCCACACCAAAATCCACAGCACCACGAATGTCGCACCGATGTACAGCCAAGCATTTTCCCTGAAAGAGAACAGAGAGCAGACCAGGAGAAAGGCAGAGATTTGACTGTTAGAAAATATTCTAGATATGAAGGCTTGGAAGCTCAAAGGTTGGACTACAGCTGCCTAATCATTGCCCAAAAAGTAGTCGCATTAGTGTTTCTTACCCTAAAAGGTCGTAGACAAACTGCGTATCCATACTGCTTTCAGGATTGAAGTGGGCTTTTGGTCACCAGGAGGACTTAGTGCTCTCTGAAAAAACAAGTTGAGCAAATGTTACTAGATATTGATATGGCCAACTGCCAAATGTGATTTTGCAGCAATGGGATGCAAAGTAGAAATACGCTGACTTATTAACCAAATCCCTACTGGATGTTATTTAAGGTTTGTATCGAAGCATAGTGCTGGTTTATTCAATCTTTTTAGATAACTAGGGGATACAATAAGCTTCATTTAGGAGAGGTCCTTGTAATACAGAACTGCTTTGGGCACATAAGAAATCTTTGGATAATACTCTTATTGAGGAAAGAAAGAAAGGCATTTGTGAGGGGGAGGGTGCATTGTTTTGAAGCATAAATGTAATGCCTGTGACGGAGCTGCTTAAGCTGCTCATTGCTGAAAACCAATTACTTTCATGGGTTATGTAATCTATGATATCAAAAAGTCCTGCAGACTCACAGGAGAACATGAATTAAAACATAAATTATCCTGCAAAACTATAACTCAGGTTAAGAAAGATAAATTCAGCTTTACAACACTAGTTGATGCACAAAGTATAATAATAAAATGTATTCAGGTGAAACTAATCAAACTGAAAACCTCCTTTATTTCCCACTGTAAGTTTTTCATTAAGCACATTTAAATGAATTAAATTGGATTAATTGAATTAAAATGTATTAAATTGTATATTCGCAACAGGGAATTATGGTCAGTACTAATATTACAGAGGTTAACCTGTGAAAGAAAATCAATATCTAGACCTGCAGGAAAGTACTTTGATGTAATTCAGTGGTGAGAGAGATACATTCATAAGAAATATATTATCCTACCTTTTCTCTTTTTTAGAAGTGGTGGTTATGAAGTGATCTTCACAAGTTATCCGTCCTCTTCCCTTTCCCTTTCTGGTTATACTTCTGTCTTAACTCAGAGGGGCTGGTCGGAGAGAGGCTTTATCCACGCAGTTTATCCCTTAAGACAAGTCCGCAATTGGTAATCCCCAATCCGTAACCACTTGCTTTGTACATGTGTGAGTGTTTGAGAAAAAAAAAGTGGTGGGAATTACAGAATACACTGATAATTTTCTGTACACAATGTGAACTCAGATATCAAACTTTTCTTAAGACATTCCTCCTCCTTTCTCACAGTGCACTTTCTACTTTCAAATTACTTCAAGTATTCAACAAGAAATACCCAATTCATTTGATTGGAATGTGATGTTTCCCAGGGCATATGGGCATAATAAGTTCTTTATGTTTTAAGAGTGTTAAATTTAATAATCCCACGTTAAATCCTTGTGCACCCTCAAAAACATGTGTGTAATCTCATTGGTACATTCAGTTCACTGATTATATCAGTTGTAAAGCTTCAACAATAAATGCAGTATACTTTATAAGTGGCTGTCCATATTTGTGGAGTGTGTCTTGAGATTAGTCAGCTCATACTGCAGAGATGGTGACAGTAAACAGGAAGTAGCCATTGTACTGTAAGTTTTAAGTGTATTATTTCAACAAAACTGTGGTGTGATGAGGAAAAGTATCATGTATAGTGACTTGGGACACAACTGTTCCCTCCATAGAAAATTGGCTTACATAAAGATGTATTTTAACATTGAGACTATTCATTATAGAGTTATGTGAAGTGACAACTAAAAGATCAAGTGTGTTACCACCTGGTTTCTTGACATCTATCTTATTAATATTCAGTGAACATAATTCATACTAAAGCATAATTCATTACTAAATACGCCTGCAAGAACGCGAGTGAACTCAAAAGTCCTGTGAGATGTGACATAACTTTCCTTCACGTCACACATTCCATGAATTGTCCAATCACACGATAGGCAAATATTTATCCAGCTATTGTATTTAGTGGCTTACCAGTAGTTTTATTGCACAACTCTCACCCTACGTTTTAATACCTTGAAATTTTGTCTTTCTGTCATCCTTTTGTAAGTCAGACCAGCCAAGCTCTGTCCTTGACCTAGAAATCCTCGACAGCAAATAAGTTTACTGAATTTAAGCATAATTTTCTTTTCATATCACAACTGTTATGAAGCTCTATGTATACACTCCAGTGGTGGTGAAATTTATTTAGACTTGATTCAGTAGAAGACAACACCAGGGCATTTTTTTAACTTTATAAAAAATGGTTCATCATTAAAACACAATTTTAAGTCAAGTTTTCTGACAAACACAGTCCAGTACAGCCGTCACTGTAAATAATCACTCCAGACAAGGAGGTGGCGATTCTGTGGTCTCTTAAACCTGTTAAGTTTTTACATGTGACACCTACAAAAATTAAGTTTGACAAAGCTTTTTTTCCCCAAAATTATTCATGTACCAACTGCCATTTTGTTTAATTAAAGTCACTAGCTAATAGATACTAGACTTATTTCTTTTTATACACATGCTTTAACCCTGAACAGCTCCAGCATCATTGTTTGCTTGCCTTGGTTAATAGTGTTGCTGGCTCAAGAACTTAAGCAGTGATGAAGGCGTGCAAGCAATTGTCAGATGCAACAGACTTTCAACTTTTCTCTGAACATGGCTGACAATCAGCTTTGGCCCACTCAGAGGGGCTTAGAGATGAGCAAAGTCACTGCTGCTTGCATCTTCGCTGATAGGAGCCAGCTGCATTTCTGTTTTATTCGAGTGTCCTCAGTTTCAGCTGTAAACGTCCCACCTCGCGATCTAGGAGGAAGCAGACTGAAGTTGACCCTTGTGTACGTACTCCAAAGCTGTGGCGATGGTTCTCATATCCATCTCAATACTACGGGCCCAGTTCTCCACATCCCCAATTTCCTGTTCAGGAGAGAGCAAAGAAAGACAATCAGTCATCTTTATGTTCATCTAGCAATCTAAACGATCATCAGGACCAGCAGCAGGCAAGCATTATACACTTCTGTTCACCCAGTTCCACCCTGTAAAGACGACAGGCGAAGGATAATTACAGAGGTGTTGGAAACTTATTGATAAATTGCTTTTACCACCTGTCAAATCCGCTCATATCCTTGAATGAAAACTAATCTGCTTTCAGCAAACATGATAAAGCAATCACACATTTTATCACATTTTATCAATCACACATTTGAGTCCCTGCTCTGATGATTTGTAACAAGGCAATTTTAAGTGTCATTAGTTTTAAATGTGAAGAAGAAGAAAAATATGCAATAAGTAAACCTCTCTATATTAACATTTAATCATATTATTTGGTAAAATGCCAGACAAAGTGCTGAACCCACTCATAATACATGCAACGTTCAACTTAATTAAATGTGGCACTGTCTGCTAGTGCTACTATTAGATGATGGTATGAGATAGACCTCATATCCTATACAGAATCCAACTTTGCAAAATGTAACAAAAAATAAGAGCACGTATTGATTTGACAACTATAGGGTAACAAAATGTAAAACTTCACAAAGACTGACACTGTACATGTGCAGATTACTTGACAGATCGGTCTGATTTTTAGACTCATCTCTTGCTGGTATTCTTACCTTCAGGGCCTGATTAAAACCTTCAACCATACTGATCCACTGAGCAGTTTGTTTGGAGAACTGGCTTGCTTGCACCTGGAGTGTTTTCACCTCATGGTCGAGCTTACGTTGGTTTACGTACGCTTGGGCAACCCTAACGTAAAACAGGAAACAATAATGAGAAGTACTACAGGTTTGGTAACACATGAAAATAAAGAGTTATGAATTATATGTCCACTGTGGTATGTGGGAGTGACTTCCTGTTGATAATCCAAAAATCTAAGTCATTAATGTCTCCATTTATAGTCAAGACATGCTGCAATATTCAACCCAGACTAAATCTTACCAATAATCCTAATCTTAATCTTTTTCATAAAGGAAAAGCACAACAATGGTCTTTGCATCCCGCTCTTAATCTGTAAGCTGATTGTCTTGGTTTCATCACAACTTTCACAATGTTAACAATCTCAGTGTACTATTTGTGGTTGTGTCACACATTAGGCCAACTCTGCCCTGCCAAAATGGTTGGTTTACTGGCTCAGAAAGACGAGCTGGCAGTGGGAAAACAGGGTGGGTTAGCTTGACTGAAATCTGTTTACAGTGCAAAAGAGCAAAACTACTCTATCAATCAATCACCTTTCTGTAGTATGCTTAAAAAATATTAAGGAGTTTTATTTGATTTTAAGTAGAATAACTTAAGGTTTTGGACTCTCAGTTGGAAATAATGATTAATTAGAACGTCTGATTTGATTCTTTTCACAATTTTCTGACATTGTATTGACAAAATGTTATCTAAATATTAATCAGTAATGAAAATCTATGTTAGAGGAACCCTTATAACATTACAGCTGACAAGTTCCAATTAGTCAATAGAACAGAAAATTAAATGGCCAACTATTTTAACAACTGATTCACAAACTTGAGTTATTTTCTAAACAAAAATACCACACATTCACATGTTTGAAATTATCAAAATGTGGGGATTTGCAGATTTTCCACGGTGTATCTGAAGAGCCTTTAGGTTTTGGACTGTCACCTAAGGCTTTTCAAAACTGTAACAGACGTTTTTCTGTGACCAGAGTAATAGAGAAATAATGCTAGATGAATCAATAATGAAAAGAATCATTACTTGCAGCCCTAAACTACATAGAAACTAGGTTACCTATATAGCCATTAGGTCAAACTAAACACAACAGAACTGTGTTGGGTGTTTTTTGAGAGTCTGGGAGCAGATATTTTAGACAATTTAAGGGGATAATATGGAGTAATTACACCTTTTTAATGGGACATAACATCATAATTAGCCCGGTTAAACAACAGCGTCAACTATTACCACTATTGGGCAGCTATGAAATGAAACATCAGACATCTGTTTTAATTAAAAGACTTTACTTACCCAACATTGAGGTGATCCACCAGGGCTTCTGTCAGACAGGTGGCTGCGGATATGGCTTCACGCCGGCGTCTCTCTGTGCGAGTAAAAACATACACACAATTAAACAAATCATCATTGAGCGTGGACCACCAGGCCTCATTTACCAACTCTATTAGCTTTGTTTTTAGCATCTGACCGGCTAACTTCTCACCCTGCAGCTCCTTCCGCTCGTTTTGCTTCGCCTGGTGCTCCTTCAGCAGACGAGACAACATCTTCAGTGCTCGCTGAGATTACTTCGCATGTGTTTTATAAATTTTATTTTAACTGTTTTAATAACATGTATTTATTTTCTGAGCAGAGATGGAGGAGATGCTAACAGCTGACAGTCACGAGACTGGGCTCGAGGACGACAGCAGTGGGCGTGACCAAAATGGCGTCTCGCGTGCCGCCATTTATTATTGTCAATACAACGTTATTGTTTTTTTTTATCATTATTATTTATTAACGCAACGCAAACACTATTGACCAGACGATGCGACACGATACATAAAAGTTTTTTTTTTGTAAATAATTGTGAAACAGTTCTTTTATGGTGACGTCAACGCCAGTTTTAACGTCACACCGGTTTAGCCTTCAAAATAAAAGTGTAAATAATTAAAAGTAACGCCACTTACTGCTTACTTACTTACTGTATTACAAGTAAAAGCCCCCCTTTTGAATGTTAAAAGTTTAAAAGTTAAAAAAGTACAAAGCTATTACCATCAAAAGTGATCTATAACCACATATAAAATCTTAATGCAGAACGAGCAGTTTCAAAATCATACATATTTATTTTTCTGGCCATTAATTTTATCATTGCTTTATTGAGCTGATAAAGGTGGGGCTACTTTTGATTACTTTATACCCTTGTAGATTAGCCTATAATAATACCTCTTAATTTATTTGTTTATATTTTATTGATATATTTTGTAATAATCTAAGTCTAAAAAGTATATAGTAACTAAAAAGTAAGTAAAAAAATACAATATTTGCCTCTCAAATACAGTGAAGTAAAAGTACAAAGTAGCATAACATGGAAAAACCTAAAGTAGTACCTACGTGCAACAGTTGATTAAATTTACTTTTTGTGTACTCTTTTTCACTTCTGTTACAAATAATAACTAAATTTTGAATGAAGGATGAGTGGAGTATTTCCACAGTATGGTACGATCTGAATATTTCCACCTGTTACTTCTTTTGTGCAGAAAAGATTAGCGTTGGTGTCCTGTAGCGATACCATTTTATTGTGAAAAGCTGGTACCGGAAGAGCCGTTCTTGTTCTGGCTAGCAGAACAGAGGACTGTGCTGATGGCAGGCAGCTATCTGTCAACAATCTAGGCAAAACAGAAACTAAAGTCTGTGCGGCCTTTTTACCATCTCCCCCTTGTCAGGTATGGGCACTTAGTCTCTCACTGAATGCGAGGCGTGAGATTTCCTCGACTGAATAGCCCGCAGCTGCTCACTGAGCCGGGCGGCGTTAGCGTTGGTTAATCCACGGTTAGCTAAAGCCTCGGACGACAAAGTTACCCCAGGTGCTGGAACTTCTCAGTTTCTACCAGTGAATCACAAAAAAATATTTATATCCGAGTTAATATATACACTTTAACAGTGTCACAGTCGAAGCCGTTCATCTGCTAAAGGCTGGCTAAATGTTTGAAGTTGTCTTGACAACAAATCTCCTGCTAAATGAAGCTATCAAGCTGCTGCCCTCATGTAGTTAGCGGAAGACACGGCGCCTCTGTGGACACTTTTTATGTTATTTAATGTATTTTTATGTTATAATATTTACCTATATCCCTTGTCTAGCATTTAAACTACTTTCTTGCGCTGTAAAGGATAATGTCAAAGGTTAACAAGGTTTAGTGATACTTATTTTAGTCAAGTTAACGATGGGACTTTCTGTTATGGAAGAGGGTTTCTTGAAATAGCTAAGATTAAACCAAGGCTCTGGGTAACGTGTGTACGTGTAGTCTGTGTGTCCAAAAAGTGTATAAAAAGTGATCTTTACACAGAACGGCCCATTTCCAAATGCATATATACATTATGTTATTCCATTATGATTCATTCAATTGTCCATTGCTTTAATGTTTTATCTGGTTAACCGTTAAGAGGAAATATAAAGTAACATAAAATGGAAATACTCAAGTTAAAAACATTACCCCAAAATTGTACGTAAGTACAGTACCTCTGTAAATGTACTTTGTTACTTTCCACTTCTGCTACTGATAATAACTAAATAGGGGTTAGGGTGAGACTTTGTAGGTCAAAATAATGTTAAAGTATGTGCACAGTTTGTGTAGTTAAAATAATTCTTCAAAGCTGATTCACCTGAAATATTTAGCTATACTTCTATTGTTGAAATAACATTATTGTATATTTATAACAATATTAGTAACCATCAATATACTCATAATGTCTCATATCCCTTGTTTTTGATAGAGTCTCCTCAGTACTCACTTGCCATTGTATGTAAAGTCTGGCTACATTTTCCACTTGGTTATGCAACTTAATAGCCTAATCACTCTTTAAGTAGGTTACCTGCACGGAGTGTGCTATGTTTACATCTGATGTCACTCTTTGCTGTTTGTACAGGTCCTTTCAGTGTAGACAAGGCTGCAGTGTTATGGATGAACCATGAAGGCCCAATTACAAGTCACTGGTAAGTTATACTTGTAAAATTAACCGTCTGTCAAAATTAGGCTCAAATGTGCTAAATTAATAAAAGTGTAGTGTTCAGTATTGTTTGACTTTGGGTATATAAAGTCACTTGTTATGAGTCATTCATTTCCAGTGTAAAAAAATGCCTAAAGAGCTGTCATTGTTCAGCTCAGCACTGGGAGGCTACAGGAAGAGGTGGTTTATACTTTTACACAAGTGAATAGTATTAGAAAGTTATAGCATCTTAACCGGATGCAACTCCTGATACGTTCCAATCAGATCGACTGAAACTTTCATTGTGGTGTTTCCTCCTTTCCAGTGCTTTCAGCTAAGCTGAAGGAAAACAAAAAGAACTGGTTTGGTCCCAGCCCGTATGTTGAGGTAGCCGTGGATGGTCAGTCAAAGAGAACTGAGAAGTGCAACAACACCCACAGTCCCAAATGGAAGCAGGCTCTCACAGTGTGAGTATGACTGTCGTGTTTGTCATAGGAGAGAAAGAATATTAACAAATAGCTGATTAATTACTGAATGATATCCAAGTTGTTAATAGAAATATTATTAATTTGAACTAAATGTAGTCTATATACAACAGCGTGAGAGTTAACTTATATATTTTAGTTGCATGTTGGAAGTGTAGACTGTGCGTTTGTTTACACTGTAGAAGTTGTAGAACCAGATCTATAGAATAAAAGTTACTCAGCAGGGACACCTACAACACCTACGGCCTTACCATTGATGTGCCATTGGAATGGGTCATAGTACGGACTGGTAAAACAATAATAACCTACCTCCAGGGTGTTTTTATTAGTAAAGCTCTGTAGCATAAATCATTTCTGCTCTGTATCTTGATAATTTTTCTATTTTTAAAAATTCAAATTCAAATTTATTTATTTAGAGCCCAAAATCACAAACATTGTTTGCCTCGGAGGGCTTTACAATCTGTACAGTTGTGACACCCTCTGTCCTTAGACCCTTGAACCGAGTCAGGAAAAACTTCAAAAAACCCTTTATGGGAAAAAGAAGAAACCTGAGGAAGAGCCACAGATGAGGAATCCCTCTCCCTGGGACGGACAGACGTGCAATAGATGCCACATGTACAGAGAACATCATCATCAATCATATAGGGAATTTTTACCACCCTAAAGTCCAGAAGTGCTTCTTATTAAGTGGTCTTATCAAAACCTGTTCAACTACAGTGATGTCAAACATAGAAAGGCAAACAAACACTGACCTTGAAGCATTAACAAACAAATATTAGGAAATGTACTCTTCATGAATAATTTTAATGATTAATTAAATAACAGAAATAAAATATATGTGACAAGACAGGTTAAGAAGCCATAGAGTTGTACAATGGACGTCCCCAACTATGAAAAACAAAAGAATATCAAAATCATTAATGCTTTCAGTATTTCTGCTACTCATTCTTAGTCTTGTCTCTGGTGTTGACCTGTATTTTGTCATATTCTCACATTTCTACAGAATTGTGACTCCGGTCAGCAAGCTGATCTTTCGTGTTTGGAGCCACCAAACATTGAAAGCAGACATCCTGTTGGGAATGGCCACACTGGAGGTCAGCGAGACCCTCAAGGCTAACGACTTGAAATGTGAGTTTATACCAGTTTCTCTCTCCTAACTGGTAATCTTGCATTTTCTTTCAAAGATTTTACCTCAAACAAAAAAATGCATCAGTCTTTCTTCTCACTTTTTCATTTACTGGCATAAAACTACTGTGACATTTTTATAGCACAAGGGAATTTGGTAGAGTTTGCTTACACTGGTATTTGTCTTTTTTAACTTTGAATATGGAGAAGATGTAGCTAATATGTCTAGGCTCTGGGGGAGGATTCCCACATAATATTATGAGGTATTCAGTACAAAGCTTCCACTACATTGCTTATTTATTTCAAAATAATAACATGCTGTATCCCTCATAATCTCACTGTCATTCTCACTTTCATTTCTGTGTCTATGTCTGTCGGCAGCATATTACATTTTGCAGAAGTTAAACACAGTGTGGACAAAGTACACACTTATTGTGTAAGAGTCCATATCTGTACATGTTTGTTATGACAATGTTTTATTCGGCTTTGATAAGCTTTACAATTAACATACACTCTACCCACTAGGTTTTCTCTTCTCTGGGATATAAGCCTCACCTAAGCTTCTCCTCTGCTTGCTTTGAGTGTGTTTACAGTCTCACACAATAGCTCCCCTCAGACCTACACAGCATGCACAAACCATATGACATAAAAATCTGGTCTGTATTCTATACATCTGCTTGGTTCTCTTTCGAATCGTGGTCAAGAGTCTAAAAACCCTGCTAGTGGTCCTTTGAGGCTACAGTAGTTGTTAAACCCCATGTGACTAACTTGGTTTGAGCTGACAGAGTGACTGACGCCTCCATCTTTACTCTTACTAGCAGGGCTGAAATCGACAGTCAGATACCTTGAGAGTGGGATTACTACGAAGGGCCAGTGAGGGGGGAAACATGTATATGCAGTGGGAATTTCTATTGCCTCATTGCAGCTCTTGCATCTGTTTTCACATTGTTGCAATGGGTCGGTGTGGTTATTTGTGTGATGAGTTTACTTCAGATGTGTTGTCAGTCTTGCAAATTAAAAGCATCTGTTTAACATCTTTTTTCTGTGCCCTCCCCAGTGTGTGAGGTGGTGCAGACACTGCAGCTGTGCTCTGACAGAGACCCCCGGGATGTTGTAGGTGACTTGTCAGTCTGTCTGGATGGCATGCAGGTAGATCAAGAAACCTTCGACTCAGCAGAGAGAGAACATGGTAAGAAACCACACACAAAGACAAACCCCGTTGTTTTTGCTGGTAACGCTATCTTTGATATGCAGCTGTTGTTTCTGCGCGGCCCACTTGTGACTCTACCTGCAAAGTCATGATAAACATGATTTCATACGTTGGCTTTCCTGATTGGCTGTAAATGTAGTTTGGAAATGTCTGGTTTTATGGTTATTTTAATTGACTTTAGCCCGGCTGGAAGCTGGTGACTGGCTTTTTACACAACTTAGACAAGTTTCACACAAGGAGAAGGCTCAACCAGTAACACATTGGTGCAGTTTGGATGTGGGTGTGCTAACCTAGCCTGCTACAAACATTGTTATTATTGAAAAAGAACTTGCAAAGTTGCACTGCTGCAGTAATATCCCTAGTTCTTTACATAAATAACCTAATTTGTTGTGTTTTTCTCCATGTGTCATTTCAGCTACTGTTCCAAATGGAAATGCAAAACAAAATGGAAAAACTGGCAACAGGTTTGGTACTTTTTATTTATATGCATATACATGCTTTTTTGTGCATATCTTGAGTTAAAGGTTATAAAAGAAAAAAAGCATATGTCTCATAAAGTATGAGGGCTTACTTATTACAAAAATACAATTTTTTCTATCTGTAGATGTACTAACAAATATATCAATATATTTTTATCCCCAGGTCAAGTAGAGACACATCTCCCTCCAGTGACTCAGAGGAGTGGGTTATTGTAACCAACGGTCATGCTGTCAATAGTACGGGGGGTTCTCCTTCCCGATCTCCAGGGGGCTCCAACACTTCGCGCCCTCCCAGACCAGTCCGACCTCCTCCTGCAACGCCTCGCAGACCAGCTGCCTCACCAAGTAGGAGAAGCACACAACATCATAGTGACACCACAGACTTAACAATGTAACATTAGCTCACATACAATTTGTGCCATACTGCATACCGGTCATTTCACATACTCACATATCATCAATTTTCCCACATATACAAAAGTTGTTTTGTACACTCACTCCTCTCCCCAGCCTCTTCCAGCAGTTCCTCCCCCAGTGAGCTCAGTGAAGGTCCAGCTTCTGATGGCTCCTCTCAGGCATCAGCGAGTGGGTGTTCAAATCAGCAGGATGACTCAGCCGCAGGAGCAGCGACAGCAAGTTCTTCACAGACAGCAAGCACCCCCAAACCAGGGACCTCTGCATCAGCAGCTCTGGCCACTACAACTCCCAGAATCACACCCATGCACAACGGTCCCTTACCACCGGGGTAAAAGAGCAAGGCGCTTCACTTGGTTTTGCAAGTGTTTATTGTAGCATATTAGAAGGCAGCAAAGAAATTATTCATTAGTGTTGTTATTGTATTATGTAGCAATTTTAAGCATTTCACTGTCTGAATCTGTTTGCTCATTTGACTTCTATCCAAATCATGTGTGTTATGTTTGTCTCTGCAGGTGGGAGCAAAGGGTTGACCAGAACGGACGGGTGTACTATGTGGATCACATTGAGAAAAGGACAACCTGGGACAGGCCTGAGCCTCTGCCTACAGGGTACCAAAACACTCATCTTTGATACATTTTGGTCTTTGGTTTATCTTTGATACTGTGAATACGAACATGCTTCTTGCTCTGCTTTTTTGGACTGTGCAGTCACAATACCATGAAATAGATCCCTGATTCAAACATAAATATTTTATAAACATGTCTATAATTACTGTAAAGCTGCGCTCTTTACTGTTGTAACTGTTTTTAATTTATTGATTAAGTTAAGCTCCTTCAGTGAGCGGCTGCTCCATCCACGCTGTGTGAAGGAGAGGTACCGCAGGTCCTTCCTGCCTGCTGCTGTCAGACTGTCCAACCAAACAAAATGCCCGCTAGTCTGCAGACAATAGACAATAAACAATAAACAATAACACTATTTCACTGTTTTTTTTTTGCACTCCCTGAGATATTATATATATTTCTCATATGTATACTCTCAGGCACACTCCCTCTGTACTATGTACAGGTTTACTTATAGTTATAACTATTTATCTTAGATTATTTTACCTTTTATTTCATTTTATTTTATTTTATCTCATGTCTTACATTCTTATTGACTATTTCCCACTATGTGTCTTCGCTGCTGTTACGCTGTGAATTTCCCCGCTGTGGGACTAATAAAGAAAATCTGAATCTGAATCTGAAGTTAGTAGATACTTCAACAGGTTAGAACAACTTGTGTGTCTGGTTTTGAAATGGATGTCAGGTGGATCCTTCAGGCACATCTGACATTTGGCCGACATCATCAACTCCACCTTCTTTTTTAATCTTCCTTTTCCATAGCTGGGAGCGCAGGGTGGACCCGATGGGTAGGGTGTACTACGTTGACCACATAACCCGAACTACTACGTGGCAACGTCCCACACAGGAATCTGTGCGTAACTATGAGGAGTGGCAGCACCAGCGCAGCAGCAGTTGCAAGGAGCCATGCAGCAGTTTAATCAGAGGTTCATCTATGGGGTGAGCGCAGTCACTGTCAAAATAACTATGTGTGGTAAATAGTGACATTTACCACACATAAAGCACAGTTTGAATAATAATTTGTTTTGATATACTTAAAGATCACATCCAAATATGACTTATGACCGATAAAAGTACTCTGCTTTGAATAATAACTTGTGTCTGATATAGTTTTAAGCCAGTTTTAAGATAAGACGTCTTGAAGGCGTTTCACCTCTCATCCAAGAACTGAAGACGTCTTTTTCAAGCTCTTAGGAACAAGCAGAACACATTTTTGAGTAGAGGGGGACTTTCACAGAAAGTGAAGTAGACAGGGCTCTGACTTTGTCATCATGTTTGCCATTCTCTCTCTGGCTCAGCTCCAAGACCAGTTGGCAGCCACGGCCAATAAAGAGTTTGACCCGCTGGGACCTCTGCCACATGGTTGGGGTAAATATCAATTATTTGGGCTATAAACAGTAATGTGAAGATGTTTTTTTAGGATTATGGCTGTGATGTTAGTTAAAATGCATAATAAACAATAAATTGATGGTAAATTTTAGCTAAGAATTTTTTTTGTTATGTCAGAAAAAAGAACAGACACCAACGGCAGAGTGTATTTTGTTCATCACCCAACTCGGACGACACAGTGGGAGGACCCCAGAACTCAAGGGTGAGTGTATGCCTGTGCAGGTGTATGTGTGTGTATAAACAGTTTAGCCTAACATAGCTGCACTTTTGTCTATAAGAGATGCTAATGTGTCAGCAACTTGCTCCGTTCACTTCAGAATAAGATATTGGTCCTAAGTAGTGTTAGGAGAGATGTGTGGAGAACGGACAGACGCATATTTGGTACATCTTTTAGGTTTAGGAATAAATGGAATTAACATTTGTCCTGATCTGTAGTGAGTCACTAGCAGTTTAAAAGCTTCTTCAAATGTAATCGACTACATATATAATTGTCTGTGTAAGGGAAAATTGCTCTAAACTGTGCGTGAACTGAATTATTAATATACTACCGCTAATGAGAAAGTATGTACAAAGCAAAGGACGTCCGATAAAATAGTATGAGGTGGTATGAAGGAAGTCCAGCTTTTGTTTGCTTGTGTTTTGTAACCTCTCCTGCTTTATATTCTGCAATACTATATACTGTTTTTAGGCAATACAATTCTCTTTACTGTTGCATTTAATTTAAGATATAAATTTGAGTATGGCATGCTTCTGTTCTTCTGTTTTCACTGTGAATTAAAAAAAATTGATATATGCAATTAGTTTAATAAAACATAAACATCACTCAAATATGATGTCAAGAAAACCTCAATGTTGAAAAATGACTGCTCCTTGGCAGTCATTTAATATTCTTAGGAAAACACAAATATATCATGTATTGTAATAACTGCTGTTTTGCTGTGTAGATAAATCATTTACACTTCTGTTAGTGTGTTATTAGTGCACATTTTCTCTTGTAACTTAATTCCTGGGTTTTACCTGCAATGACAAGTTTGTGTGTATCTATTTTATTTTTTTCACATGCATGTTATTGTGGATTGGCTTTGTTCAGGCTGCTGAATGACAAGCCCCTGCCAGAGGGTTGGGAGATGAGGTTCACTGTGGATGGTATTCCCTACTTTGTGGACCACAACAGGCGAACCACAACCTACATTGACCCTCGCACAGGGAAATCCTCACTGTAAGTCTCTATTTAAATGTTGGCGTTAACGTGCTCAAGTTGAATATGCTTCTTGCAGGATGAGCTCTGAAATAACAGACACATGATCAGCAGCTGTTCTCTTTGGCTGAAGATAAGGGCAGCCTGATGTTTAAATCAACTCATGGATGTGCTAAATAGCTGCACACACATTGAGTAAACATGCTTGTTGAATGGACTTTGAAAATGGTTCTTCTGGTCTTTTCCACAGTGAGAATGGGCCACAGATAACATATGTCAGGGACTTCAAAGCCAAAGTGCAATACTTCAGGTTCTGGTGTCAGGTATGTGCTGCACAACGGGTGATGAAATGCTTTTTTATCTCTCATGAGAAAATCAACAACGTGACTGTTGTATCTTTCTTTGTCTTCATCATATCTTTACTGTGGGCACTTATGACTCAAGTAATTGCCCGTGTAAAGATAACAGTGAATGTTCAATGGTGTAGAAAGTTTTGAATAGTCTAACATTTAAGTATTCATTTAGTCCTTATTTAATTTTCTGTTTTATTTCCTCTTAGCAATTGTCGATGCCTCAACACATTAAGATTACCGTCACCAGGAAAACCTTGTTCGAGGACTCATTCCAACAGGTGATCATGGCATTACGCTGTCTTTATTTATTATTTTTTTCCCAGCTTATCAGTATCAAATTGTCAGCGTTTTTAGGTGTGTATCCATTTCAGTTTGAGAAACTTTAATGCATTGTTTGTTTGTATCTTTACAAAGATCATGAGTTTTCACCCTCAAGACTTAAGGCGACGACTGTGGATCATTTTCCCCGGAGAGGAGGGCTTGGATTACGGAGGTGTGGCCAGGTAACTTCAACAGAAATTTGTACAATTGCATATTCTTACAACACGTAAGGTGTGTTTGTATATGTAGCGTCCTTGACACCTCCCTAGCCTCACGATAAACAGAACTTTGTGTCACTAAACCAGTATAACCGCATCCGCTGCATTGTTTTTTGTTCTTTGTGTTCTGTTCTTTGCGTTCATATTTTCAGGGAATGGTTCTTCTTGCTTTCTCATGAAGTACTGAACCCCATGTATTGTTTGTTTGAGTATGCTGGCAAGGACAACTACTGTTTGCAGATCAACCCTGCCTCCTACATCAACCCTGATCACCTCAAATACTTCAAGTTCATCGGACGCTTCATTGCGATGGTAATTACTTCTTGTGGCAGCAGTATAAATTTTTTTCTGCATTGTTTTAGTGTTGTTGTTAAACCCAGTGTCCACCATTGTGTCTCTGTAGGCCCTGTTCCATGGCAAATTTATCGACACAGGTTTCTCCCTCCCCTTCTACAAGCGTATTCTGAACAAACCCCTGGCTCTCAAAGACCTGGAGTCCATAGATCCAGAGTTTTACAACTCGCTGATCTGGATCAAGTAAGTCCTTGGATATAAACATTAATGTGTGACTGGGTTGGTAGCATATCAACACGTACAAAGAATAATACTCTTATAATGGGGAGGTTTTGCATGATTGAGTGGACAGACTAGAATGTTTATGCCACTTAAAATGGCATCGTTGTTGTTTGCTGTGTATAAGATCAAGATTTTTATTAGGTATATTCATAACAATTACATGAAGCAGTCGTCAAGCAGGAAATGAATTTGCTGAGTCACAGGCTCCCTCTAACAATGCTCAAAATTTTGTTGAAAGAAAATCACACAAGTAAAAATGACTAATGGTCAAGATGTAGGAATAGTACATAGTGTATAAAATAAGATATAAAACTAAGACAAAATTTTAAAATATTAAATAGAACGCAAAGATGCTGAAGTAAAATCTAAGTGTAACTGTAGTAATGAATATATATATATATATAAGTAAGTGCATATATATAACCAATATATTACAGTATATAAAGAGATTTAAAAAATATATAGGCAGCTAAAGTGACAGTATTAAGTAACAGTAATACTTGAATTAAATTAAATATTAATATGGTGCAAGTTAAGCTCAACAGTTTGCAGGCCTCTTACAGCCTGAGAGATGAAGTGAAACAAATTTGGGTTTTTAACAATATAAAGTTGGGGCCCTGTGACACTGAAGTTTGGGTTCTTTCGAGGTTTTTTTTGGAAATGTGGTTATTTGCTGCAATTCTCAGGCACATCCTCTCTCTGTACTATGTACAGGTATAATTATAATTATAGTTATAATTATTTATTTTTTTAGATTTTTATGCTAAATATCTTATTTTCTTATTTTTTAATCTTATTCTATGTCTTACATTTCCTACTATTTATTTTCCACTGTGTGTCTTGCTGCTGTTACACTGTGAATTTCCCCACTGTGGGACTAATAAAGGAAATCTGAATCTGAATGCCAAAAGGTAATTTTGTTACTGCTGAAAAGCGCTAAACTAAGATAAGTGATGTTTTAACATAGCAACATGGTGGTTGTGTGTTCCTTCAAAGTCGGGCTCGGCCAAAACACATTTTTTTATTTTGATGTTCTGAGAAGGACAAATGTGCCTTTCAGAGCCATCTGGAGACTTTCCAGCGTCGTTATTTCAAGCGTCGTTACTGTGTTATTACTGATAATGACTCTCTGGCACACAGGGATAATAACATAGAAGAGTGCGGTCTGGAGATGTTTTTCTCAGTTGACAAAGAGATCCTGGGAGAGGTCACCACCCATGAGCTGAAACCAGATGGGGGGAACATCCAAGTAACTGAGGAAAATAAGGAGGAATACATCAGGTACAAGTGCATCCCCCTGGTGCCTCTCATCCACCCTCTGTCTTCAACCACCACATTTGTACTGCCCTTGATGAATAACTCATTACACACAACACTGAGAGTCTCATCCAGGCTGACCTGCAGTAACTGCAACTGTAAAACCAAACTTGTATAACCAGAACCAAACTCTAATATTTGCAATAGGTACGGTAACAAGTAATGGAGAGGTATTGCTCATTAATAATATGGATTATATATATAGAGCAGTAAAACAACTGAATTTAATGTACAGTTAATGTGCATCATTACTTGCAATGAGGTATTACACTTCTTAGACACTTTGTTAGGCAACTGTTAATCTTCATCCTCTCATCATGTTTGATTTTATGTTATTATGTTTAACTTCATATCTCTGTGTGCAGGTTGGTGGCAGAGTGGAGGCTGTCCAGAGGTGTGGAAGAGCAGACTCAAGCATTCTTTGAGGGCTTCAATGAAGTTTTGCCTCAGCAGTACCTTCAGTACTTTGATGCAAAGGAGTTAGAGGTACTGAAGTAACTGGACCTGTTCTCCTCAAACCTTTACCAGGACAGGACAGTTTGATGTTTGGGCTAGTGTTGGTCCTTTTTGAAGAAGTTTTCATTTTTTAGATCTTGTTTCCTTCTTGCCTCTAGGTGATGCTGTGTGGCATGCAGGAGATAGACCTGGTGGACTGGCAGAGGAACACAATCTACAGACATTATGCCCGAAGTAGCAAACAAATCCTTTGGTTCTGGCAGGTTGGTACATGAAGTTGCCCACTGACACTGCACTGTTGTGAGAGTCAACCACAATGTTTCAGTCATTCTGTCTTACTTTTCTCTACTTTCTATAGTAGATGCAGAGAAGTGGTGCAGTTCAGCTCAGGATTTCATTTTACATACATACATACATAACTAAAACTTTTTTACTGAATCACTTTTTTGCTGCTGCTTCAGAGACCATGACTCTTCACTGGGTCCAAAGATTGTCAAATCTTAAACACTTAAAAGAGCAAAATGTGGGAGTATTATTTAAGCGTCATTGCAACATGAAAAAAGTGCATCATACTGAGATTTGCTCGGCACTGTTTAAACAAAATGATCTGCCGACAGTTTGTGAAGGAGATGGACAACGAGAAGAGGATGAGACTGCTGCAGTTTGTCACAGGAACCTGTCGCCTTCCTGTCGGTGGCTTCGCTGACCTGATGGGTATGTAAAACAGATACATGCACACACATGCTGTATGACGTAGCAGAATTGACTTCTTGATTTAATTTTCATTGTGCTGCTTGTTGATTAATGTAGGAAGCAACGGCCCCCAAAAGTTCTGCATCGAGAAAGTGGGCAAAGAGAACTGGCTTCCGCGAAGCCACACATGGTAAGACCAGTTCTTCCTCAAGCCTTAGGTATTTGACCAGGTGTCTTATCCAAACTCAGGGATTAAGTTTTCATGACCAAACCCACTTAATCATTTCTGATTCAAGCTGTCACAAGCCTTCACTTATTATTAGCCTTTGATTTGGCATTTGGAGTTATATAATACTGTGTGAGAATACATTGTTGTGGTACATTGAGTAACAGTTTACAAAGTTCAGCAGATGCCCTTATGCAGCATCACGTGAAATTCATGCAGCAGTAAGATAAGTTAACTTTTAAAAAACATTTAAAGAATTTAGTATGTAACATATGTCAAACTTAGCATAATAAGCATAATATTTTTTTCACTTTTGTGATGCTGCACAACAGGTGCAATATATTTCTGCAAAGAGTCATCCAGTTTTGTCTCTTTTCTCCTTGCAGCTTTAATCGTCTGGACCTCCCTCCTTACAAGAGCTATGAGCAGCTGAAGGAGAAGCTCATGTTCGCCATAGAAGAGACGGAAGGTTTTGGGCAGGAGTAAGGTGACAAAGAACAGGAGCTGCGGAAAATGATGGAGGCGTGTGGGTTTGCAGGAGCCATATCCATTTCAGACAAGGGCACTTTTCAACAGATTGTCCTTGCAGCCAGGAGCTGTTTATAAACTGGTAGATGGACGTACAAGTCTTTATTTCCGTCACATTGTGACATGCAGTAACAACAACAGTTTCTAAGCTGTTTTCGTCATACATTTATTTATCTGACAAGAGATCTGTGAATCATCCTCACCCTGTTTCACTTTTCATCTTCATCATTGATACCATCCTAATTCAGCTGATGTCTCAGCCCAGCCCTGCTCAGCCCACTATAAAGCGAAAGAGGCACAACAGACATTTTTTTTTTCACCATGTCATGTCCGCACTTGTTGCGCAAGTGCAGTTTCTACACGTACATCTGTGAGTCTGTGCAGTAGTAACTTCTAAAGAGCCGCCTTGTTGGGACTATGCACTAGAATGAAAAAGTGAGAAAAAAAGGAACCATTTTTGTGCATTTTGACTTAAAAAGGTCCATATCTAAAAGAAACATCAAAGGCACATATGTGGTTTGGGGTCTTTTGTTTCAGGGGTGCATTAATGGAGGGTTGTGTGTTTTTTTTTTTTTTTTTTTTTACAACTGACTGGACGGACTCCCCTAGCACATTCACAGTTTTCTTTATTAACTTTGATAAATATGATCATGCTAATTGATATGATAGTTTCTCCTATTTTGACAGGTTGATTTCTTAACTTTATAATGAGTTGAAACTTTGAACTAGTTTGCACATAGTTATGTGAGCAGTGAGACAGTTGGGATTGTTCTTAAGAGAGGTTGTATTTTTATGTGCAATAGTTTTGTAGTAAACATTTTTGCCAATAATTGAGCCAAACAGTGATTTGTTTGATCATTTTATAAAACTTTGGTAAGTTTCAACATTTCCTTCTCAGATTCTCAGTATGGAAACATTTGCAAGTGTTTATGCTGAAACTGGTTTGGTTGTGAGTTGATTTGACAAACTTTGCCTTCCCGAAATGGTCTGTGCTGTATATAATCTCGGCCCATTCGACCATAGATTGTCACTTCCTTAACTAGTCAGTGCGATGGAAAAATCTTTTCTTGAGAATTATGAGCAGTTACTAATGACGTGGGAGCATCATGTATTGTGTGATAGAAAATAATGATTTGTTCATGACTTATTCCCACTGAATGGTAGCCAATTATCTGGTTGATATCCAGAATTAAGTATTATCTGTGATCATTAATACTAAATCCTAACTGTCTAATGTGTTAAGTGACTAATGAAGTTTGTGTAAATACACTTACAAAGTAGAAAATGTGTTTAATATCTTAATACATTTATTTCACCCAAGTGGTGGACCCCTTTGCAAACATAAGTTGATGAATAAGATTTGAATGAATACAGCAGAAAGTGACCCTAGTTTTATAGGGTGTTAGGTGTTCAGATTTGTACAGTAGTAGTGTGTTTCATGTATTTTCCAAAAAATAGTGCCGCTAACGTCAGAATTAAAGTTTCTTTTTAGTATCAGGTAGAGTGTCACTTTAAGAAAATGACTATGGAATCAATTTACCAAAGGATTATATTTTATTATTTTTTTGTAAAACATTTGACTTAAAGTCAGCAGTTTTTAACACCCCCTAAATGATTTAATTCGTCAGTTACATCAGAAACCACTATTAAGATGTTAGTTGTCCTTCATTATATCAGTGGGTAACACTATGAGATACAAACAATGTAAATGAAAAGATACTTAAATTTTAAATACAGAATTTGAACAAAAATTTCAGTCTGTAAAGTGATTTTTTTGTATGCCTGTGTGTATCTTAGATCATTTGAAGATTTGTAATTACAAATTCAGTTTCAGAAGTTTCCCCTTAATTTCTTTGTAAAAGGTAAAAGGACATACATCCACACACAGATTTGTCCAGGTTGCGCAGGTGTGGCTGTGTTTCCTTTCATAATGTCGATGCTGGTACTACTCACTGACCCTCAGTCAATAACAGTTACTGCTCATTTTATACTGAGATGTTTCATATTATGTCATATTTCCCCTACTGACTAATTCAGTACACATACACACTTAAAATACCTAATTTCTAGCCGCTGGTGTGCAGACCTGTGAAAAGCTTATTGTGGGAAAAAAAATCCTCAAAAAGAACCTTAATAAAAAGGGTTTTGTGTTAACTGTTGAATATTTTAACAGATTACAACTTATAATATAGCACCTTGACGCTCCAAACTAGTTGAATTAACCACTTCACTGTTTAATCACTGCTGTGTTCCAGATCATGGGGCACTTCAATGTATAGAAATATGCAAAATAGTGTTTTAGTTGTACTGATTGCGTTGTAAATCATGTTGATAGTGTAATCACTGTTTTTTTTTTTTGTTTTTGTTTTTTTTGAGGCTCTAACTTTTTTGATAAGTGGAAGTCAATGGTTGAATACTATTTATTTGGAGGATGGGTTTGATGTAACAGTGTACTGGATTGATTTAGGGAAAAAAACAATAATAAAATGATAAATAATAAAACACTGGGCTCCTGCTGGACATTTGTGAACTGTTGTAATTATTTATCATTACAATATTTTTCAAATTTTGTTTAAAGTATCCCAGACACAATTAATTACTTTCGTGTGTATGTGCCTTATAATAAAGATAACCCAGCATTTGTGACAACATTGTGACAAGGGAGATGAAAATATTACTATGCACCAAGATTTTATGCACAATTCATGTGATTAGAATATAGAATATGATGCAATTTTCATCAATGAACAACTTTAAACAAACAACTGTTAAAATTAGCTCCACCTCAAACCAGCTACAACATGCAAAATGCTGCTTAGTCATGAATGAAACATTTTGTAATAATCTGATCATATACTGAAAGGAAGCATTCAAAAGCAGAAGTACTTTTACTTTAATATTTAGAGTTTATTTTGCTGATCCTAGTTTTTTAATTAAACTTTATATTTAATTTTAATTGAATTTTTTTATTAATTTTATTTTTACTTAAATAATTCAATGCATGGCATTTATTTTGTGGTATTACAACTTTTGCAGTCAACGGTAATTAAATTTACTGATGCTTTCTTCTATCTAAAGGTGGTAAGGTATCGATACACTATGGACACCAAGAGTTTGCTTTGGTCTTTCTGCTTTTTTTGCTTTCTTTTTTTTCCCCAAGGATCACAACCATGGTCCTGTTTACATCAGAGATACTTCTGTTTTCACAGTGAAATTCATATGCAAGCTCATTACAATATTTTTCCTGACAAGAAGTAAATGTGTAACTTGTAGTGGTAATTAGTAGTATTATCCATCCATCCATTTTCTGTACCGCTTATCCTGTCTCGAAGGGTCTCGGGGTAGTAGTATCATTGCTTTTTTATTTTTAAGAATAGCTTTTTACTAGTCGTATTGTTCTTGTTGTTTTTATTTATTTCATCTAGTTTTGTCTTACTTTTGTCTATCTATCTATCTTACTTACTAACCCTTTGCTGTATAAATATGTATTAGGAAAATCGCTCAAGTAAAAGGAAAGCCTAAAACAAGATATAAGCGCAAAAGTTCAAAATATAGGTATGAAATGTTGTATATATATATATAAAATAAAATAACACAATAAAATATATAATAAAACTAAATAATATATAATACAACTAGAAATGTAACACTGTGGAGGCAGGTGTGCAACAGTAGTAAGATAAATAAACTTAATATGTATTAATGAATATATATATAATATATAATATCTGTCTCATTTCCTACAAACTCCATTTCTTCCTTTTTTTTTTTTTTACAAATCGCTGTAACAAAAACACACCACATTTCTCTGCTTTGTTTACATAGGAACCTCGGTTCTGATGCTTCCAACCGGCGGCCTTTCGCTGTGACACCTCAGCCTGCCCTGTGCTTGTGTGTGTGTGTGTGTCTCCTGTATTTGTGTCCCCTCGGCTCAGCGCTTCAAAGTCATGGCAGGTCCTGACCCCATCAAAACTCTCCTGTACGCCGTGAACAACCTGCTGCAGCAGGACAGACACAGAGCAGCTCTGGCCGTGTTGAAAGGCTTCAGAAACGGAGCCGTGTGAGTGAAAAACAGCCCCGAAAAAAACTTCACTTCTCTGACAAACAGCAGCTAGCGAGCGGCTCACACACTTCCGGCTGCTAACCCGCAGACTTAAACGAACACAGTTTAGCAGCAGATTTTATTGATTGAACGTAAAAGTTTGACGTGACGGTGTGTTTATTTCTCAGGTATGGGGCTAAAATCAGAGCACCACACGCCCTGGTGATGACATTTCTGTTCAGAAGTGGCAGGTAAGGGTTTGGATCTGTTTGTGTCTGTATGTATCTGGTGCTTGCAAAATAAATAAATAAAAATAAATCCACTCACTTGACTTTATTGCAAAACATGCCCACTTGTTCACTGGTCATGCATAAAAAAAATAAAGTAAATACTTGACCATTCCTAAAAAAGTGTGTAAGGAATCAGTCAGAGAGCTGCCCTCCAGAAACCGGAGTCAGGGTGGGGTTGTTACACAAATCTGAACATTTTTAAATAATGGCAGTAATCAATACTGATGACTCATATGCATAAAGTTAAGTTTTAGAAATCCAGACTCCAAACATTAAAAGCTATAGTCAAATCACAAGTGAGACCTGAACCTGCCCTAAACAAAACCCCCATTTGCCCCATCTGGGCAGCAGAGACTAAATGATAAGATAAACTAACAAACAAACAAACAAAAAAACATTCCTTTCATTTTATGGCCCAAAATGTTTTTAGTTTCAGAAGTTAACTACACAAAAAGTGGTATAAAAGTAACTTCTTAATCTGAAAACAAATGTGAATGAACAAGCAGCAAGCTTCTGCAAAATGTATTTTAACTACTAGTTTAATTATGTGGATTTCATTGCTCTGCTGCTATCACAGTACCCCCATGCCTCTGAAGACTCAACATGTTTTTCTCTCCTCTGATAGTTTGAAGGACAAGCTCAGAGCCATTCTGAAGGCCACATACACCCACTCTCGCAACCTGGCGTGCTTTGTGTTCACGTACAAAGGACTGCAGGCCCTGCAGGAGAAGATGCAGGGAAAGACTCTGCAGTCTCACTCCTTTCTGGCCGCCTGTGTCGGCGGATGGTTGGTGTTTGGAGATAACAACAACATCAACAGTCAGGTATCATGAGCCTGCAGTTAAAAAAAAATTCCCCGGTGTCACTTTTGCTCTTCATTATAAATCTCAGACTGTAATTGCTGTAGTACATGTGTTCAAAGACTCTTGGCTCTCCTCTAGATCAACATGTACCTGCTGTCCAGGATCCTGTTCGCCCTGTCTCGGCTGGCCGTGGAGAAAGGATTTATCCCTCAGCCCAAACACGACCCTTTCCCACTCTTCGCCACGCTGGTGTGGGGCATAGTCCTGTGGCTGTTTGAATATTACCCACACACCCTGCAGCCCTCTCTGCAGTCTTCAATGAACTACCTCTACCATGACAGCAATGTGTGGCACGACATCTCGGACTTCCTTGTTTATAATAAGCCAAGGACTTCTGCTCAAAACTGAAACTTATGGACCACATGTCTATAATATGAGAACAGCATTAGTATTTTTTTTTATAATTTTATTAATATTCCAATTATCATTAAATGTTGCCTTTTTGTTTTTAATTAATGCCGGATTATAGGTTGTGCTGTAGGAAGTTTCTGTTTTTGTTTGATTCCCTGTGAATGTAGTTTTTTAAGTGTTTAAGACATGATGAAGCTGTCAAAACTCACTTTTCAAAGAGATACGAGTTCAAGAGATACACCAGCATATTTGCATAGTGTTGTTATAAGACAACACCTTTTAAATGGCAATATCTCTGTCCATTGTGCTTTTTCCTGCTGATATTTGGGTGATTGTTCTGATTTTAATTTCCAGGGTTGTGACACTAAATACAGCTGCCTATAATAAAAGACAAAAACAGTTTTTAACTCAAAACAGGCTGATGTTGCTGCTGTTATCTGTAGTGAACCTGCTATTACACAGAGATACAAAAATCTTATGGTCAGTGATACCATTACTAATTAAGTTGATTTAAAATTCACAATCTTCACATCCTTTCGATATAACTAACACACAATTCATAAAAACCCAAAGTGAATCCAGCTGCAGCTCATTGCAGAATTAACCCTGGTTAGAATGCATAATAAAATGCATTTTAATAATGTGGTCCAATGTGTAAACAATTTTATGGGTTTTTCAAATGCATTTTTAATAATAATTTATATAAGTTCTCTACTGTTTACATTTATTTAAGTACTTGTACTTTACTCAATTTCTTTGTTTTCTCTTTACTTCATTTCCACTGCACTACACTGAAGAGGATAATGTTGGTTGTTCTTTTAACGCAACTACATGAGTTTTTTTGACAGCTATAGAGTCATTATTGGCAGATTAAAGCTTTGCATATAAAAGATATAACCTGTTCTTGAGTAAAGTAACTAGCAGTGTCTAAAGCAGACAAAATGAACATCTGAATTCTGCTTACGCATTAATGCAGTGTATGTTTTTTGATTGGTAATTATATGATATACATACTAATATAACACTCCATACTGCAGGAATACTTTTGTTCTGTTCTTTGTAGGCTTCACTTTTATTTTGTGTTACTTAAATTAAAGATGTGAGCACTAAGCAAATCAGAAACTCAGCATTTTTAACTATGCATCAAAACTACAGAATTCTTTACTCAAGAGACATTTTTAATCGACCACTTCCAGCTTTCTTTTTTATTTAATCTTTTACAGATTGTTCTTATGCCTTCCTTTTATTTCTTTATTTTGACATATTCATTTGTAGCATATGTGTTCTTTCACTTTATTGGAAAGCACTTTAAGCCAGACTATGCCTCATCCATGAAAGGTGCTCCATAAATAAAGTTTTATTATTATACTTATTATTACTTCTTGGTCATTGTGCCTTTTGCTGCCTAATGTAAAAGAAGAATGAAGGAGAGAGAGTATAAAGACTGCAAAGCTCCAAAACTGCTGTTATGATTTATTACCTCATCATCTTGTTGTATGCCCTGAAGGGAATCAGTGTCAGTTTGATGCCAAATGTAACAGAGGTGTGATTGTTGACTTGGATTCTGAAGAATATACCAGAATGACGTGTATGGCCTCACCCTTAAATTGGCATCTGTCAATAAATGACTGCCTCTCTTAAATATCTAAAAGCATCTACAGCTGTGCCAAGGGATAGGCAGCTGTCCCTGTCATGACTCAGTAGTCAATATTCATTCTTCAAATATGCATCCCACCCAGTGTGCTGTACATACCTGCTATCAATTCACTTGTAACTTGTAACTGTGTCTTAATCAAACCCTGTCAAGGCTGCAGGCAGTGGATTATAACTGATGCATCTGTTAGCTGATAAAACTTTTCATCTTTTGTTGGGATGCTTTTCTCTGTGGTGGTTTCGAAATGAAGAGATGACACCAAGTTGTATTCAAGACTGTTTATGTATTCATGAGCTCAGGTCTTCCATAGCATGCTGTATGGCATAAGACAAAGGAATATGTGCGTTAAAGCCATATATAGGACTGTTTCAGATAACAGCAGCTTACCTAGAAGAACAAAAAGATATGAAAAAAGATAGAATAATAGATTAAAAGATATCTGAGATATCACTCATCTCCAATGTCCTTCTGACTCAGGGGCCTCCCATTATTCACTCTTAGGATAACTTATTTTAACATATTGAACGTCTGGTAGCCATATTAGTCCCTCTATCCTCGAGTTCGCAATATACCTAGGAGACAGACAACAGAAAAACTTGGGTGAAATCGATATCAGATTGAAACAATATCCGTTCGATAAAATCTAGTCTTCGTCGACATTTTGACACAGAATTAAATTATAATTACATCTGACCAGTTTCTGTCTTTCACTCCATTTCAACGTAGTCATTTAAAAGATATTTCTCATGAGAAATTTTAACAGGGTACACACGTCAGTACTATTTACTGCAGAAGTGCGATGGTACCGATCATGTCTGAGGTACTTTGGCACATCAGACATGATGTATATATATATATACATCATGTCTCTCACTATATCATATCTCTCACTAACATACACTCCCCACCAAACTTTGAAGAATTGGACAACTGAAAAGAATGGGGAACACAGCACTTTTTTTTTATCATGTTTCAATCAGACCAGCATCTACCTGTATAAACCAAATACTTCCTCTTTTTTCTGCAGTAAAATATGGATGGTTGGTGCATTAGCAGGCATTATTTAAATGCTCATAATAGAAAGTAACCCATCAATATGAAATAAAATTTTCTGCCATGACAATTTCAAGAATTAGGCACACAAAGGCACAACATAGTTCAGGTGGTTTATTTGACCGTTTTCTGCATTTATACACTTATTTGACGATATGTTGAATAAATCAATCTAGAGGAGGACAGAGTGACTGTGCAGCAGAGCAAAGGTTGATGTGTAAATGGGTAAATTAGAAAATGAAAAACAGAAAATGGTCCATGTAAACAAAGCAAAATAATTAAAAGTAAAAAGTAAAAAGACAAACACTGGATTTTAATTATCCATTCTATATTGAGTCAGCGACAATGGTGAAATCTGTTGGTTGGTTGATGTGTAGCAATGAGTTAAGAGATTGCTGTATTTTAGCCAGTCCAGGATTCCTGGGAAGCATCTGTACCTGATGACAAATAACCTCAGTTGTGTCTTGCTTTCATGAAACATGATGCCAAACCCATCCTTGTGATGCAGAATTAAAACAGCAAATGGTATGAGAAAATACTTTAATATGAGCTTGTGAAAAGCCAAGTGTCACCCACTTGTGCTCACTTAAAATAGTAATACTGCTCCTTCTACGGGTCTCTTTTCAATACGTTGGAGTGTGTTGCAAGAGTTCACACCCAGCAAACTGACGTAATTCTCTCAAGCTCCGCGCTCGTTGTCATGGATGAGTTTGATTACTCGTGAGGCTTATGGGAGTCGACAAGGAGGGGTGGAAAAATGTTTTATATCACATGGCTTGAGTGCCTTAATGACTATTGAAAAGAAAACCAGTTCACTTTCACGTGCTTTCAGTGGGTGGGGTTTAAACGTTTATATACCGTGGCTGCAGATGTTGAGAGTGGAGACAGAGAGCACTGCAGTGAATAAGAGACACTAACAAATGGAAGGTGAGATTTGACTTCAGAGACGCAAGCTCTCATTTTGTTGTACCCTGCCTCTTTTGTTCTTCTTCTGTCCAATCATTGCCTATAAGGTGGATTTTTAGTGCCATCTAAGTGGTGAATGCATTTTTCTGTAGTAATTTCTTTACATTTTTGTTTCTTCATCTGTAGGCTTTGGAATACAAAATGTCAACCTGGAAAAATCAGGAAACCTGGAGAGACACAGGACAAAGGGCTTCAGCGGCTCCAACGCCTTGGTGGTGCGAAGAGGAGCCCCGTTCAGAATCAGCCTCAAACTGCAGGGCCGACCCCTCAACCCCATGACCGACTTTGTGAAGATCAAAGTTATGCTAGGTAACCTGGAGTCAGATTAAGTCTGTATTTTCTGAGCTGAACATCTGATTGGAAGCAGACTTTATTATCAACCACAATTTAAAATTCCCTTGCCTTACTGTCTTTCTCCTCTCCTCAGACGACCTGTATGTGATAATGCCGGTCACCTTCTCCACAAAGGTGTCTTCCACCTGTTGGAAAGCCTGCATGGACCCAGAAGGCCTGAACCTCTGGAACCCCTCCATATTCATCTCCTCTCCTGCCTCCGCCTCGGTGGGCTACTACAAGTTTCTGGTGTGCGTGTTCACGAAAGACAACCAAAGGAGCTGCGCGTTCTGCAGTTTCATCCTGCTCTGCAATCCCTGGTGTCCCGGTGAGTGCAGGTCAACCCAGTGAACTGATCAGAGGCTCCTATGAAGTCCACACAAAGTTGTCTCAGACTCAGGAGGTTTTGGGAGCTTGTGATATTGCAGCAGTGCATAGTGAACTAAACAAACAACAGATTTACCCGTAGATATGATTTGTGTTGCTGAATGAGCTCATGACGATGCAGTGCATTCACTCATCACCTTTAATCACTTATCAGTAACTTTCATGGGAATCTGATTGATACTGTGCAGTGGTGATGTGCTGTGTGACAGACTTTGTGAACCATAAGTGACAGTTAAGGAAAGATTCATCATGTCTGGCACTAGCTTTACAGTGGTAGAGGGCTTTACATGTAGAGGGAAAATAAACAGCCGAAGTCTTCACAATGCATAGAGCAATGTATTTTTAAAATGCAAACACACTGGGATGTACTAAATGTCATGTTTATTTCTTGCAGTGGATACAGTGTATATTGCCTCTGAGGACCAGAGAGAGGAGTACGTCCAGAGCGATTCTGGGTTGCTGTTTATGGGGACAGCGATGAATGTTGTGTCAAGACCGTGGTCCTTTGATCAGGTATGAAATTGAAATTTGCTGATCAGAATTATTGCAACCATTCAGCAAGAAACAGATCATCAGGTTGAGGCTCTGACTCAACTCTGTGGCTCTTTGACTTTTGTTATACATTAAGCCTCTTGAGTGTAGCATTTATTGTAATGCTGCTGTTGGATTTTCTTCCATTGTACAAGCTTGTGTCCACTCACAATATTTATTTTCAATCCTCAAGCTGGGTTAAACCAGCAATTGGAAGGAAAATAAAGGGATAAATAAATGAAGGAAAATGTTTGGTAAAAGAAGCTTTTGTAGAGGTTAAATAGCAAACAGAACCTGCACAGACAAATGTTAACGAGTGACTAAACTTACCCAGATCCTGATCTACATCAAACCCCAATTCTGAACCTGACCTCAAATATCATTGGTATATTATATATTAGAAAACGCTTCAAACGCCATGAAATGTTAATTCTCTCATTTCTTTCTCTCTCCCCATGAAGTACGAGCCTGGTGTTCTTGAGGCGTGCTTGAATATGCTCCAAGTCAGCCCTCAGCACGAGGGAAACAAAAGAAAAGACTACCTGAACCGAAACAACCCCGTCTACATCAGCCGGGTCGTGTCTGCCATGGTGAGTGAGAGCAGATTCAGAGTAAAACCTATAAAGTTCATGATAGGAATAAATCACTTTCTTTCACTTTTTTTCACCAGTGTTTTTATTTACTTTGCATGACAACACGAGCGCCACTGCTGCCTTAAAAAACAAGTCGTGGCTTGAACCAGTGATGAATACACACCTTCTGCAAAGCTCTGAACACTCAATATGACATGCAGATACTGTAATTATTGCAGCGAAGCAGTCGTTAGAAGTATCTATTTTACTGCCACTGGGAGTCATAATTATCTCCAAGACATGCGGTGCCTGAGCTCACTTTACGATCTTTTGAAGCTGAAACACCAAGATGGAACATTACGTTTGTCTTCTCTTTTCTGTTTAGATCAACAGTGAAGACGACCGTGGAGTGTTGAAAGGAAACTGGTCGGGTGACTACAAACAAGGAGTTCATCCCTCCTTGTGGACGGGGAGTGGAGACATCCTGATGCAGTGGGCCCAATCTGGTTACAGCCCAGTCATGTATGGACAGTGCTGGGTGTTTGCAGCCATCATGTGCACAGGTGATTATTCCATAATTCAAAATGAAATCACAGACAAAGATATCAGTCAAGCATTCCTTATTTTTCTGCTTCACTGCACTTTTTTTGCCGCCTTCCATAACCTGTGCTGCACCCCTTGGGATATGACGACATGACTGATGTCTAATCAGTTTGCACATCCAATGATTTGTTTTGTTTTCCATGACACAGATAGTTTCATCAGTATGCAAACACCTATCTGTCTGCTTCTGATTACGTCTTTCAGTCATGAGGGTTCTTGGCATTCCTTGCCGCGTCGTCACAAATTTCAACTCTGCTCACGACACCAATGGCAACCTGGTGATTGAGGAGTACTATAGCAAAACAGGGCAGAAGCTGGAGCACAACGGAGACAGCATATGGTCAGTAGCAGATTCCACTTTTGAACCTGTTTACAGAGAAAATTAAATTTTTTGTGACATGCAACCCTGGTTTGTTAAATCACTTTTTGATTTGCAAGACAAGCCTTTTCACGCTTTGGGATATCTTTTTACCAGGAACTTCCATGTGTGGGTGGAGTGCTGGATGACTCGCCGGGATCTGGGAGCTGAAATGGATGGTTGGCAGGTTCTGGACCCGACCCCCCAGGAGAGGAGTGGAGGTGAGAAACGTCTCTGGTCCTCTTCTGTCATCTCTGACCTTGTTTTCCTGATTAACCCTTCCTATAACTTTCTTTTCTTTCCTCTTTCTTCCCAGGAGTATTCTGCTGCGGCCCAGCCCCGGTCAAGGCAATCAAGGATCGGCGCATTGACCTGTACTACGACATTCCCTTTGTCTACGCCGAGGTGAATGCCGACGTCCACAGAATCATAGTGAGCAAGGGTCAGGTGCTCAGCTGCCACAAAGACACAGACAGAGTGGGATCGCTCATTTGCACCAAAGCTGTTGGTTTACCCAGGCAGCAGAACATCATAGGAGACTACAAAAGCATCAAAAGTATGAGCCAAAAACAGAAAATACATTCTTGAAGCGGCATAATGTTCACTCTAAAGCGCTCATGTTTTCCTTTCGATGTTTACATTATAGGTCTGACGTCAACACTTCACAGCACAAGAAGTTCCACCCTTTCAGACAACTCAACATCAAGGAGAGGTAATTATGAGTTTTTAAATTCAATTCTGAAATTTGAACATATAAATCAGACTTATCATTTGTTTAAACACCCGTCATCTCATGCGCTGGCTTTCTTTGTGTTTATTACAGCAAGCACGTCCAAGGGGGTGTTAGTCTTCCTGACCCTGCACAAAGTCCCTGTTGTGGGGGAGCCTGTCCGCTTCACGGTGAAAATCATCAACAAACAGAGAGCTTCCAAGATGGTGAAAGTGCATCTCAACGCCCAGGCTAAAGAATACAACAACAGCCCCTCAGACACCTTCTGGGAAACACACAGTGTCACACAACTGGCACCCATGGAAGGTAAAGTCACTTTCAGCTCATCTACAGACTCAAAATGTTTCCCTTTTACAGGACTGCTGAGGTTTACCTTTCTGTCCCTTTCTCCTTCTGTCTGTCCAGCCAAGGTTCTTCAACAGCAGATCCTCCCAAACCAGTATGAGGACGTGGTGGGAGACGACCTGATCAACCTCGCAGTAGTGGTGGAGGACATGGCCAGTCAGGAGCAGGCCCTGGCCATGGAGGAGTTCAATATCGCCAGCCCAGGGCTCACCTTACAGGTACTTGAGAGATTCTGAGTGTTGTTGTGAGTGTTAGCTTTGATGGCAAAGTCCCTTCTGTTTAGAGATTAAGAAAATAAAAGGCAGGTATTAGGCTCTTTAAATGTGTGATGGTAAGATTAAAGAGCTAGCCTTCATCTAGCTAGTCTTCACAGTCTTCACAGTCTGTTTTGCACCCACAATGGATAATGGTCAAACATGAATAACTTTATTTAAAATGTTAACAGAAATTCCAACTTTTAGACACCGGATATGTATTATTATTATTTGAGGGAAGTACTCAAAGGAAATTTTCAGGGTTCACTAACAGAAATGTCGTCTTCAGATTGCAAATAAGCACTCCATCGTACCTGGCAAAGAGCAGACTGCCACGGTGGCCTTCACCAACCCATTTTCTCTCCCGGTGAGCGGAGTGCTGACTATAGCTGGCGCCGGGCTGATCAATGGCAAGATTTTGTTCAAGTAAGAATGTCTTTAATTTTCATGAACATGTTGAATGTTTTTTATGTCATGGCTGATTTATGCGCTTCATGAATGGAAAAAAAAAGAGTGTGTGAAGGAATGCTCAAATATAGGAGTGTCACTGCTCAGTACAGCACGTCTTTGTTGAGGGAATGTAAGCTTGTTACACTTGCATTGTTCTGCTTATGTTTGTGTTGAGTGTTCAGGCAGGTGTGGCTAAGATAACCAATTAAATGTCCCATAGCTTCAGAGCTAGCCAATAATTAGTTTCAAGCTTGCTTGACTGTAAGAGGATTGTGATTAATAATAAACAAAAACATAATCTTACAGTGTGTGCTAACTTCAGACATCCACAAGGAAATAAGCTTTTGTTAGCTGTTGCAAACGAAATTGGTCTATTGCAGTCATTTCAACAAGATGAATGCATGTCAGACAGTAGTATTTTGTAGCACTTTGTGAATCCGTCTCTGTCTTCTCTTTGTCTTCGTGCAGGATGCCTTTGCTGCGTCCAGGAGGAAAAGTGGAGCAGCAAATCACCTTTGTCCCCAGCATGGTGGGAGTTAAGATGCTACAGGCCAACCTATCACTCACAAACATCAATTCCACTATCAGAGGCTTCAAGATGATCTTTGTCAACAAGGCTTAAATCCTGGGTCCTTTCATTCGGACGCAATACTTGGCATTTCTGATGTCAGCCTTGTTTTGCTTGCACATTTTTCTCTTTATGTTATAAAACGCCTCCCAACTGAAACTAAGACAAGCCAACAACATGGTATTATCAGTTATGAGGGAACCCATTCAAATTACTGTCACCCAAACCTTTGTTTTTATAATGCATCTACGTGTATGATCTAAATGTGATTGTAAATAACAATGATTTATTTTGCTATTTATTTTATATTTGAGCCATGAAAATGAATACTGCTACTTGAATCCGCAATTTTACTGTATTTTTGTACTTGCTTTGTTTGAAGAATAAAATAAAAAACTTAAAAAAAAATTCTGCCATATATCATATTTTTTGTCAAATTTATGTACACTATATGGACAAAAGTATTCAGACACCTGACCATCATACCAACAGGGACTGTAATGACATTGTATTCAAATACATACACGTTTAATATGGAGTTGGTCCCCCTTTTGCAGCTATAACAGCTTCTACACTTCTTGGAAGGCTTTCCACAAGATTTTCCTGTGTTTATGTGGGAATTAGTGCCCATTCATTTTGTAGAGCATTTTTGAAGTCAGGCACTGATGTTGGATGTTCAATGGGGTTGAAGTCAGGGCTCTGTTCTCAGTTCTTCCACATCAAACTCATCAAACCATGTCTTTATGGACCTTGTTTTGTGCGTTGGGCCCCGTCATGTTGGAACAAAAAAGGGCCTTCCCCAAACTGTTGCAACACAGTTGGAAGCATAGCATTGTCCAAAATGTCGTGCAATGCATGCCTTTCAATACTAACTTCTGCAGAAAAGCCCCTGGTATGCTGAAGCATTAACATAGCCTTTCACTGGAGATAAGGGGCCTAGCCCAAACCCAGAGAAAAAGCCCCTTACCATTATTCTTCCTCCACCAAACTTCACAGTTGGCACAATGCAGTCAGTGATGTGGTCAAGTGTGGCCAAATGCTTTTGTGGATATAGTGTATGTGGATTTGTTATTGCAGTTCTTTTTCTGCCCTGAAGGAGGAGATCTTTCCCCAAAAAAGGTGACTTTAGCTCAGTTTGCATGAAATGCATCTCATGATAATTGTATGAAATTCACACAAGGACCATTCATCATTTATTTATTTGTCATTTAATCCCTCTTGTTTCATACGCCTCTGGGTGGAGAAACTCTGCAAAATTAAATGAAACTCAACTCTCCTTTCCCCACAATGCAATTAATTTATCTTTATTAATCTATTTTAACTGTCTGTCAAAACAAATCGACAATAAAGCATTATATACAAATCATAGCTAAGCTGACAGGCAGTGTAAACGGCACATGCACAACCATACCAGTTCATCTATATTACAAACAGGTTATTAGGAAAGTGAACAAAGACAGAAAAGAAGGGGAGTTAAAGCATGACAACATATACAACCCAGAATCAAAAGTAAGGATTCCAGCACCAGCCTATAATACAGCATCTTCAAGACAAAAAATGTGTTTGGTCTTTGAAGGTTTTTTTTTTATGTCAAGCTCCCAAACTTTTTATATCTAACTGTGTTGTGAATTTAACCAATAATAAATAGCTCACATTTTAATGGTAAAACACAATCAGACTATTTTCAATAGCCTCTACCTATGAGGAGAATATTATCTGACATGTATCTAGCTGACAAACAAAGAAAACAATTCTATAATAAAAGTGAAGGCAAAATCTATCCAACGTAACATCATAACTTTGAATCTTCTATTTTCGTCTTTAAAATAGTTTTGGTAAGTGGAAAATGGGATAAGTCTCACAACAAATAAACAAAGACACAGCAGAACAAACAATCTAACAACAAAGAGTTTTTCATCCATGCAGACATACTTGCTGTGTTCAATAAAAAGGATTTTGCATTCAGTGCATCAATAAAGTTGAGATGGACTGAATAAAAAAAAAGGACTTTTTTTTTTTTTATAAAAAGTATGCAATATTAACCATAGTTCCCTGGGGTTAGTTATGAAGCTTTGGTCCCTCATTTTACTTTGGTCTTTTATCTTGGTTCAGCACTTTTGGCTTCATGTTTATGTGTCATGGATAAACTACAGCCTCGCTTCGAAATCCTCACAGTTCCTTTGGCTTGGGTGTGAAATTGTCCGCCTGGGTGCTCACTGGGGATCAGATGCCTTGCTGCAAACCTTGAAATAGTGATGCTGACTCTGAATCAGTCTATAGGGCGCACCATCTCCCTCCAGCTGCACTCAGGAGTTCCGAAGCTTCTTGTGATTTGGGTGGAGGGGCAGGGCGTGAACGACTGGCGCCCTCTAGAGGTAGTCCAGCTCCAGTGCATGGCTCAGGGCCTCCAGATCGGCCCGACAGGACACTCTCCAGAACGGCATGTTTTTCTGAGAAAACAAAAATAAAATAAGAATTAAATACTACTTTAATGTAAAACATGCAAACTTAAGCAAGTTGCAGTGCTCCTGCAGATGCAGTGCAGATGTGAAATAAGGACTGTGGTTTGGAGGGGGATTGCAGTATGTGACAATGAACATGTGGTCTATAATGTGCAGAAGCATAATGGAAAAAAAGATTTGCTGAACTGCCAAATTCAGGGAAAATTTTGACATTTCAATGTAAAGATTATTAAAAAAAACAGAAACAGACTGAGACACAGAAGCTGCAGAGAGTGTGTCTTTAGGTTAACTGATTAGTTGAGGCCCATCTTTCAACAGACAGAGTCATAAAAAACACCCAGATTGAGTTATACCTTCTTGGCAACGGCCTCTTCTTCGGCTCCATCTCCTATCACCACATATACTGCTCTCCGACCAAACCTCTGAGAGACACGCTCAAAACAGCTCTCTTTGCCTTTGAAGAGAGGGAAAATTTAAGTTTAAATATCAAAATAAATAGTACCTTTGAAAAACGACTTAAAAATGGGAAATATATTTAATTTATTACCATAGGAAAAACAATCACAATAGGATTAATGTTGGCTGCATTTTTGATCATTTTCTCACTGAACCTTTCTCCTCTTCATTTTCCTACCTGTCTTGGTGGCGCTGTATATGTTCTCTATGGGGAAAGCTGAGCCCAGGCCGTACAGTAACACCTTGGAGAGGGCTGGGATGAGCTGGGTGGTGGTTACCAACACATTCACACAGTTCGGCCTGGAACAGGACGGGACAGACGCATTTTCAATTCACTCAACTCACAATGGCATATAGAGAAAAATAAACAAAATATAGCACAGGCAGCAGCGAATTTTAAATGACCCGCTGATGCAAATCAAGCCATGGTAGCATGAACTGACCTCGAGTTGATGAGAGCCAGAGCTTTGAGTGCTTGAGTCAGCCACAGGTCAGTCAGGACCTCCATCTCCCTCCTCAGCTGTAACCACTCCTCACGCTTGGGGCTGCCCAGCAAACCTGCCCACCGGAAAGATACACAAACATGATGATGGTCAATCAAGGAAGACATGAAGTCTTATATCTCCAGTGCAATTAAATCTCATTTACTGAGAAATTGCAAAACAGCAAGACTGTCTGCAGTCTCTGGTTGGACGAATCTCACACAACATCCTCTGGCCAAAACCTCATGGACATGCTTTCCAGTTAAAGTTAAAGCAGTTAAAGCAGAGTTAAAGCAGCTTTCTGTAATCAGTAGTGCACAAGAGTCTGTACTGAACAACAACTTAATATAATAGATAAATATATTAGTAATAAAACACATAATTTTGACAAGATTCTTCTTCGTCATCATATGCTCACCGCATTTACATCCCTAATAGAGGTTTGGCTGATGCACAAACTGGAGCTTCAGAAATAAAAAAAAGCACTTTTCTGAGGTAGCTTATATAATTTGATATGAGTAAAAACAAAGAGAAAAGCCAGACAAATTGCTGTGGTCTGAAGCTCTGATGTGTTCAAAATGTAACTCTAGCTTGTGGTCTAGCAGCAGGTAAATATTTATATATGTCTACGGTGATATTAATCGCATGATCTTATTGTTACTTATTTTTTGTCATTGTTGTTCTAAATTCATTGCTAGAAGACCAAAGATAACCCTTATTAAACCTCAGAGAAATATGAGCTAATCTAAATATCTGGGGTGCCTGGACACAGCAGTGTCATATAAAGAAAGCCGAGCTTACCCCCGACATTATTCTTGTATGTGCTGTAGATCTCCTTGACTCTGCGGTATCGGAAAGCCAGTTTCCTCATCCAGTCCACCCCTCCGTGCACCCCGGACCCAAGGCACAGAGAGCCGGCTCCTGCTGGGCTCTGGAAGCCGTCCGACCCAAAGTTATAAGTGCTGCAGAATCACAATACAGGAAACAGTCAGGATATAGATCATAAACAGACACACACTGCATTTTCCCAGAGCATCCTATAGCAGCACTATCATCGGTGTGTCAGAGCGAATGGGATCTCAGAATTGTTACAGCTATATTCATGCATGCAGTCGCTAGCTCCAGGAATTGATTCAAACTATTCAGGTTATGAACAAGGAGGCAGTGCTTAAACCATTCATTAAATTTAGGTAGGTGTGCCAGTGCGACCACAAAAATGTCAGGGACAAGAAACGCTTTAAAACTGAACATCGCAGACACCGAGTGTTAGCCATGAAGGAAGCTTTGTCAGTAAGAAATCATTAAGTATATACATTCAGCACGGCTAGGATAAATATAAAAACATCTTTCGAAAGGAAAGGGCCAAGTTCAATAAAATAAATACTTCAAAAAAGTACTTTGGTTCAGTCTGGCTCTTTCTCAAATCACTCCTAAAAGTACCTTAAAGTGCTTCAACAAGTTTGTGCAATAAAACGTCTGGACTGCGGGAGACAGGGGAAATGATAAAGAGATATTTTGATGAGAAATGAAAGCGTTGGATAATCCTGTGACATATTATATGGCTGTGGAAGTCGGGAAAATAAAAGACATGCACATGCTTGCATGCATGAACACACACAGACAGAGAAGCGCACACACTCTTCGTCTCATCTCTGTGCCTTTTTCCTCCTGTGCACTAAAAACCCAGAGGGCAAGTCTGGTTCACAAGCCACAGCAGAACTGTCAGCGTCTCAGTAACCCGGTAAGTAAGTACAGTAACACAGTAGAAGCTTTACCTCAGGTCCTGTCCGTTGTCGTCTGATGCCACGTCATCAATATGAACCTGGTCACATTCCTGGGAAATGAAAAGGAAAACGGATATATGAAGAGATCCATTTCAGCACCGAGCCCTGTACAGGCAGGTCTCCTCTTTAGGGGAGCCTCTGGGAGTGATAGCAGCTACAGAAATATATTTAAAAAAAAGAGCTAAAATTGAAGACAAGAAAGGAGGAAATAAGGTGTCGGGACACGGGACAGCGAGGCGCCAGAGGTACAGGACAGTCAACATAGCTGTGCAATTCTAGTGTAACCACGCAGTAAATTAAAGTAAAGTAAATCTGCGTTTTTTATAACATGTTCAACATTTTGGTTAAAAAAAGAATTGTCTGAAGAAAGACCCATTGTCTCTGACAAGTACAGTGGTGTGTATATTGTTCCTCTCTATTGGACGTTAATGCAACCAACCAACCCACAGGGATTAAAACCGCACTGTAGCCTAAACTTGTGACTACAGCCAAAACACCTTCAGCAATATGCAGTTAAAGCAGAAACATGAAAACAGTCATTAAGACTGGAGAGGTAGGATGAAAACAAAAACAAGGAGCTTTAATCCATCATAATTGGCCGGGAGAAAATACACAAATACAAGAGCGTCAAACAACCAACTGGGAACTCGGTTATTTCTCCTCTTATTTCTCTGCCTTCATCCTTTTTCAAGACTCTAAGAGCCACAGTTTTCTAACTTTCGCACACACATAATGCACATGCGGTGATCCACGTGCCCAACCATGCACACGTGTGCAAAAAGCCCTAGAAGAACTCAAAGTTGTCACGCAGTGGCTCAGGATAGACAGGGTCTCCTATCACCTTTCAGCCATCTTGAGTCAGACGGAGACGCTACCTCATCTTCCCTCCGTATCCACATAACTCAATTCTCAGGGGCCACGATCCCCCTCCCACTCAGGTGCCACTCGCCCCTGCAGAGTTACTATGACCACACGATACAGGAGACCCCTTCAGCAATTATATATGCCCTGAAATTCAGAGCCCACCGAGGGTGCTCATTTTAATTCAGTTTTAAGAGCTGGAGGTGGAATACAGGTTTCTACTTATATCAGCTGTTTTTAACAGAATCTTTCAACTGGAAACTTTGACTCTGATTAATCAGGCAGCCATGCGAGCAATTACAATTATGTGATTACAGCTATGGCAGCAGTGATAACGCTCGTAGCCACTGATGTAGCTACTGACATTGGCACGACAAGATAATTGTACGTCAAGACTTAACAGCAGTTGTCAGCCGGCTTTGGCCTACTGCTTTAGAGGTTTACTGAGCCTTGACAACAAAAGAGTGGATAAAAACTGGGTTTGCAAATGGCTTTGTTGGCTCCTTTCCCTCCTCCCGACTGTTCCTCCTCCCATTTGACTAATTTTCCTCTTGGATACTCAGACACACACCTATAATTACTGCACACTGTGTACTTGTTCTCTCTCTCTGTCCCCTCTCTAATCTTTTTTCTTTGTCAGAACAAGGCAGAGGAATGCGGAATGAAAAACATATGAACTCCTCAGTCACCAGCAAGTAGTAAAACTGCATTTTAATGATCACTTGGAGTTTCTTTTAAGTCGTCCTTTTCAGAGGTTGCAGCAATATCCACGCTAACTGTGGTGGACTTTTAGGCAGCAGGTTAGGTCTGGTTGTGCCAGCAGTTAACAACCCCTCCTTTTAATATTCTTGCTCAACTGAGGAGGGCAAATTGTTTGGAAAATGCTGTAGTAAGAATTAATACAGGATAGATGTTGTGTGAGGGGATTTCTACAATGACTGCCACTGTGCTTTATGCCAGGTAAGGAAACAGCACCCAAATGTCAAACCTCTTGCTAGGCTGTTGCAGGGAAGGTTTCCTGGTCAACAGTATGCCAGCTTATAGTGCTGGATATATCCGCGCTGCAGCTATTTTCCAACTTACTGGAAAAAATTCTAAGTTTCACAATCATTTTAAAAAAAAATTGACTACTGCAAGGGGAATATGGAATAAGCAGTAAAGTAGTGCAATATTTATGGTAAAGTATTGCATGATGTCCAATATGCAGGTTCGATTTTTTTACTGATAAAAGTTAATAAAGCAAGCGTGCATTTTTTTTTTTTACATTTCCCTGACACTTTCTTCATGGATCAACTATCAGTTTGAAATTAGAAAGGAACTCACCTCCAAGTCATTGAAGAAGAGTCGCGAGTCGGCCAGGTTGAAGATCATCTCCTCCATCCACAAACCAAGAGACACTGCCTTTGAGGAGTCCTAATACACACACACACACATATACAGACACACAGACAGACAGCCAACCCCAGATTAATAAACACTTAAACACATTAAAATGAATGAAAGCTGGTTTGTAAACTACAGCTTGTGCTTTGACCAAGTTAACAAAAGCAATGTCAGAAAAACAGCTCTCTGTCACTCCAGGAGCTGCACCCTTATTAATTAGTTAAAAATAAAATCCTGGGCTGAGGCTGAGATTGATGGCCTAAGAGGTTTGGTATTTAGAGAATAATCAGCAAAACCGGATTATTGAACATCATCACTCTTGTCATTATCCTCGCCTTGTCAGTGCAGCTGCCTGCTTGTCTCTTAAAACAGCTTTCCTTTCACTTCCTCTGCAAACTCGTCAACGGGACTGACATAAACAGGTTTCAGGGAGAGGCGAGTGCGAATATTTATCTGTCAGTCAAACGCTCGGCAGATTTTTATCTTCTTCTTGTTTTTAGGGACATATTTGTCTTGGCTCTCTTTATTTCAGCCTGCCATTCTTACCCAAAACACCCAACAGGCTCCCTGGTTTATTGGAAATATCTATAAACAAAGGCCATTTCATCCACCCTTCACTCTTGGTGCAAAACCATTTTGAACACATTTTTATACAACTAGTTTACAGTCCATTTTTTCAGTCTTCTTAACGCTTAACCCTATCAGTGTTTTTGAAACAACTATTCCTTTGCTGAGCCTTTCATTGGTTTAGCATGCAAAAATAATCTAACTAATGTACTAACAATACCAAGAGTCTACAGCCCTGTTAGACTCTGAAAGGCTGTACAAAGCAAAACGCTTAAATCAGCATGCCAGCATGTTCACAATGAAAACCCACCCAATAATTTCTCACAATTCATTTTTATTACGATTGTAATGTCAATGCAAGCAAAATGCATCAAAACAAAAATCTGAAGCAGAAAAAGTCACAAAAAACAAGTCTTTGTTGCTAAAACAGACTGATGTGGCCCTTTAAAAACATTTCTCCTCTGCTTTACTTCTTCTCTGCAGTGGATTTAACAGTTCAAAGACAATGAGGTATTGCAGACTTTTCATGATTTTATCTGGTCGGTTATATCAGTAAAAAAAATGAAGGGGCAGGTGTCTTTGTTCATGTCAGTCTGCCACCTTCTTTCAGTGCCTTCTCCTCCTATGAAAACTTCACACCACCCAGCCTCTCTTTGCTTGTTCTTTCTTATCTCGCATGGAAAAAAACAAACACATGTGCAGGTGTTGCATTACACCAACTCCAATTTTCTTAATAAGCAAATTATAAATCATCACCCGCAGAAACACGTAAATCATACTGCGCAGGCAGTCGGGCCGGACAAACAACATGAGCTTGGTGTCAAGACTAAAAAAGCAGGTGTGTACGTGTGTACGTGTGTGTGTGCTTATGTGTGGCATATTGTTTTGATGGTAGTCTTGGCTCGTCATTGGCAGAAAAAAAGCAGAGTGGTGTCAGCCAAAGGTGAACGTTAGATTAGTGCATCTGAAATGACAAGCAGAGCTGTATTCTGGCTCAAGATGGTATTAAAAAAATGGGCTTAATGACACAAGTGGGGTAAATGATGACAATTAGAGAGTGCCTCCCTCCCCCAAAAAAAGGAAAGAAAGAAAAAGGTAATTGAGGACGAAGGGCAGAAAAAGTTCAGTAGGAGGAGTAGAAGGATGATAAGAAGAAAAGACGAGGGGAGGATTGAGAAATGTTGGCCAGAAGAGGAAGAGATGAATGGAGAGGATGGAGAGGGAGGGGTCAAAGGCTTAAGAGAGGATTGTTCTGCTTGTCTAATAATTGAAATAATTATCTGTAATCACCTTCCTCCAAAAACGAGGGCAGCTCTGCAGAGAAGGACAAATAAAAGCCTCTTTCTGATAATCCCAGAGAAGAATTTAAGAAGACAAAAAAAGAAAGGAAGGAAAAGACAAAAAAAATGCACCCAAAGAATTTAGTTCCCACCTTTACTCTTCTTATGTAGTGGATGCCTGATATGAAAGACAGAGCTGGGGGTGGGATTCAAACACGTGAGAGGACAGAGAGGGGTTCTCTATGATAGATGAGATAATGGAAGAGCTGTTACAGCGGGAGGGGAATCAGCCCCTTATGTGGATCTCCATTCACCTCTGCCTCAGCAAGATGGTGAAAACAACTGTCTTTCAACACGCCCATTAGTCTTTCCTGCACGCTGGGCCCAGACTTGCCTTTACGTGGAGATCCAAACATTTGTTTATGATAAGAGTTTAATAGGCTGGCCCTAATGGGGGAACAGTGAGGCCTGTTAAAAGTGGACAAAAAACCGGGGCACAAAACAGTAAAGTGGAGAAATGTCAGAAAAAATGTATTAAGGTTGTCAAAGTAGGATGAGTTGGCAGAGAGAGAAAAAAAAGGAAAAAAAGGGCTTCTAGCTTGTAAGCTGTCTTGACGCTTTGAAATTTGTTAATCTGTTTTTCCGCTGTCACTCATTTAATTCCTCTGCTGCATGTCTGAGTTTTGATGTCAGAGTCTGTCCAACTGAGCTTCCCTGGATCCAGCAGCGGGGTGTTTGGGTGGTGGGAGGAACCAGGGATTTTTGGCACATGAGTCACATTTCAACACAACCTCTCTCTTTCTCTCTCTCTCTCGTTGTCTCTTCCTCTCCATGATTCCTTTCGACCTCCCCCCACCCCCAAAACCCCCTCTCCGTGGCAGGAAAGAAAGAAAAAGAAACAACGGCATGCACGGCCCGCCGGGGGCTAAACCGATCAGAAACACTGCTCTCAAACTCCCATCAGCCTTGTGTCAACCCGCAGGGGGACCGTGAGAATTCAAAACACAGATCCCTGGCCAAAACCAAGAAACGCACCACTGTCCGCCCCTTGTCAGCTGCTCGTCTGTTATGTAAAGGTCCCACCGGCTGTCAGTCATGCCGCGGGATGCCGGGGTAGCTAAACAACTCCGGTGCATTATGAAAAGAAACAAGAGGGCAGAAAGGCAAAACAGCCAGCGTGTGAAAATGCTCAGGGATGAGCCCCAAAGGTCGTGGACTCGGTTCGGGCAGCCAAACCTTTGACTGTTAGTCAAATAAACACTTGATGGCTGAGACAAAGGGTGATTTGACTAAAGCAAGATCACACTGGTTTGTTGTTGAGTGGATTTTGTGCCAAACTGTGCCTCCCTTCCGTATAATCAACTGTTGTCAACTCAAGTGTGATGAGCTGCAGCACGTACCTCTTACAGTGAATGACAACCGTATCACCGTACCTTGCCAAATCGTGAGGAGAAGGTTCCCGTGAGGAGCGAATGGAAAATGATGATGGTTTCATCCAGGTCCCAGATAAATACACGCTGCAGTGAAATAACAGATATGTAATGTTAACCTCAGGAAGGTTTATGTGTGTGTGTGAGAGAGAGGGAAAGATAAATATTCTCAAGAAATACTGATAATTTTTAACACTGTGTGAGTGTTTACCTCTATATCGGAGTCCAGAGGTGGAGCAGGGTCGCTGACTCTTTTCCTCCCCCTCAACTTCCCATCGGACCCCCTTCGTGCTGGGACCCCCTCCTCTTTACCTGGTGTGGGGGGGCTGGGCGGTGGGTGGTACTCTCCTAAAACAAACACCCATAAGACACAGTTGCTAATCAGCCTCTATGAAACAACCTTTTTCCACATCCAAACTTAGAATTATCAAATAGCATTTATCAAGAGCATGTTAAAGTTCTGCAGGTTTTACATGTTAAAGTGAACTAGACAAAGAGTCAAAGACAATGCAAAAGTTGCTGTTAAATTAAAGGAAGTGTAGGTTCCACCCCAGAGACTTGTAGTATTGTATCCTGTTGTTTTTTTGTTTTGTGTGTCTGTATCTTTTTCTGTAGGTTCTTTTTGTGGGTACCAATAATGCATAAAGCTTCCCTTTGTTAGAAGGGAAACAAGTGTGCTTTTGTTTAGTGTAAGGGTTGGGTAAGGTGTGATGTGGATGTAATTCCATAGCAGGTCTGAAGATAGGTATTTATTGGATATGCGTGGCTCGTATATGAGGCACGCCATGCCCTTAAAAAAAAATGAAACAACGAAACAAAAAGCAACCTAAACATCATAAAAATCCAGACAGGAAGCACGTGTGATCCTTCACTCCTTACCTGTGTGCGACTCTGGGCTGTGATTGGGCAGCATGACGGGATGTTCTGGATGCTGATAGGCTAATGGAGCTGTGATGGCAGCAGGGCTGATGTTGCTGCCGGTCAGGTAGGGGCTGTTGTAGTGATGTGAGTTATAATACGGAGAGTACTGGCTCTGGCTGTAGCTTGAGTACGCTGAAAACTCCTGTCAACAACATCGTAAGCAATTACTTTAATTAGTCAGTGTAATTTAAATGTGAACATTACGTTACATACAAGACAGCTAATAAAGGAGCTAAACTAAGACGTTATTTGACACGATTGCTGTATTTTCAGGTAAATTTTTCCTTGTGTTAACCAAAAATGAAGGTGTCATGTTGCGGAAGCTTTCCAAAGTTACATTACTCACTTGCTGGGTAGGGTTGAATGGGGTTGAACTGGAGATTGCATGGGTGCCTTGAAAAATTCCAGATGAAATACCACCACCTGGGAAACAATGCGAAGACAAAGGTCAATATTAATCATCGATCAATGAATGGTAATTTCACAACATTCAATCTGATTTGTGAAAGTGTGTAGGGGGGGAGTAACGAGCAGTAAAACTTTGACTCCTTCCTCGGTGACAGCTCAGTGCTGCAGGGGCTGAGGATGAGATTTATGTTTGACATAACAATACAGGTGGGAAAGTCTGCTGCTGCTGCGGTGGCTGCGGCTGCTCTGGGAAGCATCTCAGTCTAATCAAGACAAGGCAGGAATGTCTTTCTCCGAGCAATGCCCCCCCCCCACTTGAAGTGACGCTGCCTCACCCTGCATCTTTCTGTCAAGTCTGTCTGTAATGTTTGTTTGTCTGATAAATTACTTCTCCTGTTATCTAATTACCTCCACCTAAGGCACTGGATAACATCTCTAATTTTCATTCCATTATTCCTGTTTGTCACTTAGCTGGATATTAATTCTGTAATGCCAAGTCTATCATATTTGACACGTGAGTTTTTGAGACCTCTACATCATCATCAGTGTGATTTTTTTTTTCCAGAGAAAACCTGATGTAAACAATCAAAATGCCAGAAAATACTAAAATAAATAAATAAATAAATAAATTAAAAAAAATGCAGAATATAGCAAATATTATACAAATTAAAAATCTTTGCAAATTGATAGAGAATTATCAGTGAACAAGTACACTGCTTACTGACCACGGGGTTTAAACAAGTTTAAACAGTGATGCTAACATCTCTATTATGGCAAAATGGTGCTTTGAGTTAAATGCTAATGCCAGCACACTAATAGTGATAATATTAATACACCGATGTTTACGACATTCAAAATTGTAGTTAAGTGTGTTTAACATTTAACTTTTGCTTATTGGCCTGAAAGACAAAGTGCTACTGAGGCTGACGAATTAGAGACTGAATATCTGCAAAACAAATGACCCAAGTATTGGAGAAGTTTATACATGATAATTACACTAAACGAAAAGTGAATGGATAAACACTTATTACAGATCATCCTATGGGGAACATGAGTATCTGATTTAATATCTAATAGCTGTTGACACATTTCAGTGTGTTCAGAGTGGTGGGGCAGCTGCATTACAAAAAAGCAGCCACAATCTGAGCACACACAGTACATCTCATCTGTCACAAGGTTAAACAACGTGTGTCCATTGATATGAGCAAGATATACTTTGACGGTTGCTTCAGCAGATGATTGTGTGTACTGCAGTGAGATTATCTTTATTCAAATAGGGGACAGAATAACATCAGCAAATAATTGCTTTGTTTCCAACCGTACTGTTTACTGAATGGGTGTTTTTTGCTATGTTCAAGAGTAATGTACAATTACTACAATGTAAATTAAGTAGTCAGGGGTCATGGTTGAAGGTTGATTTAGTATTAATTTCCTTGAAGGTTGTTTTGACACTGTTTGACTTTTGAAATTGATAAGGATTTATGGTACTCTTCCCTTCCTGACACGTCCGGGTATATTTTTTTAAGCTGCACTTCCTCGTGGCATCATTTCTTCAGTGCCCTGTTTTCTCTTGCTCTCTATCTATTCTTCCCCCAGTCCACGGTGCATGACAAACAGCAGAATAATGACTCAATGGAAGAACCACACTGAAACCTCCCCGGACAACACAACAATCCTCAAAGTGACTAAAGGAAAAATACAGGAGGTCTCTCGAGTAAACACAAAAAGGCTCCCATAGTCCCCATTTGGTTTCAGTTGTAGACACATTGTACAGTAAGTGTATGTTTTCAATGGCTTTTGTATGTGTGTGTGTGTGTGTGTGTGTGTGTGTGTGTGTGTGTGTGTGTGCCTGTGCAGTGCGTGCATGCTTGTGTATTGTGTACAGTATAATGGATGACATGGAAACATTCTGAAATCCTACAAACATTGGGTTGTTGTTGCAGTTTATTACCGTTTGAAGTTTTCAGTTAATGATTTATGCATAAAAATATTCAAACAAATTTATTTTGTTTGGGAACAGTGTCCTTCAAACTCAAAATGCGCTCTGTTAAGACGCTGTTTGTTGGTTCAACGGTCGTACTCTAGCAGGGCACAGTCACTGAAGGCTTTGCAGTTTGTAAGAGGTTGCATCAAAAGTGTGTTTACATGAATATTTACATTCCCGCATAATGTCTGACATCTGAATATTCTCTTAAAGAGGAAGTGATATGGAAAACTACAGTTATCTGGAAAGGGTCAGAAAATGAAAGCTGGTAAGTGGAGATTGTGTCGGTATTTGTCAACTACTCTGAGGTCAAGAAGTGTGTAGTCTTGGCTGGATTTTGCACTTCTTCACAAACTAAAGCAGTGCTTCAACAATTTCTTGACGTGATGAAATATAATGTAATATTCTGACCTTTTTATGTCTGAATCCGGCCTGTATACTACTAGATGTGTTCTTTAACTGTGGTACATCAAGAGAAAGGGTCAGGAAAATAAGAATGATGAACAATTGTGTTATCATGTTAAAGGACAATTTCCTTTTTTTATGACTTCGGTCTCATTTTCGTAACTTTAGCCCTCATTTCCATCAGTTATGACGAATGGGAATTGCCAAGGCCTGCTACCACTGAAATCACTACAATCACGTCTGACCGGGCAAGAGCTGCGAGTGGTCAGACGATGAGATGAGTCGTAAACAGACCAACAGTTTGGCTTGGTTATCTTAACCACTTTATTTGGAGGTAAAACCACAAGACAGCGCACTCTGAATGTTGGTAATAATCCCTCATCACTCAGGGGAAAAAAAAAAAGGGCGAGGGCGCAATTACTGCAAGTGCGGCGGATCAAAGTTGGACCGCAAAGCTGGTCTGTAAACAGTGATAGATGTTTACAGCGAACAGTTTTTCATCTTCAATTTAAGTTTAGCTTACCTGTCGTCTGTGTGTGACTGCTACTGTTCCGTTTCCCCGTCATCTCTTGTTCAGCTTTGACCCAACATACGCGCTCTATCTGTAACCGTATTCCTAGCCAAATAAAATGGGTAAGATAATGTGGCTGAAATGCTGGCTTGATGAAAAATCTGCCTTATTCTGTCTGTTGCTGTGTTCCCTGATCTCACTTGATGAGTGCAATGCTATTATGACCAATCAAAACTAATGCCTGACTGGATTTATCCCATGAAAAACTCCAAATAAGCCCAAATTGCGGTTGATGAGCAGCTGCGGGAATGAAATTAGTCGGCCACCTTGGCATAAAGTCACACCAATGTGAGATTAAAGTAGCAAAAAAACTAACTCTTGAAAAAAAACAGGTGGCACGTGAATGCATAGGCCCATATAATAAAGAGATTAACTCCTATTCCAGTTAGTTGAGTACTGCGCATTTAAAGTATGCAGCAACAGGGGGAAATCAATCTGTTTACTTTTTAATCCTGGTTTTCTCTCCTCCGTCTCATCCATACAGTGGAAACAGGGTCATTCCCCAGTCTGCAACTTTAAACCTGCTCACCCCTCCGTAAAATGCACCTTAACCTCTCCCCTCTCACACACAAGGTCAATTTCACGCTGCTTTCAAAGCCATAAAGTCACACTGAGCGAGTCATGCTTTGGGCGCCGGACGACTGAGGAATGCGTACAGCACAGATACACACACACACACACAATTGCAATTGCAAACACACACAGCCATGCGTGGGCAGAGAGCTGCACAGCAAGTTGTTATTTTTCGGCTAAGACCCTCTGCCCATCTCCTGATCTCTCCCTTATTCTGCTCCTTCCCTCTCTTCCATCCTCTCTATTTTCTTTTCCTCTTCGTCTGCATGTTTTTTCTCGCTGTCTCTTTCTCTCCAACAGACACAAGCGCTCGCATGCTGTGTTGTTGGTCTGAGTGGAGAAAGGGGGCCTGACCCCGAGAAAAGAGGAGGGGTGGGAAGACTTTTGACGCCAGGAGTCCAGACCGCAGCTAATGGAGAACAGGTGTGGCAGAGGGAAGAAGAGGAAAAGAGGGAAAGATGAGGAGAGAGGAAAAAAGGAGTAAAAGAGGACAGCCGCACAGGGATGGATGCTCCCTCCAGTAAGGTTGAAAAGTGGTGCGTGGATGGTTTGTGGATGATAGTGTGCAAAATGCGTACGTTCGGCGTTTCAGACTGACCGTGTGTGTGCGAGGAGTAGCTGTAGAGACTCTGACTGGGGGGAGTGCTGCTGAAGTTGGAGTAGCCCAGTAGTCCCGTCTGTCCTGGAGAGTGGCTCAGACCGTCTTCAGTTTTAATGTCTAAGTGTGGAGAGATGCCATTAAACTAAACTAAAGACACCAGACCGACATGCAGTGTTACAGCCATTCTTTCAAAGAGGAAATATCATTGAATAATTTTGATCTTGTGTTACTGTATGTGATTAATTAATGTTATCTCAGTCTGTATTTTCCCTGCAGAGAGGTCACAACAATGCTTGCAAGTTAATTAGATGAAGCTACTGTGAGTAGTGAGCACACTGGCCCTTGATTTTGCATACACCTGAGTTATCATGTTTATCTGGTTTTTATTATGTATTCTACAGTAACATGCAGAATCTGATAATAATAATAATAATAATAATAATAATAATAATAATGATAATGATAATGATAATGATAATAATTATAATAATTATAATAATAATGATGATTAGCTGTAACATATCCCCCGCTAAATTTGAAACGATTATCAAAATAAAGCATGAATTCCAATGACTGTATGTTTGCGTGTACTTACTGTAAGATGGCATGCTGTAGCCCTGCGTGTGGTGAGTATAAGGTGTATACGGCCCTGCAGGCTGGAGGGTGGGGCTGTACTGAGTCTGTCCATACGCAGCCATGACACTTGTCCCCTTTAGCTGCCACTGAAGAAGGAGGAAACAGTGAGGAAACTCTCTTTGACAAGTTCTCCTTCTCTTTCTCCGTTACAACAGAACATTTGTTTTTTGTGAGTCTGAGGAAGAGCATACTCGGCTGTCAGAAGCACGCAGACGTGTCTCTTTTCTTATACAGACTAAATGAGTTAATGCTACAAACAGAACAAAGAAGATGGAATGCGTACAATGCATATGATCTGATGTTTTGCTACTTCTAGCATTAAACAAATGGCAAAAAAGAAATGACAAAATCTAGACTCAGTTAAAGAAAGAGTATCCCTTCCAATTCTTGGTCAAATAAGCTAAAAAAATATATTTAACAAGACAATTTAGATTTAAAAGAATTAAGCAGTTCCTCATTATTTCAGTCCACAGATATTAATAGAGCCAAATTGTAGTTTTTATTCTCTTTATTTTCTCTTCCTCTCCATAAAGACATACACTGCAGTGGATTAAAAAAGAAGTACTGCAACAAATGAAAAATGTTCATGCTCACCTGCAGTAGGTACGCTGAGTTTGAAATAGATAATATGAAGCCCTGTGAAACGTGAGTGAAAACAGAGAGGAAATGAACAATGAGCTTCAAATAAAATATAATTATAATCTAAAGGAATTATAATTAAGTGCTTCTCCCATGAGGTTAAATTAATGTTGTTTCTGTTTCAGATTATTCCTGAAAAATCCCATGCCCTTATTCCCATGCCTAATAATTTCCAGATTGGGCAGTATATCCATTAAAATAAGCGTATCATCGGGTGACCTCACAAAAACTAAACCTGCTAATAGATGACAGAGGCCTTTCATCTGTAGCACTTCACTTTGGTCTTTGTAGTTTTTAATCTCTCACCTGCCTCTGTAGAGAGAGCCGTATCCTCTTTATCCCGTCACACTGCTGTTAGTCAGGTTCCTCTCGAGCTGTCAACTCTCCTGTGGAAACAATAGCAGATGCACACCATCAGGACACAGGTATGCAGGTAAATGACACATGACGATGTGCCTCGGGCCCTGTTGCAGCAGGATGAGGAGGGGGTGGCTGATATTTTCTCCATGCACACAGTTCAAAAGGTGAGTAGGTTTAAGAACAGACAGACACAAACAGGATCAAGATGACCGTGGTATTGATGCGAAGAGTGTGGTAAGCGACATCGTCAGCCAAATGACAAGTTACAGGAACCGGACAGGTAACATTATTTCTGGGGAAAATGTTCTGAAATGCTCCAGTGTGCCACTGCTGAGTCATTCTGCTGTTTGGTGCACAGCTACTCACAGCTAGGAAACAAACCAGGAATGGAGGCAGTGGTCCAAATGCAAATTAATAGCAGTGTGTGGTGTATTCACTCTCTCAGTTGAGCAGAATTACTCATGTTTTTGGGCGATACGATGAGACAATGGAGCTTTGTAAGATAGGAGAGGATTAAATATGATGACGAGATGAGACAGGAGAGATTTTGCAATGCAATGTCTACTGAGGTTGCTATGTCTTTTGCTGAATTTCTTTCTTCTTTTAGGTCATTACAAGCAGGAAATGCAAATCAATAGGCTGTGTTGCTTTATGCCAATTTTGTATTTCTGTTTTTTTGCGTAAATGTGATAGTATACATTGATTTATTGAGTATTTAATTCATTGGATTAACCAAAAATAGACCGATTTGGGTTACAAACACTGTGGTAGAAGTTTCTGTCTACTACATATTGTCCACTCCACTGACAGAAGTAATGGGAAGATAAAAGAGTGAGAGAGAAAAAGGTGAAGAGGAGAGGGATGGAGAGGTCCTAGCTCAGTAAGCTGCAGGTCAGAAGGTCAAAGCCACATGAATTAGTCTAAACAGGAAGCTGGACGACGTCAGTCTGTTTGACAGCAGATCCTAAAGCAAGCTTCCAATCCACCTGGAGCAAAGCTGGGCTGGGAATCCTTCAGGTTAAAATGCTATCTTCACTACAGTCCTAAAGGAATGTGGACACCAATCTACACTCCTTTCCATGGTTTGGTCTCTTATTTTATATGAAGGGAAATCTTAATTCCAGGATGGCTTTCCGAGTTTGATGTGAAATAACAATGACCTCAACCCCATCCAGCAGCGACCGAGAGCTTTATTGCCAGTGATCATTGATGCACTTGTGGCTAAATGGGAGAAAATCCCTCAGCCAGGTTCCAAAAAGTCACGTGGAAAGCTTTCCCAGAAGAGTGGAGTTTGGAGGTGTCGCAACATATTGATGCCCACAGTTTTGGAACAAGATGTTTAACAATCACACGTGGGTGTATTGTTCCAGAGTCAACATACTTTTGGTTATGTAGTGCATTAGCACATAAAAGAGACGGAAAACAACACATATCTGAAGCATAAAGTAACCTTTTAGTTCAACAACATTACAACTACTCGTTTGTTTGAGCTAGAGCGTTTTTAATAATTTCGTCTATCTCTTTCTCCTCCTCCCTTTCTGTTTCTGTCTCTCTCTTTGCCTCTGGGCCATTCCATTCTGGCAAAGCTGCAGCTAACTGCCTGACCCCCGACCTTGCTGACAACACAACGACAGAGACAGATGACAGTCATGACTTATGGGGGCAGCGGAGCAGCAGAGAGATGAAGGTGTGGGGGGAAAAAAAGTGAAAGCTGTCTGAGAAAAAGAGAGCAAAGTGACAGAAAGTCAGTGCTGATCAACAGAAGCTTTGCCGTCGCCGGCATTGCAAAACCCGAGAAGACTTACGGTATCTTTTGTGTTTTTCTCATGTCATTTTGACAGATAAGCAGGGAAAACAAATCTAATCTTATGTCAGCTCCAGCTGATCGTGCCGCCCTCCCGGCTTTAAAAAACACCTGAGACAGTTCACAGTGTTGTTTGAGTAAATAAATGTATTTCTGCCATGACACAGCCACCCAGACTCTACAGCCAAAAACATCCACCTGCACATCTGTGCTACTGACCGTAAAATAAACATAAATAAAACAGACAGTAAATGTGACACTAGGGAGGTGATTTGCTGTTTTTCAAGTCACTAATAGTCTTGTGTAATGTGAAAAGATGAGGGCAAAAACAAGATATACACTGGAGGTATTTCTAATTTAATTTGCTCCGAGTGAAGAGTTATTATAAGTAAACCAAACTCAGTAACAAATTCTGTCTTTTCTTTTGGCTTCAGCTCAATCTGAAATCTGGGCTTTTAATCTAAACCATGTGGTCATGTTCATGTTGGTTTTCCAAAGATTTTCCACCTCAGAAATGACCCTCAAAACCTGGCAGTCATCAGAGACCCTGATCTGACCTTTATCACCAGCAGACTGTGAAGCTCGAGAGAGTAACACTGATCCCGCAGCACAGAGGAAAAATGAGGAAAGTGCTGTTGTGCTTTGCATTTCCTAGTACTTTCCAGAGGTCAGCGGGGAAAGCGATGCCTGTTCAGAGTCCTCTTGACTTCAGCTCTAGCCCTGCAACAGTTCCGTATGCACACACATCGCACGTACACACAAACAGAAAAACTGTGTGTAATAGCGAAGGCACTTCCTGGTTCAGGGTGAGGCCTGGGAGGAGGGCGCACAAGGCCATGGGAACTGCAGGACACCGGAGGGAAGATGAGCAGAGCTCAGCAGAGATGTGGAGGGCCGAGGGCTGAAACTAAAGCTAAAACAAACCCAGCAGGGCCACAGGGGGCCACGGGGCCACAAGGCCAGTCCCACCAGCTTCACCTGGGTCCCAGGGTTCTGCTAGACCAGTGCTTCTTTCACGGATATCAAATTCAAGCCTTTGTGCTGATGGATTACATCAGAGGATGGTGTATTGTGCTTCAAGTTGAAATGTCATTTGATACAGTAAAAGGAATACGCCGAGTTAATGCAGATTTACCTGTTGTTCCACTATACTGTTGCGTGAGGTAAAATGTGGGGCACGAAACCGATCCATATGTGCCAGCTAGCTTTACTTGTCAGCCGGACGTCATGATCCAAACATGGTAGTTTGTGCGAAATGTTGTCCGACCACATCCGATGGCAAACATGCTGCAATGCAACAATCCTACAAATGGGGATAGCAGCGCGCACACTTTGTCATCATATTTTTTTGGAAGCATTCATAACGTCGCCCTTGCCTTTAAGTGATAGAAGCAGCTGTGTGAAAAATGAATGTCTGTTTTCAAATGTTTTCAGACACAGCACCCCCAATACTGACATCGGACATATGTGTAGCAGAGGGGGCGTTTCAGATGCTGCCCTGCAATCTGACAAGTATTTTGTTTTTCCAACACACTGACCCCTGAACTATTTAGCTTGCATGCTGACTGACAATTCAGCAACTGACACCTCAAATACACAGAGGAGAGATACTGTAGCAGCTCTATATACTAAGTTTGAAGAAACCATAGCATATGTGGCTAAGTAATGCAGTCCTTACCAAAATTACTTTCGACGTTTTAAAATTAGTCATTTCTTTGTTATTTAGTAATTTCATTAAGTAAAAAACCTTAAAAAACTGAAGCACCCCCACATCACCAGGTTCACTTCAGCAGTATTATATTGTATTTCTTACTTGAACTTCAGGAACATATCCTGACATATAACAGTAAAAAAAAACTGTCACAGTAAAGGTCAGCCCTCTCCTACTTTGAATAACACTGGCAAAGTTCGGTATTGCTGTTCTGTGTCTAAGTGTCATTAGCTGGTGGTTATCGAGACTAAATTCCCGATACAGGGTGTGTTCTGTGTACTTTATTTGCATCAAGTCAAAACATTTGAATATTATATCCGGTGTCTGGTATGAGTTTCTGGTTAAGCATGTGTTTACAGTGTCAACATCAGTGTGCTGTGTCAGTGTCTGTCTGAGCCTTCATGCGACATGCGAGAGTCCGGTCACACACTGCGGTGACCCTGCGGTTTGACCTTTTATTGAAACATTGTCGTTCTCAATCAACTGCTTGACGAGGTGACATGCTGGTCTCTAATCGCGCCATATGGGACCCCACCTGGAGCCCTCAATTTGGACAGTCTGCCAAAGTGCCTGGAGCAATGATGGGGGTTGATTCGCCGCCGCACACAAACCCTCTCTATCTCTCTCTCTCAGTCGCTGATAAAAGACACAGAACAAGGGCCCAGTATTTGTGTGACACCATCAGGGGCTTCTTGGTGGAAACTCTGCGCCATCTGCCCGCAACTGCCCTCTTTTAACCACCTTTGGTAACTTAAAGACCCTGAAAACTCCATGCTGGCCTGATATATATTAAATCATATACAATCTGCACAGATACTTGCTGGTTGACAACGTCCCATGCACAAAACATGTTTGTTTACCTACAAACAAATATGGAACAAAAACAAAGACTATAGCTGCTTAAAAATTTTCATCTGTGGAGAGCTTGGGCTGAGAGTTTTATTTTCACAACCTATTATTCTACAGATTATTTTCTCTACTAATCGATCGATCACTTTGTCTTTACGATGACATGTTAGAAAACTGTTCATCACAATTCCCCAAATTCCAAAGAGAAACCTTTAAATTGGTTATTTTGACACCCACATATTCGTTTCTCATTTACACACGACAAACTGGAACTGGGTAATGTTCTACTTTTTTGTCGGTAAAATGTGATCAATTATCAAAACAGTTGCTGTTTAATTTTCAGAAAATTCTCACAAACAGCCATCACGTTGGCACAATGTTAATCGTCAGCCAAACTGGCAGTAATTTTATCAAAGAAGGATATCGGTAAGAAATGTGTAAACAGAGAAAAATGCAGAAAAGTGGTACATAAGCTGAGCAGAGACAGAGGCTCAGACACGCCGGTGGTCCGCTAACAGATGTTAGGGATTGATAATCTCAACCCGCCGCGACCTCAGCAACCAGAGAATTCATTAAGAGGCAAATACATTCCCAGTGTGTGTTTGTGTGTTCGGCCTGCACATATTTTAGCATCATACAATTGCAGGACTCATCCAAAGTGTGTTATCACTGCCAGTAATGTCACTCTAAAGGATTCTAGCCGTATTCTGTTTGGGCTAATATGTTTATACTTTACACAGCACAACTCAGTCAACACGTAGACAAAGGGGTCCATCAGCAAAAACAACTGGGCAACAGTGGGAAAAATGCTAATCTCGAAGGTAACCTGTCGTATTTTTGTTGACTCTACATGACAGGTCTGACATTTGCTGAGACAGTAAAATACAAAAGCACAAGGGTAAGATGTTCCCATGTCTCAGGTTGGCTGTTTCAGGAGGTTTCACACAGCCAGCACGCAGACATCTCTGGTTTATGCTAACTGAGCTACGCTGTTTACATCGTCAACCAAAAAATTAGGGAACTTGAGCAATCAGTTTAAAACCCACACAAGCTATTAATCCCTCCAACTCTCACAGCAGTCCCCTGCAACTTTTTCCTAAAATAATCAAAACCTCACACACACACACACACACACACACACTGGCCAATACTGAAGTGCTTTAAATTTAAAGTGAATAAACAGTGAAGTCGCATTATGAGAGATACAGAAATCCTCTGAAGGAAACAGAAGTCTTCCAAGAGGGGCTCCAATTAATCTCTGGCAGCAGGGAACCTGTTGCCGACTCTGTCTGCGCTCTGTAACTTTACCTCTCAGACTTGGTGGCCTTCCCGTTCCACTTGACTAACTCCCTGAAACAAGACTGCTTTAAGGCCAGAAGCTGCCCCCCTCTGTCCCTCAGTAATCAAAACCTCTTTTTTCAACAATGCCAGTGTTATCTCCTTGTTTTTCTGCAGCACACTCTCGTTATTCTTTTCCGAGTTACCTCTCGAAGAAATCTGCACTTTGTGTGCTTCTTTATTCTTTATTTCGGTCCTCACTTGCCTTCACTGCCCATATCCCTCCCTCACACTCTAATAATATCCCTAATAATTTCCCCCAGTAAGATTGCCAAATCTGAGAAGGACCACCTACCCCAAGGCCCAGACACTGACTCCCCCAGAACCAGTGCCCCGGGACGGGGGTCAGAGTGAGGGACAGCTGGCAGACCTCCCAGCAGCCTGGAGGAGCGGGTGTGGGGTTGAAGGACTGGGCTGACCTCAGTCAGATGGTGGTCTGGCTCCCAGGTAAAAAAACATCTGGTCCAGTGATGGGAGGGTGGTCGCACACGTGCTTGCACACTCACAACTGACACACGCCTGATTGCATGAATGCTCCTGCCTTCCCTAATGAACGCACAAATGTACACACACACACACTCTCAGACTGGCTGCTTTATTAGTCATTAGGACAAAAATGTTTGCCCTCCATCGGTCCCCTCGGCAGATAGTGGCAAGTGGCCGCCCTAGTTGCTAACAGCTGGCCAGACAGAGCTCAGTGGTAGCTGAAGCTCACAGACAGCGTTACAGACGGACTGAGGTCCAATTACTTCTTTACTGGTAGATTTACTGTGTGTGCATGAGACAGAGCAAGTGAGAGAACAGAGGAGGCAGGAGGGTGATTTATTCCTTTCTAGAGAGATAAGAATGCAGGTTAAAGGAGATGAGATATCATAAAATGTGAGAACGCATTAAAAGGTGGAAAATGTTGGAGAAAAAAATACATTCAGGAAAAGACTGAATGAAGAAAAGCTATGTGGAAGGAAAATTCAGACGCTTAAAAAACGTACTCCCAGAGCACAACTCACAGAGAATGATTAAATTCTCTTCAGCGGAAAGTAACCAAACCGCTATTAAGCCCGAAAAAAAATGAAATATGGTCACTGCGGGCTATACGCTGCGATGTGTGTGGCTTCGATTCTCAAGATGAGATAAGGAGAGTGGAGATAGCCAGGGAGACAGCTGTTGTCTGCTGACAGCCCAGGGTTTCATACGCGCACACTGACCTACACACACACCAGCACGAGGCCTCCCCGGGTGCTCTCCGGGGCTTTAGGGAATTAAAAAGGGGAGGGAAAGGCAGGAGAGGAGAAGACATTTAGGGGGATGTGTGATAACTCTCGAACCTTGGACTGTTGGAGAGCCAACAGATCAAATACTAGTGTCACCGCCATCTCTTTTCAGTCTTTTGTTTCACTAAACATAATGGCGTCCACGCGCAGAAATCGCAACACGACACACACACCACTTCTTAATCATAAGCTAAAATAACTTGAGAAAACACAAAGCAAATATTCACAAAAGAAAAGTCAGTTAAAGTCACACAGAGAGAAGTGACAAGGATTTGAAGAAAAGGAAAAAAAAACTTTTTTAAAAAAGCTAAATATTCAATGATTCTTTTAAAAAATTTGTTTTTGCAAAGGGAAGTTTAGTAGCGTTTGGTCTAGACTCACTGTTTGTGCAGACAGCTGCACGTATCAGGCTACATTCATGATTGCTTTGTCTGAAGTTGTGTAAAGTTCAGTTGTTCCATAAGCTGAAACCTAAAACTCACCAAAGAAACTGACATTTGTGAGTTTTTTAACCTATAGTTTGATGTAGAGAGCAATATATTACCCTACAACTTGCCACATATCTTTGCAGTACAATGATATATCAATACCCATTGACTTACTTTAACAAATTTCTACTTTTTTTTTTTTTTACTTTACTTTATTCTGCAATGACTTCTCAAGGAGATGTGGGTATGGTTCAATAGAAAAAAAATTAAAGAAACTAAAATAATAGAAGTGGTCGGTGACTATGGTTGCTCAGTCATGGCTAAATACAACAAAATTAAGAAGAAAATGACAAATAAACTGGTAAATATACAGAACTTGCTTAAAAGTCATTATAATTTTAACAAACAGCGAGATGTGTTTTCAACAGGGCTTGGAACAGTCTTATTGCAACGTTTACGTAATCTGTTCCTCTCATTATCAAAACCAGGACAAACTAATATGTAATGATACTCGTCACCCTGACGGCCTATCAAACATAAAGCAAGTGTTGAAACCAGTAGTCATGTAAATACCTCTTTTTTTCCACATTGGCAGATTATGATTACAACATGTAAATTCGCTGTGCTGAGCAAAAACACAAAGATGGCGTGTGCATGGGTGCAAAAGTGTCTTAGAAGAGGAAAAGCAGCATCTAACTGAGAAACTTCTCTTCACCAAATACTGAACACAGTCCCTTCAGTGCGGCAGATGATAATACCTTCATAAAGGAGGATGGATTGAGTATATTTTCAGGCCATATGGGCGGACATGAGAGCCCTGGTTTAACCCTGAGTTCAAGTCAGCGAGCCTGTTTGACTCCCAGAGAAAGAGAGAGAGAGAGAGAGAGAGAGAGAGAGAGAGATGCACAGAAGCTAAAAGACATCAAGAGCTGTGCGGCTGTGAAAAAATATAATGAAATTGGTGCAGATAAAGTCAGGAAGAGCAGAGCTTCCTATGAAAATATTTATCATTCCACAAACGTTTGGCTACAGAGGGGTTTGGAATTAATTTGTGTTTTCTTAAGAGGGGGTGCCTTGCGCTACAGGATGGGGAATTCTCCACAGCCCGGGACTTTTTCGGGCTGCTGCTTATTCACAATTTATTAGAGGCAGTAATAGGAACCATGAAGGCTGAGGAGAGAGAGAGAGAGAGAGAGAGAGAGAGACGAGAGGAGCTGAGAGGGTCCCGGCCCGGCCGTGGAGAGGGAATCCAGAAATGGGGCCTAATGTTATTAAGAGACGAACCGCAGTGTTAAATCAAACACGCCCGAGCACACACCTTCGGTATGTGGTCTACACGCACCTCCCACCCCCCACCACCACCACCACCACACCCCTGCCTCCATCAAGACCCCTGGATGTTATTTGTGGGGGTTGAAATACAGGTATATAAAGGAGATTTACTGAGGTTTACCATCCGTTCCAGACCAGAATCTGATCCAGCAACTACCCAAAATAAGAATCCCTCTTTATGCGGCCATTACTCCTGCAGGTCTATTTCAGATGAGTGACACTGACATGGAGAGATACACATGTCCGGTTTACTTTATAAAATTAAAGTAAACTGCATGTATATATCTGGACTCATGGATACAAATGAGTGTGATCATTTCGAGAGGGTTTTATTAGAGTTTAACTTTGTTTTCCCTGCAACAACATTGATAGTAACACATCTTTAAAAATTCATTTCAACCAGAATTTATCTTATGGTTGCACAAATTTAATAATTATTTGACTTTTTTTTAATATCAGGAGAAAACCCAAAGAATATTTTAAAAATGACAAGAAAATGTGATGTCAGATGTCTTTGCCTTTTATGTATTTATTTACTTTTTTTTTCTCTTTTAAACCATAAGGCCCCGATTAATCCTTGCTCCTCCAACTGTGCAGCTGATAGAAATGTTTAAAGGTGATTTAAATGGCTGGCAAAACACAGGGAGAGAGCTTCTAGTCTGGAGCCATGAAGGGGTCCTTGAAAAATATGAATACCAGCCTTTGAAAAACGCTTAGCGAGGCTCCCCTAATTTACTTAATGAGGGTCCCTGCATGGCTGCTGGGGGGGGGCGATGTCAGTGATTTGGGTGTAATCTTCTGTACTTAAGCCGAGCAAAAAGTGTTGATTCAAGCAGCACCAAGAAAAACAAAGGAGCTCAATCTAAGAAGAAGGTGCCTCACACACTTCAATCCCCCCCAGCATCTTTTCAAAGGGCCCAAATAGTTGATTTGTTGATAGCAGATTTTTTTTTTTTGGGGGGGTTGGTGGGTTGTGTCCTTATTAATGAATCTAACAATGAATAAAATAACAGAAAGTTAAGCAAAGTGGTGAAGAAGAAAAAATGTGCGATATTACCCTCATCTGACAGGAAGATCTCCAACTACACTGAAAAATAAATATATTTTATTTTATGTTGGTCTGTCTTTTTTTCTTTTTCTGCATTACAATAAAGTTTGCTGTAAAAAAACATCTAAATGTGTTCAACAAGCTTTTGGTTTTTCTTCAACTATTGGTGTAATAATTTTTGAAATACCTCTCCGCTATTGTTGTTGTCTTGAATATTTACACCTTACATGAAAACAAACTTTTTCAAATAATGTCATCAGTATATTTGCCTTATTGTAAAACTAATTGGAGAGACCAGGTGGAGGTTTAAAGTGGAAAAAGGTGGAGAAAGCAATTGGAAGAATTTTACATAATAATATATGAGTAAGAGTCATGAGTGTGTTTCCCGTGAAGATTTTAAAAAGTTTTTTAAAGAGTTTTTTTTTATTATTATTAGTGATGGTCCATTGTTCTGCTCGTAATGTCTAAATGCAAATTAGAGACAAAATAGTCTGAATTGAACTCCAACTGAGCTGACATATACTTGATCAGGAATATTCTCCCAGACATGAGGATGAACTCTGGAGGATATTTAATTAAAATCAATGCTCTGACCAGAATAAACATCTAATTCACATAAATGGTTAAAGAAAAAAAAGGAATGTAAAAAAAAAAAAAGAAAGTATTTCCCACTCACCATTATTGAGAAAGAGGCATGTGCAGGAAAAAAAAAATCCGAGTATCAGTCAGAGCAGTTGTCTCTCTCCATGCCCGGAGGACTCCGCAGGACTTGGCCCAAGTGTGACCGAGAGAGCGCTCCTGGAGTCCCCGAAAGGAAGAAGAATCGGAGGAAGAAGAAGGAGGTAAAGAGGAGGGAGGAGGCCAGGCTGTGGGTCGCGGGGCTCCAGGTGCGGACAGCCTGACAGCTCTCTGCAGACTCTCTCCTCCTCTGCAGCCTCGGCAGCGCGTTTGCCTTCGCGGCCGTGGGGAAGTGATGTTAAGTAAATGGGTAGAAGGTCTCTGGTTCCTCCTCCTCCTTCTCTCCTCCTCCTCTCTCCTCCTCGCGAGGGGTGCGGGTGCGCGCTTGCTGCACTCAGCCTCGAAGTGTGTGCGTGTGTGTGTGTTTGTGTGTGTGTGTGTGTGTGTGTCTTATCTCAACCACTCCTCTCAGAGCTGCTCTTCACTCCTCAGCTTCTTCTTCTTCTTCTCTATCTCAGCTTCAGATCTCTGTTTGGTGAGGGGCCCTACTCCCCTCTTTGTTTACACAACGACCCTCAGACCATTGAGGTGCCCCCACACACACACACACACACACACACACAGCAGTGGCCCCTCTGTATGCGCTGCAGCAGATTGCGGGATTTGGTAGTTTGCGGTAAACAACTGCGGGCCATTGACAGCTTTATCAAGAGTGTTTGTTATCTTTTACTGACTGTGTGTGTGTGTGTGTATTTGTGTGTGTGATGGGGGATATGCATTATTTCCACACCCCCCTCCCCACCTGATCTGATAGTATTCTTGACTCTTGATTTCTCTCTTTGAATCAGTACACGCAACCTCCTTTTGCAGAAATGTGTTTTTTAATGACATTTTATTTTCTACAGGCTTTTTATGCACGTTTCTGTCAATAGCATAATCATCTAAAGTTGCTGAAGAAGTAAAAAAAATACTCCTTACAGGCTAAAGTATTGCATTTATGAATTGTTTTTAAGTAAAAGTACACAAAGGGTACACAGGAATTCTGCAAAATATATTTAGTAATAAAAGTATTCATAATAATGACACATTCCAAAATGTTTTATTGTATGTTGTTATTGTAAAGATGCATGTGTGTGTGTGTGTGTGTGTGTGTGTACCTTACTGTGTGTATCTAACTGAACTACTTATTAATAGTAACTAATAATGCATCATATTTTATAAGCTGATCACATGCTTTTTGTTTACTATGCAGTATCTAAGTAACTAGCAACTTGATTTTTTAGGTAAATGCAGTTGATTTAAAAAAACATAATATTTCATAAATACTCAAGTGCTTCACAAAGAACAGTCAGCCATATATATTTTCCATTTCTGATTATATATTATTAAGCACAACACGTTTATATCAACATAGATATCTTTCTTAAATAGGGAGGAAGACGCTGTTTATGGTCTCAAATATCACAATATTCTATTATTAATTGTGATATTGTGATACTGTTAGTAACTTTAAATCAGCTCACTCTTTATTAATGTGCTTGATATTGATAGTTTTTCACAGCCACAAAGCCTAAAGCTCCACTGGAAGCTGTAAAATCATATTTGGATTCACTCAGTTTGAAGATTCATCATCATAATACTGACATCTGGACATTTGTGTTGTCCTTTTCCCACGTTACAGAGAAAAATGTTCCCATTTCTTGCTGACATTTCCAGAATATATTATCAGACATTAAAACCCATTTTTTGATTCACTCTTAGAAGCTCATTTTTAACCCGAAGGCCTAGAGCACATCACCTGCTCCTGACTGTGTGTATGGGAAATGTCAAAGAGCTTTCAAGGTTACCAAAACAAGGTCATGTGGATGTGTAGTTCTCCAAAACACCTGCTGAACTGAAGAAAAACAATATTTGACAGTCTGGTCTGCCTGAGCGCTGCCTGTCAAATGTCTCACAAGTTGCCCTGAAAAGAAGGAGCCACAGTGCAGGTGTCTCATCCTCTGCCTGCCTGTTTTTCTAATATAATGAGAATATATGTGTGTGTGTGTTTGTGTGTCTGCTTTATGCGTGCCCAACATGTGCGCCATTGTTTCCGTGTGTATTCTGTAACACGAGGAAGAGTGTGTCGGAGCTGGGAGCCATGACTCAGGAGGAAACAGGTTCTTCTGAGCGGGGACAACAGGATGCCCTGAATGACACCATCTTAACACCCACAGACATGGATACGTGAGGGCACCTGGGGGAGATTCGTGCTACTTTACATCTGGGCGAGTATCGGCATTGCTGACCTTTTCCGAATAAAAGAAAAGAACATCCTCGAGGGTGATATGGCTTTCCAAAAAGCAGGATAACAACACGTGTCCTGGGTGAAAAGGTGTTTTTTTTTTTTTTTCCCAGCAGCATAAGTAAAATAAGGACAAAAGGACACGAGCAAGATAGATGGAGTAACTGAATTCCTGGTTGCTACAGCATCTTAGTCTGTGGAAAAGTACATCTTAAATATCTGTTAAACATCAGTCAGAGTGCATCAATGCAACTAGTTAAAGAGCTTGAAAAACTATAAATAAATTGTACTATAAAGATGGATCCAAAGGAAAATTCCACCCTCTTATACTTAAATGTGGCCCTTGAATGTATTCTATTTTGTGCGGAAATTCACATAATAAAAATTTACATAATAATTTCCATGACTCATCTTATCAAGAATAACTTCGGTTAGTAATTTTCTTCTTTGCCAATAATAACCTCCAAAATCCCCAACAGAATGTGCCCCAACCTGTTTGCGTTTGGCACATGTCAGCTGTCAGAGTGACAACAGCAGCAATAAGGAAGAGAGAACATTTTCTAGTCGAGAAAATGATTTACGGCCTCTTTCTAGACACAGCATGGCTTGTAGCTACATTATTGCCATCAGTGGCGACCTTGCTATCTTATGTAATAATAAGTATGAGTCCAGAAAGAAGCTCCGGGTCACTGTGAAGGAATATATATTTGGTCACTTCAGTGCTGTCTTCAATTTGGATTCTGCATCAGTGATTTATGTTTAATGACAATGTTCAGCCGACGCAGGAAGCAGTGAGACGGTACAATGCAGCACAAGGTATGGGTGAGGAAGTCAGGGAGGACAAAGGTCATATAAGTTCTTAGCTTCGATGCCAGTGGAAGAAGTTTTTCCGTCTTTGTTATCCAACAGGAGGTTGCATGTTCAGAAGTGTTTTCATGGTCTCACAGATGTCAGGTTTCTTCCCAAAGTGATGAAATACTTGGATGGAGTGAAAATAATGTTTGAATTTAGTATTTCCACGTTGATCGCATGATTGGTCCATATAGTCCGTGGAAATATTGGAGTGAAAAGTTGGTTTCACCTCCGGGAAACGTTCTGTCTTTATGGGCAGACAAAAATCATCTGTGAGATCATAAAAAAGTGCTCTGAAATAAAATCTTTTTCAGGTCAACAGGTAAAAAAATCTTTCCCCTAAACTTTGTGGAGGAAACGCTGTGTGACCTAAAAACAAAGTATTGTGCAGAGAACTGAGATCACTAATGGGCTTGATGACCAACAAAAGACTCTGAGCTGCATTTTTTGACAGCTGTAATTATTATTACTATAATAATTCCTACACATGGTCACAAACAAAATTTGGCAACAACAATACACTTAACATAGTAAAATAAATATGATGTAATTTTTTGCAATATAATGTTACTGTACTGTACTGTTTTCTGGTATTTTTTATAATGCACTGTGACAGTTTGTGGTAATTTAGATATGCAACTATCATTTAATAAAGAAATAGTACTATCCTGTTTTTGCCAAACTCTCAGGTGCAATGCAGTTATTTTTCATCACACTAACAAAAAAACAAAAATATTTGACCTTAATGTAGTACACTGATACATCACTAACACAGTCATATAAATATGCCATAAACGATATGGCATCATGGTGTGCTGGCAGTAGCAGTAGTTTTGGTTTATCATCTGTTGAGCACAAAGGAATATATGGCCACTATCAATAGAGGCCATTGTCTAAAAATAGGTGTTTTTAATGCCAACAGCCGTGACTTTATGAACTTTATGGTATTTATGGACTTTATGATCACCAAGGATGTCAGAATTGCTCCGTTAATAACCAATGCCAAACATTTTATCGTCTGCCAGTGATGTACTTGACTCATGGCGATTAATAATGATGATATAATTGAAGGAAAAAAATGGTCTCATGGTGTTTGTTGATGCAAAGATACAATATAGAGGTACAATAAAGGTACAATAAACATACAGAAACATTGGAAAAATCAATCACTGTGACATCACAGCACCGAGGCATAAAACGACAATTGCGCTGGGAAGTACCGTGACCCAGACGCGATGAACTAGTCTGCCTCAGGTTCAAACAGCAGGCGGGCAGGCCAACTCCTTTCTTCCACTGGAATGTGCGGTGGAGAAATAAAAGCCGCCATTGTCTCGCTCTTCCTCTGATGGACTCAGTTGGCTGTCTGTCTGTCCTCTTGCCGGCTGGCAGTATCCGCTGACACGCAGTTACTGTCACAGTGTGTCATCAGCGATCCTCTGGTCAGGATACTGTAAAAGTTTGCTGAAGGGCGTTTTAATTACAGGGACTCAAAAGTGAGCTGTGATTTTTTTTTACTTATGATCTTCCTCGGATTGTCACGTGACGAGGTTCTACATTTTGGAGTCGACCGGTTTGTTGCGTGAAACACTGATGTGAAAGTCACGTGAGCATTACTGTTCCCATGCCGAGGGATACTGAGAGAACTCGGAAAAGAGAGGGAGAGAGAATATAAACATTAGAAAAGAACGAATGTAATATTATACCTTGCAGGGCTAACGCTGTGTGAAAGGAAGCAAGACCCTTACAATAACCACATCTGCCTTTAGATGCCCCTCTATTCATCCCCCGAAAGCATAAACCTCAACTTGCCCAGGCCTAGACACCCGGGCTGCCCCATGGTGTCACCTCCACCTCCACCTCAAAATCACACACCTCTCTCTGCAGAATAACTAAAAGTGTGTAAGCCTGCAGACTCCACAATAGTCTCAACATCTGTCCACTTGGTTCTCTTAATTCCCTCTCCCTCACTTTCTCCCACACTTCACTTTACATTTGAGCCAATCACTCCCCTTGAGACTACAGTTTTTTTCTGCCTTTGTTCACAAAAATAACAGAGCTCACTAAAGATTTAATCAGTATGCATCAGTTCAGAAAAGAAAAAATCCACCTCAAGTCTTTTGGGGGTGGTGGTGTAAGTCATCCTGGGACATGTGGTCAGGCAGATGCAGATGCAGAAAAGGGATCTTAGGAGAATACTAGAAACTGTGCCTACTTTCTCACCCTGGGTTTCTGAAGCTCTTTCATCCGACAATCAGCTCTGATGGAGTAAACTGCAGCTTTAAGGGCCAAGGTAGTTCAGGAGTGCTATAAGTTTAATTCAAGATGTATAAAACTTGGTGGAACTTTATACAGAAATCAAGTGTGTATTCTTTATCATGCCACAGGATTTTTATTCTGTATATATATATTTACACAGCATATATGTTTTGATTTTGCATTTTTTAATCTAATTTTTTATCTGAGTTTTTTTAAGTAAAACCTACATTTCAAAACGCGGCGGTCTGAGGAGCTCTAGTACAAGTATAAGACTTTATATTGGGAGGACTGGAGGTAAATACTCCCTCCACTCTTCTAAAAGCAGTTTTCTCTCCCTCTGTCTCTAATAAACACACCCAGCATCCCTCCATTCTTCCCCACTGGGACCAGTGATGGAGCAGCCCTCCCTCCCAGTGAGACAGCTCTCACCCGGGCTTGCTGTACGCTGTGCACTGTGCACGTTATTTAACTGACCCTGGCCTCCAACACCAAGGAGGCCCTTCAGGAACACACACATGTGCAGGGGTGGGGAAGGGGTTGTTTTTCAAAAGTAAAATCTCCCTATTGACAAAACAGTCCAAAAAAAGACAGACAGTATAATTCATTTTTGAGATCATTAACAGTGATCTAACACTTAATGACAACTTTCAGTATGCAAGCACAGGAATCAGTACATATTTTTTAATAAAAAGTAATTTTTTTAACAATTCTCCCTCTTATTCAAACAAGTGTGTAATTTGTCATTTCAAATGTAATTTCTGAATATTGTAGATGTATTTCTATTCTCACTGTTTTTTTTTTTTTTTTTTTACAGATAATTAGAGTTTATGTCTCAAATAACCAAATTTCTATAAACCCATGATATGCAATCTATTCCCACTGTGCACAGGAATGTACCCATGAAGACATGCATGTACTGTATGCATGCATACATGTATACATACACACACAAAAGCACACACTCTATATATATTCTCCCCCTTCCTAGCTGCTCTGCACTTCTCTTTGCCCTCAGCACCCCCCATGTCTCAGGAATGTGGGAATGATTGCCTTAATTTTATAAAGCGCACGGCTTCCTTTGGTTCAATTTTCACCAACGCCATAAAAAAGAAGCAGTTGTAAGGTCAGCAAGAACCCATCTGGTTTTGCCATTGCTGCGGCTTTAATGACCAGGTAATAAAAGTTCAATTTGACAGAAATTACAACAGATGTTTCAGGCTGTAAGCCTCAGACAGAGTTGGTTCCACAGCGGGATGAAACCCCAGCCTGCAGGAGCTGCCCCACTGGCTTGATATACTGTATAAAATGACTAATGTTTGTACAGCATGAGAAATTGCATTAAAAATGCATATTCAACAATACAGTGCAGAGGGTTCACATCTTTGTACACTTTTATTAGTACGTGTAGGTTTTCTTCACAATTTGCAAGACATTTATTTATGTTGCACATTTCAACAGCAAGACAACATAAAGTGCTTCACATGAGACATAAAAGGCATTAAGACAAGAAATACAAGAAACACCAGACAATATAAAAAGACGGTTAAGTAGGATTTAAAAAGATTAGAATACAATAGAAGAGGATATAAGCTGAAATAGAGTAAGACAGTTGAACCGTAGAATAAAAAGACAGTGCAGCTAAAGTGCAAAATATTAATAAACAGTGTCAAATCATTTAATAAAAGGCAGTGACAAGAGATTTGTATCATATCTCATGTTTTCTGATTGTTTGTTCCAGGTGATAAAAAGTGAACGTTGCTTCCTCTCGTTTAGTTTTGACTCTGGAGGCGATAAGCAGGCTGGTAAATCCCAGATCATATGAGGTCTGTACGGTTCACAGCAGAGCAACAGGTAAAGCAAGATTTCAGGGAGGGTATACAGTTATTACTGTAGATAATGAAACATGAATAATATGTAGATAATAAAAACGAATTTAATTTAACCCACAGGGCGTAGACACAGTAACAAACACCTGCATGATTAAAATGCAATCCACTAAAACAGTCCTCTGTTAAATGCTACCTTTGTGTCAGGGAGGTGATGATTCAGCTCTTAATGAGTCTGTGGTGTTGCTGTGTTGGATTGTGAGGTGTTTGTGGTAATTTGTCACCACCTGTGCAGACGCCACAAAGTATGGCCACAAAAACTGCCATCAAGATGAGTCACCTCCTCTTTGACACAGTCTCAAAGATAGCTGAGCACAATTGATTCGGTGAACAGTGCATTGTATTGCACACGGGCTCATATTGTCTGATACATTTGAAAATAGACTTAACTTTTTTTTCTTTTTACATAATATGTCATGCAATTTACTAAAATCATAGGAAGATTTTCTTCCTTGTCTGTTTTATTGTGATTGTAATTGTGATTTACATTGGTTTTGCTTTGGGATTTGGGCTGTTAGTGAGACTAAAAAAGACATCTGAAAATGTCAACTCTGGCTTTATAAATAAATTGTTATGTGCAAATTTTCCAGTTTTTAGAAATATTTCAGGAACCATAAAATTATTACTTTTATTGGAAAAGTAATTAGCTTATAAATAGATAAGGAAAACTATTTATATTTGCAGCCCTATATATTTCCGGAACTACTTAAACCTTCAACTGTATCAATTTAACAGTCATTAAATGTACAAACCAGATGAATACGGTCATCTCAGCGAGTATCATTCAGTCCCATTAATATTCTGATTTAGTTTACCCAGTAGGTGCAGTAAAACTGTCAGACTCATCTTCCGTGCCCGCGCCTGAGTTCACTATTGAACCGTGAGAAAGTGTTTGGTCGGCTGACACCTTTCTCACCGAAATGTAACACACAGCATTAAACTTTAAGAGGAATGTCTCGGCGGATATGTGAAGTTGAACATCCTCGGGGCGGGTATTCATCTGAGTCTTCTGTATGTTTTCCCATGCGTACAAACACAACAGTGGCTGTGTGTGAAAATCGCTTGCGTTTCTGCTCCATGTACAACACAGCATGCAAGTCAACACTGGGTCAACGACATGTTACTTTCATCAGTGACAGTTGCTATCAGTGACAGACAACCACTTAACACGAAGGAAAGTCACGCCACTCCAAAGCTTTAAGGCTATAAACTGTCAGTCTTAAAAAAACTATACTACAAACGCCTCAAAAAACACGGCTGGTGTGCGACAACTCAGGCGATTGACACTTGTTCTCACTTCTGATGATTTATAATTCCCTCATGAATGCAAATAAAGCAAAACCTCAGCCAGTCTCCCACTCTCATATGATGGATGATCTCCTGAGAGAATTCCACCGCCTTTTGCTTTTTGAAACCCTCCGCCCGCACCCCAAACCTACACACAAAAACACACTTTCAAGTCCTCCATTTCCTGCGTGCCGGCCTCGGCCCAGAGGTGAGACAGATACCTTCACACGTAGCGTTACAAGTTCCCACAGCGGAGCAGAAAACATCAGACTTTAGGATCCATGCTCGAAAACAGAGGGATTTTTCAAACTCTCTCCCTCTGACAAAGGCGAGGCGTGTCGAGAGTATTGCATTTCTGTCCCGTCCGTGTGACTCGAGGAATGGAGTGAAATAGTTTCGCTACAACACGGCCTATTGTCTTGTTGACAATGTAGGAGGATTTTTTTCCACATTTTTTAAAGCTGTTAGTGATGAGTGGTTAGAGGGGAGACATCGCCGGACAATGATGATACTCCTCTGAATGGTTTTCCTTCGGGTAATGGTTTTTTAAGAAGAGAGGGGAAAAGGAAGAGTCAAGTGGAATTCCGTAAAATGTTATTTTTGAAAGTTATTTTGAACACGTCACTTTTCCACTCAGGGAAGATATCAGCATGTGTCAGTCATTTTCCCTGCTGACATTTCCCACAGCACAATGCTGACTCATTCACAAGCTCCTGCTCTGTTCGCTTACCCTGTGCTTTGACTCGATGTGTGAGGGAAGCACAGTGAAAACTTCCTTACTGAACACAAACTGAGTATCATGTTATTATTTTGACAGAAATGTAGTTTATTTAGTAAAGAAAAATATTGCGGTTTCAAACAATGACAGTCATGCTGTTCTGAATATATAACATGGTTCTGGTTAATGCTGGATGTGTTTTTATCTCAAAATCATCTCACAAAGGTTATTCAGTTTTTATTTTAATGTCAAATCCATGTTTAGCACAGACTCTAGAGGGTCTGTGGTGCTTTGAGTTAAACATTAACATCGGCATGGGAAGTTTAGCACGTAAAATAGTCATTATGTTCACCATCTTCGTTTTGCATGTTGGCATGCTAACATTCACTAATTAGGAGTAAACACTATACAGTTGAGGCCTATTGGAATATCATTAGCACAATGAAATGTTGACCTACAGTTCATCTAGAGGGAAAAAGTCATGACAATCCATGCAATGTCAAAGCCGGCCCTACCCAATGTGGCGCCCTAGGTGCGAGATCTTTATATGGCGCCCCCCTCCATCGGTGATTTACATACGCTTAAAAGAAAAATCGAATAGCATTGTTTTTACCATTGTCTTTCGATTTATAAGATAACATGTCACCCAATTTACATGCTTAACAAATTACAAATAAATACAAAAAAATCTGAAATACAATATAAATACAATAAATACCTTACCACAAAATAAACATTCTGTAAATAAGTGAATAAATAATAATAATAGTAATAAATTATAAATATAACATCAAACAATTTAAATAACCACACAGTTTGCACACAATAACTCTATACACGTAAGCAGGAAAAATGTTAGCTAGCCAGATGTAAATAAAACAAATAATAAAAGCGTAGATTAGGCCAATGTAGACACCTACTGAGTAGGTTTAATCTTTACAAATGATCCATAAAGTAAAGAGCCTCCATGCCGCCCAGCTACAGAAATATAAAACTGCTTATTTATTGATTAGCATAGCATGTTGAGGCGAATCGCTCAGAAGCAAGTTACCAACTTAACAGTACACTGTGCGAGATAACTGATGCTTCATTTCATTACTGTATCTTTACTTTACCTCTTTCTTTCTCCCGTTTTTCCTCCTCTTCTTTTCTTTTTTTGTTCCCTGTACTCCGGACATTTTAGCTTATTTGGTATTATCATTTGTAGTAATATTAATTGGGCATTGCTTTACATTTGAATCTATGTGAGCTTTTCCATTTTAAGAGTTAATAGTAATAACTAGTTTTAATATAATTATCTTGAAGGTGACTTTTTTCCCGATTTTGTGGCGCCCCCTGGAAGGCCACAGTGCCCTTAGCATTTGCCTATATTGCCTAATGGGCCAGCCGGCTCTGCATGCAATATTTGTTGTGGCATCTTGCTCAAAAGCATAAATTACAAATCATGGTGGTGCAAGATGTAAATTCAGAGGCTCTCCAGAGTCACTAGTTTTAATCTTTGTGGATCTATGTGATGAATGTCATAAAAATTAATGTGACAGTGGTCATTTCATTAAAATCCAAAATTGTCCACTTGCTAGTGTCATTTGAGGAAAGGTCAGTAGGATTCCTTCTCCGGGGACCACTAATGTCTGAACAAAATGTGATGGCAGTCCATCATATAGTTTTTGAGATATGTCTGATTGGACCAAAGTGTCACCAGTAAAAATAAATCCCTTTAAACAAACTAAATAATAAAAGAGCAGGATAAATCTAAGCACATGTTGGCCAGGCTGAACTGAAACAAAACATTTGGTACCATGAACACTAATCTATAACTTTATACAGTCCTGCGTGATTCAAAAGGATTTCTGTGCTAGTTGAGAAGAGGATTGTTCCTGCATGTTGAAAACTCACAAATGTATCTCACAAATATTCAATTTCATTATGTGTCGCTTTCATAATTGAACTTAAATCCACTGCCCTGTGGCAGGTTAAGTGAACGACAGAGGGACTGTTTCTTTATTTGATCCCTATCTTACTCATCGCATCAGGATGCGATGTAAAGCATTGCCAAGTCCAATCACATAGCATCTGCTTTATGAGAAAAAAAAAAAGAAATATGACCATTGTTAAAAACATTACCAACTGGCTGTCTTGTTGTGGCAACACAACAGAACAAAGCAATCAGCAATATGATGAATATGCTGCAAACAATAAATCTTTAATGACAAACATCACATGAACAGAACATCAGCAGTTCTTTTAAGTAAAAGAAACAACTGACATTGAAAACATAAATTATTTCAGCCCTTCATTTTTGTTGTATACAACAATATTTTGCAAAAGACCATCATCAGTTACCCACAGAGCTTTTCTGGTACTCTAATGATAAAGGATTGAACTTGACCTGTGAGGGTACTGCATGATGTCATTTCTGCCTGTGTTGTGCTGGATTCCCATGGCTGGAAGGCTGAAGGAAGCAAGAGTTCATTACATGACCTGTATGTGCATGTCTGCCTTCCTATTAGACGTCAGGCAGAAGTTTTAATCACTGTCAGCAAAAGGAAGTGAGTTGCTGGGGACAGAGAGTAATAAGAACAGGGGAGCAGAAAAGACAGAAAGACCGAATGAAGGAAAGAAGGAAAAGGAAACACATTTTTAGTTATAAAGTGAAAACATCATTTAGTGCTAGAGAATGAGGACACAAAAGGTTCCCTCTTCTTGATTTCACCTGCTCTTGGCAAGTCCTCGTCACCGGGGACAAACTAAAGCGACTCCTGCACATTCCTGCATAAGTCCTGCTTTTAAGACACTTTACGTATTCACTGAACAAAGACAAAAAACAGAATGAACACAGATAAATAAGACATCGGAGAATAATAAAGAGTGATTCAGAATAATACAGAGAGTAAGAGTGAATGATTACAAGCATAAGGAGGTCGGGCGCCTCCTTTTTGTATTAAAAGGGACGATCCGAAACGCTTTCTCATGGCTTCCTGCGTTACAGAAACCCCGCTGCCTCGCAATCTGAAACAGATTTAAGATTTAAAACAAGAGAGAAAGCCAGAGAGGTGCTATGTGGCAACTCCTCCTTCTCCACTGGATCAAACTGCACCAAGGTCAAAGCGAGCAAGGCAAATAATTAAAAAAACATAGGTCAAAAATAATATCAATGCAGAGGCTTATGTAGTCTATGTGGTTATGAGACTTTCCACACTTTAAATATGTTGCTGGGTATACCCTGCATACAGTATTTCCTACCCGCCATGTTGAGGTTTAATGTAAAAATATTTTTCGTTTCATATTTTGTCATTAACAAACCTTTTCTAGCCCGTGGTTGAATTTCACCCACGTGCAATTTTGAAATATTTAAGAAGTCAAGACTATTGTTTGAGTTAATTCCCCATCCTTTAGTATAATGAACTGTACTTTTACAGTGTGTCTGTCTGAAAAACATAAAAAGAGAACATTTTAATGAGGGTAATAAAAACGCCCTGCAAAAAGGGCAAAATCAAGTTAAGAACTGTATTTCTTATATTCATGTGGTTCACACATAAATTTACTGTTCCATGCTCTTGATGCACTGGAGAAACTCTTGACTCATATCTATTTATTTAATATTTAAGTACCATGAGGGACAATGTTCTTGAATGGATTATTGATAAAAAAAAACAAATGGGACAAATTACCATCGTTGGTTTACCCGTTCACCTGGACTGTGTTAATATTGATTGAGTGCAAATGAAATGTGGGAGGGTGACATACCCTTGACCTTTGACCTGTCATCCCCCCCACTCAAAGCCTCCAAAAAGCCAAAGAATCTATAGTTAAAAATCAATGATTTGAAAAGTGATAGCTGAAACAGGAAGCTAATGGATTAGTGTAGATGAGTAAGGAATGAATGAGTATAAAGCTGCACCAGTCAGGATTTATTTATGTTCTGGAGCAAAGGAAAAACAAAAAAACATAGAGACAAGTTTCCCATCCACCAGAATGAGACTAAAAGCTGCTTTATCTTTCACATCTATTACATCTTTCATATTTTATCTTACTAAATTTTGAGAAACCAGACATTTACAGATGACATCGAATTACCTTTTTTGGCTTATATTTTTCAGCCACTGACTAATCCTTATAACCTTTTCAACCCAGTAAGCGAAGACAAGGGTCACAGTACAAGCAAGTGATGTGGGAGAATATAGTGATGAAAAGAGGAGACACCTCCCAGAGTTACCTGCCCAAGGTGATCACCCCTAGGCTTGTTTTTCTTTTTTCTTTTCTCTCCCTCATTGTAGAGGAGAAACAGAAGGGAGGGGCGAGAGAAGGAGGCCACAGGTGACCTTTTGGATTATCAGTGCAACGCCTGAGGTGAATGAGTGATAGAGAGAAAGAGGGAGGGAAAGAGGGAGTGGAGGGGAGAGGTGGGGACGCGTAAAGGTGTGGAAAAAGGGGGAGCGACGTGTTCATTTCCTCTCTCTGTCTGCTTGGTGGCTCCAGGCAGCGGATTTTCTGCAGGGCCTCACCTTGCTGCACGTTGCCTTGTCGCTGCAAAGTGTGTGAAAACTCCGCCCACAAAGAATAAAGAGCGAGTTAAGACTTTGCTGTGAGGTGCACAAAATCCCGAGTAGTTACCAGTGAACGAGAAAGGAACAAACCAGGAAGCAGCTGCCAATTAATGAAAAGCATCAGTTTACTACGGAGGACACAAAGATAGGTCCACATATATGTGTACTAAGAAAGAAGTGATTTATTATTATTATTGTTATATTATCATAATTGATAATATCTCCCCTGACAAACACAATCCATGCTGCTGTGTACATACTGTATATACTGTACATAATACACTGTCTGTCATACCCACCTACCTCTGTACACAAGCTCTCCACATGCATCATTGCACTCTCACCACTCTGTTGCACTCGTTACACTTTCACGTTACACGTGCATAGTAGTTTAACTTATGTTATTTTTGTGTTGTGTAATGTTATGTTATGTTTATGTAAGTTATGTTTATTTATTTCTTTATTTTTCTTTATTTTTCTTTTTTTACCTTTGAGCTGCTGTTATTTTATCTCTATTTTATTCATATTTTTTCTACCTTTTGTGCTGCTGTCTGCTCTTTGTATTCTGTGTATGCACTGAAAAATATGGAGTTAAATTCCTTGTATATTTATACATACCTGGCCAATAAAGCTGATTCTCATTCGTATTCAGATTAACAGATATCTAAGAATCAGAATAAGGTTTATTGCAAAGTAGATTTTCACATACAAGAAATTTGTCTTGATATGTTGCAAAAAATATAACAAGCAAAATAAAGATAAGGACAATATATGCAATATGTCATTTAAATCTGACCTGAGATTTGCACCAATTCTATATTAAATCATTACATTATATATGTTGGTAAATAGTTAGGATGTTGTGCACCGTACTCTAAAGCATCATCAACATCAACATCCTCTCAGAACTCTGCCAGTCTGATTTGAAAGGTTTTTCATAGCAAAAGAAACGCAGACCTGTTTTTGTGGAACATAATGGCTGTCAATACTGTTTGCATATGCACAGAGATAATTAGGATGTATTTATTCTGTAGGACCTTATACATCCTGTAAGTGCTTAAATATGAAGATGTATCAAATGTTTTTGGGTTGCAAACCAAACATTGGCTGTGGGCAGTTTCTCATCGTGTCAGTTCAAAGCTTCAGTCCAGTGCGTCATTTTGTCATTTTGCAGACCACATGGAAACAAGAAACCGCACTAGTCAGTAAGACACCGCAGATTGTGCTACACAGCCCTCGTCAGTGGCTGTAAGTGAGACACAGTTGCAGAAAATCATCTTTCTTAAATGTGCATCAGTTACACAACCTGCAAATAAGAAAAAAAATGTACTACTCAGGGTTTCTTGGAACAAATGTTTTTCCCCTTATTCCTTATAAATAAAGAGGCCATTATCACACATATGATCCAAGGGGTTGACTTTGATGGACAAAAAACTGAATTTTACGCCTACTCTCTGTAATTTATCTCTCCCCCCCCCCCAGTCGTCCCGTCTTTTGTGTTTGCACCAACATTCCCTTGTGATTGTTGTGTTTTCTTTCCTTCCTCTCAGAAAGAAAACACGAGAAAATAAAAGGGCTTATTGGATCCAACTCTGTCCCGAGGACTGTGCTGCGAATCCACAGAGAGCCAAGGACCAACGTGTTTATGGTCATGTCTGTGAGCAGTCGACAGGCGCTGGAACACCGCACACAACCACACCTAATTAGAACAAGACTGTTTGACTTACTGCATTACCCTGTTATTATTCAGACTGGGTACTGAAGGACACATGGCTTGGTTTTAATAACTCTGCACACAACTGGGGGAAAATTTGAAGCCATCAAAGTCGGGCCGGCTTTCATCGTCATGGTCGCTGCACTTTGCCTTTCCCCAGTTGTCGCTGCTGCTGCTTTCGGACTACTGAAGGTCTAAGAGCGTGATGGATTCGTGCATGGATAGATGAGTGATGGATAAATTAAAACACACACACACACACACATGCATGCACACGCGTATTAATCCAGATGGAGTGTATTAATTATTTACAACCCCCAGAATCCCTGCAAAGATTCTATCGGCTCATCAATAATTCACGTATCTGATCAGGAACACATTCTCTATTGGCTGATTTAATTATCTGACGAGTAAAGAGGCTTTTAAAAGGCTCTGTTCTTTATATTATGGTAAACGCTTTATTGATGAACCACCAGGATGGAGACTCGGCCAATTGTCTTGGGACTGATGGATGGTGAGTGGCTCTTTTAACATTGTGACCGACCGTCCACTCAGACCACCCCCTCCTCCGTATTGGTTTCACCAAGTCTAGTCTTATCATCATCATCAAGCAGCAGCGAGGGAGAAGTAAAGCATGACTCAGTGGATAAGTCCACCCCGTTTGGAAAAAGAAATTCTTGGCACACAACGGCATGCATAAAGTTCACACAGGTCTTGGTCGTGTAATTCTCAGCAGGGTATCTACCATGAGTTTCAACATTTAAAGTGGGTTTAGACAGCTGAACTCCTTTAACTGATACAGTACAACAACCCAAATCATATATGTCGGTGGAGCACAGCACTTTCCCAACAGATCATTTGCTCAAACTGTCACTGAGTTGTGCTGCTCCAATCCGTCTTTTCTTATCTCCTTTTCATCACACTTATGCAGAAATGGTTTTCATCCTGTGTCTGCACTCTTGAGATGTATCGCTGGCCACAGAAAACACTGATCCAGCCCCTCCAAGACTGAGACGGTGGTGAAATCATGATTTTGACAAGTCTGAACAGTTTCAGGAGCGATGTTAGGCACCGTGGAACAGCCAATATTAACCCTGACTCACTGGGCCCTGTGACAAAGCTTCGGAGAATATGCGCCTGTTTCAGGCTGGAGGGTTGTGATAATGGGACTGTTGGGATCCATAAAAACTGATGGCTGAAGGGGTGTCTCAATGTGTGAATCATGTTTTCTGCTTCTGAACGCAGCTTGAGCTCCGCTGTACGGTTTAAATTTGTGAGAAATGTTTCTGGTTTTCTCTGTCTTTATTGAAGTCTTCAGACGGAGTTAGGGAGCTCATGAACACAGGGTCCTTGCTCTTTTGCTGTATGGTCTGAATTATAGAAAAATGCCATGTTTTGCAATGTTTGTGTGTCTTGAAAAGTATTATTTTAGTACTAGCTTAGGCTGCCCATACAATTTTGTTTTAAAAAATGTGATATGACATGAGCTTTTATTAACTAGAAAATATAAACACCCCACCCTCTATAGCAAATACCCTTTACATTACAATAAAAAAAAACATAATGGAAGCCTCAAATATTACTTCAGGCCAAATTTGTTCTTTAAAGTAATTTGCTTTGGTCTATGTAAATGAAAGCCAACCACTTTTTTTCATCAGCAATTGCTAAAGCAGCCCTTTGAAAAATAATATCTGGTGAATTTCTAACTTTTTTATTGTCAAAAAAATCCAATGACAAGACCACAAACAACAATGAATTGAGCTGACTAAGTATTGCCCGTGGAGCTAAAGCCTGATATAGCTTACATGTACAGCAAATATAGCTCTTTGCCAAAGACTTCCATTGTTTTTCAAAACTAGCACTCCTAATCTACGATTGCAAATAGGAGACTGTACTCCAAAGAAAAGGAACCAGTTGTTCTCTTCAGTTGTTGTCTGCAAAGGCCCAAAAACAACATGTGTTTATGTTCAAGTGACAAAGCCCTCTAGCGGCTATAATAGGAGGAAGTCGGGTGACGTTACCATATTGTGACGTGTCTGGATAGAAAGGGAGGCTGGATGGGTCAACACATCATCTGACCTTAACGTTGGCTGCTACATCAGAAAACTCTCACATGTGTTGTTCTAAAGTGACTAATGATGTTTTTTGTCATTAATCTGAAGGACTTGCTGAGTTGAAAGATATTATTTGGCCTATTTAAAAAACAGAAAGTATATGTTCATGGTCCAGTTTTTAAGATTTACTATTTCAGTTGGAAAAAAAATTGGAAGTCGAAAAGCACACTATTGAGTATCACCAGCCTTATCCTTAAATTGGTTGACTGCCCAATCTAATTGTTTAGAGAAAAAATGAGCAACTCCTTCCAAATATTCCCAAAAAAGAGAGCACTGCTGTCCTTTCAGCCAACTTATCATCGTTTACATGAGCAAAGTGTCTATATGTTGAGCCTCACAAAGGAATGCTTCTCTCCTCTTTGTGAGCTTTGCAGTTCATATCAAGACTGAAGCTCAAAACAGCTGCTGCTACACTTTCTCTCTGTGATGTAGCTGGGAAACCTGAGCTGTGCTATTGATCGGACTTCCACTACCAGGTTATTAGCCAGCAGCCTGGTGTCTCCATGATCACTTCATGACCCTCCTCTAAAAGACAGTGGGGGTGTGATGAATGATAGACAAACATATACCACATAAATCTTCCCAGTAGGATTTTGACATTTGGACTCTCAGAGAGGGTTGTGTCTATTTTAAATGCTGCCTTGTTAATAACCAGTAATTCTTTTTAACCTCTTTCTGATGTGAGCATTTATTTCTTTTGCATGATGTATATTTAATCATCATTACATAAGTGATGTCTGCAAATTGCCCAAAGAATTCACACCAAAGGCTTCTACTAATATACTGTCAAGAAATGCGTGTGTTCTTGCTGTCACTCTGAATGCTCAAACACACTGATGTGCCTTGTTTGAGACAAACCAGGCAAACTTGGATTTATTATTTCATACTTTAATGATTATCTGGCTCGCCGTATTCAACATAATTTTACTAGCCTGTCACTCCAGCCTGGAGACATGGCTGTTAAACTTGGCCTAATCCTACCTAAGGAAGAGAAAAAAAAAGGGAAAGTCCATTGAAAAGATAGGCATAGAGTGGGGGGATGCTGAAGAAAAATATCTGAACGGCATTTTGCAAAAGCACCTCTTAAGTTAAGAAAACATAGGAGTTGAGGAGAAACAGCTGTGTGCACTGAAGCCTGGCATCCTGAGGATGAAAACACAGGCCGTTAATAATAAAAATAATAAGCCTGCTGAGTTCCTAATAAAAGGACCCTGATGAGATAATTCAGTCGAGTAAGGGGCCCTCAGTGCATCGCAGGCTGTCCTTGTCACCACACCAGCTCCATCACCACAGAAGAAGAGAAAAGGGGAAGGTGTTGGCAGGGACGGTGGGATGCTGCTGGAATCATTCTCCCATGCCACACAGCAGCTTTACCACAGAAGAAGAAAGTTGGCAGAATGACCCTGCCTTACTCCACGGTGCCACACGTGGGTATGAACTGTACCATGTTAATGTTGGTTCAGAGCCAGCATTTGGATTCAGGGTCTGGACTGAATACTTCAGCATTTATGTGTGGGTTTATTTGTGTGTGTGTGTGGTTTGTGTGCATGTTTGTGTTCCCAGCTTAATGCAGAATGCCAGGGGAACCCCAAACCACCCAGTTTTCATGCAGTCCTTTTCCTACCTTACTTTTTTTTTTTTTGCCATTTCTGTCATCTGTCTCTCTCTCTCCCTCCTTCTCTCTTTCTGCCATCTGGCTTCAGTGAACAGACCCCTGACAGAAGCGTTCAGACAGCTCAGCCATACCGGTCTGTGTGGTGTTAACGGGCCCCCTTTATACCCTCAAATCTCACAGCTAAAACTTCAGTGGCAGCTTTGCCAGTAAATAGTTGAAGGCAGGCAATAAATAGTTATTTCTTTATGAGCAGAGAGAAGAGTACAAAAAGTCTTAGATCATCAGTAATTGTCATTGAATTTAATCTAAAAGGAAATAACTGGACGTTGATGATATTCTGGTACCGTTTCATTTGTCTTTTATGCCCCTGTGTTTTTGAGCCTTTGCTTGTCCCTTGAGGGGTGTTTGCTGTGGCATGAGTGGCTTGTAGCCAAGCTTGGCTTCATATCTGCACTGATTTATGGGAACCCAGGGAGCAGGAATAAATGAGGGAGAAGCATATTAGAACATAAATCATCATCATCACAATAGCTACGCCATCATAAAACAGCAGCCAAAGCTTTGGTGGAGGCAAGAGGGAAATCCGTAAAGACGACAGAAAAATGAGAACTGTGAGAAAAATGAGAGGGACCAAAGACCAGATATGGTCAGTAAACTAATACTGCCTTGATTAGTCATGCCATCGATGGCCTTTTGAAATTACCCTGCATGCCCTACACCCCACCTTTCTACAAGAGTTGTTGTTGTGGTCTATCTTTTAATTTTTTTCTATCCAAATTAAGCAACCTACTTTTTTTTTTTAAACCAATTTCTGCTTTTATTGGTTAGTGTATTTTTGCATAAAATGAGTGGATGTTTTTAATTAGATCTTTAAAGAAATATTAATATTTTATAGTAACAATATTTTATAATTACAGGGAGTCAAATGGTTTATGAAACTTATAAATATGCACCACCTGACTCTTCACTTTATGGAGCATTTCAGTGTTTTTCTGTTTGGGGTTTCAGGTCCACAACTGACTAAATGAGTGACTGATAGTGAACATAGTGAAGTATGTATAGCAGCTATACACATACTTCCCCTCAGAAGTTGGTAAAGAATGAAAAAGAGCTAAAAGCAGAACAAAAACAGACTTACGCTCACCAGGTGGACAGATACATGAATCCAAATGAACACTAATGCTAATCTGTATTTGCTGGATGTGTAAATAAACAGCTGTTTGCTAACAGGTTTGCCATATCAGCTTAAAATATGCCAGCGTTGTGCTTGTTTCCATTGCCCCCAAGTGGCCCAAAATGTGTTTATACAGAATTGAGAGAGTAGAAAACTCAGACTCCAAAAATATATTGTGTCCCACTGGACACCAAAAGTATTTTTTTATCCATCAAATCACAGAATCTCTTAGTACAGACCTTTTCAGATTCAGATTCAGATTCAGATTCCTTTATTAGTCCCACAGCGGGGAAATTTATGGCAGGCGCAACAGCAGCAAAAACACACAGTGGAAAATAGACAGTAAGAAATGTAAGACATAGAAAAATAAAAAAATAATAATAAAACATTAAAAAAAAATAGAATAATCCAAAGACAAATAATTATAATTATAACTGTAACTGTAAGTATACCTGTACATAGTACAGAGGGAGTGTTCCTGAGAATATACATATAAGAAATATATAATATCTCAGGTATAAATGAGTATAAATGAGTGCAAAACAGTGAAACAGTGAAATGAACAGTGAACAGAAGTGTAGTGTTATTGCACAGAGTCCCGTTTTTAAGTCAGTTATTTATTGTTCATTTGTTTATTGTCTATTTATCTTCAGACTGGCGGGCATTTTGTTTGTTGTGTAGTCTCTGACAGCAGCAGGCAGGAAGGACCTAAGAAAACATCCTCTCAAAACATAAATTATCAATATTGGTGCAAGATTTTTCAATAATAATGTCCCAGTCATTGATTAATATCATATAATTTAGCACAAGGCTCAGTCATCATCTAAAGTTAATGCTGCTGCGGGTATAGCCAGAGTCAGATTGCACTGACAAATGAGTGTTGTTTCCCAACAAGTCTGTCTTTCTCTCCTAACTCACACATGTACCGTATGCGGATGTAATATTAGCTCATTCCTCTACAGACTATAAACTACAACTGACTCCACCGTACCAAAACTCTTACAACAGCCGGTTATTATGAGCTCAAAGGTGGGAACATTAGGGGTCATTTTCGGCTGAGAGCAGGATTTAAGGTTTGACTGAAAGAGATAAACAGTACCAACAGTGAGCACAAAAGTTAGTTAGCACAAAAGTTAGTCTTTAATTGCATTTGTAAAAAGCCATCAATTCAGTTCCATAATGTTGTTGAAAATTAAGTACCAAACCAAGACTGTGAGGCAACAAATGGAAGTTAAATCACTATTTGAGGCCTCTAAATTTTTTGTTTTGTGGTGTTTTCAGTGTGGTGTTGGTGTTTAGATGAATGTTTTTCCAGCTCCTGATGGCTAAAGGCTGAGAATTTCTTTAATGATAGTGAATACAAAAAATACATACATGCAAAAAACTAAATAATAAATAATAAAACATACTAGATTTCTTTTTTTTTCACTGTGAGTATTTACTCATTTCCTCCCTGGCGTGGAGCTGGAACTGATATGGCAACAGTGGAGTTGAATGGCCGGTTCGGGGCTCTGTCCTTGGGCTGTGATGGTATTGTTGTCGTGAGAACAGTGCAGGGAGTTGGCCGAGGAGGAAGTGAAAACAACATCCATCCACATACAGACCGTACATACAGTATAAACTCACACACCAACACACACACACGTTGTTCTTGGGTATCTCTTTCATGGTGGAGTGGCCACTTCCCAGCTGGTTTGTAACTGCTAAAAAGGGGCGGGGAGATGGCGTTAGTTAGTTAACACCGTTTACAGTTCCTCAGGGCAAATTCTGTGACTGAGAAAGAAACGTGGTTGTTTATGCACTTAGAAACCCTGAGTGGCACTTTTCAGGTAATTTAGGAAGAACTGTGGTGGACTGTTTGATGACCCAACCTCCCCTAGTTATTGTTGCTATGTCTGTTGCTCTTATGTTGTCATGTGTAAGTGATGTCTAATAATTTGGTAAAGTGGCTTCACCGTTGCTAGCGACCATCGATTTTGTGGGCTGTAATGTAAACTAGTGCTGGCGAATTATATCAGCTGTAGCTTGCCAACTAACTGATTAAGTAAACATTAGCTCCATAAGTTAAATCACTGTCTCCGGCTGACTTTTTATATGTTTCCAGTTAATTTGTGTTCTCAAATGTACATTTATACAAACTGCATGGTCAGACTGTTATTTTGTTCCAACATAGTCCTATTGGACTGTCTAGCTAACATATTTCCACTCATTATCAATTTTTTTTTCATTTTTAATGCTAGAAGAGAAACAGCTTTTACAAAGAGGACGGAACAGATGTATTTGGCAAACATAATGTTATCGTAATTTAACTTCTGCTGGGGTTGCTGGAGAGTGGATTCTTTCAAATCCTAAAAAGGACAGAGGATGATATGCCACCTCTTGGCCTTGGATGTAATGCTTCTAAGGTAAATAATGCTTAGTTACTTCTGTAGGCAATAAGATAGTTAGTCAGACATGCTAACAGCTGCAGCTTACGTTAGAGCAGACTAACACACCACTAACAACCCCCAGAGTATCGAACTTACTATAGTCCCATGCAAACCGCTTTGGCCTGTAGTGTGATCCAAAGTGCGTCAGACCTGCTGTGCCGTTTTCCTTCACTAGATTATTGGTTTGATGAATGATGACTCTGCGAATAGTCAGTTTAGTGTGATTCATCAGAAGCATAGCTGCGTGAAATATAACAATCCCCCTCCAGAGTTTATTGTTTATAAAACTTGTTAACCTGTAGCCTAAATGTTTTTATTCACAAGAAGAAGCAGCTATCAGTACACATTAGTGCAACACGTATTTTCTCCACCGGCCCAACGCAACGCATTATGATCATGTGCTGTTGTTTCAGGGTATAAAAACATATACTCCAGCTCTGCGTGTTTTATCCGATAGCCTGACCACAATGTGTGATGTCAGTGTTTGGAGAGCCTAGACTGGAAAACCTGCCTTTCCGTCCTCCCCCTCTTTGCTCCTTCATCCCCTTTTCCCCTTCCTCACATACGGTTCATGTGTTGCTGATTACCCCCAAGTCCAGGTCTGGACCCAGAGCTTCCACCTTCTCCGCTCATATGGTTTGAAGCAGCCGGCTCCGTTGCTGGAAATCCCCCAACAGACTCCCACCTTAAAGCACCCTGGACACGCATGCGTGTGCACAGGTATGTGATGTTTCGGGTTTGTGCACGCAGGCACATACTCAATCGCGATGTTAAGCCACACACACACACAGACACTGTATATATGCAAACATAAATACATACACCCACACACTCGTGCACACACACAAACACACACACACACTTCTTCCCCTGCCTTCCTTCCCTTGGGTCCCTTTGATTGACAGTGCCTGCTCCTGCAAGGGATTATGGTGGAAAACGGGGGGTGGAGAGGATGGAGGTCCCGGGGAAGGGTGAAGGGGTTTGAGGCCGGGGCAAGGGAGAGTGAGAAAGAGGGCTGGGGATTAGGCCCACTGAGCTTCATTAACCTGAATGTTTACACAAGCTGATCTCTCGCAATGAGACCCTTTTCCTTCCCACAAGTGTCCCCTTCAAGAATCTGCCGCCCCTTCCTCCATCCCCTCACTACCAGTGAACCAGTGAAGCACCGTTCAGAGCCAGCAAGTCAGGCATAGAGCCCGGTCCGATAAGAGGATTGGGGAGAGCGTAGCAGTAAAGTAATGTCTGTCAGAGGACTCAAATCATGCAAATTTATCAATTCAGATGGATTGGTTTTATTATGTTTTTCATGTTTTGCACTATGTGAAAGATTAAAATACTGCTGAAACATACATTTTAGGTATAGTTATAGTTCACAGTGGTTGATTCTACCAGAGTTTCCATGCAGTTTTGCTCAGAATGGCGGGCTTTCTCAAAATGTTATGGTTGTTACGCTATGCAGAGAAAAACAAAGTCTGGAAATGATAGAGAAATAGGCTGGAGGAAGCCAATCTGCTTGTATTTTAAATGGCCCCCATCAGCCTGTTTCCTTTGCCAAGGCCAACACTGGTAATACATTGTATTCAACATTCATTTTAATGGTAAGTAAAAATAACTGAAGGGCACATGTGACCTGCGGAGATCTGCTACTTAATAATGTTAAATGAGTGTAAAATGAAGCTATTAGTATTATGAAGCTATTATTCATGATTACACTTGTTGCGCAAAACTAAACTGAGGTACTTGGCTGGGTTTACTTCACAAAGGTAGAATCTCAACATTCTGCATTAAATCCGTGTCTATGTTTCTAAAATTAGGGCCCTCACTAATTAGTACTTCAGGTGATTGTTGTGATTTGCTACTGTAAAGGAAAGAGGAGAAAATGAGGAAATTTCTGATTTAGTTGGATCCCTTTTGTGGTTTCCATAATAAATTACTTTTCGGAGTTACACAAATAGCAGAACATTTGACATTTTTGACAAAGCAGTTCCTGTTTTTCCAAAGCAGAATACATCACAGCTAATTCTATAATGCATTACAACATAATGTAAAACAAAGGTACAAAGGGGGTAAAGAGCCAGTAAATTAGTGCCAATCACGAGGTGGACTTCAAACACGCCGACTTGTGCTTTTCTTGCTACTCTCCAAGGACCCATTGAGCCGTCCAGAGTTGTGCCTGAGCTCTAAGGACAACACTTGGGGCTATTTGCTTCGCAGATTAAAGCAGTTGAGCAAGATAGTCGGCTGAAAGCGGCAACAGTAGGAAGACGAGCTCCAGAGGTTTCCCCCCTAAAGAGCAGTTAGGAGAAAAGGACTGCCCGTATTGTTTAGCATCTCTGGGAGAGGGTGTTTTCTCTCGGCACTGAGGTGGAAAAGTAAATTAGCTTTCACTCTGTGACTGGCTCCGGCTCTGACAAACTGAGAGTGGTGTGTCGACAGCCACAAGACTGCTCTCTTCAAAGAGCTGTAACTAAAGGGACATGCCTCATGCTAAAGTAAACAGAAAGAAGCCTAGATCTCTTAGTCGGACTGGCGGGCCGTGGCGTGTATTTCGAAATTGCCATCACATCAAATGGGAAGGCAGATCAACTGGAAGTTATTCCGCGAGAGGCACTTCTTTGGCGGCAGATGCCATGTGGGTCTAATTTTTCACCTTGAATGATTGTGAACGCTGTAGAGGGTCAACGTGGGTCCACGCCTGCCTGACAGATCGCCGATTCTAAAGGCAGAAACGGAAAGGGAGAGAAAGCTCGGGGAAGGGAGAAAAAGACAGAAAGACAGACAAGAGTGCCAAATCACGACTGCCGAGAACCAGCCGTCTACACAGTCTCAGACAGGAAAGGGAATGTGGGGGGGAGAGGAGAGGGGGAGAATGAGCGATTGGAGAGAGGGGTGCAGTGAGGAAAAGAGAGAAATAGTTTTTGAGGAGACATCTGGCTTTGATTAAGAGGGGCAGTGTGGACAAGCCAGCCTTTGCCGCTTGTTTTGACTGGGCCTTTCGGGGGGAGGTTGATGTTGTTTGTTTTTGAATAGCAAGTGGCTTGTTAATTGATGAACATGAGCCATGGACACAATGACCGAGCAGATATTAGGTGTTTTAGTAGCGGTGGTGTTTACCTATTTGTGTGTCTATCCACAGTTAGTACATGTGCAACGTACAAGTACGCTATATATCTGCGGGAATGGATGATGACTGCGGGGGAGGCTGGACTATATACAAAGCATAAATTTCTCCCCGAAATGCCAAGCCTTTCTTCAGCGTTGGCTCTGTAACGCTCTTTGATGTGACGACATGAGCTATATTTGTTAACAATTCTTTTTCCAGTCTCCTAGAAGGAAACCCACAGGAATTTAGGGAGTTGATGCTAATGAAGAATAGAAACTAAACTAGCCCCGAAACAGATGACACTATAGCAGAACAGAAAAGAAGAAGAGAACTAAAGAGGGTAAAACAGAGAATGGGGAAAAAAAAATGAAAAGACCAGACAAACACGATTAGATGTACAGTAAAATACAAGAGCATTATAGTGAAAATCCTTGTTTGATGGCTGTGAAACATCTGCTTTTCTGGAAAGAAGCGGAGAAAATCTGTGGTGTTGGTGGACTCCTCGAGACGAGAGCAAAACATTTCAGATGCCCATGCAGCAAAACTGGGATTCAGACATATTGAGTGCGAGAGGAACCTCATGGCACGGCGTCCTGCACCGCTGAATATGAATAAACCATCAAGTGCAGAGACTCAAGCCAAGCCAAACTCAGCACGCAGGCATCACAGCAGAACAGAGCGGGAGGCCCTGGAGCTCTTACTGGCAAGCACACACAAACCCCACCACCACCCCTCCCTCCCCCTCCTTCAACCCCCGTTCCCAAAGTCAATTGCCCATCAAAAAAAGATAATGGCTTAAAACAGAAAAAAAAAAAATCCCGGAGTGATTTCTTTCTGCTCTTTGATTTTCAATTACAGTTAGGGTGAGAAGACATGCAGTGGAGATACTGGATGTCAGAGGGAACAGGAATCCGAGGGAATACTGGAGAGGCCGGTGTTTCAGGGGTGAAACTGGAGACCCGGAGCCAGGCTGCTTGTTCTCTGAGGTTGTCTCGGAGGGCTCTGAGGTTGTGATGATGATTGGAAGTGATGTCTGTTTGGTAGCTGCTGCCTCCGCTTCAAGGACAGCTACGCAGATGTCAGAGGGGTTTGAACCTTGGTCTCTGGCACAGTTAGGCAAATCTAAACCCAAACGTGTGTGAAGGATTAAAGAATGATTAAGAGTGGCGTTTATTAACTGAGGCTCTCTTAAGGGCAACCAGGTAAGGCTGCTACTTCAACAGTGCATCAGTCCAAGCTGGACTAGTTGGGTTGGGACAAAACTCACTTAATATTTTTCTGAAATTCTGTCAAAGCACTGGAGTGGGCTAATTTCTCAAAAGAATAATAACTGAATATAAAATGCAATATTATCTATTTCAAGAAAAACCCTCAAAAAATTCATCTGTCAATATTGTTTTTGATTGAAGACCCTAAAAATTATCCTTTTGCGGGAACAGATCTTCATCAAAACATAAACACTGGCACATTTTTTTTAGCAGGATTCCTCTAACGTTCCCACATTTAACAGATGTGTTTATTTGTAATTTATTATTTACATAAAAAAGAGCTGATTCCCTAAAATACTTTACAATTTCTACTGAATTGACCAAGTATATTTAACTGTACACACAAAGTGTGTCTAAGTCTAAGAAATGTCACAGAGGATATATTAAAATATGAGATGTTTTATTTTATTTTATTTCAAAATGGTCTTTCTAATGGGTTATGACTTGGTCTTTCTAGTATTAAATAAATAACATATTATTTTAAAGCCTTACTGTAACACCAGGGTTGAAATGTTAACACCTCATGCAGCGGACAAGCTTGCGCTGTGTTTAATTGGCTGAGAGGTCTTGAACCTCTGGCCGCCACACCTTGGCAGCCACAGCGCAGCGCGTCAGGGGATCAGTGAAACATTATCCGCAGGACGGGAAACCAGCTGGGGAGTAGAAAACGGGAGCGACTCGAGGATGTTCTCTCTGCTTACCAAACAGAGGATCCATTCCAAGGGTGAGGAGGAAGGTGTTAAAGAAAGTATCAGTGTCCTAGAAGTTCTCCCATATCTTCAGGGCCTTCTGGCGTGTGTGTGTGTGGTTGTGTGTGTGTGTGTGGGAGAGATTTCCTGGTCTTTACACCCATCCATCCAAGCCAGCACAAAACTAAGCCAGTTTTCATTTTTACAGCGTGACCACTGTTGATGATATTTTTGCCAAGTGAACACATCGATGGGGGAGGGAATAAACGGGAATTAATGTTATGTCTGATGACTGGGAGGTCTAAAAATGTCAATTTCCTGTAAGTAATAGGTCAGCGATAGGTGGCACAGAGGTTCAACACTCAGTACAGTTATTGTTGATTTTTCCACCAAGATGTGTTACTTCACCCCATCCACAAGTTACACACGTCCTTTTAACTCTTACATACTGTTCATATTACAGTATGACCCAGAACAAGAATTCCCTCATAGTTAGTGTCTATACCAAATTTTAAAGTACAGATCTATTTCAAATGTCTAAATAGCCTATGTCACATCATTAAATGTCTGATTAATCCTTAAAAAATATTTCAGAGAGCAGGGAGAGAGTATTTTTTAAGATTTACAACACTCCTTTTTTAGAGAAAAACATCTTCTATTACACATTATCATGTCCTGATTGTACACATAAGACATAAAAATATAAAAGCTATAATGATTTAAATATATTTTAGCTAATTTGAAAATGGCATTAACTTTCTGGAACTGTTGGAATTTATGATATAACCATGTTTAACCGATAACCGAACCGATATGGTACAGAACATTTCCAGGGACATGGTGGTTCGACATATTGGTCTTCCTTCTCAGTGTCCCACAGACTAGAAAAAGTCAGATCTCGGGACCTGTACACACCACCCAGTATAAGAAGCCCCATGTAGGCATGTAGGTCAGTCACATCCATGGTCTTCCATTCTTGACCATAACAATGAATCCCCTCCATGTTTGTCATTGCAATGACAATTTTTTCAGCGGAGGGTGGAAGAGCTGGAATGCTGACAGAACATCAGATGCGTGGGAGATGGCCAGTCTTGTGGGTCGTGGGGTCATTCGAAGTTGCCTGCAACTTGATGTGGAAGTGAACACCAACAGATAGCACAATTTTAGACATAAACGTCTGCCTTGCTGCTTGCTCCTCTCCATCAGAGTCATGTTCATCAGAGGGGCTATAATCAGAGTTTTCTTCCACATTGTCTTCCTGCTCTGACACATCCTCCTCCCAATCACTATCAACCTCCTCAACTTGGAAGATCAGATCAAGGGCCTGTTGCACACCAAAGTCTTGGTGCCATGATGTTAGTCACTGAAATGGCAGCTCAGGTACCTTTATAATGTTATGAACCCCGCCACCAGCACCCTCCCAACGCAAAGTTGATTCAAATTTCGTACTTTGTAGATTAATTTTTTACATTGCAAGTGCTTGTGTTTGCAGGTGCAGATCTTGTCTGTGTGTGTCAAGGTGCCCTTTGACCTCTGGATGACTTCCCTTTGTGTACCATATATGATCACTCCTATGCTGTTTTACTATTTCACTGTTTTGAGATTCCTTCAAAGACCAGCAGGTGTCTGTCTCTGCAGGAAGCAGATTTCATAACTTCAGGTCTTGTGTGTTGAGGGCCCCCTTGAATTCTGTCATTACTGTCCCATTAAAAACACACAAAAACATGACCTGTACAATTTCACAGTTTCAAGATTCCCTAAAACCACCATTTTCCCTGATTTGACCCACACTGGTAGATCTAAAATCCATCTCAATAGGTACGGGTCAAATTTGACCCGAAACAGCTTCAGTGTACAAAAATTTGTAGCACCTGTACAAAAGTATAAAATTTTAAAATTTTTTTTCATTTTTGTGTATTTTGGGTCACTTTAGGAAAAGTCATCAAATTTCAGGCTAAAAGAATGAAGTTTAGGGTATTTTTTTTTTACTGCTGTCAAATGTCAAAACGGGTCAAATTTGACCCGAACAGTATGTAAGGGTTAATGCAGTGTTTAGTCTTGAATTTTAATCCAAGTGTTTGCAAATCCAGCAATTATCCCCTGCGAATGTAAGGACAACTTGACATTCAATATGCTAATAGAGGCGTATTAGACCTGTCAAGAATAATACCACTGATAGCTATAACAATGTGAGTCAAAAGGTAAGAGTGTCAGCATAACGCACTGCAAGAACAGAAGTCTTTTTATTGCAACGTGAGATGACAAAGCCATGTAAAGTTTTCATTACAGTGGCATCCTTCTTCACTGTAATCTTGCTGTCAGGCCAACCTTTTCCTCTGCCGGTTTGTGGAGGATCTGCCTCATCCAGATAATTAGCAAATCAGTGGTGTTTGAGCACTGAAACAGGCGACTGCAGGTGAGACCTGTGGCTGTCTGTCATTATCTCATCAACCCATCAATCACACGGAAGCACTGCCCCAAGGGGAGCATTTGCCAATAGGCACACAGGTGAACCCTTAAATCACCTTTAATTGGGCTGCTGAGTAACAAGCACGGTTGAAAGGTGTGGGAAAGTGAGACTGGTGTCGGTGAACTTTATAGGGTTCTGACAGACTCCCCGCCAACTGCGGAGGCTAAACTGGTGATAATAGTCTCTCTATCATCGCTCATTAACTTGCCTAAAGAAAGAAACCAAAACAATGGCTTTACCATGAGAGGACACTGTCACTCTCTAAATCCCATCTCAAACTGATCCACTATATTCTCCTCTCCCAAAATTATATAGTATCAGTATATTTTTATCCTTGGCTTGTGCAGTAGTGCATTAGAAAATCATGAGGGAGTAAAAGCAGTAACCAGGTCCATTTTTCTCCAAAGCAAATTGATACACTATAAATTACAATTTTTTGAGATCTGGCTCTCATTGCGTGTCTGTCAGCAGGTTAACAGCACGAAGATTGATTTTCATTCACTTGTATTGCAGGTTGGTATTCTGGTATAAATTTGGCACATTTCCGTCTCGTGCACCAGCTTTCAAATTATATTTTGACACTCAGCCTATCGTCTGTGGACCAATAGTTCTCACAGACCCAGCACCCACCCAGCACAGGAGCCCTATCTCCTTGGCTCCGGCCGCTGATACTTCTCTCAACTCAACACTACAAATTTATTGACAGCTTTTAAAAAATATTTACTGCCCCACTTCCTCTCCCAGCAGGCACCTAGCCTGTAATCTCCCTTCCCGTTTATTAGATCATTTGTCAAGCCTTGAGCTTTTCTTCTCCCTCTTTTCTTTTTGTCATCATCCCTTCCTTTCACTTTCTGGAAGGAGGGGTGTGTGTATGTACTGTATGTGCATGTGTGTATGAGAGAGAGAGAGAGAGAGAGAGAGAGAGAGAGAGTGAAAGCGGTGAATAAAGGCTGAGGCAAAGAGTGCAATGGGCCTTGGAGATTAACTCCTTCCATGCCTTCCTTTTCCTTTTTAAAGCAGAATTTACAGCTGATTAGCCTCCTCTGTAAAGACAGGCCCCAGTTCCCAGAAGGAACGCTGCTAAACATTTATGCAAGGCCAGACGTAAAAACCCTTATTAAAAACATGTGTTCCTCCAAATACCCCTCAGGGAGACATCGAGGAGGGGACTGAATAAAAACGCTGCAGACCGAAGGCCCGTTTTCAGCACATCATTGAGTAAATCTATGCTGTCCTAAACCAGACACAAAGATATGCTAAAAAAAAAAAAAAAAGACACATCCTGTATTTTTAGAGCATAAGGGCATCACCGCGCCGAAGGGAAATCTGTCCGTTCAATATGAAGCTGGTTAGCTTAGCTTAACAACAGTTTACAAAAAAAAAAAAAAAGAAAGACTGGAAACAGCAACACTTGCTCTGTCCAAGGTTAAGAAAAATCTCCCCACGAGCTCCTTCAACGTAATGAACATGTTAGGTCTCGTTTGTTTAATCCGTACGAAAACCAAAGAGTAGAAACGACAAGTTGCAGTTTTGCAGAGGGTAATGTGCCGGACAATTTCTTGGACTTCCTCAAGTCTTGTCATCACCATGGAGTTGCTAGGCAGCCATCAAGATTTTAAGACGTTATTTCTCATTAGCCACCATGAAACTGCAACGCGTCATTTTAATGCTCTGGCTTTTGTACAGATTGAACAAATGAGATAGAGGTGCTGGTAGGCAGTTTTTGTTACCTTTAAATGCAGCCCGGCTAGCTGTTTCCCCTCTGTTTCCAGTCTTTATGCTAAGCTAAGCTTAAAGGCTCCAGCCAATGTTGCAGGAAGACGAGCGTGGTATCAGTGTTGTCATGTAAGTCTCAGAAACAAAGTTACCAAGTTTGCTATTTCCCAAACTGTTGAACTGTTCCTTTAAAGGCTAAGACCTCTCTAAATTTAAACCATGAAATGAGGTTAATAAACTCAAAATAATAATAACGCCACTCCGAATGGTGTTTTGGTTAGCATTCAAAGTTAGCACTGAGCTCATTGTGGCGCAGCGGCGAGCAACGTTTCCCACCGTGTCTGTGTAACGTGAGTGTGTGTGGTCAGGAGAAAGTGAGAGAGGGCACGAGGCGGTGAGAGTGAGAATAAAAAAGGGGGAAAAAAAGAGAAAGAAAAAAAAACAGTGAGAGTGAGTTTTATTGATGGTGAAGACGTGTATGATGAGGCAGCGGCTGGCGTGGACAGACCTTAGCTACCGTCGCTGCCAGGCCTCAGCTGCTACGTGTGCTCCGTCTTCACCACGTGCCCACAGAGTACACAAGGCAGCCACAGGTATGTCCCCATCACTCTGGGCCACACCGATCACGGCCAGGAGGCTGTCAAAACCTTTCGGGTATCCCATCAGGCTAATGAGATGTGACTGAGTCTGTGCTGCCAGCGCGCAAGCGATTGTTCCATTCATATAGTCTCTGTTGATGTATGGAGACTTTCCTTCCCTGGTCATAGCCTTCAAGGAGGGACCAAGGCTTGTGTGTGTCATATAGTTGTCTGCATCTACAGACTGTGAATGTATGTATCTGAGCTCTGAGTGCGTGCGTGTATCCATTTATCTAGTGTGTGTGTGGGTTTGCCACAGTGGAAAAGATAATCATAAACTGGCTGATGGTGAAAATGTGTCCAGGTGCACTGTGTGTGTGTGTGTGTGTGTCTGCTGGTGCACGGGTCCGCGTCTCGGCTTGGCAGGGATCATAAAAGGTCCCAGTGCTTCGCGAAGCTCGTGGTAAATAAAATGTTGAGCTGTACACTTCAGCGCAGCCGATGGATTAAAACTGTCACACAGCAGGCTGGTGCAACAAGGAAAAATAGTCTGCAATCATCTGCCGGAGGAATCGTGGCAACGCTGGGCATGTTTTTCTTCAGCAGTCATACCCTGGAAGCTGAGAGATAGGGACAAAACCTGACTTCCTTGCAGCTGACTCATCCATAGCATTTCCAAATCCAATTGGACTCGCCTAAAATAACAAATCCTAATCCTCTAAATTTGGAATTTTATCCTGATCATGTCATAAACAATGACAATAAAAATACAACTCAAGTTTTAATTCCCTGTTTATCACTTTATGGCAGACTATACGGGGTACTTTACAGTTCAAACTATCAAAGCTCTGTATCAGTACGTGGCAAAAAGCTCTAGTGGGTTAATCACACTCATGCTGCTCAGACCAAGTGGATAGAAAAATTAGTTATGGGCAGTGTTTCCAACTGACATAATTTTAGCTATGTGAGTTTCAACATAAACAGAAAAAGGAATGAGAAAATAATTGTGGTCGACTGGTGTGTGTGGTAACTCGTTGCAGTCTTCATGTTGGATGTGGTGCGCTTTTTCCAGGGTTTTGGATTTCTCATTATATGTTAGGTACATGAACTTGCATATGACTGGATACATGGTGCTAGAGCCGACTGAGTACAGCGGAGTTCCCTATTTGACTTAAAATCACAAATAAAATAGTCTTTCATATAGCAGCCGTTTTATTGGGGGAAATGTTGCGGTGACGGTAGAATTTGCAGTGAAATTCTTGACGTGGGACCACTCGCGCATGGTATATTGTCACTTCATCTACTGTAGCTGTTAAAGGAAATTATGAAAAATCTTCTCAACAGCCTTTATATTATTATATTATCCCTTTTTGGATTATAGGATTTTTGTGCTCAGGGCTCAAAAATTAAAAGGGTGTGATGTAAATTTATTCAAATTCATTCAAGTCAATTTAGAAGCAAAATAGCTGTTTAGGAAAAAACGTATTAGATTCACACACAGTATGGCATTACACCAGTTCACAACACTGATCAAGTTAGTGCCCTAGATTTAAGGAAAAATCTGACAAAAAAAAAAAAAGAACTTCTCAGCACCCCCTTAAATATCCCCCTTCTCATTTCCAAATAATTTCCTTCCAGCTCTGTCCGGAGAGATTTCAGAGACCAGGCAGTTTGGTTCTTCAGAGGGCTTGAGCTCTGGAGGGCTAAGGGTCCAGCTCTATCAACTAACGCCAATGTAAACACAGCAATTCCTTCCCAATTAGAAACGCTAAATGCATTTGACTCGGTGCACTACCAGGGCTGGTCCGTGCAATTAATGCAGCCTCGGTCTCCACTGGCTGCTTCGGATGGCTGGGATGGTTAAGATGTATACAGTTTCAGTTCAAGGCCAGTCAGTGGAAGTCTGATTGGGCAGGTTGGACTCATCATTGAAGTGTAAACATGAGGTTGGATGGGCGCTCGGCGGTTGGGGTTTTCGTTGGGTCAGCCGTGCTGGGTAGCACCACAGCAGGCCAGGAAGATATGTGTGGTGGGGAGGTCAGTCGGAGGGGGAGATTTGGGGAAGAAGAAGCTGCATTTCAGCTGTGCGAACGCCTCAGATTCAACCGTAAAACCAAACAAGATGGTGATCAAAACAGTGCAGATCTGTAGGTACTGAAAGCGAAATACTCGAGTATGTCAGATGTGAAATGATACTGGTTACTTGTGCTATTTGCCTGCTGCCATTTTAAGGTCTTTCATCTAATAAACATAATTAATGAAGCTTTTATTTTACACTGCCATTTCAAGTGCCAAAGTATCTGAACAGACCAGGATCATATTCATTTAAAACTAAACATGTAGTCTGCAACGTGTCCCATAAAGGAAACAAGACTTTCACTATCCTCATTCTTATGTTGTCGTCATTTACAGGCACCACTGCAATAAGTGTCCTGTGATAAAAATATGCCTCTCTGCTGCATGGAAACTGTGATATCTGGAATATGTGGTTGGAGTAAGTAGTAAACAATCAACTTTTTGGCTTTTATCCACCTAGCTCAAGTGATTCAAAGCTTTAACACAGGCATTTTTTGGATTACCTTTGCCTGCCAAAACACTATGGGATGAATCCAAATCTATGTGGTTGTACATATTTGTACTTCTACCTTGCATAAACGAGCACTGTTTGTTTATAGCTTAGTTAGAGCTTTTCGCTAATACATGAGTCACTTTCCGTTGAAGAGATCTCTGTAGTATGTTTTTTTATGATGAGGTGCATCAGGTACAAACCTAAAGCATGAATGTACAAAACCATAGTACATCACGGGAAAGAACTCTAACTGGCTCTGCAGTTTGGAAAACAGCAAAAACATGCAAGACGGGGATAGAGGACCATTGTTCTCGTCTCCTTTTGTCCAGTGGCCATTGTGCATTGTGTGTTCCTGAGGTGTTGGTTTGCACTATCAGCCCAAGGCGCTCCACTCTCTCAAAGATAGTTTGCTAACAGAGCTTTCACTCCATTGCCTCTAATGAAAATCCATACTAAACATTTAGCTCTGTGTGAGAAAGGGGGGAAATTCAATAAGACACATAACACAATTTATAAATTACAGGAAGAACCAATCGAACCATCGGGCAAAATGGAGAAATGTTTTTGTGTTTATATTTGTCAATTTTACTACATTTTGTGGGCCACAGCAGCAGCTGCCTGTGTGCGGTGAGCGTAAAGGGACTGAAATCCATTTTCTCGGCCAAAATGAAGTCCAATGCTGTGTTTTCATTCAGTCTCCTTTTCCACACTGATTATCAGTCATGCCGCCAGAGATGTCTCCACTGAGGTATTCCCCAAACTAATGGTCGCTCTTGGACAGCACCATCGATAGTAAACTAATCTGCAGCCTGCAAGGCACAGGAAACAGATCTCATTAGCACTCATTGAACTATCTTCCAAGGAAACTTTCATCTTTAGACCACTCTGACAACAAGCCTGAAAGCCAGACTAATGTCACTTACTAGTTTTCGGTTTAATGGCTGACCGAAAAATGCCTAATAGATGGATGGGCAGTAAAAGAGTGAAGTCATCTGTGGGAAGTTGTCTTTTCATCTTTATGTGCCTGGCTAAAATAGTATAAGATGCTTTAGATGCTGGTAAAAAATGATATATATTCATTGAGTAATTACCAAAACATCTTCTTGGTAATTATTTGCATAGTAAGTGGGATATTGTGCTGCATTCTTTTGTTAAAATGAAAATGTTTTGTAGTCTGGAGCGTTTCCACTTGCTGCCCTTGTATCTGGAGAGATGCTTCCACTCTGTGGCTGAAGCTACTAAATACTCTCAAAGTTTTTGGTTGTCGTTGTTCAGTCAGCCACTAGAGGGCGACGTCAAATCAATCGCACATCCCGCGAGCTTTGCAGATCTCTCGTTGTTTGTTTACAACCTGGGAGCTTCCTGTTAGCTTCGTCCTCAACAAACTAACTGGATCATTAACCTTTAAAAAAAGTCAACTTTCAAGATGGGATGTGATGGAGGCACGATTCCCAAAAGACACGAGCTGGTGAAAGGTCCCAAAAAAGTCGAGAAGGTGCTTTTTATTTTCTTTCTTTCTCTTTTTTTGAATCTGTCGAAAGCTATCGGTAGGTTGCTAACAGTTAGCCAGTGATCGGGCTAACAAAGTGTTATTTTTTGTTTGTGGCCGTCTGAAAATTGTTAACTGATGAAGTCAGGTGTTTTTATTTATGTTTACTTGCAAACATATATTATATTGTCTCCCGTGGCGTTTTGTACACATTAGCCAGCTAATATAGCTCTTCTATTAGAACAGTTACGCCTATTCTAACTTAATAAATGTAAAATGTGTAATTTAGTCATCACAGACTTAAACGTTAAGTTAATTAACTTCTATTATACGTATATGTGTGCTCTTACAAATCTGTTCATCTGTCCAGGTTGATAAAAATGCAGAGTTGGCTGCCAAGTGGAAATACTGCGCGTTGAGCCAGGAGAGACTGAAACGTCCTATTGTTTCCTGTGAACTGGGAAGGTGAGAGATATCTTACCTGGTGGTGGTGGTGGTGATGATGATCATGATGTGACACTCAGTAAACACTATAAATACAATAAAACTGGATGTACGGTCATTTCTAGTCTCAACCATCCAGACTCAATGTCTCAACCATCGACTGTATACAGATCTACCTTTATATACAGTCTGTGGTCTCGCAGGTTTTCTAGTGAGTGTGGAGCAAAGTAAATATGATTTTTTTTATAAGATAATTTTGATCGACATCTAAGCACATACAGACACATATTCAGCATTTAGAAAATATGCAGTCTATGTGTCAAATGTATGTAATACAAATATGTAAATAGAAATAAAGTGTGACATCAGCCATTACAATATGCATTATATGATGCATATGTACATAGACTACACATATCACAGATGTATTGATAAAGTACCCACCTCAGCGCAGTTGACTGCAGCAGTGATTTCATTCCATACAGCATTATTCTGACTTCCTTTGACAATTTTCATGCTCCAAATAAAACTAGTTGTTCACTTGAAGTTATGACATCAGCTTTACTATCACTGGGTTGGACAAGTTTATCTTTTTGTCTGGACAATGTTTCTCCCTAAACTCTTGGAGTAAGGAATCTGAAGAGAGAGTATATAGAGATGTGGTATTTAAATTACAGTTGTTTTCAGCCACCACATTTATCAAAGCGCAATAATTCAAACACCGAGATTGGCGAAATACAAATGTTTCATGAATCGCACATGAACCCTGTCATAAGATGATGTGTGCACTCAGGTCTGCGCTGGTTTCTACAGTGATCAGTGAGGGTCATTGTGTCAGTGTCAAAGACTTGTGTGTTATAAACTTGCAGTAACTTGCTGACCATTAAAGTTTCTCTAGCCATCTATTACTGTCTTTAAATATCCACATACTACAGTACACTGCATCCCTAACATGTTGTCCAAATTATGTTTCAGGCTCTATAACAAAGATGCTATCATTGAATACCTTCTGGATAAGTCTGCTGAGAGACCCAATGCTGAGGCTGTGGCTCACATCCGTGGGATTAAGGTATGTCAGTGCTTTCAGATTTCTACTAACTCTTTCGTACATATCTGTAATATCTGTTTTTCATGTGTATTCATCTACACCCTCTGCAGGACATAAAGGAACTGAACTTGACTGATAACCCTGAGTGGGAGGGAGAGAGAAGAAATGCTAAAGGAGACAAATATGAGGACATCAACTGTGGCATGTTCATCTGCCCCGTTGTTGGGTTGGAGATGAATGGCAAGCACAGGTAACAAACAGCAAGCAAAGGGTTCACAGCCAACATGTTTAATAAAGAGGGTGGTGCCTCCATTAAATTTAAAGATCAAATTTGTGCTTCCACTTTTCTGGAGTCTAGTACCCATCTACTCATTATGTGGGACTTATGTGACACTGATATAAAATATCATCTCAAAGACGTGTGGATGTGCTGGACCGACTGAAGCTATGGAGGCAAATTTGTGATTTATGATATGGGGCTATGTAAATAAAACTGACTTGGCTTACATTAAACAAGATTACAAAAATGCACCATTTCTGTGATCAGAAAAGTTAAAAATAGTATATTACATACCTCAATGTTTCCATTTTCAGATTCTGTTACTTGCAGAGTTGTGGCTGCGTCTTTTCTGACAGAGCCATGAAAGAGGTCAAGACAGAAATCTGCCACAAGGTGAGCAATATCATCATCATCTTATTACCTGGTCACTCTATTCCAACTTTCCTTAATTAACCTATTGTTCTAACTATGAACCTTTTTATTTTCCCAATACATTTTTAATCTCCTCTTTTAATCTTTCATTTCAATAAACTGCTCTCCATTGCTGACCACTAAATGTTTGGCAGTGATTCTGCTTTTTTTTATTCACATACAGAAATCTCTTTCTGTTAATGATTGGCAAATAAGGAGCCTTTATATCAGTGTAGATAACACAGTAGCGGTCTGGCATTGCTGTGGTTCCAGGTGCAGAGTCTGTTGCTTGGCTGGATAAAAATGTATTATAGAGATCCTATGGGAGGTTTTGAAATCTCCTAAAAATCCTGTGTACAGTAGTTTAGTAAATTTTGCTAGCTATTCAGAAACACAGTGTAAGTTGAAATAAAAACATGACATTTATACTATCAAAGGTTTTTAAAACCTAGAAAAACTAAAAAAAATAGAACAGTGGAAATCTGTAAACCTATACTTGAGGAGACAGTCTGACCACTACGGCAGACTGTTATCTTAAGAATCTTCCATTTTAACTTGGGGGAAATTGATGGGTTGTTTGCCTATTCGAAATTTACAATTTTGCATTTCCTACAAGGTTGAGTGTGGCCAACGTTTGAGGACATCCGGGACTTAGCCCCTATTCAATAATCAACATTGAGTTGCTTCTTTGCAGCAACTTTACGGTCCTTTTTTTTTTTATTCCCTACTCTCACTTGCTGTTACCTATCCTCACGGAACCAGCAATGGCTGAGTCAGTGTCACAATGTGCTGATTGACCCCTTTCTTTCCCACTCGTTGTCAGGGCGGTAACCAGCCCGGGAATTATAAGATCGGAAGGATGGTGAGGTATTTTGGTGCAGTTGGAACTCTCGCCGCTTTATTTCTCCACACACAGCGGCAAAACGTGCATGTCTCAGTAGTTGTCCTGAGCTAATCAATACACTTATTTTCGCACAACACCTGGATGTAAACATCACACACACACTACACTACGGCTTACGTACTTAAGGGGCCAGGCCAGGTCTGTAGGTCTGTAACATTATGATTCGTCATTCAACGTTTAAAATTACATTCGGGGCTACGCTCAAAACATTCGGGGCTGAAGCCCCAGCAAAGTCACCTGGCAATGCCACTGGTTACAGTACAAATATATGGATGAATAGAGTGTTGTGTTGGTGCTAGTTGTTACAAGTAATCCAAAATGAGTTGGGTAGTATAACATCACAACTTGTTGAACTCTTAAAACAACAGCAGTAGCAGTGGCATTAAGGAATGTATACAACAAAAACAGTTCTAAAAATATTTTTTGTTTATTTTGGTAGGAAGGGCACTTATTGCTAGAAAGGGCAAAGAGGAAGTGGCTTAAGTCAAAAGTGCCATTATACTCTGCTGCAAATCCCCATGTAGTTTAATAGGAAGTTCTAATTTGAGATTAATCTAATTTATAATTCAGGAAATTCAGGTATATACATTTTTTTCTGTATGCTTTTGCTGTCAGTAGAAATAGTTTTTGTATTTTTTGGCATTATTTCTGTCATCATTGTTCAAAGCAGAAAGTGATCACACACTCACCCAGATAACTGTAAAGCGTCACATTTTTTTTTTCATCTTGCATCTTTACTGCTTCTCTGCTCCACATGGGAATCCCACAGAAGCAGGTCTATGAACCCTGACCTTTTTATTTAAAGTAACCTAAAGCTATGCCTGTAATTTCTCATGTACAGGCTGTTATAAGATAAGAGACAACAGATGATATCTAGTCACTGTTTCTATTTCTGTCAAAGTGAATGCATCTCTGCACAGATCAGTTGTTTGACTTTTCCAGAAATAGGGCCTGAGACCATCAGAAATGTTACAGTGCTTCTTGTGGGAAACTGACCCAGGTTGAGATTCTTTCTTAGATAGTCTTATTAGGAAGAACACAATTGCTCACATTTATAGCCAGTGACATTTAGACTTTGCCTGCTTCTTACTCAGCCTCACAAAAAGCCTCACAAAACAACTGATAAAGCAGAAATCGGCCTTAGTTATGTTTAGCTCCCACAATAAACACATTTTTTGGAACAGTGCTGTGAAAAGTGATATCTGTTTAGGTTTTAATGCATCTATAGATTAGTTTTAGTTTAGTAAAACTATATTGTCCCAGGGGATGTAAACTCTCTTTCACAACATAGAGTCCTTTAAGTTTACAGGTGGCTGATAGTCTTTTTCGTTGCACTCAATATACATGCATAGAAGTAGATAGATACAGAGCTTAAAACAAGGACAACAAGTTTGACAAATTAAACAAATCTTAAATTACTATGTACTATGTATGTATGTAAACTACAACAATAACATTTGTAGACAGTGAGACAACAGTGCACTTGTGTAGAGAGCAAAAGCTGCTGAAATAAATATGATTACTTTAACAGGTAGCTTTATGTATACCAGGATGAGCTTGGTGGATATGAGAGACTGTACAGTGTAAACAGCATGCATCCTTCTGTGATGATATTTACATGAGTTTTAATCATGTGTGTGAATTCAAACAATGAGAATATTTAATTTACAGGTCTAATACATGTTTTTTAGTACAGGTTTTTTGCACCGTGATTGTTCCTGACAGACTGTGTTAACTTCTGTTAACTGTTCATCAGAGTGACAGCCTTGTGGAAAGAAACTTTTCTTGTGTCTGGTAGTTTTGGCATTAGGAGCTCTGTAGCGCCTTCCAGAGGTGAGAACAGGTTGTGTCCAGGGTGTGATGGATCTGCAGTGACGTTTCCTACCTGCTTCCTGACTCTGGAGTCTTCAAGTCCTCAATGGAGGGCAGGTCGGCATCAGTGATTCTTTCTGCAGTCCTGAATGACCTCTGTAGTCTGGTCCTGGCGCAGGAAGTACATCCTCTGCTGGGCCTTTTTTTCTGATGGTGTTTATGTTGGATGCTCCACTTTAGCTCTTGAGGGCTTGTGGATGTAAGAAATCGGAAGGTTTCCACGGGGGAGACAGTGTTGTTCAGTATGGTTTAATGGAGAAGGTGGTTTGGGGGAAGTCCACTGTCATCGCCACAGTTTTGAGCATGTTAAGCTCCATGTTGTGTTGTTTGCATCAGAGGGATAGCTGTCGAGCCTCAGGTCTCATAAGATACAGTTGTTGTTA